>OX578143.1:55215408-55947908 GCA_951213105.1 Amaurobius ferox | reverse complement strand
TGAGAAAAACGTCATTATCTTAGACATGAGAAAAACATCATTGCCTTAGACATGAGAGAAATGTCATTGTCTTAGACATGAGATAAGCGTCATTGTCTTAGACATGAGAGAAATGTCATTGTCTTAGACATGAGATAAACGTCATTGTCTTAGACATGAGAAAAACGTCATTGTCTTAGACATGAGATAAACGTCATTTATAAACTCAAAATATTTTACAGCGTTTCTAGGAAAGTCTTGAAACACACCCTATAACGTTGTATGAGGAGGTCCCCGAGTATATACGTTGGGGTTGGACAGCCTAGTGTCTAGCGCTCGGGATTTGCACTCGGACGACTCGAATTATATTCCCGACTTAACCGAAACTGTCCCATGTCCACGCGTAGTACAAGCACGTTACTTATGCGGATCCCTTAGTCATTTCGAGAGGTTGGTGGTAGGTGATGGAGTGTACGGTCCCTGTGGATGCGACCTCTCTGATTTAATCTTTACATTGAAAGGCACAACCCGGCCGTCCAAACAGACACCTTGCATCTTCGAGTAAGCCGGATCCTCTGGGTCGAAGAAAAAGAAGAAGAAGAGTGTACACGTTAGGTCTATTTATAATTAAAAAGATCATGCCCGATCGAATAAAATTGTTTGCAGAACCCCTAGAGTAGAATTTAAAAAAATAGAGTAACGAATTTGGCGACAAAGCGCGATAGACGAAGAAAGACAATTATAATGTTGTAGAGCATTGTCTGACGCGGTAGAAATCAATATTAGAAAAGCGTAAATGGAAGGCAATAAATGTCAGAAAATCGTAACACCAAAGCCTGTAATGCAGGGAACTGTGCAAAGCTCGTCAAAGTACGCGGTGATATTAGTAATGAACTTTGCTGCCCCCATCGAGAATCGAATCAGGGAGTCTTCGAAATGGCCAGCCGACGCTCTACCGTTGAGCTACTGGGATGAAACCGCAAGCTCTTATCGTCAAAGTGAACTTTGCATTATCCTTTCGTTAATGTCAGATTGACTTGCAACTAGACAATGCGACTGACTGATATTTTTACCTGCTATTTTTACACGCTATTTCGACCTGCTATTTTTACCTGAAGTTGGCCTCTGAGATTCGAAAAGCTTTGGCCCAGTTTGTATTTTACGTGGCCGTTGGCCTCCTACTTATAACGCGGCTCCCAATATTCCAGAGTCACCAAATTCGCATTAATAATACAAGGGTCACTTTCAGACTAACCAATATCAATGGATTAACCTGCGAGGCTAATTCCTTCGGCAACCATTATAAAGAACATGGCTGCCTCAACCGAGAATCGAACCACGAATCTTCGTACTGACTAGCTGACACTCTACCGTTGAGCTACTGGGACTGAATTACAAGTTCTTATCTTTGAAGTGAACGCTGAATATTTTTTCTAAAATTCAAATGTGCATTGTTACCTACTGACGGCATTTTGAACAGACTGTTATATTATATGGCTGTGCATGAGAGTATTGTTTATTTTAGCATTCCTGAATACAACAGCAGTTCGTCAACAACTATATTTGTCAAACAAATGCCTTCATTAAAACTTTTATTGTCGATTTCTGCTTATTAGACCTTATTGCATTCCTTGATGACAGGGCGTTTTGACAAATACTTAATACCCTCCATATAAGCTTTTTATGTATCTCTGGGTGTTGATTTCTACTAACTAGATAATACTTTACAAACTTGTATTGCTTTTTAACACTTTCCAACATAGTTGTAAAGTGTTTATGACTATTTTCATTCCTTCTGTCTATCTGTCCGTTCGCACGATAGTTTCCGTAAAAATGATTTTATCAAACTGAAATTTTAATATGTTGTTGAAACGGTCTGTGGGACATAAGGGAATGTAACAGAATAACATCGCCCAATTCATTTTGAATTTGACCCGAGTTGAAACAATGAAATACATTGAACCCTATGGGACCTAATTTTTCAAACATTTTTTCAGCGGATTTAAAATTCACAAATTACTTCGAAAATTTTAGGTAATATTCAGATTATTCCATAAAATATATAAAAAAAAAATTCAGCAAAATATATTCAGTAGTATTTTAAATAAAAATTAAAATAATAATTACACCACTTATGTGAAGCGATCACGTGACTATGATATGAAAAGATCACGTGACCCACTTCAAAAGAAAATATGGCATCCATCTTGTCTCAAAATCGTGATTTTTAAAGTTATTTTTAATTCATATGTAGTGTTGTATCCGTCCTCAAACCGCTTTATTTTTACTTACATTCTATGCATCTACATACTGAAACAATGCAATTACAATATATTTGAGTTTAAATGATCATCCAAATTTGATTATTTCTTCAACGAAGCCTATTTTTCACTTATGTAAAATGTAAACAGCAAAATATGTAGGATGAGTTGTGTTTGTTAAATAAAAATGGAAATAATAATTACACCCATATTATACGAAGAGATCGAGTGACTCTTTTCAATATAAAATAAGGCATCCATTTATTTTTTGCTTAGTGAAAATCGCGATTTTTAAGAAACGCTTATATTTATATTCATCCCTGCATCCGTCCTAAAACCGCTTTATTTTTGCATACTATCTGTATATCTAAATTCTGTGCCTACGGAGTTACAATATTTTTCATTTTAAATGATCACTAAATTTTGATTAATTCTACAACGAAGCCTAATTTTAACGTATTGAAAATATAAACAAATCAAGCTCTGGAAGATTAATTGTATAAGAATTGCTGAATTTTTAGCTCCAAATTATTTAACTCTGGAGTCTGGAATATATGTGATATGAATGAAATATTCCTTGATTTCACATAGAGAAGCAGACTATTTTATAGCATTGCCCTTTTGATGAAGTTTTAAGTGTCCAAGTAAAATAAATTATTGTAGTAGTGATAATTTAAAAAATATCATCGCTGGATGTATCGCATTTTAGAAATGTTTAAAAAAAGTGCATTTCAGGTGGAAATTGTTTCATAATCAATGCTTTATTATGTATTATAATCCATGCATGATTGATCGTTTTTGTTTATCTATCTCGCTTTGCCACCGAGTTTATATCCCAACTATTTAAATTTTCTGCTGTAGAAGCTGCAATATCTTTCATGAAATCAGGCACTGTCGCATTACTATAGATAGACCTAACGTGCACTCTCACGAATATTTCCTTACAAATTTATTGGGGTGCTTTAGGATTTTGTTAGGAAGCTTGTATATTGCAGAGTACAATAGTCAATAATATATGTTTAAGAACCAGATCAAGGGATTGAACCTGAGACTCCTTAAATATACGTGCTATCTACTACACCACTCCATCTCTGTAAGGAATTATTAGAATCACCGTACATACTGCGCTAAGTTCGGAGACAGACCAAACGTCTTATATAGAATAAGACCTATAAATAATTATAGAGAATTGGACCTAATTTTAGCTCATAAGAATCAGACATAGGTTAAGGATAGAATTCAGGTCTTCTAGTCACATTATTATGACCACTTACTAACATCCAGATTATCTGCATCTGGCAGCACGGACTGCAGCCAGACGCCGTGGGAGTGACACAATAAGCTGTTGAATGGTTGGTAGAGGTATTTGGAGTCACGCAGATTGCAGTGCGTCCGACATTTGCTGACAGATACGCGATGGCGGACCTAGTCGTCGAACTTGTCGATCGAGGTTGTCCCAAATGGAGCTATCGGGTTAAGATCTGGGGAGTTCGGAGGCCAGGAAAGTAATTGGAAACCTTGATCGTGCTCTTCGAATTACTTGCGAACAAGTTTGGCAGAATGACAGGTTGCATTGTCCTGTTGAAATATTCCAACGGCCATAGGGAAGACCGTTAACATAAGCGAGTGTACTTGATCGGCAATGATGGAGAGATACATAAATCTGTCGCCTTCTACAGGAGTGCCTTCTATAGGAATTAAGGGACACAGAGCAGACAAAGAAATCATTCCCCAAACCATATTAGAAATACTTACAAAACATTAATTATAAACACTTGCAAAACATTGATTACAAACCCTTACAAAATATTGATTACAAACCCTTTCGAAACGTTGGTTACAAACACTTACAAAACGTTGATAGCAAACACTTATAAAACATTGATTACAAACACGATTTTGTTTTTCATTTCGATTTAAAATATGAATAACGTTATTACAGTACTGTACTTTTCTTATATACATAGTATAATGTATCAGGAAAGTATTGCGACGGAGTAGAAAATTCGAATTCGAGTTTTTGATGAGAGAGCACGTTTCAAGCATTTCTGATCACAAATCAAACATACTTGAGGTGATGTCTTTGCGTGTGTGTGTTTGTTTGTATGTGTGGGTGCTTGTGTGTGTGTGCTAGTATGTGTGTGTGTGTGTGCAAGTATGTGCGTGTGTGTGTGTATGTCAGTGAGCCAGTGGAGACGATATCTCACGAACGAATAGAGAGATTCGAACGAAATTTGTTACAAAAATTACAAACCGTGAATACTAGAAGTCTATTATTTTTAAAAACAATCGAATGTTCAGAATCCCCTTAAATTTTAGAGTGAAACTTTGAAAAAATCATAAAAAGATCATGACCTTTAATAAAGTTACGCAAATATACATTTCTTATGTAATTATTTCTTAGAAGACGATTGATACAAACCTTAAAACGCTAGCGTGAACCGTTCTCGAGATATTGCATATATTTTAAGTAAATTTACCAAAAAATCCCATAAATAAAAAAAAAACATTAACTGATGAGAAACATGTTCACTTTTCTTATGTAATATCATGCGATAAATTTGGAGGCATCGCTCTCGTGGATCTAGCTTGTTCCATTCATAAGAAAATATACTTTGAGTAATACTTTTGTACTTGAACGCCAATAGTCATTTATCTGCTATAAGAATAACTTATTTCTTCACCAATAATGCTTAGCTGGATTTTGGTGACGAATTTGGCGGAATGTCGCTAACTTGGCGACGTTTTTAAATATTGTCAAATTAACGAAAATCTCGCCAAATGGATAAAAATAATGCTAAATCAATGAAAATGGCGTCTTATTGACGAAAATTCGATGTTATGGAACTAATATTATAAGTATCTACTATAAGAATAACCTATGTCTTTTAACTATAAACGTAGTAAATTAATTGCATTATATAAGAAAAGGCTTGTGCTGGCCACATCAGTTTTTCTAAAGGATGCTACCCGCTCTTAAAACAAGTACAATTAAAATCACTATATTTTTCTCACGATGTTTAGTTATTTTATTATAATTTCCTTCGATAATCGAGATAAATAGTGAGCGTGAGGAAAATAGTGAAGTGATCAAACTATAACTCTTATGCAATATAGATATTATAGATTGATGTAATCATTTCACCTATTTCGAAAGGGATAAGATTGATGTGTTCTGTCTGAAAATGCTACAAGGTTTGAAAGGAAATGTCTCAATATTGTTCGGTTTTTTGAAATTTTAAATTTAGGAAAAAAAGAAAGATCAATCATGCATAAAGCATTGATTTGTGAAACACTTTCAAACTGAAATGCGATTTTCTTTAAACATCTCTAAACTGCCATACATTCAAATATATGATATATTTTAATGATGATATATTTTAAATTATCACAGAGCTACAATAATTTATTATATTTGAAAACTTAAAACTTCATCGGAAAGGATATACTTTATTCAAATGACGTTATTGAAATATAAACTCTCTGGTTCTCTATGTAAAAGAAATGAATGTTTCATTCATATCACTTTCATTCTAGATTCCAGAGATAAATGATTTTGCGTGAAAAAAATCTGCAATTCTTATACAACTCATCTTGCAATCACTTGTTTACATTCCGCTTTCATTAAAATTAGCCTTCATTGTAGAAACAATCAAAATTTAATAATCATTTAAACTAAAAAATATTGTATATGCACTGACACAGAATATAGATGTAAAGAAAATACGCAAAAATAAAGCGGTTTTAGAACGGGTGCAAGACTAAATGTAAATTTCAAAGTACTTTAAAAATCACAATTTTTTTACTGGGAAAAAAAGGTGGATGCCATATTTTATTCTGAAGTGGGTCACGTGATCTTTGTATAATATAGGGGTGTAATTACTATTTTAATTTGTATTTAAAAACTACCGAGCATATTTTGCTGAAATTTGCTTTATATATTTTACGGGATAATTTGAATATTTCCTAAAATTTTAGAAGCAATTTCTGAATTTTAACTTCGCTCAAACAATGTTTGAAAAATTAGGTCCATAGGGTTCAATGTATTTCACTTTTTCAACCCGGGTTCAATCCAAAACTAACTGGGTGATATTATTCATTTACATCCCCCAACTTTCATTTTAATAAAATCATTTCAACGGCAATTATCGTGTGAACGGACAGACAGACAGACAGAATGAACAAAGTCATAAACACTTTTCACCTATGCTATAATGTGTTAAAATTTGGTGAAAATTATGCAGTTTTGATAGATTAATTGAATGCAAATTATTTCGATCGAGTTGGAAAACAAACTAGGAAGTTATTGACCACGAAACGGTTGGATGTAGCGTTTGCTATCATTCCATTGGACGAACATGCAGTCGGTGCAAGAAATTAGCGTATACTGGAGATAGTTCAGATATCGAAATACTGATGTCGCAGATCTAAATTTAAAATTGCTTACATATTGTTACGTGGGTTTTCCCCACACGCCCGGTTTGGGCGCAATAAATACAAAAATTATTCATTGAAGAAAAAGTTAAAGACTGCCGTATCGTATAGTATTATCTGAAAATCAAAAAGTAATTAAAAAGATTTGGAAATGAGGACACCGATTAGATTTAAAATAACAAATAACAATTTATTTACATATTTAATATTAAGACATAAAAAGATTTGACCAACTAACATTGGCTTGTCGCCATCGACATATTGTCTAAATTATCCCTTTACTACAATATTCCAGTATAATCATGAGCTTAAAAATTGCTTCCTCAAATTCTAACACAAAGTAAATCACTATTCTCAAATTCTAATATAATCATAATCATAATTCTCATATTCTAATATAATCACACACTTAAAAGGTTATCCATTCTCTAAATTTTAAAGTATTATAAAGTACATAGTACACATTCTGATAAACCTAACATTCACTTGACCCTAGTGCCACTTGTGGGTTTTTAAATAACACATTTGGCTTGAGCCACAATGCAAGACAATTAATCTCCTCATATATAGATAATTAAAAGAGAGGGAAAGAGAGATTCAACTCTGAGTGACGTATGGAGACAAAGGCCTACCTTCTTCTCTTGACCCAGCGGGCTCTCATGCGATGAAAAGTGGAGACAAAGAGAGCATCTTGCTGCGGCGAATTTTTTTAACTTCACTCTACAAAATCTCAGAAAGCACTCTCGAATTCAATTCCAAAATCATCTTTCTCGAAAACAACCACCAAGTCAAACTCTCCTCCCTCTTTTACCTGATTTGTTCAGAGGTTTAATCTCCCCCTCAATATTATTGAAAAGTATAAGTTAACCCCTTTTCCAGTGGCCAGATCTTGACAGAGGACTAGGCAGGCCCCTGAATTATTGCTGCAGCTGGTCGAGGCCCCACGTTCAGGCGTGACACCTGCTCTTGAGTGCGTCCCGACTCCCGCTTACCACCCGTGGAGCTTTCTTCTATCTTGAATGTGCTCCCTCGCGACCGCTGTCCGTCTCCATTGCAGGTGACCAAAGGGGAACCCTATACATATTTCTGACAGGAGTAGAGATCGTCCTTTGCAGGTCGGTTTCCTCTCCATATTTCGCAATATTACATATTTGGGAAAAACCATGTAACACATATTTCTATCAAAATTCAGCCTAAAGGCTATGTATAATCAAAAGATAATTTTTGTATTTGGTTCTGCATTGAGTTCGTCAGCACAAGTATACTGACCATGTGCACATATGTCACAATGTGATGCCACGGTTGTTTACGTCGCCGTGGCATAAACTCTGATGTGGTAATGGATCCAGTCATAATATCCTTAACAAATGCGAAAAAATATGAATGAGAGCTATATAGCAAGGTGCATAGAGAAATGTGTGGCAGAAAATGTATAGATCGATATTTGCTTCATAGAAGCAAAAATCTGATGTTTGCAGGACATGACTTTCTCTTCAGATTTAAATGTATTTTCTCTTTATCACTTAAATAATTCATTGATTTGAGTTTTATTGCACAGAACACACGTACACTTATTTGAAATTACACAGAATTTACACTTTTAATTCAATTTTCGTTTTCGTTTGGTAGCTGCACGTATATTCGAAGGCGGCATAGCAAAAATGCAGACAAGACTAAAATATCTCGAGAACGGCTAATGACAGAGTAATGGTGTTAGTCTTATTTTTTTTATCGTCAAAAATTACGTACAAAACAAGCATTTAATTGATACATTTGAGCATATGTAGTCTTTTATTTTAGATTTTAATGATTTTTGAAGGCCATTTTGCAAAAAAATCGGGTTATGTTTTACGAATTGTACCCAAATCTAATCAGCACCAGAATAACTTACAAGTGACTTATCTCTCAAAGTTTGTGAAATTTGATCAATTAGTTTTCTATCTTGAGTGGATACATAGATTTCACAGACAAAAACACACACACAAACATACACATACACACATATACATACACATACACACATATACATACACGTACACACATATACATACACATACACACCCGAATACACACACACACACACAGATGTCAAGCTAGAAATAGTTTTTCATGTTCTAGGGGTCTCAAAATGTGTAAATCCGTTGAAAACTCAAGTTGTAATTTTCGGTATGATTCCAATACTTTCCCTATACATTACAATGTATTGCAGGGTAAGTAAAAAATAACAGCAAGGAAGTTCCGAACAGCAAGAGCATATTCTAACATGTCACATGAAAATGAGGAAAATTATCTTGAGTCCAACAGGAAGTTGATTCTCCGGTATTATCGTCACGGTCAATAGTGGCACTTACGTCCGTTATATAATTTCGTTTCTTTCCCGTTACATTTCTTTTATAATTTAATCAGAAACTGATGTATTGACAATTCACTTTTACCCGCATCAAGTCAACAACCCAACTGACAAGCTTATATACCCTTCGTGAAAAGCTCTAATAAAAGCACTAACTCGTGAAATTCTTAGCCTATCTACAAAATTCGAAAAGTTCTCAGAACTTGACAAAATGTTGCCAAGTTGAGCGATATATCACAAAATTCATCGCCTAGTTTACTTCACCATAGAGCTTCAAATTTTTGGTTTTCTATTATATACTTGTACCAATATGGGGACACATCCGTGTTATTCCCGTCACATTTCGTTCACGATTTACTCCGTACCCCACGCCCTATGACGTTTAACATAAAAAAATAATTGAAAAATTGCGGGACTTTTTATATGATTGAACTATTAAGAAAACCACAAGCCTTGACGCTTTCTATTAAGAAATTCGTTTATTGTTTAGTCGATTCAACCAATTTATGTGGTAGATGTCATATCCACAAGCATCTTTTGTAGGGAAGGACATAGACAACATAGACATATTAACAACATAGACATATTAATATCTCGGTGCGTTAACATGCGATAATAACAGCGTGATATAATACACATATTCCTGTTTGTACAATTTCTCTATATAGACCGCTAAAACCTTCAATTTCCTACCTATGAACATGATATCTTTGACATGGGAGCAACGGGGCGCGATTGATATTAACGCCGATTTCTCTGTCGCAGAAGACTGCTAAAGCTAGAATGGGAATTGGGAATGTCTAAAGGCAGTATTTCGGATTCCATTTGAATATCAGGATGGAGTTTCTATTAGATTATATTCATTAAGATGATATTCTGAGCACCGAATTCAAAGGGAAGAGACAATATTATAAAACATCAATTCGTTTCATATTTATTACAGAATAAAATAGTTCCACATACATCATAAATATAGAAAAAAATACAAGAAAATATATGCAAGAAATAAGGCGCGTAATATAATAAGCATTTAATAGGTGCAAAAATTACATAAGAAATAAACAAGTCTGATATACATTTTTCGGTAAAATATATACTATATTAAATGGTTATTTACATTGTTAGATTTACGTTATTAAAACACCCCGACTATATTAGTAATAATTAGTATTTAAATTTGTCAAGACAGGGAAAGTAAAACTTTATTACAACATTTTTAGTACGTTTTATATTGTTTAACAGTATACAGTAAATCGCAATGCAAGTGCAGTGAAATATATTTTCGAAAATAGTCATCTCAGTCGAGAATTGGGCTTTTTAGGTTTAGTTTTATTGTAGGAAATTGCAAACTCAGACCAGGAGAACTCATCTGAAAGTATAGAGTCCTTGAATCCCTAGCCGATAGAAATGATGCCCCCAACATGAAAACCGATCAACGAGTCAGCCAATACCCGCTGGACAAAGAAAATCATTGACCCCATCATACAGCGTTAGTACTATATGGGACACTGGGGGACAGCAGACCCACACTCCGCCGAGCGAGTCTATCCGCCTTCAGTCTCACAGATGAATTCCGACGGGGACGAGAGGAACCCCCACCCAACAAGCCAGAAACACGCCCGCAAAGAAACCAACCAGACAGTCCGTGGCACCACCGATTTAGTCGGCATTATATGTAAAGTTCCATTCAAGTTCATGAGAGGAGGGCTTCTAGGTATTTGGGAAATATTTTTAGACATCCGCCACCTGTATTTCCCTCATCCCTGTGTGAAGGATTGGAAATCTGACTCCATTCTGTCGTTTAACAATACTGTAAGTGTGCAAATATTTACCGTTCTTGATCAAAGGGGGGCTTCTGGAGGACATTGAAGGAATTTTCGAATATACACTTTTAACCTCAACTCCGAGGGATGGAATCAAAATTTCAATTCCGTTCCTGTGGTCTATATTGTAAATTTGCAAAGATTCTGTCTTCTAGGTCAACGAGAAGCTTTTGGAGAGCCTGGAATGAAATTTTTTGGAATTGCAGCATTTCTGCCGCCCGTCTGGAAGGGAATAAAGCACTCGGTTCCATTATGTTGTGATCCGTGGTTTATATTATAATTGTGCAAGGTTTGTCTTCTAGGTAAAAGGGGGTGTTTGGAGGGTGTGGAAAGATAAACACGCGTTAAGCAATTATTGCATAGCTACTACACATAGGGCTCAATGTAGATGCATCGAATCCAGTTTTTTTCATTGAAAATCGCGTTTTTCTGAAATTCTAGTTTTTGTAACCCCATTTGACTCGCTTTCGCGTTAAATGGGTTTATGATCTTTGTGTTTTAAAAATCCGAAAATAAAAACGCATGTGTTAGATCTTAATTATTTACAAAAAAATCCTCTTTAAATTCATTGAGTTATTTCTTCGGCTTCCTACGGTATTCCAAAATTTCAGTTGCGGAAACCTGAGTAGAGCCAGCCCTTCGGCAAAAGTTTTCTTGCTGTTTGCCGCGGACTTTTCCTCGCTAAAAGGTCACTTTTCAGAAGTTCACTGGTGTTCTAATTGCACTACCTTTAATCTCAGTGTCGCGAACAATAACTGCAGCTGCCATTGATACTTAAAATAATTTATGTGCTTTTCAAGAATTTGGAGAGCATTTTATAGCCAATTGGATGTTCTTTTGCTTAGATATTTAAGCGAGCATGACGTGGTTTTAACGAAGCGTTCAAAGTTTATTCCCAATGGCTAGGGAATTTGATAACAGTAATCGAGCCTAAAATAACGCCCTGCATCGTTACTGTTTTTAAATAAATATCTTTACCAGTAAGACTACAAAATCCTTGTGTTACGCAGCTTGATGCTCACTGGGCTTCTCATTGCTTGTTCCACGCTCACGGTAGAAAATGACTGTGAAATTTCACTCCATGAGAGATGATGAGTTTACCACTGGCCTTTTCTTGCTAACATGTAAAGGCCTGTTACAGACAGAAGTCACGTTACTGTAATTTATTTATTTATTTTGCTGTAAATTGTGATGGAAATTCCGTGTGTAGATAGTTAGTAATTTCCAGCTGATAACGTTATCAGTATCTGATTGAAATCTTAGCCTTCTGAAAATATACTCTATAACAAGAAAATCGACACACCAAGAAGGATTTGTCCGATTGTAATGAAATTTCGTATGCAAAGACATTTTGAGCGAACATGAAAATGAATAAAATTTGGTGTCCAATGCATAAATAATGGGAGCTCCAGCGCACCGGAACTGCGCATTCAGCAGGTGTATATCTGGGCAGGTGTATATCTGCAGGTAGGTATGGCCTGGGGTGCCATCTCCTTTGATAGCCGGACCCCTTTGGTAGTCATTTCTGGCACACTGACAACACAGCTGTACGTAGACAACATTCTACGACCGGTTGTGCTACCGTTCCTTTTGCGACACCCCGGACATATTTTTCAACAAGATAATGCCCGGCCGTACACGGTACGTGTTGATATGAATCATGTTCAAGCATGGCCAGAACTTCCTTGGCCAGCTAGGTCTCCTGATCTCTCTCCCATAAGTACATTTGGGACGTTATGGGAAGGCGATTGCAACCATCCCAATATATTGACGATTTAGACAGACAATTTGGCAAGACCTTCCGGAAGACACCATCCGTGAACTTTATCAGTCTATGCCACGCAGGGTGACATCTTGCATCCAGGCCAGAGGTGGACCAACGCCGTATTGAGTTTCTCCCTTTGTATACGGTCAAACTCTAAATCATTAAATTGTTCGGAAATTTTAATCTTTTATTTTCTATGTATGTTCTTCATATCCACCAATTTTTATCACAGTCGGACAACTCCGTCTTAGTACGTCGATTTTTTTTATTATAGAATGTATATTATTACGACATCTCCTCTGGAACCGTGGGTGTACGCTGAGGATACATAAAATGATTCGACATTTCTGGTTAACTAATACATTTATTCACAAACACAGCGTAAACTGGAACAATATACAGTATAACAGCTCTCAAATGCTCCACTAATTTCACAAAACAACCGATACTGTTCGCAAAACATTGACGTATTTCATTTTACAAAACAGTAGCTACTATTCTTAAAACATTGATGTAGTTCGGTGTAGTTCAGTTCAATGTTGCTCGTATCACGTCAACTGCTCTCCAACTGAGTGATGACTCCTTTTATAGATTCTCTATACATACTTCTAGAAATATCTCGTAGGATATTCGTTATTTCGAGAAGATTGTCACACTTTTGAAACCCGGCAAATTTAGCAAATTAGCGATAAATCGCCAAATATGGCAACCCTAAACTAATGTCATAGGAGAGGTTGCCTGTACCAGTGTTTTCTCCATCTAGTTTTCAAAAGTGACTCCTGCGATAGCATTTTGCCCGATCATAACAATATTTTATACAAATTAAATTATGTTGAGAACATGACAATTTCATATATATCTTGAATGAGTACAGTGCTTTAACAGTGTGATGAACACTGCTTTAACAGTATGCGCAGGTCCACTGTTAAAAATGTGATATCTTTGAGTATTATATATTGAGTAATACAAGATTTAGGTATTTTAGAATTTAAAAAGTTTAAAGCTTGGGTAAATAGCTTATAAAAACTTAAAGCTTGAGTAAAAAAGCCTATGAAACTTAAAGCTTGAATTTTCAAAAATTTGTATTTAAAAAAAAATTAACTGTTCTGTGGATAATAAAATTGCGATCAGACAAAAATATGCATGCCCCTAAATATCATATGTCACGCACTCCCTTGTGAATAATAGAAACAAATTTTATATATTAAATTATACTTTTATTCATCTGAAACGCATACTAATTATTTTTCCCTCAGTACACTCTAAATTCATGGCATCTGTTCAAATTATTTAGTCCATATTTAACGTAATGCTTCGAAAGTTTCATAACATTCAACAAACAACATATATTACAAAATGTTTCGCTTTTTAATTTGGATGTAAACAAAACAAACCCCTTCAAGTAAACGTTCTTTTGATTCTGATTTAAATTTAATGTAAATATTTTCCGGAAATAAAAAATGCATTAAGCGATATTTTTGGTGTATCGAATTTGTGAGAGCTAGATATCCTTTTATAATCAAATAAAGGAAATTTCCAATACTTTTTCCTTTAATTATATACATAATGTATAAGAAAAGTATTGTAACGGGGTCGAAAATTCGAATTCGAGTTTTCGACGGGAAGATCAGGTTTCAGGCATCCCTGATCACGAATCACACAATTTTGAAGTGATGTGTGTGTGTGTGTGAAAGTATGTGTGTGCGTGTGTGTGTATGTGTGTGTGTGTGTCAGTGAGTCTGTGGAACGATAACTGACGGACGAATGGACCGATTCGAACAAAATTTGGTACAAAAATCACAATCCGTAAACATTGGAAGCTTATTGCTTTTATACGCAATCGAATGTTTAGAACTCCCTTAAATTTTCAAGTGAAATTATGAAAATATCGTCAAAAAATCAAAACCGCTAATAAAGTTACGCAAATAGACATTGCTTATGTAATTTTTCATTAGAAAACGATTGACATAAAAACATGAACGATTCTCGAGATATTGCACATTTTTCAAAAAAATTATCAAAAATCATATAAAATAAAAAAAAAAATATTTCCTATTGAGAATCATGTTCACCTTTCATATGCAATACAATGCGATAAATTTGGTGACATCGTTCTCCTGGATCTATCTCGTTCCATTCATGAAAAAAGATACTTTGAGTAATGCTTTTGTATTTGAACGCCAATAGTCATTTATATGCTGTAAGAATATCTTCATCCATAATGCTTGGCGAGATTTTGGCGACGAATTTGGTGAAATGTCGCCAACTTGGCGACTTTTTTAAATGTTGCTAAATTAACGAAAAACTCACCAAATGGATAAAAATGACGCTAAACCAATGACGACTCATTGATGATGACGACATGGAAAAAGACGACTCATTGACAAAAATTCAATATCTTGGAAAGAATATAAATAACTACTATAAAAATAATCTATTTTTTTACTGTAAAAATAGTAAATTCATTGCATTATATAAGGAAAGTCATGCGCTGCACACATCAGATTTTTACTTTCTCTACATGCATATTGTCAAAAAGTATTGTGATGGGGGTCGAAAAATCAAACTTGAGATTTTAACAAAAGATCAAGTTTCAAGCATCCCTGACCTGGAATCGAACATTTTTGAAGTGGTGTGTGTGCGGGGGGGATACGATATCTAATGAACGAATTGTGCGTTTTAAACATAATTTGGTACGATTATTATTTATCAGTGAATACTGCTACCCTTTTGATATTAAACGCAATCGAATGTTATGGAAAATTCCCTAAATATTGATTGAATTTGGAAAAATCCATTACAAAAAAAAGTCCTCCAATAATGATAAATAAATAATTATTTTGGGCATAATGTTTCATCTCAAAATGAATTACATCTGTTTCAGAACACTAGAATGAGCCATTATTGAGATATTGCACACCATTTGAGCAAATTTCATTAAAAGTCCTTAAAAAAACCCAAGACCTTCAACAGTGCTAAATAAATAATCACTACATACGTAATTTTTCATTAGAAAATAAATAAACATTGGCATGAACCATTCTCTAAATGTTGAATGATTTTAAAATACATTTTCGCAAACATTACATACAGTTAAAAAAATTAGCACGCATCAACCAATAGGATCATTTTTCACATCCAATATTGAGCAACGCACTTGTTAACATTGTTCTTGCGGACCAAGATCGTTCCATTCACTGGATAAGTTTTTTTTTGTTTATAAGAGTTTTGAATTTTGACGTGAAAGAATTTGTCAAAAGTTATTTACCTCACCAGATATTAAATAAATGTCAATTTTTTTTTTATGAAGATTTTGATAGTGAGTATGAGTGAGCCACTCTCTTAGGACTCATTTCTGAAACATATCAAAATGGCTCAATTTCAATTTTCATGGTATCAATTTAATACCAAAATTAATAGTCATATTCAAGAAGATTGTTAGTTTGTAGTGATTATATCTCAAAAATTAAAAGTGCTAACTATGAATTATAAGAGGTAATTTGTAGCCCTTTAAACATACAACAAGGGCATATAACTATATTTCATATCGAATTCTTAGTTTTCGAAATACAGTGGATATAATTTAGACTTTTTGATATTTATAGCTATTTCATGAAGGTGGTTCTAATTTCGATATTTTATTATTTTGAACTGTTTTGAAAATGTTTACATGAGAAAAAATACCCACAAAGAAAAGAACCATTTCGACTCCATCAGACTGGAGCCGCTTCTGATTTTTAAGACTTTACAACAAAGTTGAAAAGTGTTTATGACTTTGTTCATTCTGTCTGTCTGTCTGTCTGTCCGTTAGCACGATAACTGCCGTAAAAATGACTTAATCAAAATGAAATTTTAGTATGTTGTTCAGACGGTCTGTAGGACCTATGGGAATATAAATGAATAATATCACACAATTAGTTTTGGATTGAACCCGGGTTGAAAAAATGAAATACATTGAGCCCTATGGGACCTAATTTTTCTAACATTTTTTAAGCGGATTTAAAATTCACAAATTGCTTCGAAAATTTTAGGTAATAGTCAAATTGTTCCTTAAAATATATAAAAAAAAATTCAGCTAAATATATTCAGTAGTTTTTTAAATAAAAATTAAAATAATAATTACACATCTTATATGAAACGATCACGTGACCATGATATGAAACGATCACATGACCCACTTCAAAATGAGATATGGCATCCATCTTGTTTCAAATTCGTGATTTTTTAAAGTTCTTTTTAATTCATATTGAGTGTTGTATCCATCCTAAAACTACTTTACTTCTGCTTAAATTCTGTGCATCTACATACTAAAACAACACAATGACAATATATTTGAGTTTAAATTCTCATTCAAATTTGATTATTTCTACAATTAAGCCTATTTTTCACCTATGTAAAATGTAAACAGCAAAATATGTAGAATGAGTTGTATTAGAATTACTGTATTTCTTTAACACAAAATAATTCAGTCCATGGAGTCTGCATGGCTGACATGAATGAAATATTAATTGATTTTATAAACAGAAGGACGATATTTTTCGATGAAGTTTTAAGCATAAAGTTTATGAATTGTAGCTCCATGGTCTTAATTTTTAAATAAAATAAATTATTATAGTATTGTGATGAATGAAATGGAGAAAGTTATGAATGAAATCCTGATTTTATAGAGAGATCCAGGCGTGTTATTTTTTCTATGACGTCATTTGAATTAATTTCAGTTGTTTTCGATGAAGTTTTCAAATATAATAAATTATTATGATAGATTTAAAAATATTACCGTGGAATGTATTGCATTTTAGAGATATTTAAACCACGCAATTTATATTTCAATGCCGTCTTTTGAATGAAGTTCATTTTTTTCAATGAAGGTTTAAGTTTTCAAATATAATAAATCAATGTAGTATTGTGATAAGTTTTAAAATATTACCGAGGAATGTATTGCATTTTCGACTTTTTTAAATAAAATTGCATTGAAGTTGGAAAGTGTTTCATAATCAATGCTTTAAGCATGATTGATCTTTCTTGTTAAGACTTTACAACAAAGTTGAAAAGTGTTTATGACTTTGTTCATTTTGTCTGTCTGTCTGTCCGTTAGCACGATAACTACCGTAAAAATGACTTAATCAGAATGAAATTTTAGTATGTTGTTCAGACGGTCTGTAGGACCTATGGGAATATAACTGAATAATATCACCCAAATACTCTTGGATTGAACCCGGGTTGAAAAAATGAAATACATTGAGCCCTATGGGACCTAATTTTTCAAACATTTTTTAAGCGGATTTCAAATTCACAAATTGCGTCGGAAATTTTAGGTAATATTTAAATTGTTCCAAAAAATATGTAAAAAAAATTCAGCGAAATATATTCAGCACTTTTTTAAATAAATATTAAAATGATAATAACACCTCTTATATGAAGCGATCACGTGACCATGATATAAAAATATCACGTGGCCCACTTCAAAATGATATATGGCATCCATCTTGTCTGAAAATCCTGATTTTTAAAATTCTTTTTAATTCATATTGAGTGTTGTATCCGTCCTAAAACTACTTTATTTTTGCTTAAATTCTGTGCATTTACATACTGAAACAACGAAATTACAATATATTTGAGTTTAAATGCTCATCCAAATTTGAGTATTTCTACAACGAAGCCTATTTTTCACCTATGTAAAATGTAAACAGCAAAATATGTAGAATGAGTTGTATTTGAATTGTTGTATTTCTTTAACACAAAATCATTTAGTTCATGGAGTCTGCGTAGCTGATATGAATGAAATATTCATTGATTTTATACAGAGAAGGACGATTTTTTTCGATAAAGTTTTACGCATAGAGTTTAATTACTTGTAGCTCCATGGTCTTAATTTTTAAATAAAATAAATTATTATAGTATTGTGATGAATGACATGAATGGGAAATTATTTATGAATGAAATGCTACTTTTATAGAGAGATCCAGGCGTGTTATTTTTTCTAGGACGTCATTTGAATGAATTTCAGTTGTTTTTCATGAAGTTTTCAAATAAAATAAATTATCGTAGTTTGATAATTCTAAAATTATTACCCAGGAATGTATCACATTTAAGAGATGTTTAAACCAGGCAATTTATATTTCAATGCCGTCATTTGAATGAAGTTCATTTTTTTCGATGAAGGTTTAAGTTTTCAAATATAATAAATTAATGTAGTAATGTGATAAGTTTTAAAATATTACCGAGGAATGTATTGCATTTTAGACATGTTTAAATAAAATTGCATTGAAGTTGGAAAGTGTTTCATAATCTATGCTTTAAGCATGATTGATCTTTCTTGTTATATCATTTTTATGTCATATAAGAATTTTATTTTACTTGTTTCATATCACCTCTCTCTAACCGAAGGACATGCAAGCATTGCCCTTTTCTCTCCGCACCCCAGAGGTATCAAAAGTATACCACAATTAAGCTCTGTACCGTAGTCGATACTGTAAATGTGCAAAGATTTAGCCTCTTAGGTCACTGGAGGGCTTCCATAGGTTCAGAAATGGCTTTTCATGGGGCGCAACATCCCTGTAGTTAGCGAACGGGGAATTGCACTCGGTCGGCCTTGGTTCGATTCCCACCACTACCCAAACTGCCGCTATGTCAATGCGGAGTACGATCGCGTTAAACATGTGGGTCCGTAAGTCCTTCCGAGGGGTTGGTGGTAGGGGGAGGAGGAAGAGTACGGTCCCTGTGGATGCCACCCCCACTGGGTTCCGGTCTAAATTGGGTGACACTTCCTGGGCGTCCAAATAGATACCTTATACCTTTCTGGTAGGCCAGACGGTCTGGGTCGAAGAAGCAGAAAAGGTTTTACAAAATCCCTCATTTCCTCCGTCTCCAGGAGAGAGATTAGTAAACCAAAATCAATATTCCAAATCAATATTTAAAATTAAACCATTAATTGATTAACTTAAGCAACATTCCACTTCCGCAGCTATCAGCAGCAATAACATATACTAGCTGGTCACATATCAAAAATAAAAAGAAAAGATTATATAATTTTCAATTCTATAAAAATAAAGAATTATTGACTGAAAGTATATAAAAATATACATTGCTTTCATTACGATTCTCATTGTGATACAAGTCACTGTGGTGTGTTTGGTTCTGCATTGTGGTCCTACTATAAGTGTGCAAAGATTATGTCTTACAGGTCACCGGGGGGGAGGGACTGTGCTTCTAGAGGGTTTGAAAAGAAGAATATATGTTAGAAAATTATTATACAGATAATTTACTCACCATATATTCAAACAAAATATTAAAATTGAATAAAAGCCAGATATGTTTACATTTACGATATAAAAATATTTTCCTCTTAAGTTTTAGATAAAATTCGATCAGACGAAATCATACACGTTCTTAAATACCATATGTCACGCTCCCAATTATGCATAGTTGAAAAAATCCTAAACTTTTTTCAATCCCATTCTTTGCTCTCATCTGAAGCGGAAACTTTAAACGATTTTTTTCCACTTCCTCATTCAAAACGTATGACATCTGTTGAGATTGTTTCGCCTATATTTAGGGAAATGCGTGGACGGTTTTTATTTTACTCAAGCAGACAGCGTATATATATTGCAAAATATTTCTTTCTTTTTTTAATTTGGATGTAAACAAAACAAAACTTCATTGTAAACACTTTTTGATACCGAATTAAATTTAATGCAATTATGTTGTAGATTTAAGTAATTATGTTGCAGATTTCAGGGTAATTCAGCTGGAATCACACAAAGTTGGAGATATTCGGCCAAAATAATCCTTAAATTTTGCCAACCGTTACGAATGGAGAAATAGGCTATTCTTATTGTAGATAAATGACTATTGGCGAATAGTTATTCGTCAAAATACAAAACTATTACCCAAAGTATTTTCACTGACGAATGGAACGAACTATATCCACGAGAATGATGTTAACAAATTTATCGCTCAACATTACATATGAAAACATAACATGTTTCACAATAGTTAATACTAGCGTTCTAAAGTTTATGTTAATCGTTTAAGATTGAAAAATTATATAAGAAAATATTATTTACGAAACTTTATTGAAGGTTTCGATTTTTGATGATTTTTTCAAAACGTCATTCGAAAATTTCGAGATGCTCCGAACATTTGATTGCGTTTAAAAACATTAGTGCTCCAGTTTTTACCAATTGTGAGTTTTGTACCAAATTGCGTTTGTATCGCTCTCCATTCGTTAGTGAGATATCGTTACCACAGACTTGCGGAGTCACACACATACACACACACACACACACGCACACACACGCACACACACACATATATATATATAAGTAAATAGACAAACAAATTGAAAAAAGATGGGGGGGAGACATAAAAGAAGGGGTGAAATTGAATGGAGAAGGTTTACCGGAACGACAGAAAAAAGGCCGGGGGGATTGTGACTCCCGTTCCCGGTTAAAGCGCTTATACTCCAGGAAACACTCCCGGTGCCTCTGTCTTCCCGAAGAACTCCTCCGTCCGATGAAATCAATGAAACATCCCGAAGTAAAAAGACCAGGAAGCACAAAAGGGCTCAAGATATGAAAATGAACCTAACCTGATTATTCAGCAGAATGGTCGAAGACCAAAAGTAACGCCATGTAACGATACTGCACCGATATGTAATCATCATGCAAAACTGTTTTTTTTTCCTTCTTAAAGACCAAGTCTACATAGTGCCTTAGATATCGAAGCGGATAATGACATTTTGCTGTTTCATGGAGTAATTTATTAATACAGTGTTGCTGTTTCTCTTCTACTGAAGACGTCTATATCGATTTAAATGATTAATGATAACATTTCTGAATATACCACTACTTAAATTGGTTTTCCAGTCTATTATATAATTAAAATCGAAATCAAAATTATCCCATTTGTCACAAATTTTAAAACATATTTTGTTATATTCATTATAGTAAATACTAATTTCCAGAAAATCAACAGTTCCTTGATATGTATACTGAGTTTTTATACGTTCCAAGCATTTAGGGTAACACAATCTACACTCTACTATCTCAGGCTATTACAATCTACACTCTACCATCTCAGTCAGCAAGTATAAGAAGCTGATAAATATTGTCTTATTTGAAAACATTGTGTACAACGGAATGGGTTTTTATCGCCAAATATAGGGCATCCCAATAGGTGGGGGATGCTCCTCCATTCTTGCGGATATTTACTGGAACAAGTATGAACAAGGTACTTATTTGTCTAATGAATTGCCATTCTACCGCTTTGTTGACGATGTGATAATTGGACATACAAATCAACATGATCATATTGAATTTGGGTTTTACCCTAAATGCCTGGAACTTATAGCAACTCAGTATACATTTCAAGGAACTGTTGATTTTCTGGATATTAGTATTTACTATAATGAATATGACAAAATATTTTTTAAAATTTATGACAAACGGGACAATTTTGATGAGCCATTTTGATGAGAGTATGCCATCCAGTAATGGACTGCACCTTACCATTGGACTTTTATTTTTCAACGGTCTTGTGAGGATTGTTATTGTCATTTCGGAGGTTGGCTTCAGCCAGGGCTGGCGTCCAGGAGTGCAATGCCGCGGCAATTATGACATGCATGTTGACAACTGGGGTGTAAGATCACAACCCCTTACCGCCATTAAGTAAACTTCTCGCTAAGCCTTCCTTCTTTTTTTCAATTTTTTACATTCTATTTATACCTTTTATATTTATATCGTGTATAGTATATGTAGCTGCTTTGCGCATAAATGCTATAACACTTCAATATCATTAATAATTCCCACTTTCTATCTTATATATTACATATTATATATATATATATATATATATATATATATATATATATATATATATATATATATATATATATATATATATATATATATATATATATGTAAGTAAATACAAAAACAGATTGAAAAAAGATGGGGGGGAGACATAAAGGAAGGGGTAAAATTGAATGGAGAGTGTTTACAGGAACGACAGGAAAAAGTCGAGGGGATTGTGACCCCCGTTCCCGGTTAAAGCGCTTTTACTCCAGGAAACACTCCCGGTGCCTCTGTCTTCCCGAAGCATTCCTCCGTCCGATGAAATCAATGAAACATCCCGAAGTAAAAAGACCATAAAGCACAAAAGGGCTCAAGATATGAAATTAAACCTAACCTGACTATTCAGCAGAATGTTCGAAGACCAAAAGTAACGCCATGTAACGATACTGCACCGATATGCAATCATCATATAAAACTGTTTTTTCCTTCTTAAAGACCAAGTTTACATAGTGCCTTAGATATCGAAGCGGATAATGGCATTTTTCTGCTTCTTGGAGTAATTTATTAATACAGTGTTGCTGTTCCTCTTCTTCTGTATTAAGACGTCTATATCGATTTAAATGATTAATGATAACATTTCTGAATATACCACTACTTAAATTGGTTTTCCAGTCTATTATATAATTAATATCGAAATCAAAATTGTCCCGTTTGTCACAAATTGTAAAACATATTTTGTCATATTCATTATAGTAAATACTAATTTCCAGAAAATCAACAGTTCCTTGATATGTATACTGAGTTTCTATAAGTTGTAGGCATTTAGGGTAACACAATCTACACTCTACTATCTCAGGGTATTACAATCTACACTCTACCATCTCAGTCAACAAGTATAAGAAGCTGATAAATATTGTCTTATTTGAAAACATTCTGTACAAGGGAATGGTTTTTTATCGCCAAATATAGGGCATCCCAATAGGTGGGGGATGCACCTCCATTTTGGTGGATATTTACTTGAACAAGTATGAACAAGGTACGTATTTGTCTAATGAATTGTCATTCTACCGCTTTGTTGACGATGTGGTAATTGGACATAAAAATCAACATGATCATATTGAATTTGGGTTTTACCCTAAATGCCTGGAACTTACAGAAACTCTGTATACATATCAAGGAACTCTTAATCTTCTGGATATTAGTATTTACTATATATATAGTAATAGGCCTGTAGTTAGAAATATCATGCGTGTTGTTCTTTTTATGTAGAGGAATAACTTGACCATATTTCCAGACATTCAGAAAAGTCATAGTTTTAATCGAAAGATTAAACAAAATAAGTAAAGGGTAAGTTATAGAGTCAGCACAACCTTTGATAATGAAAGAAGGAACATCATCACAGCTTAAAGACTGGCTGGATTTTAACTTCTTTAAGGCTTTGGCAACATCATTTTCAGTAATATATTTAACCTTAATTAAGTCAATGTTATTGAGTTCACAATACTTGGTCATCAGTTCAAAATCAACAGGTTGGGTACTTTGAATATAAACAGATTAAAAAAAATCAGAAAAGCAGTTTGCAATATCATTAACAGTTGAATAATCAGTATTGTTATAACTCATTGTTGAGCTCCCATGACTACCAGGCGAATCACCTTTACAAAAAATTCCAGAAAGCCTTAGGGTTCTTATTGAGTTCTTGTTCCATGATAGCAACATGATTGGTAAAATCATTTTTGATTCCATCTTTCACAGATTTGGGTAGTCTATGAAATTCCTGTAGATTACTTATATCACCACCTCTAATAGATTTTTTACGATACTTTTTTTTTAAATTTACTATTATGGATAGTGCTAGAAGAATACCAAGATTTATATCTCCTCTTAGTAGGAATATATTTTGGTATACATAAGTCAAATATCCCATAGACACAATCATAAAAACTCAATATAGCATCATTAACATTTGTATATGTATTTATGAAGTTCCAGTCTGTATTATAAAAGTAGTCATATAGCATAGGATAATTGGCCTTTCTAAAGTTATATTTCATATTATTATTAATTCTATAATTTCTGCTCTCCTTCTTAATCAATATAGTTCCCTCCAGAGAAGGATGGTATGGATCCTCTCTAACGAAACTGAAGGTAGAATGTTCAATAATGATCTGTTTATATTTAGTCAAGAAAAGATCAAGATTTTTGCCATATTTATTACAAACAGTGTAATTGATCAAGATTTAGGAACTGCATAAAGTTAGAAATAGCATACTCAACTTGAGTGTGGCCAGATGAATACCAGTAATGGTTGAAATTTACAGATGAAAGATTAAAGTCTCCAAATATAAATATATGATCCGGCGAAGTACAGAATTTTTTTCAGCGATTTTAAAGAAACTTTCATATTTATCAACAGTAGTATTAGTCACAAAGTAAATGACACAAATATAGAATTTGGAGATATGAGAAGCGCAGACACGAATACATAAGCACTCATTTTCAAATGACACATCAGTTAATTCAATAGAATCAAAGGCTTCTTTTACGGCAATAAGTACGCCTCCGCCCCGATATAGCCCAGTAGTAACCAGATCTCTATCACACCTAAAAACTTTATATTCCTTATTGAAGATTTCACAACTACCAATATCACTATTCAACCATGTTTCAATTAGGCAAATGATATCAAAGTCATGTGTTAAGGTATTGACATAAAACTCGTTCGTTTTAATTCTCAATCCATGTACTTTTTTATAATAAAATTTGAACTCCTTTTTTATACCCCTCATTACATTGGCATGCTTGCCAGGCATAGGAACTGAAGTGTAGTTATATTCATGTGAGTAATTTGCTGTAGGATTATCTGATAGTCACTTACTTTCTGTTGAGCTATTACCAGTAACCTGGTCACATGCATCATTAGGATTATATTCAATAGGCTTATAGTTGACTGTTTTCCCAAGTGCTTGTCGTGGGCGACCTAAGAATTCAGATACTTTGAGACCAACTGGCCATATACTGAGATCCGAGAGTTCTTGATAACGTTCTTCATTAGTTGACAGTACAAAGGAAGCATAATGGTCTATATTTCTAGTCTTTAATTTAACACAATCAAATCCAAAGTTTAAAAAGTTCAGACTCTCCGTGACATCCGTGAGCAGCGTTTCTGGATGGTAGAAACTTACAAGTACTTGTCTCATCCTGGGGTTTTTTATGACCCTGATAGTAGCACCCTCACGTAAACCCTCGACAGCAGATGGTCGCCTTTTCAACATGGTATTAACATTTCCAACTAGATTGTTTCCCATAGGTGGCACATTTTGTTGACGGAAATTCTCGTTTTGCATTCTGGTACCCTCAATATCCCTTTTATAATTATGTGATGCCGGTTTATGATTACTAGTATTTCTCTTTACAACAGCCGAATAGTTCATCGGATTATGAGTTTTATCAGTTTCATACTTAAGATCACTAGAGATTCGTGGGAATTCTGACTCAGAAAGATGAATGAGCTCCTCAGGCGAACGAGATCCACAGGCATAGTTTCCCTAACAATTGAATCACCAGTAGTCACATTACTTCCTAATCTGTTTATCTTTCCGTTCCTGGATTCCTCAAACTGCGTCTCACTTACATCAAGTCTACTGAGTACACTCGATTGAAATAGCTCAAGTCTCTCCATGACTGTACTCACCACACTGTCAACACTATACTTTGGATTTGATTATGTTAAATTAAAGACTAGAAATATAGATCATTATGCTTCCTTTGTACTGTCAACTAATGAGGAACGTTAACAAGAACTCTCGGATCCTAGTATATGGCCAGTTGGTCTCAAAGTACTAGTTGGTATCAAAGTTCTCAAAGTTGGTCACATTATTATACTATCAGCCACCACTGCATCCGCAGAGACAGCCCCTTTACTACAGCCTATTTGAGCTTGTTCATACGGAATCAGCAAGTCTTTGCCATAGTTTTCGAAATTAACTCTTTTTTGCTGCGTAACAGATTTTTTATTAGCCACCTTAACAAACAATAGCTTCATATTGTGTGATGTTGACAGAAAGATCTTTGATTCATTCTTCAACACATCGACTTTCCGATTCGGCGGGCCGTCGCCCTTACTTTCAAAAGCTGTCGTTGACAGAAGGGGACATTAAGGGGGACATTCCTTCGATTCCTCGGCGTCTTTTATTATATATATATATATATATATATATATATATATATATATATATATATATATATATATATATATATATATATATATATATATATATATATAAATATAAATATATATATATATATATATATTTATATATATATATATATATATATATATATATATATATATATATATATATATAATATAAATATATATATATATATATATATTTATATATATATATATATATATATATATATATATATATATATATATTATATATATATATATATATATATATATATATATATATATATATAAATATATATATATATATATATATTTATATATATATATATATATATATATATATATACATTACTTCAAAAATGTACGATGCTTGTTTAGGGGTTTAGGGATGCTTGAAACGTGCTCTCCCGTCAAAACTTGAAAATTCGTATTTATTATTCTACGTATGTAAGGAAAGTAGCAAAGAGAGAGAGAGAGAGAGAGCTGGTTCTAATTTTCCAAATCATACCAAAATCTAATCAGCATCGGGGCATCCTATAGCTGGCTTAATTCTCTTCTTCCAAAAATTACGTATAGATTTAAAACAAAAATTTAACCGGTACAGTTTAGCATATTTTGCTCGTTATTTCAGAATGTGATAATTTTTAGTAGGCTATATTGCAAAAAGAAATAAAAAGAAGCAGGTTTTCTTTTTCCAAATTATATCGAAATCTAATCAATATCAGGGATATAAGTGACTTAACTTCCTAATATAGTCACTATAATCCACTAAGGGCATTATTATTCCACTAAGGACATTATTATTCTACTAAGGGCATTATTATTTCACTAAGCGCATTACTCCACTAAGCATTTATTCGATCTGGCATAATTAATTTACTACAGATACTTTAATATAGCCTTAAAGTGTTCCCTCATGAACTTTTTCTTTTAAAGTTATTAGGGTTATTAAGGACTTTACTAAGAACACTAACTAATTCATTCCTTGGAATGAATTATTTAGTAGTTGATGAAAGTTGAAAATTTGCAGATTGAATTTTGAAAATTTGCAGATTGCATTTAGAAAATTTGTAATTCAATCTTCAAATTCATATTCAAATATTCGAAACCATTTCAAAACCTTACCGATACATATACCATGCAGTGTATTCAAAGTAATAATGACATCGCCTGACATAGAAGCTAATCAGAGTCAAAATACCCCGTTTTATTGTCTTTGCTAAACGAATATACAATTTCAAGAGCAACACAATGATACATCAGAATGCACAATTTCGGACTAAATTACATAGCGCAAATCCCCAAAGATTTTACACAATTAGACGAAGTCCATGCTAATGGGATATTCAATTTAGGAGCTACATCCAAATACATGGATATAATAAATTAATCAGTGGCTGTACAAATTATGATTTAAATTGTATAACCACATCGTTGTAAATGCAAATCCATATTATTCATAGTATGGGCGTACAATCCGTGTAGTATTTTAATGAAATACAAAACACAATCCTGATTGTGCCGTAGATTTGGAGAGTAGGTCTACGACATGTAGTTTCAATTCCGATCACACGAAGACAATTAAAAATAAAATAGATTTAAATAACTACGATTTGTTCTCTATATATTTGAATAGATCTCGTCGAGAGCTTTAAAACTATACTACGTAAAGTCGTTTTGCCCTCATGGTTGTCCAGATAAACACGATATTTTCAAAAGTGTTCACTGGTTCAGAAGTAAACAGTTTTTAAAATAATCAGTTTAAACCACTGAGAAATATTTTCGTGTATTTGAATAGATCTCGCCAAGAGCTCTTTAAAGTGAGACCCACGCATAATCGTATTTTGAACACTGTCAAACACCGTGACACACCCCAAAATATTGTATTATCTCCCTCACGTACGGGGAGCGTTTAGCAAACGATAAATTGCTCAGTACGCTAATTGGACTCCGTGCTGTTTACTAATATATTAACACGATTACTATTCGGCATGTATTTTTGCCACAGGCGGTCGGTTATAAGTCACTCCATATTGTCCGCGGAGTTAGACGTAGTGTGGTGCGCTAAAAGAAACAGAAAATGAAATATTATATAGTATATAAGGGGCAGTCAAATGAAAACGAGACAGACTATATAAGAGGGCTGGCGCGGAAGTTGGTAACGCAGGTAGGATTGTGTATAGAAGCGCCGATCTATTGGGAAGGAACAGCGCGAACGTTAAGAGCCGTTTCATTCGTCTGCTCGTCTGTTAGACGTGCTCGAAGTGAGGTCAGCGAGTCGTGTGTGCATCCGATATCACTATGGAGGCCGGGAAAGAGGTACAGCGTGCTGTAGAGGGTTTTTTGACTGCGGAAGGAGTGTCAGGAAGTGAAATTCATGCCCGAATGTCTGCTATGTATAGCGAATACAGTATGTCACGTGCGCGTGTGTTTGAGTGGACTAAACGATATCGAGACGGTCGGGTGTCATTGAAAGACAACAGTCGGCCAGGACAGGTTCATCCTGTCATAACCCCTTCGACGGCGAACAGTGGAAGACAATCGGACCTGCAATTCCTGAAGAAAGACATTCGTGACCGTCGATTTGCCTGGGACGAAGATGTGCATGCCTGGGTACAATCATGGTTCCGTAGGCAACCAAAAACATTCTTCCATGAAGACATTGACCATCTTGTCTCACAGTAGGTCAAATGATTTAACAGTTATGGCGATTACTTTTGAAAGAATAAACAGTTTATGTACTTTTTTTCCATCTGTCTCGTTTTCATTTGACTGCCCCTTATATTATTTATACTACTGCTAATAAATTGACATGGTCGTTAATTGCTCGTATTAGTGGACTCATTATTAAATTGTACATTGCGATGTGTCGCTTTATTAACCCTCCAATTATTTATCTTTCGCGCGAGTTCTCTAAAAGAATATTAATTAATATAATACTAAATTGATTGCACCATTTAACTTTAACAATAAATCATTTATTAACAAACATAAAATACTTACTCAGTTACAACAATTATTCATTATTCCGGCGGAAAGAGACCATGTGAGACCAGTATTAAAATGCCTAAAATGTCTTGATGATCTGTAAATGTCTGAGGAACACATACCTTCAATTTCGGCTTTGACCATAGACCATAATGCTGTAACTCAGCGATTCTCAACCTGTGGGGCGCGCCCCCTGGGGGGGGCGCGAGAATAACCAAGAGAAAATATTATTTAAAAAAATTGATTAACTGACTGAAGGGAAAGCACACATACACATAGAAAACAAAATACATTTCGACATATTTAACAAATAAAGTAAAACAACTTACTGAATCAAAACTTACTTAATCAAAACATACTAAATAAAAAACAAATTTAATAATTATTAGTGACTTCCTTGGGCCTGTCTTGCAGAGCAAAGTTTTTCGAAGGAAGGCTTAATATTAGAAATAGCCACTCTCAGTTATGTTTCTATATTTAGCCGAGATCTATATTTTGTCTTCAAAGAAGCCACAGCAGAAAATCTAGCTTCACAAACGTAGGATGTTGAAAATGGTAATATAATGCGAAATGCCCTTGTTTTTAGTGCAGAAAAATCATCCTCTACTCCTGCCCAAAATTCAAATAGTGGTTTATTACTATATTGTCTTTTGGTTTTTCTACCTGTCGTGAGGTCTCTGAATTTTTCTTCCTCATCAATTGAGAGTCCTTCGGGAGTCTTATGAAATGGATCCCTAACCCACTCGTAACTTGCTATCAGCTTGTCATCAGCAAGAAAATACTTTTTAAAATTCTTTGCCAGCATGGCTAAATTATTTTCAATGGTTACAAAAACAACCTTTACATGTTCTTCTTCAGCCTTGTAAGTTTTAGTACAATCATCCACATTTGCAAACATTGTTAGGTTTTTTTGCTTTAAGTTTCTTCTCCACAATTCCAATTTTCTACAAAAAGCATTAACTTTAACACTCGTATCCAACATATGTGTATTTGCTCCTTGGAGTTGAAGATTCAAGTTATTTAATTTCTCGAATATGTCGACCAAGTAGCTCAATTTCATCACAAATAAACCATCGTGAAAATTCTCGGCTTCCAGTCTGCTTTCTTCTTCTAGGGAAATGGCGATTTTTTCTCTTAATTCATAAACACGTTGCAAAAATTTCCCACGTGATAACCATCTTGCCTGGCAATAAATTAGTAACGCTGAATGTACTGAACCCATGTCTTTACAAAGTGCGGAAAAGATTATCGATTTCAGGGGTCTCATTTTAATATAATTTACTACGGTTACAACCGTAGTTAACACAATATTCAGACCAGGACTCATTTCTTACGAAGCCAAAGCTTCTCTGTGGATCATGCAATGTGTCCAGATGCACTGAGGCGATTTTTGTTTTACAAGTGCTTGTATGCTTTGGAATCTTCCAGACATTGAACGGTGCATATTCCGACGCAATTTTTCCATTCTATGTTTGCCTCATTCATAAAATCATTTAAAATAGCAAATATTGCGAGCGCTGTTGTTCTGAGTTCTATTGGTTTGCAGAAAAGTAGTTCTTCTACTACTGACATATTATCACAAAATCGAACATAGGCAATTAAATGAGCATCTTTATTACTATCTGTTGCTTCATCAAGCTGTATTGAAAACAATTTGTCACGCAACTTCGAGAAAAGCTGACACTGTACATCTTCAGCTATATCACCAATTCGACGAGCAACAGTATCATTTGAAAGAGGTATGGACTGCAATTGTTTTGAAAAATTATCTCCAAACATAGTTTCTACAATCTCAATTGCTGCTGGCAAAACAAGCTCTTCACCAATGGTGTGAGGTTTTTTACATCTGGCTATTTTATATGAAACTTTGTAAGATGCAATTAAAGCTTTTTTATTCACAGACAAAGTTTCTTTAAAAAATGATTTTTGCTTTAAATATGATTTTAATTTTAATTCGAAGAATTCTCTAGGTTTGTTGACGTGCTCACTATGAAGCGCTTCCAAATGTCGATTCAGTTTATTAGGTTTCATGCTGTCTGCGACCAATATTTTTGAGCAAATGATACACAGGGGCTTTCTTCCTCATTTACTTCAGTACTGGTAAACACAAAATTTAAGTATTCTTGAGAATATTTTCTTGATTTTATTTTCGGAACCACGCTCGTCTGTGTACTTGTTGATGCTTGACTATCGTCTAATGCTCGCTTACTTCCGCTTAAAATTTATCCATGTGTCTGCATAAATCTGCTGCCGTGAATATTTAATATGGTGAATTGCAATTAACACGAAAACATATATAACATACACATTCACGATAGATTCGATAGCGGTAGAATGATCGACTCGAATGATACTGGCTGGAATTGAAACTTGTGTTATCGAACATTTTCCTTCTTCCTATGAGAAAACATTTGCTCTGCGCATGCTCGAGACGGCATCGGTTGTGTGGATTCCCTTCCACAAACATTACTTATTTTTTTCTCTCTTGTTTAGTCATGCTTCTGTTTTATTTCTTTTATTATTCGAAAAAATGTATTGCCAGTTTCTAAATTTAGCTCACCCCGTCTAGGTTAACTTTCATTAACGGAATTTTCTACTTTCATATTCTTTTAACGTTATCTCCCTGTTTGGGTTTCATTTCAAATATAATATTTAAATTTTCCCCGCTTTCATTCGCTTCATCTGCTCACCGCCCGCTTGGAAAAATGCCAGATGTGGTTTCTCGCCAACGTTGGCTCACTTTTACTCTTGTTTTGGCAGTTAGTTAAAAATAATTTAAAAACAGAATCCAAAATACTCAATATACATTATTGTTGTATACATTTTATTGTAAGCGGGGGCGCGATGAAAATTATGATTGAAAACTGGGCCGCGAATACTGAAAGGTTGATAAACGCTGCTGTAACTCGTACTGGCCGTAACTCTGGGTGTTTGGCTCCATCTCGTACTTCTGATTGCACTGCAAATTGATCTAGCCATCAAAATTGTTCTCTACATCGCTGTTAATCTGATAACTTCATTCTCGTTCTATATTAACTAAGTGTCGTGCTGTACGACCGTTTTTTACTAAGTCATCCGTATATATCTTAAGTCAGTATTGACCAAGTCATCGTGCTTCCATTTTTATCGTCGTTTCTTGTCACAGGCTGTGGCTCTTTTGCCTCAGGACTGACACACCCCCTTTGGTCTCATTTACGGCATTTACAGCTCTCATTTACAGCGTGACGCTACCAGAACCTTCTCCATTGGTCAGCCTTTCCATCCAATGGCGTTACTTCCCATTTTCTTAAAAGTTCGTTCGACCCCCTTTAATCTTGACACCCCTAAATTTATGATTTTATCTGACCTTTGGGTTAACGTACTGGCGTCATTCAGACTGGAAGTATTGTTTGACGTTTCAGACACAATAAATTACTGGCATAAAACTGTCTCACCATAGCAAGTGTGAGATCTATTTCTGGTCTCACACACAGTTTTACGTCAAAACACGTTTCTTGTGAAGGTGACTTTGACTGAAACTACTACATGCAGGAAGTTGGGCAATTGTGCATACATAAGAATAATTTCTATTTGTTGTTGATCCATTGCGGATACCAAAAATGTATTGCTACGCAAATGTCTTCTTCGACGGTGTACAAAAATTAAGAAAACAACCAAAATATAGAAGAGTAATTGAATTTGCCTTAGCGGGAATAGCAGCGGATGCGCTAAGATTAGAATAGAACATAAATTGTAATTTCTCCAGAATCAAGGTATGTGCGGAAATGTTTCAAATGATGAAGTGATATTGCAAACATATTGTCTTAAAATAGAAATAAACTGATGTGGAGAGCACACACATGTCCCTAATAATGCGATTACTTTATTTAATGCGAAATAATGATGTACACGATCCACGGCTCTATAATTTTAAGATTGAAAAGTATACTAACATTTAGCGCATGTAAAAATATTTGGAATACCAAATTAATTTATATTTCTCACAAATTTAACTTGACAATTGGAAATATTGCGAGCAACTGTTAAAGAATTTATTATCTTTCATATATTAAACAAGAAAGATCCATCATGCATAAAGCATTGATTATGAAACGCTTTCCAACTTCAATGCAATTTTATTTAAACATCTCTAAAATGCGACACATTCCTCGGTAATATTTTTAAAAGTAACACAATACTACATTATTTTATTATATTTGAAAACTTAAAACTTCATCGATACAAAATAAGCTTCATTCAAAGGACGGCATTGAAATATAAATTGCCTGATTTAAACATCTCTAAAATGCGATATATTCCTCGGTAATATTTTTAAAATTATCATAATACTACAATAATTTAATATATTTGAAAACTTAATCGAAAACAAATGAAACATATTCAAGTGATGTCATCGAAATTTAGCACGCCTTTCTCTCTTTATAAAAGCAGCATTCCATTCATAAATATTTTCCCATTCATTTCATTCATCGCAATACTATAATTTATTTTATTTAAAAACTTAAGACCATGGAGGTACAAGCAATTAAAACCTATGCTAAAACTTCATCGAAAAAATCGTCCTTCTCCCTGTAAAATCAATGAATATTTTATTCATATCAGCAATATTACAGACTCCATGAGCTAAATAATTTGCGTTAAAGAAATGCAGCCATTCTTATACACCTAATTCTATATATTTGTTGTTTACATTTTCCATAAGTGAAAAGTAGACTTCGTTGTAGAAATAATCAAAGTTGGATGATCATTTAAATTCAAATATATAGTGGTTGCGTTGTTTCAGAATGTATATGCACAGAATTTAAGCAAAAATGAAGCGGTTTTAGAACGGATACAACACTAAATATGAATTAAAAAGAACTTTAAAAATCACGACTTTGAGACAAGATGCATGCCATATTTCATTTTGAAGTGGGTCACGTGATCTCTTCATATAAAAAGTGTAATTATTATTTTAATTTTTATTTAAAAAACTACTGAATGAATTTTGCTGAAATTTTTTTATATATTTTATGGGATAATTTGAATATTTCCTAAAACTTTCGAAGCAATTTGTGAATTTTAAATCCGCTTAAAAAATGTTTGAAAAATTAGGTCTCATAGGGTTCAATGTATTTCATTTTTTCAACCCGGGTTCAATCCAAAACTAATTGGGTGATATTATCCATTTATATTTCCGTAGTTCCCACAGACCATCTGAACAACATACTAAAATTTCATTTTGATGAAGTCATTTTTACGGTAGTTATCGTGCTAATAGACAGACAGCAGACAGACAGACGGAATAAACAAAGTCATAAACACTTTTTAACTTTGTTGTAAAGAGTTAAATAGAATAATTAATCATCAATTTTGTATCATTTTCGTAACTTTAGCTTTATTTTTACCAATTTAGTGATATTTTCGTCAGTTTGACACCATATTAAATAAGTCGCCATGTGAGAAATATTTTGCCAAATTAATCCCCAAGATTGCCAAATTTACTGACAAGTATTACATATTGGACTACACTATATATTTCATTTCTATGTCATTTTTAGATAAAAAATATATGAATAATTTGTAATGCAGTGCTTTTCATATAATAAGGACATGAATACAGAACATATCCTTATTACAATTTCTTCTCAAAATACTTAAACTGTTATTCTGAACGTCAGCCTCTCATAACAACGGATTACTATTCATTAGTTCGTTAAGTTACACTTTTCACGGGATCTAAATAAAGTCTAAAACCGAGTACAATATTTAATCCGAAATTCAACATATATTCTAATTATTTCCTCACTAAAGGATTTCTTAAAGTTAGGGCGTAAGATGATGCATTAGAATTTAGCTTTGGTCTATTGTGCAAGTCCCTAAAGACTTTACACAAATTAGATGGGTCTATGATACTGCGAGATTTAATTTAAGCATTCTGTATCTTATATAGCTGATATCGCATTTCGTATACCTCCAATGTGAAAGTTTGTTTAAATTAAATGCGAAATTATTTTAAATAAATTTTCTTCGGCGACGATTATATTTAGAAAAACAAGAAAGATCAATCATGCTGCAAATAACATTTCTCAGACACATTTCATGCAAAATCTGGTTTCAATTTGGAGTCCGCCTCTGCAGCACAAATCAACTCTCGAGGAAAAATCATCCCTTCGTCTAATCGAGGGAAAATCCAATTCCAATTTTCCCTAGTTTGGTAGATTTTTTTTAAAGTTCTATTGCAAATATCTTCATGATTAATTGCACAGGGACTTTTGTTCTCAAACCAGTTCTTGCATTCCGCACCGTTTTTAACACTTTATAACATAGTTGAAAAGTGTTTATGACTTTGTTCATTCTGACTGGAGGACCTAAGTTTAGGGGATATCCGTTCTGATCGTGCAATTAGTATCTCTAAACCATCGGGTGAGTCGCATGGTCTGGATTCTTTAGATCTCATCTAGTCGTGCTGCAAGCCAATCTAACGGCTCACTTATACGTCGGTAACATTCTGCAAAGTCGCCCAGGTTCCATTTACAAACCAGATAACGCTCAATCACATACTGCACGAGTTTCTCAACAATGTCTTCGAGGATTTAATACCTTCCCATGGCCATCCAGTTCTCCAGAAATATCACCAATAAAACATGTCTGGGACATACTGAGATGACAATAGCAACCTTCTCAGAATACCAGAGTTAGCTGGTCATTTGCAATATTTGTGGCAACATCTTCGGCAGAGGAACATAAGCAACTTAATTCATTCTATGTCGCACCGAATATCGGCTTGTATAGCTGCTAGGGGGAGGGGATTTACCACTTTCTAAAATATCGTCTTGCTGCCACCATCGCTTAATAAAACTTGTTTTCTCCCGAATTCTAATCATTTGCTTATCTCCTCAAATGATATATACATATCCAATTTTATGGCAATAGCTTAATTTCTTATGGGTGCATATATTTTTGTTTGCAACATGTAAAAACAATGGTAATTCTATGATTAATAACGCACATAGCATAAAACGGAAATTGATAATTTACGCAACTAAGGATGTTAAACTATAATGATAGTTTTTATTTACACAGTTAACCAAATTGTATCCGCTGACAACAGTTTAGGCATCTCTAAGTCTAAAAAACTGTAACCAACATGATACAGGAAACTTTTAAACAGCTTTACAAAACATTTAAATAAGTGTAACCTGAAAACAAATCTGAATAAGATACAAAATTTTTTCTTCTTCTGATAATGCTTGTGATACAAACAGAACTAAACACTATAAAATTTGAATGTATATATGAGAATGCCATAAGTAGAGATTGGGTGGGAGTGGAGAAATTTCTTTAATATTTTTAATGGACATCTTTCTTATCCCGTTCATCTCAATTTTGTCGACAGTTTCGCGTCCTTTATTTACAAATTGCGCTTCAAAAACCTTCTTAACATATTCAAATTTCAGAAATATATGCTTTTAACTTGTCGATTAGTGTCGAATATTTATGCACACGCTTGCATGAAATGAGCTACAAACTACTTTTGCCATATATATACTCCCACGGATTAAAATTCGTCTTGCTAAAGTTATTCCTCAAGGAGCTTCGTATAAGCAGAACAAATTCTACACGTGCAGATTTTCTCCTTTGTAAAGTTCGGGCTTGAACTCGAATTATTTCTACCTTGATGGCTACCAATCTTCCAGAAATGAAGGCATTACAAAACGTCGGCATTCTTCGCAATTTTGTCGTCATTTGTTTTAAAACAAATTATTTTCCACATGACTTGCACAATTATACGCTAATAGAAAACAAAAAAAATCATTTTTAAATAAAACTGTAATCGCTTTTAAATAAAACAGTTCTTATTTAAATGGCATAAAACGAATATTTAAAAGATCACGCAGACATCCTAAGCAAATAGCATGCATGGACCGGTTTCATGCTCTTGATAAGTGCGGATGCCCATAGGGGACGCCGAATTTAGATATCGTACATTCTGTAAAAAAGTTTTAGAAAAGTAAGTAAACTAGTGAGGTTCTTAGCCAATTCCCAAAATTCGAAAAATTTCTAAAACTCGCTCAAAGTCGCCGAGTCAGCGAAATTTCGCCAAATGCGTTACAATGTCAAGCAACGCAGATATTCAAATTATTACAATTTTCTATTATACTGTTGCAAACGCGTAATATTCCCTTTCTTCTGGAATCTTTCGTCTCTTTCGAAGACCAGACGGAGAAAACACCCGTACATGCATCCTTTCCCATGAAATATGTTCCTACGTTGTTGTTCAGACCCAGACCGTCCGACCTACCAGACAGGTGTAAGGTAACAGTTTGGACGGCCGGGAAGTGCCACCCAATTTAGACCGGAACCCAGTGGGGAAGGCATCCACAGAGACCGTACCCTCCTTCCCCTACCACCAACCTCTCGGAAGGACTTACGGACCCGTATGTTTAACGTGATCGTACTCCGCATGAACACGACGGCAGTTGCGGCAGTGTGCAAATCCAGCGCGCAAACCACAGGGCTACCGCACCCGAAATGTGCCAACAGCACGCGGTGTTCCCAGGTGGTTATCCACCCAAGTACTAACCGCGCCCGATGCTGCCTGACTTCTGTGATCTAATGACAACCGGTGTTTTCAGCATGGTACGGCCGTTAGCATAGGGTTGCTACGTGTCGAAGTTCAAATAGGGATTGCCAGATTTGACCATTTATCTCCAATTCGGCGACATTTGGCGACTTTCCGTAGCTTTGAAGAACACTTCGAAATAACCAGCATTCAACGAGATATAAAGTGATTCCAGAATGTTCAATATAAAGTTTATAAAAGGAGTCATCACTCAGTTGGGGGCAGTTGACGTGTTACCAGCTACATTGAGTTTCGATTTTTTTTCAATGTTTTGAGAATAGTAGTAGCTGTTTTGTCAAATGAAATATGTTAATGTTTTGAAAACAGTGTCAGTTGCTTTGTGGAATACGTGGAGCATTTAAGTATTGTTTTACTGTATTTTTTCATGTTTACGCTGTGTTTGTGAATAAAGTTATCCAGAAAATTGAACTCATTCATGTAACCTGGGCGTACACCCTCGATTTTAGAGGATGGAATAATATTCATGGGTTATCCCGGATGTAAAAGGAACATTGATTTTTTTATTTTTGTCGACATTTGGTGACTTCCCAAATGTTCGAGAAGGACCGCGAAATAACTATTATTTTACGGGATGAGAGATTCCCAGAAGTTTCTATGAGAGACTATAAAAGGAATCACCAATCAGTCGGAGAGCAATTAACGAGATACGAGCTACATTGAACTGTGACTTTCGTCAATGTTTTGAGAACAGTAGCAGCTGTTTTGCGAAATGATTTTCTTCGATGTTTTGAAAATAATATCGGCTATCTCGCGAAATTAGTGAAGTATTTATGTGTTGTTTTACTGTGTATAGTTCCTGTTTACTCTGTGCTTGTGAATAAATGTGTTAGTTACCCGGGAACTTGGACTCATTCTTGAATAATGAGCGCATACTCATGATTACAAGGGATATGTCGTGACAATACATATTCGTAACAATATGATGCCACTTTCGTTTCATCCTTGACATAATACATATATATATATATATATATATATATATATTTGCAAGTATTCTTTATCGCGCGCGTTAAGATGTTTCACTAAAACATTTCAGAGAATATATATACATATCAGGATCACCACATGTTAATGTTTAGTAATAACTGTGGTGAAAGAAAGTAAAAGGTAGTGTTTACTCCTTTATACCTACTAATTAAGTCTTTATATTGACTTAAATTATCAATTCTTAAATTGGTTGTATATTGTACAGCCGTACATTACATTATTGTCGCATTATACCCACCATAAATATTTCATGGAGTTCCTGAAATATAAGCATATTAACATAAAACTACACAATTAACTTCACCTATTTTTAAACTTTTAAATCGACATTACTTATTAAACATACATATTGAAGATTCACTTACATTAAATATATAAATATATATTTAAGGAGGAGACTGGGAGTGTGAGACCAAGCGTTTATTTGCCTAAAATCATTATGACCTAAGTTTAACGTTAATTGCCGCATACCTCTTTTGTCGTCTTGTAGACAGAAAAGCACAACACCATTTCGTACATTCTGGACTCAATTTGTCCACGAACGCCTCTGCTATGGTCATTCATCTTTGATTGCCGCACCTCTTCTAAATATCTAAATAGTGACTGCATATCTACTGTCAAACCACACTCTTAGCCTGAGTTGCCTATCAATTCTTAGAGAAGACACCGAATGCAACTTTTCACACCGTTTCTTAATATCGAATACCTTACACCTTCTCTTGAAGGAATGTGTAGCTTTAAATAAATGCCTCTTCTCTATTTGAATAAAGTTATATGTTGAATTTTCTGCCTGTTGCCACATCGTTTTGCCTGAGGTCCAGATACGCCCTGCATATCTCATTGGATGTCCTCAGGGCGTTGCAGCAACACTTCCTCATTGGTCAATCATTTAACCAATCGGCATGGTTTCAGCTTTGGCTTCCATTAGATTTTCTGTCTGAACCACACTTGTAATTTAAATGCCTTTATGTATTGCATTCATGACCTCACGGGCCAGGGATGTTATAATCTGGTGCCTACGAGTCTGGACTTTTGCCTGGCTTCGTAAATATCATACGTCTACGCACATTAACACAGCCAAAATGTCTCCTGGTCTCACAATAGCATATTAAATGTAAAATATCTCGTTGTGTAACAATTTTATCATGCTTACTTTTTTTTTAGATATGTATTTGCCAAAATATTGAGGACCGTAATACTGAGAGTCGTCTACAGACGACCCAGCTGATGTTCGGAAGAGGCAAAGTGGTCAAAAACTAGACCGAACACCCAAGGCAGGACTAACGCTGAAGATAGGAAAGACATCTTATGGACCCTTGACCACACACGCCGCACCCAGAGAGCACACAGACAGATTGTACTGGGCCCGAAACGCCCCTGCTAGGAATTCCCAGCTTAGGCATCCCAAGCAAAGCCCCCTACACCAGCTGGAGAAAATGGGGCACTAAAGAGGTGCGTGAACGAAATGATTGCAACTGCAGTGACGCCCGAAAGAGTCAAGGGGAGCCTTGCTTATGGCGGCTTATATTTCTATTGATACTAATACTTTAATCCAGAGGGGGATAAATTCCCTCTCCCCCCCTCCCCGAGGGACGAAACGACGCTATGAACAGAAATTATTCAATCGCGGCTATTTTTTACAACAATAATTGAAACTATTAAGTCTCTTGATCACTGTCCTTTAAAAAAATACTTTTATTGTCAAATTTTGTTGTATGATGCCATGTTAAGAAAATATAAAATATCGAATAAATATCGAAATTTTCGCTCGAATTTATAAAAAGTCTATCTAGTTCTAGATGTTTTTATAACAAAAGTTTTTTTAAAATCCATTTACATTTGTGGCCGCTATAGTGTACACAAAAAATCGACCGTAGACAGACAGACTAACATCACTACAAAAATAGCCAAAACATGTTCAGGAGGGCTTAAATCATATATTGGAATCGAAATCTCGAATTCGAAAACGTTTGTGACCGCAATACTTTCCCTATACGATGTTACATAGTATGAGAAAATAAACACGTTTGATTCGTACTCAAGAATAATCAAGTTACGTAGATCTATTGAAATCCAAGTATCCAAATTTTAACTCCATCACTAAACTTTACTAGCACGTATACTACTACTTTGTTGGAAATGTTTAAAAAATCATGAATTCCCAGTCTAAGCACTCCTACAACTACGTCTCTCTACTTTCTACTTTCTTTCTGAAAGTGCAAATCCTTAGTGACGCCCCTCCCCCCTCTTACATGTGATTCTAAATACATATCAGCCATGCTCTAAGCACGATCTATAGCCGATACAGTCACACAGACAAGGAAATTGTAAGTTCTTGAATCATAAGTGACATTTTCAAAACCGGAAGTAGAAATTCCTTGTAAATCATCCTGCCTCCTCTAGAATTTATTGCTGAATCCACATCAGTTGTCATCTTAGCTCTATCTATAGCGAACCTTGAGAAATAGATATTTCAAGAAAAATAAAAAAATTGAACCGGAAATGAAAAAAGAAACAGAAGTGTAAATCCTTAGTGAGCCCCCCACTCCCTTCCAGAATTTGACATTAAATCTAAATCGGTCATTATCTGAGCTGTATGTGTAACAGATCCTGAGAAATAGATGTTTCAATAGAAAAATTTCGTAAAAACAAAAGTATAGCAACATTTTTTGCCACGTCTACAAAGAGAATTTCCTACACTCATGCTGTCTTTTTTGCATAAATATCAAATACACCACACCTACGGGACATCTGAAGCAATCCGGAGTTTTCTCCCTCCTTCATCGCCGTATATCATAATCTCTATTCTGTCATGGACACTAGGCCTATATGAAGACGAATAGAACGAAAGATGAATTCAAACATTGATTTATTCGGCACATCTCTGAAAGGAACCTGAACTGTTTATGAGGAAGGATTCTCGCAATTTTAGACTATTCTAATGATTTATTACTCTTGGGACACATATAATCATAAAGTTTTGACGCCTGAATTAAAATAAGATGAATGACTTGAGTCATACTGATGAACTATTGTGGCTGGTAATCATAAAATTTAAAGTGTTAAATTTTTGCAAGGTAGTTTTCTATGTTTACATGATGGAGAATTCTCCTAACAGTGGCATCCAGTATATTTGGCGCCTGTTTGACAACCATAATTAACCTTTGGAGGTGAAAGGTGGCATCCGATCGCTGTATTAACATTTTCCTGGAATTTAAACTATCTGAGAGAGGTATTGTCCTTTTAAAAGTTTTGGATATGTAGCCTTAACCCAAGGATAATAGAATATTGACAATAGGAGAATTATTTTTAGGAATTATATATAAGTCTTGCATTTGATGATCTACCGACCTTGGCCTTAGCCTACCTGTCTTGAAGAGAACATGAATCCAAAGTATTGATTATTTACTTATGAAACCAGATGTGGGTCCGTCGCACCACGTAAGGTCTCTCCCAAATGAATGTGTGCTGTAGATTATATAATTAATGTATCAAAGCTATCGGCAAGGAGTCTTTTCTTAGCAAGTGTATTTGTGATCCTGTCCGAAGAATGGTTCTTGTTGACCGCAGCTGGTTCCTTGCTGGAAGAATATATTTTCCCCATGAGGCCCGCCAGTAACAATCGGAGTAATCTCGCCGATGTGAATACCTTTACTTTTATTGTATCTGATTCGAAAGATTTCCATACAAGTTAGTCAAATCAATTTATTGCCTTTGATTTGGGAAATTCGATTTTGGACGCAGCAAATTTATTTTCACAAATAGTGACATTGAAAGCATCCACTCTCGTAACAAAATGTTCAGTGAAACCAAAGAAGAAGCTGATTATGAAGATGCTATTCTGTTCAAAAGAGCTAGTAAATAATTTTCAAGTTTCTGAACCTATTACAGTAGAAGACATTCAAGATAGGATGCATGAGGATGAGTTACATAACATGACGGGTGACATAATTATAAAATTAGTGCGAGAGAAAAAACAATTTAGAAGAGGATGAGGATATGTATTCATGAGGAGGTTCAAGAATTTTGCAATTTTGAACATGAAGACCTAAATGCTATTAAGATCATTCGTAGTCCATTACGAAGATAAAAGCTTGCAATTCCGCCCTAGTAGCTCAACGATAAAACATCGGTCAATACGAAAATTGGTCAATACGAAGATTCGTAGTTTGATTCCCGGTTGGGGTAGAAAGGTTCTTCACCTTTCTGGTAGGTCGGACGGTCTGGGTTTCAACAGCAACAACCGCACCGCGATACATCGAATAGCACGATGAAAATTCAACGAATATGTGTATTATGTGCTAAATAAATAATTACTAAACATCATACGATTGTATTTTTTGCATATATTATTTCTCTTACAGCACATATTGCCTTAATAGCAGACATGTTGGGGGTAGATTCTATAGTAGAGGGGGGGTATCGCTACAAATATCAGCACTAGATTGACAGTCCAGAACGTTGTTGTTATTGAGAGCCAGACCGTCCGACATATCAGAAAGGTGTAAGGTAACCGTTTGGACGGCCGGGAAGTGCCATCCAATTTAGACCGGAACCCAGTGGGGGAGGCATCCACAGAGACCGTACCCTCCTTCCCCTACCACCAACCTCTCGGAAGGACTTACGGACCCGCATGTTTAACGTGATCGTACTCCGCATGAACACGACGGCAGTTGCGGCAGCGTGCAAATCCAGCGCGCAAACCACAGGGCTACCGCACCCGAAATATGCCAACAGCACGCGGTGTTCCCAGGTGGTCACCCACCCAAGTACTAACCGCGCCCGATGCTGCTTTACTTCGGTGACCGAACGAGAACCGGTGTTTTCAGAACGGTAAGGCCTTTGGTATGACAGTGCAGAACGTGAAACTTTTACCGTGATCATCGAGTTGTTTGTTATCGGTCCAGATTAGTTCGGATAATCAGGGCTCACGAATTTTTAGTTCATGCTTTGCTCGTACTACAGAAAACAAAATCGAAAAAAAAACACATTTTGTGTTCTCGAAAAGATCGTTTGCTATTTACAATTTATTTACGAAGCATTTTATCTCATGAACTATTTATTTATGACTCATATGAACATTTGTATATGCATATCATATGATCATTTGTAATGCATAATTATACAATGGCATTGCATAGAATATATTTGTCAATGTGTAGAATTAGAACATTTTCCCCTTCCTCACTAATAACAAAATTATTCATATTTAAGAATATGTAAACATCGTTAGAGCGAAGCACATTTATTTACTAATTAACGGATTTCAAGAAAAGATATATATATATATATATATATATATATATATATATATATATATATATATATATATATATATATATATATATATATATATATGTATATATACATTATGAGGATGTTCCCTTAGAACTTGACTCCGAATATACTTATTTCTCACTTAGTCGCTTCAAGTCAGAAGACTCGTCGTCGATATCTTTCAAAGCACTGCGAGGCTTAGGTCGCTGGAAAATCTCGTGAGACTTTGTTCATAAAAATAATCTTAAATTCACAGATATGCTGAGTTGTTGCCAACATCTCTGAATTTTAACGAGTGCTGTTATTTACTTCTTTAATTTTCCCAAAAGCAACCATTTTAATGTAAATTTAAATGTCAAGGTAAGGGACAGCGTACTTTTCATTGAGATTTCCTACATGATTTAAAGAATTTTAGATATATTTTCGCTTGGGTGGCAGATTCAGATTACGAAAAATTAACTTCAGATTTTAAGAATGTCATATTTTAGTTTGTTTCGGTTTTACCAAATTAACAGTAAAAGAGAAATTTTTTACAAATAACCTTAAAAATGTTGATATAGTGCACAATCTTGCAATTTACTATTTGACTTCGTCTGGTGTTCGTATCTTTATTATACGGGATTACTGGGAAAATTCTCATGCACTCAAAGAACCTTGCATGGGACAGTCAGTGACTGCTTACAACTGTCTATAATAAAATGTCCACGCACGATTGAAGAAAAGGGATTGCTATTATTCTAATTGAGAATTTAAAAAGTTAGGATGATAAGCTCGGCAACAAAACGAGATCTACGGAAAAGTCATTTTCATCACTGATAACTTCGTTGTTTGTTGTCCGATTCAGATGAAACGGTCTGAAATCTATTAATCTGTTAAAACTGTATACTACATAAACAAATAAAAATAAAAAGTTCAGCTAATAAATTTTAAATTTTAAAAACAAAAGGTTATTTCACTATTTGTTTTCATTATAAGTACTGCGCAATACATTCACAATATGTTATCACTATACGTACTACACAATACATTCACAATACGTTGCCACTATACCTACTACAAAATACATTCACAATACGTTGTCACTATACGCACTACATAATACATTCACAATACGTTATCACTAGACGTACTACACAAACATTTATAATACTTTGTCACTATAAATACTACACAATACATTTACAATACGTTGTCACTAAACGTACTATCTAATACATTCACAATACGTTGTCACTATACATACTACACAACACATTCACAATATTTTGTCCCTATACGTACTACACAATACATTCACTATACCAACAAATGTCTGATATCTCTGTTTGAAAACTTGAAAATCTCAATTTCCAAATGGGAATGTGCATAAATTAAGCGCAACACGCTACATTTCTAATATACTACCATTATCCCAACATCTCTTTATTTCACAAATAGTGCCACAGTACATCCTTCCAAAAATCCATTAGTCACAATTACTACCTGTCACGACCACTTGTCCAACATACTGGAATCCAAGTTCGATTTGAGGACATAAATCTCTGGTTGGGTTGGAGGACGGTATTCCCATTTTCTTCGGGCAAATGCGTTAAATAGAAACTTAAGAACCAAGGCGAGTAATTTGTTTATTGAGTCTTGAATATCTGAAGTATATCATTAGCCATTACATAGTTTTGTTGCGATTGCGTTTAATACTAGGAACACGATTAGCGCTGTATGTCTGGTAATGGTCAAATATGCATGTACCAACATTACATATTTTACTAGCTGAGCTGAGTATCTGTGATATATGTATCTGCGCAATATTTAATGATAGTACTCTGAAAATAACAATTTAATTACCTGTAAGTTTTTCATTTCCTTTTCTTGGGCTGAGACGACTTGTTTTAATATTTCCTTCAGCCTTTCGAAATCTATCAGCTTCATTTCTCATTCAGTAATTTTTCCTTCAAGAGTTTCATTGGCGCTTTGTGACCTATTACAATATCAAACTACCTGCATTATAACTCATTTCCCATCTCGTAATCAATTAGAAACTCTTAATCATTTTGACTTTAATTATATTTATCTGCAAAAAAACCCATTAGTTAAGGAATTAGATTTGCCTTATGTTTGCAATAGTTCTGGCTCATAAAATTTATATCAGCACCTAAGGGAATAACCTGAAAAATTGATCCTATAAGGTTTCATTTGTCGCAACTAACGGTATGGGAGTCAAATAGCCCCAAAGTACATCCTTTGTGTTTTTACGTTTAAAAATAGATATAAAAGCAAGTTTTTATTTATATTTTTTTCTCAAATACTTTCTGCAAGCAAACTTACTAATGATGCGAATTATCTTTCTTTAAAATTTAAAATTTTCTCTTTATGGATCTATTTTGTGTTTGTCAAAAATGACTTCAACAAAAAAAAAATAATGTAAAATACATGTTTTTTTTTTCTATTTCTGAATATAGTATAATTATCACTCTTTGAAATTAATTTTTTTCTTATTACGGATTTATGCTGTGCTGGTCGCAAATGATTTAATCAACCAAAAATAATAATAATGTAAAACATATTGTTTTCTATTCCCTAATATAATGTAATCATCAGTCTTCAAAATCTCAATTTTTTATTATGGATTTATATTTTGCTGGTAGTAAATGACTTGAACAAAGATAAATAATGTGAAATATATTTTTATTATTCCCTGTTATAATATAATCATCGCTCTTCAAAACTTAAATTTTTCGTATTATGGATTTGTGTTGTGTTGGTCGCAAACGACTTGAACAAAAAATAAACAATGCAATATATATATATATATATATATATATATATATTTTATTCCCGAATATAATAGAATTTCTCCAAATATTTTAACATTTTTTGGATGCCTTCAAGAGATTTTATGGGTATCTTATACAGAGTACGACTCTGATATAGGGCTTGTGATTCCAACCAAGTGAGCAACTCGGACAGTGAGAATAAAGAAGCAGTGAAGTCGAATAATTAATAAATGGAAACAGAAAAAAATTAAATAAAGGATTATTCAGATATGATCAAGACATTCGTAACACCGAAGCTTTTGTTTTAGTTTGCTAACATCAAAAATGAATGTAAATCCACGCCCATATGAAGGAAGGAATTAATAATAAATGCGAATAAAATGCCAGTACATTCCGTGTTATAAATGTCTAACGTCCGACACCCCAATTTGAAAACTTCCAATCTCACTCCGAGATTAGTAAGAGCTAGGAATAAATAAAGCACAGCTCTCCACAGTTCCGAAAGTTTTGCATTATTGTTCCAAGCATCTGTTTATTGCATGCAAAGAACAGAGTACTTCCTTCTGCAAATCCATTAGTCACAATTTCTACCTGTCATGACCACTTGTCCAACATACCGGAACCTAACTGTAAGTCCGGAGCATAAATCTACGATTGGAAGGCAGAAGGGTGACTTGTCTATTCCTATTCTCTTCGGAGAAATTCCTTAAATAGGAAGTAAATGACTAACGGAAGGGATTTGTTTATTGAAACTGCAGTATTTGAAGTGCAGCGTTCTGTCATTAAAGAGCCATGCAATATATATATATATATATATATATATATATATATATTATTCCCGAATATAATAGAATTTCTCCAAACGAACGGCATAGGAATCAGAAAGCAACAAATACCTCCTTTTGTGTTTTCATGTGCTAAAAATATATGTAGAAACGAAACTTTTATTTTTATCTTTTGCTCAAATACCATCTACAAGCCAACTTACCAATGATGCGAAGTATTTCTTTTTAAAATTAAAATAAAAATTACCCTTGTGGATCTATTTTGTCTTATTCGCAAATGGCTTAAACAATAAAAAAAATCTGTTGTGGCCAACACATGACTTTCCTTATATAATGCAATAAATTTACTACTTTTACAGTTAAAAAAATGTTATTCTTAAAGTAGATACTTATATTCTTGTCAAGATATTGAATTTTTTTCAGTCACCATTTTCAAAGATTTAGCGTCATTTTTATCTATTTGGCGAGATTTTCGTTAATTTGGCAACATTTAAAAACTCGCCAAGTTGGCGACATTCCTCCAAATTTGTCGCTAAAATCTCGCCAAGCGTTATGGACGGAGAAATAAGATATTCTTATACCAAATAAATGACTATTGGCCTTCAAATACAAAGTATTACTCAAAGTATGTTTTCTCATGAATGGAATGAGCTAGATCCATGAAATTGATGTCACCAAATTTATCGCAGGATGCCACATATGAAAAGTGAACATGTTTCTCAACAGTTAATATATTTGTATAATTTATGGGATTTTTGATAAATTTATTTGAAAAATGTGCAATATCACGAGAACGGATCATGCGTTCTAAAGTTTATGTCAATCGCTTTCTAAGGAAAAATTACATAAGGAATGTCTATTTGCGTAACTTTATTAAAGGTTTTGATTTTTTGATGATTTTTTCAAAATTTCACTCGAAAATTTAGGGGCATTCTGAACATTCGATTGCGTTTAAAAACAATAGGCTTAGAGTGTTCATGGATTGTGATTTTTGTACCAAATTTCATTCGAATTCTCTCTATTCGTTCGTGAGATATCGTCTCCACAGTCTCACTGACACACACACACACAGAGAGACATCACCTCAAAAATGTTTGATTCGTGATCAGGGATGCTTGAAACGTGCTCTCCCTTCTAAAACTCGTATTCGAATTTTCGACCACGTCACAATACTTTACTTATACATTATGTATATAAGGAAAGTAATAAATGATGTAAAATATATGTTGTTTTCTATTTAGAATACAATATAAACATCACTCTTCAAAATATTGAATTTTCTCATTATGGATTAATGCTGAGTTGGTCGCAAATGAATTAAATAAAAAAAAATAATGTGAAATATATTTTTCTATTCCCGAATATAATATAATTATCACTCTTTAAAATTTAAATTTTCTCGTTATGGATTTCTGCTGTGTTGGTCACAAATGATTTGAACATGTTATGAATGCCTTCACTAGATTTTATGAATGCCTTGTACAGAGTAGGACTCTGCTATAAGCCTTATGATATTAACCAAGTGAATTACTGAGCTATTCGTCCAGTGAGAACAAAACGACAGTGAAAAGTCCAGTAATTGATTAATGGGAACTAAAAATATTTCAATAAAGCTTATTTAGATATGACTAAGATATTCATAATACCGAAGCTTTTGTTTTAGTTTGCTAACATCCAAAATAACTGCAAATCCATGCCCATATGAAGGACGGAATTAATAATAAATGCGAATAAAATGCCAGTACATTCCATATTATAAATGTCTAACATCCGACATCCCAATTTGAAAACTTGCAATCTCACTCCGAGATTAGTTAGAGTTGGGAATAAATAAAGCACAGCCCTCCACATTTCTTTAAGTTTTCCATTATTGTCCCAAGCATTTGTTTATTGCATGCAAGGTCCACAGTACTTCCTTCCGCAAATACATTAGTCATAATTTCTACCTGTCATGACCATTTGTCCAACATACCGGAATGTAAATAACTGTAATTCGGGAGCATAAATATACGGTTGAGGCGGCAGGAGGATTGGTAGGTTATTCCTATTTTCTTCAGACAAATTCTTTAAATAGAAAGTAAAGGACCAATGGAAAGGAAATATTTATTTAAACTGCAGTATTTGAAGTGTAATATTTCTGGAATTAGAGATATTTTTCCTCATTATATTTAATGAATGTAATGAATTTCCTAGCATTTCCCCAATCGTAAATAAACACCTGCTATTTACATAATATATTTACAGATGACACTACTCAAATACTACTATGTTCAAACGCATGCCTTCCATAAAGCAAAAACAAAAATAAATCAATAAAATGCATGCTCTTCGCAAAGCAAAAAAATGGGTCATATGAAATCCTATCTCTGGGATAGGCTTTAAGCGCATGCACAGTCGCATAGAATGGATTGTAGATAAGAGAAATGTCGATACAAGGAAAGCCGATGAAATGCGTTTATTATTCGCTTCAAAAAATGACCAAAAATTAAATTACGTATTGATTCATTTTTTTCTTGTTTTTGTATCTATATACATTGTATCTTTGGTGTAGGCATTTGTGGAATATTTAATGTTAGTACTCTGAAAATAAAAATTTAATTAGCGCTAAGTTTTCCATTCTTTTCTTTCGCTGAGAGTTATTATAATATATTCTTCTGCCTGATGGAGTGTCTTCTGCCCATCAGTTTCATTTCTCCATCAGTTTCATTTCTCCTGTCGATTCCATATACAGTTTCATTGTCAGTTCAATCAGTACAGTTCAGTCGATTCCATATACAGTTTCACTCTATGTACTTTTATGCACAATAACAAACTATGTGTTTATTACAGTATATTAACTTCCGATATTATAGCCATCTCGTAATCAATTAGAGACGTTCAATCATGTTGACTTTGATTACATATATTTACAAGTAATAAACCATTAATTTCAGACAAAAAACCACGCCTCAAATTTGCAACACTTCTGGCTCATAAAATTTATATCAGCACGTAGGGGGATGGCCTGAAAATTGATTCCATCAAGTTTCATTTGTCGAAACGAACGGCAGAGAGTTCAAATAGCCTGAAATACCTCCTTTTGTGTTTTCACGTTTTAAAAATATATGTAGAAACAAAGCTGATATTTTAGTTTTCGCTCAAATACCGTCTGCAAGCCAACTTACCAATGAAGTAAGGTATCTGCAAATGATTTGAACAACAACAAAAATTATAATGTAAAATATATTTTCTTCTATTCCCGAATAAAATATAATTTCACCTGTTGAATATTTTATGGATGTCGTCAGGAGACTTTATGGATGTCTTATACAGAGTAAGATTGTGATATAGATCCCATGGCAGTGGCACCTGGTAACTTCAGGAATAGGTGAAGAAGATTCAGCCGCGGTATTCCCCTTCCCAGTCTCCAACGACCGTCATCCGAACAGACCCAGTTAAAGGCACAAGTGTTGTTCAATATTATCTAAAAATAGCTAAACGAATTTGAAAAATTCACCAAATAATAAATATCCTAACTCATTCACCTGATAAATAATGTGAAGCAGTGCTTATCTTGAATAATCTGCTTCACCTCACGATCCGCCACTATCTCCTGATATCAACCTACTGAGCTAGTCGGGCAGTCTGAATAAAGCAACAGTGAAAAATTGGAATACATTAATTAATAGAAAATATAAAAAAATCAATGCAAGGTTTTCCAGGTATGATTGAGATATTCGTAACACCGTAAAGTTTTTGTTTTATTTTGTAAAATCCACCATGACTGCAAACCCACACCCATATAAAGGATCAAATTAATAGTAAATGCGAATAAAAGGTCAGCTGATTCCGTATCACAACTGTCTAACGTCCGATATCTCAGTTTGAAAACTTGCAATCCCACTTTGATAGTAGTTAAAGTTGGGAATAAATAAAGCGCAGCTCTCCACATTTCTGAAAGTTTTCCATTATTGTTCCAAACATCTGTTTATTGCATGCAAAGAATCACAGTACTTCCTTCCGCAAATCCATTAGTCACGAATTCTACCTGTCATGACCACTTGTCCAACAAACCGGAATCTAACTGCAAGTTGGGAGCATAAATCTACGATTGGGGGCAGCAGGTTGGCTAGGCTATTTCTATTCACTTTGGACAAAATCTTTAAATAGAAAGTAAAGGATCAATGGACGTGGTTTGCTTATGAAACTAGAGTACTGGAAGTGTTTCGTTCTGCCATTAGAGAACTTTGCCCGAGTTGCATTTAATGGCTAGAGCGAATTATCCGGCATTTCCCTGATCGTGAATAAGCACCCGCAATTTAAATAATGCATTTACAGGTAACACTACTCAATTTCCAAACACATGACAACCACAAAGCAAAACAAAAATTAAATACTTCAAATAGACACTCTCCGCAAAGCACAAAAGGATTTCAATGAAATCCTTTGTCTAGGATAGGCTTTAAGCGCATGCGCAGTCGCACAATCCGGTTCGCAGAGGAGAGAAACGTCAATAAGGGGAATGCTGATAAAATGGGTTTGCTGTTCGCTTCAAAAAATTACCAGAAATAAAATAACGTTTTGATTCAAACCATTTTCGTTGTCGAGTTTCGGGGTTATACTTCAATTTCTTATGGGTGCATATAATATATTTTGCAACAGAGAGTATTTCATATGTAAAAAAATCTGATGTGGGCAACACATGACTTTCCTTATATAATGCAATGCATTTACTACATTTACAGTCAAAAAATGTTGCTCTTATAGTAGATACTTATATTCTTTCCAAGATATTAAATTTTCCTCAATTAGTCGTCGTTTTCATTGCTTTAGCGTCATTTTTATCAATTTGGCAAGATTTTTGTTAATTTGGCAACAATTAAAAATGTCGCCAAGTTTGCGACATTCCGCTAAATTTCTCGCCAAAATCTCGCCAAGAGTTATAGACGGAGAAATAAGTTATTCTTACAGCAGATAAATGACTATTGGCGTTCATATACAAAAGTATTAGTCAAAATATCTTTTTTCATGAATGGAACGAGCTAGAACAAACTAAATAAACTAAACAAAAGTATTGAAAGTATAGTATCATGAATGGAACGAGCTAGATCCACGAGAATGATGTCACCGAATTTATCGTATGGTATTACATATGAAAAGTGAACATGTTTCTCAATAGGAAATATATATTTTTTTATTTTATATAACTTTTTGATATTTTTTTTGAAAAATGTGCAATATCTTGAGAACGGTTCATGTTAGCGTTCTAAAATTTATGCCAATCGTTTTCTAATGAAAAATAACATAAGAAATATCTATTTACTTAACTTTATTAGCGGTTTCGATTTTTTTACGATTTTTTCAAAATTTCACTCGAAAATTTAGGGGATTCTGAACATTCGTTTGCGTATAAAAACAATAGACTTCCAGTGTTTACGGATTGTGACTTTTGTACCAAATTTTGTTCGAATCGGTCCATTTGTTCGGCAGTTATCGTCTCCACAGACTCACTGACACTCACACACACACACACACAGACATCACTTCAAAAATGTTTGATTCGTGATCAGGGATGCTTGAAACGTGCTCTCCCGTCGAAAACTCGAATTCGAATTTTCGACCTCGTCACAATACTTTCCTTATACATTATGTATATAAGGAAAGTAACAATGGTAATTCTACGAACAATGATGCTTATAGTAAAAAACGGAAATTGCTAATTTACGCAACTAATGATGTTAAAGTGTAATAGTTGTTTTTATTTACACAGATAAATACGCTGTATCCGTTGACGACAGTTTAGATGTCAATAAACTGATGCCAACTTGATAAAGGAAACTTTTAAACAGCATTACAAAACCTTTTGAAAGAATAGCTTGAATAAGAAATATGAAGAATTTACATAATTTATCTCTTCTGATAATGAATGGGACACAGGTAGAGCTAAACACAACAAAATACGAATGTATGAGAATGCCAAAATTAGAGACTGAATAAGACTAGATAAATTTCTTTAATATTTTTAACGAGTATATTTTCTATTCCGTTTTTATCTCACTCGGTGAATTTTTTCGACAGTTTCGTGTCCTTTGTTTGAAAATTGCGCTTAAAAAGCTTCTTAAAATACAAAAATTGCAAAAATATATGATTTTAACTCGATTGTCCTTTAGTGTCGAATATTTATGTACACGCTTGAGTGAAATGAGTTACAAACTACTTTTGTCATATATACGCCCTCGGATTAAAATGTGTCTTGCTAAAGATATTCCCCAGAGAACTTCGTATAAGCAGTACAAATTCTGCACGTGGATATTTTCTGCTTAGTTTTAAACTTCGGGCTTGAACTCGAATAATTTCCACCTTGATGGCTACCAATCTTTCAGAAATGAAGGCATTACAAAACGTCGACATTCTTCGCAATTTTGTCGCCATTTGTTTTAAAACAAATTGTGTGCCCCATTACTTGCGCATTTGTACGCTAATAGAAAACAAAACGAAATCGTTTTTAAATAAAATTGTAATTGTTTTTACATAAAACAGTTCTTTTTTAAATGATTTAAACAAATATTTAAGAGATCACGCAGACATTGTAAGCAACAGCATGGGTGGACTGGTTTCGCACTCTTTTTAAAGTCGAAGCACATAAGCGTTGGCCAGCTTAGATATCTTACCTTCTGTACTAAATAGTTTTAGAAAATGCACTTAATTGGTGAAGTTCTTAACCGATCTACAAGGTCAGAAAAGTTTCTAGAGCTTGCTAAAAGTCGCTAAGTTAGCTGTATTTCGCTAAATTCGTCGGACTGTCAAGCGAACCAGACTTTCAGAATTATCACAATACTTTTCTATTACATATTCTTAACAATCTGATGTCACTGCAGTTTCATCCCTACCACAAGAGTGCTTTCAAGATCTTCTCTATCCAGCTCCTTAAGAAGCGTCACATTAAAAATTCACAGAATCAATATCTCAAGAATAGCGTATTAATGTGTGTAATAATTACATGTAAAATGTCAATTTCTTTAACGATTTTATAATGCTTCCTCTTTATATATATATATTTTCTAGAAATGTATTTTCCAAAAAATTGAGGTCATTCCTAGATATAAAATCGATGTAAATAGTTCTATTATGTTTATCAATAGGAATAAAATATCTTCTTCCATTCTCCCAATTTGTTGTATAAATATTGTAGCCATACAATCGGACAAACACGAAAATAGCATTAAAATTACCTGAAGCGTGGATTAACTCGACTTTGTCATACCAGAATGCATTTTTAGCAGCTTTGTTTTTTAATTTTACAAGAATTTTTTTTGCAAAATCGATATCGTTTGTCCAAATGATTGATATAACAGCGTGTTACTCTTCACTTTAAAGAGCTTGAAAAACTCTTTAGATTGATACCATACTTGACAATATACCCAACGGGGGATAACTTGCCTTGATCAATGTCACAAAAAAATGCATCAAGGCTATATTTCATAAAAGTAATTGAAACTATTATGTATCTTGATCACTGAGCAATAAATGGAGCCATGATTATGTCAAATTTCATACTATGCTGCCAGGTTAAAAAAAGTATAAAATTTCGAATAAATGTCGAATTCACCCGAATTAAAAAAAATTCTGTCTGGTTCTAGATTCTTTTATAACAAGGCCGGTTGTAAATTCTGAAAATCTATTAATATATGTGTTCTCTCTTGTGTACGCAAGAAATCGACTGCAGACGGACAGACAGCTGGACATCACTCAAAAATAGTCAAAAGGTGCTCAAAAGGTCTTAAAACATATAGTATCATCAAATCTTAAGTTTAAAAATTTTCGTGAAAACAATACTTTCTTTATACTATCGTGCGTTCTTTATACTATACTACGTGTTCAAAAGGTCTTAAAGCAAATATCGGTATCAAAATCTTGAATTTGAAAGTTTTCGTGGAATCAATACTTTTTTTATACTATATTAAATGGCATGAGAAAGTAGAAATGGTTTATTCGTACTCGCGAATGATCAAGTTATGTGGATTTATTGAAATCCAAGTGACCAATTTTCAAGTCCACCACAAAATTTTATTAGCACATATACCACCACTTCGTTGTAAATGTAAAAAGAAAAATCTTGAATTACCAGTCTACGTACTTCTGTAACTATTTTTTTTTAATTTTTTTTATCCAGATCTTTATACTTGCTTCTATATTCATCTACTATTCGCCAAGCGAAATTCATTATTCGATATGAATGTAAATATCATTCCCGTTGTCATCATAACTTTATAAAGGAGCTTACATATGGTAGAGAGGGATGTTTGCATTTCATTTTCGGTAGAACAATTAGGAATTTTTATACACTTTTGCAGTCTTTATTCATTGGAGTTTTAGGAAAAACAGGAAACAACATCTCCAGAACCGGAAGTGAAAAATATTTCGCGAATCACCCCAAACCCTTTAAAATTCTGTGCTGAATCCATATCAATCAGCTCTCTATCTATATACAAACCGGAGGAATAGATGTTGTACAGAAAATGTAATTTTTATTTATGAGAAGTGACATGTATGTATTAGGCGTCGATATCCTGTTTTAGACGTCGATTAGCCCTTTACCAACACCAGAATTTGAAGCAGAATCCATATCACTCATCGTCTAAACTCTTATCTACAGCCAATTCCCTGAAGATAGAGGCATTAAGGAAAATTTTTAAACCAAAAGAGGTAAAGCTCTGGAAGTGGAAATTCTTAGTAAAATTTCCCTATCCCCTACAGACTTGATATTCTGCTGAATCCATAAATCATCTTCTAAACTCAATTCATTGTCGATTCGGAGAAATAAAGTATTCTAAGAAATTGACTGTTTTTTTTAAGTGGGAAAAGAACAAAAAATGGAAAAATTTAATGAAATCCCTCAACTTCGTCTGGAATTTGATGTTGAATTCACTCTGTCACTATCAAAGCTCTGTCTACAGTCAATCCTAATAAATGTATTTCGAGGAATTTATTTAACCTGGACGGGGAAAACTTCATGTGGATATACTTGGTGATCTCCCACTTTCTCTTACATTTGATGCTAAATCCATATCAGTCGTCCTTCAAGTATATCTGATCTTGAAAAAAATGTTTCAAGGAAAATGTGAGTTTTTTAATCGTAAGAGACATTTAGAGACAATTTCAATACCGTAAGTAAAGATTCTTATAAAACCATCCTACAGTCTCCAGAATGTGTGCTTAATCCACATCATTTATCATCTTAGCTCTATCTATAGCAAATATTGAGAAATATATATTTCGAGTAAAATGAATATTTTTGAAGGAACTGGTATTTGTAAAGGAACCGCAAGTGGAAATCCTTAGTGAGTCCACAAATTTCTTCCAAAATTTGGCTTTGAATATAAATCGGTCATCATCTGAACGCTGTATGTAACGGATCCTGAGATATATATGTTTAAAAAAATCATAAAAACTAAAGTATAGCATTATTTTTCCATCTTAAGGTCTAAAAGGGGAATTTGCTACACTCTTGATACACTTTTTTTGCATAAACACCCAGTGCACCATATCTGCGGGGCTAGTGTCCCAACCCGGAGTTTTCTCCCACCTTCATCGCCATATATCAGAATATCTATACTGTCATAGGCACTCGGTCTATATGAAGACGGATAGGACGGGATATGGATTCAAACATTTATTTATTCGGCACATCTGTGAAAGGAACCTGAACTGTTTATGAGCAATGATTCTGTATTTTAGACTATTCAAATGATTTATTACTCTTGGGACATATAATCATAAAGTTTTGACGTCTGAAATGAAATAAGATGAATAGCTTGAGCCATAATGATGAACTATTGTGACTGGTAACCATAAAATTTAAAGTTTTAAATTTTTGCAAGGTTGTTTTCTATGGTTACATGATGAAGAATTCTCTTAACAGTGGCATCCGGTATATTTGGCGCCTGTTCGACAACCATTATTAACATTTGGAGGTGAAAGATGACATCCGGTCGCTGCAATAATATTTTCCTGGAATTTAAACTATCTGAGAGAGGTATTGTCCTTTTAGGAGTTTTGAGTTTGTAGCCTTATCCCAAGGATAATAGAATATTGAGAATGGGGGAATTAACTTTAGGAATTATATATAAGGCTTACATTTGATGATCTACCGACCTTGATGTTAGCCTACCTGTATTGAATGGAACATGCATCCAATGTGTTAATTATTTACTTATAAAAAAATCTGATGTGGGCAACACATGACTTTCCTTATATAATGTAATGAATTTACTACTTTTCAGTAAAAAAAAATAGGTTTTTTCTTATAGTAGATACTAATATTCTTTCCAAGATATTGAATTTTCGACAATTAGTCGTCATTTTCATTGATTTAGCGTCAATATTATCCATTTGGCGAGATTTTCGTTAATTTGGCAACATTTCAAAAAGTCGCCAAGTTGGCGACATTTCGCCAAATTCATCGCCAAAATTTCGCCAAGTGTTATGGACGAAGAAATAAGTTGTTCTTACAGCAGATAAATGACTATTGGCGTTCAAATACAAAAGTATTACTCAAAGTATTTTTTTTCATGAATGGAACGAGCTAGATCCACGAGAGTGATGTCATCCAATTTATCGCATGATATTACATATGAAAAGTGAACATGTTTCTCAATAGGAAATATTTTTTTTTTCATTTTATGTGACTTTTTAATAATTTTTTTGAAAAATGTGCAATATCTCGAGAACGGTTCCTGTTAGCGTTCTAAAATTTATGTCAATCGCTTTCTAATGAAAAATTACATAAGAAATGTCTAATTGCTTAACTTTATTAGTGGTTTCGATTTTTTGATGATTTTTTCAAAATGTTATTCGAAAATTTAGGGGGGTTCTGAACATTCGATTACGTATAAAAACAATAGGCTTCCAGTGTTTACGGATTGTGATTTTTGCACCAAATTTGGTTCAAATCGGTCCATTCGTTCGTCAGTTATCGTCTCCACAGACTCACTGACAGACACACATACTTTCACACACACACACACATACACACACACAGACATCACTTCAAAAATGTTTGATTCGTGATCAGGGATGCTTGAAACGTGCTCTCCCGTCGAAAACTCGATTTCGAATTTTCGACCCCGTCACAATACTTTCCTTATACATTATGTATATAAGGAAAGTAACCAGATGTGGGTCCGTCACACCATCTAAGGTCTCTCCAAAATTAAGGTGTGCTGTAGATTATGTAATTAGCGTATCAAAGCTATCAGCAAGTAGAGTAGTATTTTCTTAACAAGTGTATTTATGAGTCTGTACGATGAATGGTTCTGACGATAGGGGCTGACGCCTTGCTGGAAAAATATATTTTCACCAAGAGGCCCACCAGAAGCCATCGGCGTAAACTCGTAGCGGTGAATGCCTTTATTTTTACAATATCTGATTTGAGAGATTTCCATTTAGGTTATCCAAATCAATTTATTCACTTCGATTTGGAAACTCGATTTGGTAACGCAGCAAATATAACGAATTATCAACATTCCGAAAAACTTTTTACTAATGTGTTATGTGCTACTTTAATTATACATTTAATTATTTGTTGTTTAAAAGTACAGCAAAGTTATAATTATCCAATTCCAAGTTATCAAATGTAGCTCTTATTTTCATTGATTAATTTATTTTTCTGAAAATGTTGAAAACATCATCTCCCGTAAAGTCCTAAGGAAATGTTTAGTGAAACCAAAGAAGAAGAAGCTGATTTTGAAGTAATTATTCTATTCAAAGAGCTCGTAAAGGATCTTCCAGTTTCTTTCCAGATTCTTTCTCTTACAGAACATATTGCCTTAATGGTAGGTATGTTGGGGGAGATTCTATTGTGGATGTGGATATCGCTACAAATATCAGCACTAGATGGACAGTGCCGGACACGAAACTTTTACCTTGTTCACCGAGTTTGATCATATCGGGGCTATTTGTTGTCGGTTTACATTAGTTCGGTTAATAAGTGTTCTACAATGCTTATAATTATTTGATAATAATAGTAGCAAAAATGGATAATCTATAATGATCACGAATTTGTAGACCTGTGGTTTATGCTCTGATCGTACTAAAGAAAAGAATCTGATGTAGGCAGCACATGACTTTCCCTGCAGACTTAAATTCATATTTTCTTTATTTCTTTAATAATTCTTTCGATTGAGTTTAATTGCACCAAATAACACTAAATTTGCATTTTTAATTCAATATTTTTTTTTATTAGGTAATTGGCCATTTTTCCGATAGAGGCGTAACGAAAATGCAAGAAATCTCAAATATCTTGAGAACGATTAGTCTCAAGATATTTGAGACTAATCGTAAGTATAATGGAGTGTGTAATATTCTTTTCCTCGTCAAACATTGGGTATAAAACAAGAATTTAATTGATACATTTCAGTATACGTAGTCTGCTTTTCTCTTTTAGATTTCAGCGGTTCTTGCTGGCCATTTCGTTAAAAAAGGCAGCTTGTTCTTTTCCGAATCGTACCAAAATCTAATCAGCACCAGAGTATCCTACAAGTAACTTATCTACCAAAAATTGTGAAATTGAGACAATTAGTATTTTAACTAGAGTGGATACATGAAATTTTTACGGGCCATTCCGCAAAAAAAGGCGGGTTCTGTTTTTACGAATCGTACCAAAAACTAATCAGCACCAGTATCTCACCTACTAAAGTGACCCCATCAAGTGACTTACCCATCTAGTGACTCACCCATCAAGTGACTTACTTACCTACCAAATTTTATGAAATTTGGTCCATTAGTTTTTGAGTTAGAGTGGATACATACATTGCACAGACAGACAGACAGACAAACTGACACACACACAGACACACACACAGACGTCACGCTAAAAATAGTTTTTTCATATTCAGAGGTCTCGAAAAGTGTTGATCCATCGAAAACTCGAGTTGCGATTTTCGACATGATTCCAATACTTTCCCTATACATTACCATGTATTGCAGGGAAAGTAAAAAACACAATGTATTTTCGATACGATCGTTTGTTATTTACATTTTACTTGCACAGCATTTACCTCATGATCTATTTGTTTATTATCTCGTACCTTTGTAATGAATAATTAAGCAGTGTCAATGTGTGTGGTGAGTTGAAATTTACATATATGCATTAGTACTACTTACCCATAATGCCCCCCAGTTGAACCAATATCAGTACAGTAGGATCGGGAAGAATCAAGGTACATTACGTTACAATAAAATAACTAGTCGATTTTGTGGCTACTAACACATTTATTAAACACATGAAATATTCAACTTTGACAATAATAATAGAATACAGTTACATTCCACTCAACTCTACCAAGCTTGACCTCAGGGTGTACGGGTTAATTAATATATATTGCTATTCATAATTGTTATTCAGTACGGGCTAATTACTATATATATTGCTATTAATATATATTGCTATTATTAATAATTTTTCATCAATTTTACATGCAAGTAGGGCAGTGCGGAAAATTTCCACAATATAATTTAATACTAACTCTTGGTTCATATTTACACGCAAATAACAGATGACAATACAATTGAACTTAAATTCTACGATACTTCCTTCCAGGTGAGGTGCCTAGTAATCCAACATTTGATCTGTCACAGATCCTGATGAAGAGGTCTCGGTTATTCAATTAAAAACACAGTTCGTACGGATGCACGGTTTGTTGGAGCTGTCGCTGAATTCGGGATACCCTCGCGGGTTATCACGGAATCCGTAATCGGAGGTCGCTGCCTTCTCCTCCTCCCAATTTTTGGTTTGACCCAGTGATTCCTGGAGAACCTGGAACTACGTACAGACCGATGCTGATTGGGTTGCATTCCTCATGAACTTTGCGGTGGCATTCCTCACACATGCCGTACCGACGACGGTTGTGGCACACAGCTGAAGGGTGACGCGTGCCGCATAAAGTCCCAAGGCTCAAGGCAGGGGGGTGGATTAGTGAAGTGCCCAGGAGAGGATAAAATCCTCCCTTTAAACTTCAGGCGAAAAGAAAGTTCAAGAAAAAGGAGGTTCAGAAAAGGAAAAATAGGAACTAAGAGGTGCTTGGGGGGGGAAGACAACATCATGCCGATTCCCAAGACTTCAGAAGGGAAAGGACTGGGGCCCAAGTGGGCGTCCAGTAGTTAAGAGGAAAAATGGAGAGACAGAGGTGCACCCCTAAGGGCGCAGGGCCTTGAGCAATGAGTTTCCTAACATAAATTTAAAGTTAAAAATTTTTAAGACTTAAGGGATAAAGTCCCAAGGATGGAATGTCGACTCGGTCGTGAGGTGAGATCAAGACTACTGTCGAGTACCGTTCTTGCAGTTCACACAGTTGTCACGGCTTAATGTAGTATAAGGGTCCAAAGGGTGGCCCACACCACGCCGTCTATTTTCAGAGCTGTGCGGTACTGAGTATCAAAAGTGGCGAAGTCCTCGGTGTGCCTATGAGCACCACGGCCCGATGAAAGCAACTCTCGATCTGGCTCTGCCCTAGCTCTATTTGGCTTAGAGCGGCCATGAACTCGGTTGGCTGAAAGGTTGCGCTGGACTACGAGCTACACCTGAGTGTACGTGGTCGCAACGGGGTAAAAAAAGGCGTTGATTCCATGCTGTATGCATCTGGCTGCCGCTAGAGAGGGGCAGCGAACGCCGTGCCTAAAACTGCATCAAAATGCATATCGGATCGGGCTTCGTAAGCAAGTGCAGATACACTTGGAGGCCTACTCTCACGAAATCAGAATTGAGTCTAATTTTACATTTTTAAATTGAGTCCCTTCAAATTTTTGAAACGGGAGGAACAAAAAACGAGGTGAAAGTCGCTTCTCATTCGATGTTCTTGCGATGTGCGAGAAAAGGGTGGTTCAATTTCGGCTAAATTTACTGGTCTGCGAAATGACGCTCATTTCTTATGCGTCCCAATAGAAAATGAAAACCGGGGGGGGGGTTCCCACAGCCGGGAGGTCCTGGACCGGGCCATGATGTGAACCACACCTGATAGGGGCTATACATTTCTAGAGATCTGTAGTTTTACACTTTGACATTTCTTACAACTTCTCTTTTATAAACATTTCCACCCACTGTCATATACCTTGGGTGGGTGACCACCTGGGAACACCGCGTGCTGTTGGCCCATTTCGGGAGCGGTAGCCCGGTTGTTTGCGCGCTGGATTTGCACGCTGCCACAACTGCCGCCGTGTTCATGCGGAGTACGATCACGTTAAACATGTAGGCCCGTGAGTCCTTCTGAGAGGTTGGTGGTAGGGAAAGGAGGGTACGGTCCCTGTGGATGCCTCCCCTACTGGGTTCCAGTCTTACTTGTGTGGCACTTCCCGGCCGCCCAAACGGTTACCTTTCACCTTTCTGGTAGGTCGGACGGTCTGTGTCTCAACAACAACCCACTATCATATGCATACAAACCATGGCGCCACATCAGTCCCATCCTGTCTGTGACGAGGCATCGCTATAGAACATATACCATACACATTATATTTTTGAGTAATTGCTACTCCCGCCCCCTTCATTCCTGGGACTATCCCGGGGCATGAAATATACTTGCATTTAAGTACCAAATATGTGTTATGCATCATAACAATGTGTAGAATATATTTGTCAATGTGTAGATTAAGAATATTTTACCCGTCCTCACTAATCACAAAATAATTCATATTTAAGAATATGTAAACATCGTTAGAGCGAAGCACATTTATTTACTAATTAATGGACATCAAGAAAAGAAATATATGCTATACATGCATACGGATTCCTTAGAATTTTACTCCGAATATATTTATTTCTCACTTAGTCGCTTCAAGTCAGAAGATTTATCGACGATATTCTTCAAAACAATGCGAAGCTTAGGTCGCCGGAAAATCTCGTGAGACTTTGTTCATAAAAATAATCTTAAATTCACAGATATGATGGTAAGTTGTTGCCAACAACTCTGAATTTTAACTAGTGGTGTTATTTACTTGTTTAACTTTCCGGTAAGCAACTACTTTAATGTTAATTTAAATGACACGGTAAGGGACAGCGCACTTTACACGTGTATGCTGGAAATTTTCTACAAAATTTAAAGACTTTTAGATATATTTTCGCCTGGATTGACAGATTCAGATTACGAAAAATCCACTTCAGATTTTAAAATTGCTACATTTTAGTTTGTTTCGGTTTTACCAAATTAACAGTAAATCAGGAAGGGTTTACAAATAACCTTAAAAAACTTTTGATATTGTGCGCATTCTCACAATTTATTGTTTAACTTCGTATAATGTTCGTAACTTTACTATACAGTATTACTAAGAAAATTCTTACACACTCAAATAAATTTTGTAAGGAAGTCCATGAGTGTGTGCACATTTGCCTGTAGTATGGTGGCTGCGCACGATTGAGGAAAAGGAATTGAAATGCTAATAATGGAAAAGATAAAAGTTTGGATGATAAGGTGGGCAGCAAAACGAGATGGACGGGAAAGTCATTTTCATCGCTCGTAAATTCGTTGTTTGTTATCTGATTCGGTTGAAAATATTTGCTTTCTATTTATCTGATAAAACTGTATATATAAAAAATAGAGATAAATAGCCCAGCGAATAAATTTTAAATGCAAAAACAAAAGGTCATTTATCTATACGTTGCCACGATACGTACAACACAATACATTCACAATACACTGTCACTATACGTCCTACACACCACATTCTCAATTCGTTGTCACTATAGTTACAACAAAATACATTCGCAATACGTTATCACTATACGAACTACACAATACATTCACAATACGTTGTCACTATACGTACTACACAATAAATGCACAACATGTTGTCACTACACGTACTACACAATATATGCACAATGCGTTGTCACTATACATACTACACAATATATTCACAATACGTTGTTACTATGCGCATTACACAACACATTTGCAATATTTTTTCACTATACGTACTACACAATTCATTCACTATACCTACAAATGTGTGATATCTCTGAAAACTTGAAAATCTCAATTTCCAAATTGGAATGTGTATAAATAAAGCTCAACTCGCTACATTTCTCATAGATTTCCATTATCCAAGCATATCTTTATTTCACAAACAGTGTAACGGTACATCCTTCCAAATCCATTAGTCACAATTTCTACCTGTCATGGCCACTTGTCCAACATACCGGAATCTAACTTCGATTTGAGGGCATAAATCTCTGGTTAGACGCAGAGGGATATTTCCATTTTCTTCGGACAAACGCGTTAAATAGAAACTTAAGGACCAATGCGAGTGATTTGTTTATTGAGTCTTGAATACCTGAAGTATATCATTAGCCATTGCATAGTTTTGTTCGGATTGCGTTTATTACTAGGAATACGATTAACTTTGCATGCCACTTAATGGGCAAATATACATTTGTCTACATTATTTTACTAACTATAACTGATTTATGTATCTGTGATCCAGGTATATTCGCAATATCTAATGATATTTCTCTGAAAATAACAAATCAATTAGCTTAAGTATTTTTTTTTTGCCTCAGACTTATTGCTTTCCTTATATACAATAATGTATAAGGAAAGTATTGCAACGGGGTCGGAAATTCGAATTCGAGTTTTCGATGGGAGAGCACGTTTCAAGCATCACTGATCACGAATCAAACATTTTGGAAGTGATGTCTGTATGTGTGTGTGTGTGTGTGTGTGTTTGTTTGTGTGTGTCTGTGTGTGTGTGTCAGCGAGCCTATGGATACGATAATTGACGAACGAATGGACCGATTCGAACGAAATTTGGTACACAAATTACAATCCGCAAACACTGGAAACCTATTGTGTTTATACGCAATCGAATGTTCAGAACCCCCCACTAAGTTTTCGACTGAAATTTTGAAAACATCGTCCAAAAATCAAAACCTGTAATAAAGTTACGCAAATAGACATTTATTATGTAATTTTTCATTAGAAAATGATTGACATAAATTCTAGAACGCTAACAAGAACCGTTCTCGAGATATTGCACATTTAAAAAAAAATTATCAAAAAGTCATATAGAATAAAAGAAAAATGTTTTCTATTGAGAAGTATGTTCACTTTTCATATGTAATACCATGCGATAAATTCGGTAACATCATTCTCGTGGATCTAGCTCGTTCCATTCATGATACTTTACTTTTAATACTTTTGTATTTGAACTTTTGTATTTGAACGCCAATAGTCATTTATCTGCTGTAAGAATAACTTACTTCTCCGTCCATAACGCTTGGCGAGATTTTGGCGACGAATATGGTGAAATGTAGCCAACTTGGCGAATTTTTTAAATGTTGCTAAATTAACGAAAATCTCACCAAATGGATAAAAATGACGCGAAATTAATGAATATGACGACTCATTGACGAAAATTCAATATCTTGGAAAGAATATAAATGTCTACTATAAAAATAACATTTTTTTTTACTGTAAAAGTACTAAATTCATTGCATTCTATAAAGAAAGTTATGTGCTGCCCACATCAGATTTTTTTAATATTTGCTTCAGCCTTTCGAAGTCTATGAGTTTCATTTCTCATTCAGTAATTCTTCTTCAACAGTTTCATTGGCACTTTTATGACCTTCTATTACAATATCAAACTGCGTAGCACATTTTAACTCATTTCCCGTATATTAAGCCATCTTGTAATCAGGAAAACTCAATCATCTTAGCTTTAATTATATTTGTGTACAAAAAATAAGTCATTAGATACAGGAATAAGACCTGCCTTATGTTTGCAATAATTATGGCTCATAAAATTTATATCAGAACTTAAGGGAACGACCTGAGAAATTGATTACTTCAGGTTTCATTTGTCTGAACTAACTGCATGGGAGTCAAACAGATCAAATTACCTCCTTTTGTGTTTTCACGTGTTAAATATATATGTTGAAACACAACTTTTATTTTTATTTTTATTCAAATATTTCCTACAATCCAACTTACCAATGATGCGAAGTATCCTTCTTCAAAATTAAATCTTTTCTCCTTACGGATCTATGTTGTGTTTGTCGCAGATGACTAAAACAAAAAAATTAATGAAAACGAAATATTTTTTTTTATTCCCGAATGTAATACACTTACTCCTCTATGAAATTTAAAATTTTCCCTTTAAGGATTTATGTTGTACTGGTCACAAATGATTTGAACAAAAAATAAATAAATAATGTAAAATATATACTTTTCTATTCCCGAATATAATAGAATTTTACCAAATAGTGAGCCATTTTACGGATGCCATTAGGAGATTTTATGGAGACTTTATACAGAGTAGGACTCTGATACAGTCCTCCTGATATCAACCAAGTGAATTACTGAGCTATTCGGAGATTGGAGCAAAGAACAGTGAAAATTCGATTAATTAATTAATGGAAACTAAAAAAAATCAATAATGGGTTATTCAGATATAATCAAGATATTCATAACACAAAAACTTTTGTTTTAGTTTGCTAACATCTAAAATGACTGCAAATCCACGCCCATATAAAGTAAAGAATTAATTATAAATGAGAATAAAAAGGTCAATACACTCCGTACCATATCTGTCTAACGTCCAATATCCCAGTTTAAAAACTTACAATCTCACTTCGAGATTAATTCGAGTTGGGAATAAATAAAGCACAGCTCTCCACATTTCCTCAAGTTTTCCATTATTGTTCCAAGCATTTGTTTAATGCATGCAAGGTCCACAGTACTTCCTTCCGCAAATACATTAGTCATGATTTCTACCTGTCATGACCACTTGTCCAACATACTTGAATCTAGCTATAAGTCGGGAGCATAAATCTGCTGTTGGAGGGCAGGAGGGTGGCTTGGCTATTCCTATTTTTTCGGACATTCTTTAAATAGAAAGTAAAGGATCAATGGTAGTAATTTATGCATTGAAACTACATTATTCAATGCGTATCGTTCTCTGCAATTAGTTAGCTTTCTTACGCATTACATTAAATGACTGGACCGAATTACCCGGCATTTCTCGTATCGTGAATAAGCGCCCGCTATTTACATAATACACTTACACATGACAATACTCAATGTTCAAACACAAACCATCCGTAAAAAAATAATTAAATTACTAAAATACACACTCTTCGCAATGCAAAAAAAAAGTTTTACATGAAATCTTATCTCTGGGATAGACTTTTAAGTGTATGCACACTCACATAGAATGGTTCACAGACGAGAGAAATGCCTATACAGGGAAAGCCGATAAAATGCATTTATTACTCGCTTCAAAAAGTGACCAAAAATCAAATTACGTATTGATTCATTTTTTTCATGTTTTACTAGGTGTAACTATGAAGAGTATCTGCGCCCTAGGTATTTGTTGTTGTTGTTGAGACCCATACCGTCCGACCTACTAAAAAGGTGTAAGGTAACTGTTTGGACGGCCGGGAAGTGCCACTCAATTTTGACCGTAACCCAGTGGGATAGGCATCCACAGGGACCGTACCCTCTTTCCCCTACCACCAACCTCTCAGAAGGACTTACGGACCCACATGTTTAACGTGATCGTACTCCGCATGAACACAGTGGCAGTTGTGGCAGCGTGCAAATCCAGCGCGCAAACCACCGGGTTCCTAGTCATTTGTTGTTGTTGTAGAGGCCCAGTCAGTCCAACCTACCAGAAAGGTGTAAGGTAACCGTTCCCTACGCATTTGTGAACTATTTAATGACAGTACTCTGAAAATAACAAATTATTATATCTAAGTTTTCATTTTTTTTCTCTGCCTTTCGAAGCCTATCATCTTCATTTCTTACTCAGTAGATTCCATCAACAGTCGCATTGGCACCTCATATATTTTTATGCACAATAACATACTACGTGCATTATAACTCATTTTTCGTATTAGATCCGTCTCGTAATCGATAGAAAAAGCGCAATCATTTTAACATTAATTATATATATTTACAAGAAAGAAACCTTTAATTTTAGTAAAAACCCATTCCACAAGTTTGCAACAGTTCTGGCTCATGAAATTTATATCAGCACGTAGAGGAATGACCTGAAAAATTGATTCCACCAGCTTTCATTTGCCGAGACGAACGGCATAGGAGTCAAATAGCCCCAATTATTTCCTTTTGTGTAGTCACGTGTTAAAAATGTGTAGAAACAAAGCTTTTATTTCTATTTTTGCTCAAATACCGTCTGCAAGCCAACTTACCAATGATGCGATGTATCTCTCTTTAAAATTTACAATTTTCACATTATGGATTTATGTCTTGTTGGTCGCAAATGACTTGAACAGCAACAACAAAAATAATAATGTAAAATATATTTTCTTCTATTCCCAAATAAAATATAATTTCTCGAGTTGCATATTTTACGGATGTAGTCAAGATACTTTATGAATGTGTTATACAAAGTAGGACTGTGATATAAGTCTCATGACTGTGGCAACTGGTGACTTCAGTTATGGGTAAAGCATATTCAACGACGGGATTCCCCTTCCTAGTCGCCAACGACCATCATACGAACACATCACGTTACTGGCAAATATTATCTATGTTCTCAAATATTTCCTAAAATCGGCTAAGCAAGTCTAAAAAATTCGCCAAATGATAAAAATACTAAATCATTCAACCGATAACTTTAAGCGAAGCAATGCTTATCCTACATAACCTGCTCCAACTCCCGATCCACCAATGCCTCCTGATATTAGACAAGTGAGTTGTTGAGCTATTCGAGCAGTGAGAACAAAGCAACAGTGAAAAAGTCGAACAAATTAATGGAAACTACAAAACATTTCAAAAGAGGGTTATTCAGGTTTGATCAAAATATCTGTGAAATCGAGGCTTTTGATTTAGTTTGCAAACATCTACCATGACTGCAAATCCACACCTATAAAATGGAACGAATTAATTATAAATGCGAATAAAGGGCCAGCTTATTCCGTATCATAAATGTCTAACGTCCGATATCCCAGTTTGGAAAGCTGCAATCTCACTCCGAGATAAGAGTTGGGAATAAATAAAGCACAGCTCTCCACAGTTTTCCATTATTGTTCCAAACATCTGTTTATTGCATGCAAAGGCCACAATACTTCCTTCCGCAAATCCATTAATCACGAGTTCTACCTGTCATGACCACTTGTCAAACATACCGGAATCTAACTGCAAGTCGAGAGCATAAATCTACGGTTGGGGACCGGGAGGGTGGCTAGGATATTCCTATTCTTTTCGGACAAATTCTTAAAACACAAAGTGAAGGATCCGATGGAAGTTATTCGTTTAATGAAACTAGATTTCTGGAAGTGTATCGTTCTGTCATTAGAGCGCTTTGTCCGCTTTATATTTAATGGCTAGAACGAATTACCCAGTGTCTCTCAGATCGCAAATAAGCGTCCGCTAAATAATACATTTACAGATAATACTACTCAATTTTCAAACGCATGCCATTCTCAAAACAAAATAATAATAACAATTATAAATAAACATATAAAGTACATACTCATTGCAAAGCAAAATAATAAATGAATTCCTTTCTCTGCGATAGGATATAAGTGCATACACAGTCGCATCGAACGAATCGCAAAACAGAGAAACGTCGATACGGGTAAAACCGATAAAATATATGTGTTGTTTGTATATATACATATATATATATATATATATATATATGTATATATGCATATGTATATATATATATATATATATATATACACATATGCATATATACACACACACACACATATATATATATATATATGTGTATATATATATATATATATATATATATATATATATATATATATATATATATATATATATATATATATATATATATATATATATATATATATATATATATATCAATCGTAGCTTAATGACCGCTAATGTTCAACCAGGTATCCCTCCCTCCTCTTATTGTGTAATTAACTTTTCAAACCGAATCATTGATTCCTTCAATATCACCCAACTTTTCCATCACCTATCACATGAATTTCCAATAAAAAATATCAATATTTTAAAATCATATAAATATAATATCCCTTTCGGTAGACTTATTTTTAACTATAACCAGGTTTTAAAATCTACTGACCCATCGTCCTCAACTCCGATAGATAAAAATAATCTTTGTAATTGTCATTCCCCTGCATTGCAACCATTTATAAATACCCATTTTGGTAATGTACTAACAGGTGACTTAGATATACTCACTGACCCTTCCTTAAAACTCATTATGTCGTATGGAACTAAATATAGACTACCTTCTAAATATCATCCTAAATCCATCCTTAACACTCTCTCCCTTGATCTTGATAAATTCATTTATAAAATGTCCATTACACATTCCATACCAATGTAAGCCTTTTGTGTCTGAAAATCTAAAATTTTATCCCATGTTCAACTTAAGCTATCTCATACGCATATTCAAAAATCTAATTTTCAATTATCAAAATTAAAACAAACCATTGTACACATGCAACAATTCTTAGTTTTTAAGTATGTTGACAAAGCTGCATCGAACTATGCCATTTTCTGCAAATTTTTCTACATTAAAACATTATTATCCAATTTAAATCAAATAAATACCTTCAAACTGCAAAAAACAACCATACATGATTTTAAACGAAAACTTATTTCTAAGTACAAACAATTTTTTGATACTCTTAAAAATTTAAACATTCCATATTTAGTAATCATACCCAAATTTAGAACCGTTACCAGTGGACACAACTCTTGCACAACAAAAGCTAATAAAAAACTTCTCAAAGTCTTAATTCAAACATTCTATTATAGTCACACATTCTATTTCATGCAATTTCCAAAGAACAACATTGCATCATCAGAAATAGCTATGAACTTATTCAAACACTGAAATTCTTTAATACCCTTGACTCAATCCAAACTTTAGATTTTAAAGATCTTTTTAATAACATCATCTTAAAAGATTTATTTTCTGTCATTAAACAGCTCTTCGATCAACTCAAATTAAATACCCTTACTAAATATGACTCGTCTATCTTTAATAATTTATGGTATTTTGTTCTTTTTCACAACTATCTTCTACATGGCAATGGCGCATACATCCAAACAATTGGAGTACCGCAAGGATCCACTAAGAGCTCTACGATCGCCAATATGTATCTTTACTTTTACGAAAGACAATCCACTCTGTTCACTCGTAACATTTCTATTTTTCATTACATTGATGATGTTTTTCTTTGTTTTCATACTGCACATGATTCTTTACCCAAACTTAATATTTATCCATCCAATCTTGAATTAATACCTAATGAATCCCACCCTTCCTAATCTGTAAATTATCTTGATATCACCATTGATATACAAAGTAACTCATTCAATACTACTATTTATGATAAGAGACATCAATTTAAATTTAATGTAAAATTCTTCCCTCATTATTCTTTTTGCCTTTGTAATCAAGTTTTTAAAAATCTAATCATTAGTTATTTGCTCCGTGTCAAATGTCTGGATTGTAATAAGTGTACACTATCACATATAAATCGTCTCAAAAGTATTTGCTATATGTACAATTTTCCCACCTTATATGTAGATCGCAGTATAAGTACGATATTCAATACTAGTGGAAACACCATAAAATAAACACCGCCCCGGCGGGCAATAATAAAAATGTGAAAATTATTAAAAAAACCGTAACTTCGATTACACAAAAAACGTGCAAAATGTTTTAAAAAAAAACGCCTCGACGGGCAAAGGAAAAAGTTTAAAACACTCATAAAACCGTTAAGGCGGATATCTAAAAAGAAAATAAAACAAAAACAGGCTAGGCTCTAAAAAACAGTGTTATCCATAGTTTAAACGTTTTCGAGAATAAAGGTCACTTCTCGGTTAGTTTCTGAACTCTTGGGTTCGTTTCACCGATATTATGTACAACTACTTCCACTTTCTTTGGTCCGGTTTTTTCCAACGTGGTATTTCGCGTGGTGAGCATTCAGGCTGGTGCACGTGGTGGACTCCCATGTAGTTTATTTACGCTGGCGACCTTCAAATTTGTGAGTTACAATTCTTTTTTGTATGTTTGTGCCTTTGTGTGCTATATTTTTATGATTAAGTGGTTTTTTATGTTTTAAGGTTGAATTTTGTATTTGGTATTTTTTCTGTTATTCTCGTTTAATCCGTTCTTGGGCACAGATTGCATAAAATTTTAACCACGTGTTTTTATGCAATTATAGAAACAACGGACTTTAGTATATTTGTCTAGAGTGCCCCTGAAGACGTTTCTGGCAGATATACTATTCTTTAATGTATTTTCCTTGTCCTGGCCTCTTCGGGCTCTGCTTTTCCGGCCCTTCCTAGTTGCTTTTTGCTATTAAGTACACGCTAGTATATTGCCCGCGGTTTGCTACTGTGTTTACTGATTTGCACTCCTGCACTTTCGTATTTGTTAATTTAATGTATATATATATATATATATATATATGCACATATACACACACACATATATATATATATATATATATATATACATATACACACACATGTATATATATATATATATATATATAATATATATACCAAAATGTATAATATGGGTGTAATTATTATTTTAATTTTTATTTTAAAAACTGCCGAATATATTGTGCTGAATTTCTTTTCATATTTGTTATGAGATAATTAGAATATTTCCTAAAACTTTCAAAGCAATTTGTGAATTTTAAATTCGCTTAAAAATGCTTGAACAATCAGGTCCCATAGAGTTCAATGTATTTTATTTTTTCAACCCGGGTTCAGTCCCAAAACTAATTGGGTGATATTATTCATTTATAGTTCCATAGGTCCAATAGATGGCCTAAACAACATACTAAAATTTAATTTTGATAACGTCATTTTTACGGCATTTATCGTGGTAACGGACCGACAGACAGATAGACAGACAGACAGAATGAACAAAGTCATAAACACTTTTCAACTATGTTGTAAATTGTTAATTTAAAAGAACTTCAAAAATAGCGATTTTGACATAAGATGGATACTATATTTTATTTTGAAGTGGGTCAAGTGATTTTTTCATGTAATATGAGTTATTATTTTAATTTTAAAAACTTCCAAATATAATTTGCTGAAACTTTTTTCATATTTTTATGGAATAATCTGAATATTTCCTTAAACTTTCGAAGAAATTTGTGAATTTTAAATTCGCTTAAAATATGTATGAAAAATTAGGTCCTATAGGGTTCAATGTTTTTCATTTTTCAAACTGGGTTCAGTCCAAAACTAATTGGGTGATATTATTCATAGGTCCCACAGACCGTCTGAACAACATACTAAAATTTCCATACATATATATGTGTGTATATATATATATACATACACACACACACACACACATATATATATATATTTGAAATATGTAATAATAAGAATTATGTAAAAATAAAAAAAAATAATAATATAAAAAAACAATTCAAGTAATATTAACATCACCATAGAAGCAAATTCACAGCCACAATGCCGATAAGAGAAAAAAACAGCACCGTCCCAAATTCGATGATTAATCAGAACTAAATTCATCTTCAGGTCTGAGTATTTAATTCTAATTAACCCAAACAAATGCCTGTTTCAGATTAAGCAATAGCACATCACTATAAATGCTTAAAATCAGACTACAGGCAACAAAAATTGAAAAAATGAAAATAGGATACATTAAGAAAATTTGTATTACCATGCGGCATGAACCCTTCTTCTTCCACCACGTGTATCGTGATCAACCTCAACAGCTTAATCTAGAAGCACCGGAATGAACAAGTCGAAATTCTACCAGGGAGGCAGTACGAACGTTCACGGTAATACTCCCAGACCCGTCCAGTGAGTCTAAGCTGGAAACCGGACAAGCAATTCAGAATATTAACATGGGTGTAATTATTATTTTAATTTTTATTTTAAAAACTACCGAATATATTGTGCTGACTTTTTTTTCATATTTGTTATTGGATAATTTGAATATTTCCTAAAATTTTCGAAGCAATTTGTGAATTTTAAATTCGCTTAAAAAATGTTTGAACAATTAGGTCTCACAAGGTTCAATGTATTTTATGTTTTTAATCCGGGTTCAGTCCCAAAACTAATTGGGTGATATTATTCATTTATATTTCCATAGGTCCCATAGATGGCCTGAACAACATACTAAAATTTCATTTTGAGAACGTCATTTTTACGGCAGTTATCGTGCTAACGGACCGACAGACAGACAGACAGGCAGACAGAGAGAATGAACAAAGTCATAAACACTTTTCAACTATGTTGTAAATTGTTAATTTAAAAGAACTTTAAAAATCACAATTTTGACACAAGATGGATCCCATATTTTATTTTGAATTGGGTCACGTGATTTTTTCATGTAATATGAGTTATTATTTTAATTTTAATTTAAAAAACTACCAAATATAATTTGCTGAAACTTTTTTCATATTTTTATGGGATAATCGGAATATTTCCTAAAATTTTCGAAGCAATTTGTGAATTTTAAATTCGCTTAATACCTGTATGAAAAATTAGGTCCCATAGGGTTCAATGTTTTTCATTTTTTCAAACCGGGTTCAGTCCGAAACTAATTGGATGATATTATTCATAGGTCCCACAGACCGTCTGAACGACATACTAAAATTTCATTTTGATAAATTCATTTTTATGGCTGTTATCGTTCTAACGGACAGACAGATAGTCAGAATGAACAAAGCCATAAACACTTTTCAACTATGTTGTAAATTGTTAATTTAAAAGAACTTTAAAAATCACGATTTTGACACAAGATGGATCCCATATTTTATTTTGAATTGGGTCACGTGATTTTTTCATGTAATATGAGTTATTATTTTAATTTTAATTTAAAAAACTACCAAATATAATTTGCTGAAACTTTTTTCATATTTTTATGGGATAATCGGAATATTTCCTAAAATTTTCGAAGCAATTTGTGAATTTTAAATTCGCTTAAAATCTGTATGAAAAATTAGGTCCCATAGGGTTCAACGTTTTCCATTTTTTCAAACCGGGTTCAGTCCAAAACCAATTGGATGATATTATTCATAGGTCCCCACAGACCGTATGAACAACATACTAAAATTTCATTTTGATAAATTCATTTTTATGGCTGTTATCGTTCTAACGGACAGACAGATAGTCAGAATGAACAAAGTCATAAACACTTTTTAACTATGTTGAAAGTGTTAAAAAAGTCCGATCCAAGTTCAATCACGCTTAAAACACTAAAATCCACCAAAAAACTGCGCCATAACGTACTTCCTTTATTGAAAACGCAAGGAACGACGAAATAATAAAATAATTATTCAACATATTCTTATTCTGAACTTCAGCGGATATTTTAAGCGCCAACATGTAGTCAAGACTCGCAAGGATTTGAAACACTCATTAAAATGTGACTTTCTGCGAGCAATGCTTTTCTTAAATCAATTTATATAAACTTGATAAAATGAATCACTTATCTCGATATAGAAACAGCTAAGTATATTTAAAAAAAGAAAGCTTAATGCATTCGTTTCGTAAATGCACTTAGAAAAGTTTTGGGAAATAGAAAACTTCCGTTAGTTACATTTTTTCAGCAGTTATATTTTGTAGAATATTTCAAATTGAAAAGCATTTTACTAAGAGCACCTGCTAATTTTTTTTTCTATTAAAACTCTATCAAAATCCTACGTTAGCGATCATTGCTCTCCTCCCATTCCACTTGGATAAATTACTTAGCTGAATTAGGACTTTAGGAATCACTCTGTATAAGACATGCTCTTCTCTTCTTGTGTCTGTAACGCTTATAGTGATAAACTTAACGAACTTGGCGAATAATTTCGCAAAATATCGCTAACTTGGAAATATCTCGCCACATATTAACAAAGATATAGTTTAAATGGCATAAATGGCGCTAAGTTAATAAAAATAACGCCAAATTAATAAATTAGTTATTCAAATATTTTAATGTATGGACTCTATTGGGGATGAAATCAATATTGTTGTCAATTTAGAGTTACAGGAAATATGGGTTAAGTTTGCATTTCGAGATAGTTTTACATGTTGTCATTCGAAAAAGCGGCAAATGCAAAATTTGACGTTAAAAACATTGTGCCCTGGATGCTGAACTTATTTTTTTTTAATATGAAAGAAGTAAATTCATAGCATTATGTAGGGAAAGTCATCTGCTGCTCACATCAGATTTTTTTAAGAGAACCTTTTCCACGAACATCGAATTTTAACCCAAACTGATTTTATCCAGAGTATTTGTTTCGTAATACTCTAAAAACATATTGAAAACACGTTTTATATATTTAGGCGAGAAATAATTTACTACTGGATGGTTTAATAATTTCATTCGCAAATAATGCTCATGAACATACGGTTAAATATACAGGGTGAGTCAGAACTCTTAGTTCAAATTTTAAGGGGTGATAAATCACTTCTAAACAAGCAATTTTTGTCACATAAAGCAGGGTCTTAACGCAAGAGGTGAACCGCTAGATGGTAGCTCATGAAATGTGGAAATGATGACTCTCGTGAAAAGAGGAAACACAAAAATGACAAAGTAGGCAGGAAGTACGTTTCACTGACAGAAATTGCAGAATGCATGGACGAAGTTACAGAAACTGCTGAAAAGTGCGACCACCAGCAGTAATGCAGGCTTCACACCTGCAACGTAGCGAGAGGCGCAAGTTAGCAAAAACACCCGGCATATCATGGATAACGCCGGCAGCAACAGCAATCCTAGCAACAAGGTCCTCGTCGGAGTCGATAGGGCTATCGTAGATGAGACGTTTCATATGGCCCCATTAGAAAATGTCGAGACAGTAGAGATCAGGCGATCGTGCCGGCCAAGGTATGGGACCACCCCGACCAATCCATTGCCCTGGGAATGTAGCATCTAAGGTGTGCCGCACATTTGAGGCAATGACGGCGATCATTTACTTTTCTTGTTCTATTGTTACACGTTCTTATACTTCCTGCAATTAGAAATAAAAATAACATTTATTAACGCTTACTTGCATTCTTAAAAATTTTAAGCATCTATGAATAAAATCTTCATGGTGTTTGTTTGTTGGTCCTTTGGCGAGAAAATCAATTATTAAATTAAGGTTCTTGTAAGTCATTGAAATTTGAAAAAGAAACCGATATTTGCGACTTTAAAATTATTTACAACTTAAAAATATTTTTAATGTTTTACCTTCCAGATAATTTTGTTAAAGAAGTAATTTTATATATTAATTACCTGCCAAACGTGTCAAAATGTCCAAATCTAGCCATAAAAGTACCAAGTTAGCAATCCTGATGTAAATGGACAAAATTTCGAAAGCATGTTGTAAATGTGTTCAGGCGTCCTTAAAACATCGTTTCTCAAGATATGAATATGCAATAGCATGAGAATGTAAAAATCCATTGACTAATCTTAAAGCATCTCTTTCATCAAGAAGAAATGCTGGGAGATAGGACATACTTTAAGTAAGTACTATTTCTTTAGAAACCATATTTTATGATGCAAAAGCAATCCACTAACAGAACGACTTTCCTTGTTTCTAAACCACTGCTATATTTTTTTAAACACGTATTTCTCTCGTCAAAATATCCACACTTTTGCCACCTAATCCTCGATATTTACTTAAGAACTACATAAAGGTAACCAAAACATTGATGGGAAAACTCTGCAAAAATTCTATCAAGTTTGCTTTCATTTTCAGCCATTTTTTTTTTCAAAAAATGTAAATATGGGAATGGAGTGCTCATGACGTTTGAAAATAAATTTCGAAATATTTAAATAAACCTGGATAGATCTACTGAAAATGTCTGGATCGCATGATTTCAGTTTTGGAAAGCCTATAGCGTATACATTTATTGGTAGATCGCTGGTTTTTAGATTCAGTGATTAGAGGCTCAAGCCTTTACCTCAGTATTTTATACTTGTGAGTTAAAGATATTTTGAACACTGGTGCACGAAATATTGTGGATGGAGAAGTGACGAGATGAATGGAAGATACACTAGAAAGAAGTTAACTATTAAGTCATTGATTACTGGCGTTCATATCGTTTAACCTTAGGTTGTGGACATAGTTTTTACTTGTGACTATGGCTGTAATGCATAAGATACTTGATATCCATGTTTCAGTTGATTTTATCTCATATTATTGGATGATATACAATTATGTAAAGAACCCTTTTCCCCCAACAGGGAATCAAACCAGGGATTATTGTATTGCCAGCCGACACTCTTTCGTTGATTTACTGGGAAAGAATTGCAAGGACCTTATCGTCGAAATGGACTTTGCATTCTTCACTCTCTATTAGATTGACATGTAACTGACAACCTAACTGATCACCTCCTGATATTTTTACCTCAGGTTAGCCTCCTGAATTTATTTTTATCCTACAGGTCAGCTTCCTGGGTGGTTGAGATCCTGATTTGAAATCAGCGCCGAATATACCAAAATTCACCGAATCCCTGCTAGTTTTACGAGGGTCACTTTCAGACCCCCGAAATCTTTGCACTAACATGCAGTGTTGATTTATTCCGACGTCATTGCAAATAACCTTGCTGCCTCAACCGAAAATTAAGCTTTGTACTGGCCAACCGATGCAAGAAAGTTGAGCTATTAGGACAGAATTGCAAGCCCTTATTGTCGCAGTGGACTTTACAGTTATAAGCACATTACGAGAGGAGAAGGGAAATTTTAACTATATTACGCATAAAATAATATACGCTGGATCCCCTTAATCAGTGCTACATAATGTAACCAATCTAAAGTAAAAAACGCAAAATCCTAAGTCAAAGTCATGACACTACATTTCGAACACTTGGCAGAAAGTCAAAATTGGCACATTATTGGTTTAAGACCCACCAAATACGAAACAGCATACCAAGGGAAAATTCACAGTCTATCAAAGCGAGCTAATTAGAAATCAAAGTTATAAGCAGGCCAGACAATCTGAAACTGAACTGACACAAGTTGAAATGTACAAGAGATATATTTCAACAAGATCAGACGAGTGGCAGCAAGATGAAATGACAATAAGAAAAACGAATGTTGATGACAGTTTTGATCTTTTAGAACACTGCTTTAAGGATGCTGGTAGCATTTCATACATTTTAAATTCTGTTGAATATTGTATCTAATATACATATGGATTTATGAGCAGCGATCCACTTGCTCTTTTATATGGAGAACCGAATTCGAGTAAAATATGCAAAGTGAAATGCTAAAAACTTTCCAAAACCTTAATGCATCCAACTTATAAACGCGCACAGAACAACTGCAGGAAGTGAAAATATTCCGTAAATCCTCCCTTTTCAAAAGGATATCTAGTTAAACATAAAAAATTTCAAAGAGTTTTCTTTAGAAACATCCATTCTCTCTCTTGAGTCCACGCTCATCAAGTTTCCCTCTTCAAAATGTATTCTGCTTTTGTTGCTTCATCCGCGACATTTCCTTAAAAACTACTTAAAAGTAACCAATAAATTCAGGAAAACACCGCGACCACAACACACAAAATTCGATAAAAGGAATTTCTTCTTTTCAACTTTATTTCCGATAAATAAATTTATGCGGATAGAGTGCTTATGATATTTGGAAGAAATTTATAAATATTGAAATAGCTTTGACTAAATCTGTTTAAAGTGTTTGGAACAGAAGTATCTGAATTTTTATGAATACTCACATAGTTGCCGTAAGCTAATTTTACTTTGTAAATATTCCTTGATATATTTATACGCAGGTCCTGGCTTTTATTAAATGGGGGCCAGGGCTTAATTGTATTTGTTTAGGGGGAGCCCTACTGAAAATTTTAATATTTACTTCCACCGTCAATAGTAAATATATGTGTAAAGCAAATAGCATAATGGAATTCTGGATAACAGATCCTTAATTTTACTGAAGTTTAGAATAATTTTTCAGGTCCCTGATACTCTTGCTTAATTTAAAAAGTTTTAGGAATTTTAGATCATTATGGTAAAATTTAGAACCCTTTAAATGTGAGGCACCACGACCCCTGTGGCCATGGTCCTGTGCCTCAGGTAGGCCTCATCAGGCCTTATGTATTCAGGGCTTGATGTATGCGGCTGCATTGCATCAGGCCCTGATTATACGTAAGTTAATTCAACCACAAAATTTCTGCCTCCAATTCGAGAGGAATGTTCAATATCATGATTAGAAACTTGTAAAATCCAAGTTTATTCGTTTTAATCTAATTGTCTTTAATTTGAAATAAATAGGCATTAATGACTTGGAAAACGTATGTGATGAAGTGTGATTTTAAATGATCGTTCTTTTTTTAAATCTGAACTATCTTCTCAAAACTTGAAATGATTTAAACTAAAGTTCATATTTTAAGTTGCCTAATAGTATGAGACATAATAAATGGAAATGTAATTTAATTTTCAGTTGTTTCGTTGCAGATATTTTATGTTTTAGGAATGTTTTGATTATAAGTTGCGTTGTTGCCGACACATTGTGTATGAAATTTAGCATGTTTAATTTGACCGTTAACAACAAAAACCAATTAACTTGTAGTTAACTACTAGTATTTTAGCCTGTTAAAGGCAATGAAACAAAAACTTTTTAAACACTGAATGTTGCATATTTTTAATAAGTTCTTTCTTATTGTTGTTTAGTGATGGATGGTAAATGGATTGTTTAATGATGAATGGTTTATTGGATTGAAAATAGTATCGGCTCAAACGAAAGTCATCCCATTTAAGTTCACCCCGGTAGTCGAGTCTCAGTCTTCTAAGTCATCCAATATCGGATGGTGGAGGGGTGGGGACTTCGGAAAGGTTCTTAGGAACTTTTCACCAGTGATGGTTCGTGAGGTAATTCAGGTGAGACTGGATAAGCGCTGCTTCACTTTCAGTTATCGCCGAAATAGGTTATTATTATTATTATTACTTGGCGAATTTTTGGTTCTTTTTAGATAATATTTAACGACTCGTGTGCCAGTAGTGTGATGCATTTTGATTATGTTATTTGTTGAGTTGGAGGGCGAAGCCCGCCATTCAATCTGCTTCACCCATTCCTGATGTCATGAACCGCCACTGCCTCCCATATTGTCTACACAGGGAGGAAAATCGAAATTCAGGCTCCGTTAAGTTTAGTCCAGTGGTCCATTCTAATAAGCCTCCAGGGGACTGTCTGACGGTCTGGAAAATATTTTTAAAAATCTAACATAATTTTGACCGCCAGGGGTAGATCGAATTCCGGCTAAGTTAGGTTCTGTCTGATAATCAATCTTATAAATATCGAAAACTCAGACCACTCGACTTACCCTGAGGTATGAGCGGCAGTTTGAGTGGTCGAGAACGCAATTTGATAAATGTCAAAATCCCAGACCGTGGGACTCGTCCTAGAACATGAGCAGCCGTTTGGACAGCCGATGCAATCTTATTTTTTTCTCCAATGGCCGGGCACTTGGCCTTCGTCATTCGATTGTTTTCAGCGGCTAGAGTGTGAACCATATAGCCGTCCATTGACGTTGCCCCAGGCGCACCAGAGGGGGCAGATCACATTGCGCCCACAACACAAACATCCATGCCTTACGTGGGGCTCGAACCCACAACGTGGCGGTCGAGAGATTGCTACGGATGCAATCTTATAAATGTGTGAAGCTTCAGATTTCTATGTCATCTAAAGATATTCTTGGGGACTGGAAAATACTTTTCGAAAAAAAATATCTTCGTCCCCCACCCCCCTAGAGTGGTAAATTGAAAATCCAGCTTTGTTAAGTTCTGTCACGTGCCTGACACTCAAGTATGCAAAGTCAGACTTCCAGGTTAGTAGTGGGGTTTTCTGGCACCGATACGATAGATCATTATTATATAGATAACATTTTTTAAATTTGTGCGATTGTTTTCACGTAATATTTAAATTTGGTAATATGCAGTAAAAAGTATGTATCGAACGCATTGTTTGCCTTCTCATCCGATTTATAATATTTTTTCGTCTAGTATCATTCTCTTATAAAAGAAAAGTGACAAACACAAGCTTTAAAGTACAATACGCGCTTTTAATTGCATTCTATTCGCCAGCGATGAGATTCATAGTCATTTTCCTCAAATAATACCACTTTAATCGCCGAGGCGCCATCGATTTTCAAACTCTTTGTTGCGAAGATGCGATGAAGCTAATTATTTAATGTCTCGTTTTTGGAAAACACGTGTACGAGACGGATAATTAGCTTTTTATGGTATAAAGCGTCTGTGACAGATGTTGGCAGAAGCACAAAAGAATAGGAAGTTATAGAAATGGAAAGTTATGGAAAGGAGTGGCATCAGATGCTGATGACTGGAATTACATAGTTTATGAGAAATTTGTGAAGACTATGTTGGTATTTTAAACCTTTAATTTGTATCGCAAAAATACCTATTTTTAGAAAAAAAAAATGATTGAAAATGATATAAACTAAACAGGAATTTTACTATCGGATATCAGAACCGTTTAACTTTTCTGGCAATAAAAAGTTTAAACCATGGATGTGAGATAAAGTATACTCTATAACAAAAAAATCGACGCACCAAGAATGAGTTGTTCGATTGTAATGAAATTTCGTATGCAAAGGCATTTTGAGCGAACATGTAAATGAATAAAATTAGGTATCCAATGAATAAATAGTGGGAGCTCCAGCGCATCGGAACTGCGCATTCAGCAGTTGTATATAAGAAGTGCTTCTGAATCTGTTGTCAAAATTTCTGTTGCATTTCGACTACGGATACCTTACGTCTTTGGTAGTCATTTCCGGCACACTGACAGCACAGTGGTACATAGACAATATTCTACGACCGGTTATGTTACCTTTCCTTTTGCGACTACCCGGACTTACTGTTCAACAAGATAATGCCCGGTTGCACAGCGCAAGTGTTGCTATAAATTGTCTTCAAGCTTGCCCAACACTTCATTGGCCAGCTAGGTCTCCTGATCTCTCGCCCATTTGGGACATTATGGACGTATTATAGCACAGTTGGGACGTTATGGGAAGGCGATTGCAACTATTCCGAAATGCTAACGATTTAGACCGACAGTTGAAGACAATTTGCAAGACATTCCACAGGACACCATCCGTGAACTTAATCAGTCTATGCCACGCCGGGTGAGATCTTGCATCCAGACCTGAGGTGGACCAACGTCTTATTGACTTCCTCCCTTTGTATACGGTCAAACTCTAAATCATTAAATTATTCTGAAATTTTAATCGTTTCTTTTTCTATATGCTCTTCATATCCACCAATTTTTATCACAATCGGGCAACTCCTTCTTGATACGTCGATTTTTTGTAATCGTGTGTATATCTATCAGTGGCAAATGCTGCTGTATGGCGCCGCCAGACCATTAGAATTGGACGAATAGTAAAATAAAATCTGCATCCAACAAAAACGTGCAACACTTTGTTTAGAAATTTTGAATTTATAGCATCTATAAATTCAATTTTCAAATACAATTTTATTTTGCTGTAACTTTAATTGTGCACCTATAGCTTAAAGAAACAACTTATCGGCATTTTCTCTCATGCTTTTCAACCCTTTCAGCCTTTTTACGAAGCGGAGGTAGTAACGATCTATTGAGATATCTTATACGAAAGCGACGGAGTTTACGCTAAACCACGGGCCAAATTAGTGCTTATGCATATGATGTTTTTCTGTGCATTTCTATGACAGATAGATTCCAAGTCCAGTGTTTGACAAGGTGCCAGATTATGGAGCCGAATTTTGCCATACTGAATCTCTGTGCAGTACATTTGGATGTTGGAAGCCATGGATGTTGGCGCTTGTGAGAAAATATGATTTGCTTCGTTGTAATATTATTTGTTATACTGTCTTTTTGATGTTAATAAAACAGCTTTTTTTTATTTCCTGTTTTTAACACTTTCCAACATAGTTGAAAAGCGTTTATAACTTTGTTCATTCTGTATGTCCGTTCGCCCGATAACTGCAGTAAAAATGACTTTATCAAAATGAAAAGTATGTTATTGAGACTGTCTGTAGGACATACGGGAATGCAAATGGAGCCAATCAGCCAAATCAGCCAATTAGTTTTGGACTGAACCCGGGTTGAAAAAGTGAAACACAATGAACCCCATGGGACCTAACTTTCAAACACTTTTTATGCGAAATTAATATCCACAAATTACTTCGAAAATTTTCGGAAGTATTACAATTATCCCATGAAATATATAAAAGAAATTTCAGAAAAATATGTTCGGTATTTTTTTTTTAATTAAAATAATCATTATACCCATATTATATGAAGAGATCACATAACCCATTTCAAAATAAAATATGGCATCTGTATTTTTTCCTAGTGTAAAAATCGTGGTTTTTAAAGTACTTTTAAATTTATATGCACTGTTGCATCCGTCCTAAAACCGCTTTAATTTTTGCTTATGTTCTGTGCATCTATATTCTGCGCCAACGCAATTAAAATATTTTTTATTTTAATTGACCATTAAACTTTGATTATTTCTTCAACGAAGCCTAATTTAAACATATGCAGAAATTAAACATATGGATCTGTAACATGAGTTGTATAATAATTGCTGAATTTACTATTCACATACAATTATTTTGCTCTGAAGTCTGGAATGTAAGTGATATGAATGAAATATTCATTTATTTTACATAAAGAAGCAAATCATTTTATAGCATGCCTGTTTTTATGAAGTTTTAAGTTTACAAGCAAAATAAATTATTGTAGTATTGTAATAATTAAAAAAATATCAAAGCTGAATGTATCGCATTTTAGAGATGTTTAAATAGAATTGCATTTCAGTTGGAAAGTGTTTCATAATCAATGTTTTATGCATGATTGGTCTTTCTTATTAAAACTCTTTAACTGGTAAAGGAGTTTGTGCCAGATAGATAAATGCATTATTCATAAGTTATTAGAAATACCCTTTTTAAACAGAAAATTAGCAGACAAGATAAAAATAACAAGAAAGATCAATCATGCATAAAGCATTGATTATGAAACACTTTTCAACTTCAATCCAATTTTATATAAACATTTCTAAAATGCGATACATTCCTCGGTCATATTTTTAAAATTATTACAATGCTGCAATAATTTATTATATTTGAAAACTTAAAAATTTCATTGAAAAAAATGAACTTCATTCAAATGACTGCATTGAAATATAAATTGCCTGGTTTAAACATCTTTAAAATGCGATACATTCCTCGGTAATATATTTAAAATAATCATAATACTATAATAATTTATTATATTTGAAAACTTCATCAAAAGCAAATGAACTTTACTCAAATACCGTCATCGAAATATAAATCGCCTCTATATAAAAACAGCATTTCATTCATAAATATTTTCCATTTCTTTCATTCATCACAATGCTACAATAATTTATTTCATTTAAAAACTTCAAACCATGGAGGTACAAGTAATTTAACTCTATGCTTGAAACTTCATCGAAAAAATCGTCTGGTTCTCTGTGTAAAATCAATAAATGTTTCATTCATATCCTATATTGCAGACTCCATGAACTAAATGAAATTGGCTTTAAAGAAATTTAAGCAATTCTTGTACCACTCTCTCTACATCTTGTGGTGTTTACATTTTCCATAAGTGAAAATTAAGCTTCGTTGTAGAAATAATCAAAGTTTGATCATTTAAACTCAAATATATTGTAATTGCGTTGTTTTAGTATGTAGATGCACAGAATTTAAGCAAAAATAAAGAGGTTTATGACGGATACAACGCTAAATATGACTTAAAACGAACATTAAAAATCCCGATTTTGACACAAGATGGACGCCATATTTTATTTTGAAGTGGATCGCGTGACCTCTTCATATAATGGTCAGGTGATCTCTTTATTTAAAGGGTGTAAATATTATTTTAATTTTTATTTAAAAAACTACAGAATATATTTTGCTGATTTTTTTTTATATATTTTATGGGATAATTTGAATATTTCCTAAAACTTTTGAAGCAATTTTTGAATTTTAAATTTGCTTAAAAATGTTTGAAAAATTAGGTTCTATAGGATTCAATGTATTTCATTTTTTCAACCCTGGTTCAATCTAAAACTAATTGGGTGACATTATTCATTTATATTTTCATAGGTTCCACAGGCTGTCTGAACAACATACTATAATTTCATTTGATAAAGTCCTTTTTAAGGCAGTTATCGTGCTAACGGACAGACAGACAGAGTGTACAAAGTCATAAACACTTTTCAACAATGCTGTAAAGTGTTAACAAAGTCATAAACACTTTTCAACTATGTTGTAAAGTGTTAATAAAGGACGGGAGAACCACGCCATCTTTGCTAAACCAGAGTGTAGGTAAGGACAAAAAATATTATGTGTGCATCACATAACTTTCCTCAAAGACACAAATTCATTTTCTCATTATTTCTTTCACATTTCGTTAAATTGAGTTTAATTGCACAAAATAGCATAGATGATTATTTGCAATTGCACTGAATTCGCAGTTTGATTTAAATTCTCGTTTCAGTTAACGACTGGGCGTATTTTTATCGGCAAAGTGGCAAAAATGCGAACAAACAAAAATATCTCGAGAATGGTTGGACATAGAGTTATGGGGTTGGTCTTATTCTTTTCGACGTTAAAAATTACGTACAAAATAAGTATTTAATTAATACATTTAAGCATACGCAGACTTTTATTTTAAATTTTGACTAGCCATTTCGCAAGAAAACAGGGTTTTTTTTCGGAATCGTGCGAAAATCTCATTAAAATCGGAGTAATTCATAAGTGATTTATCTAACAAATTTTACGAAATTTGGTTAATCAATCTTTTTAGACAGAGTGGATACATACATTGCACAGAGAGGTAGACACACATACACGCAGACGTCGCGCTAAAAACACTTTTATTTTTTGTTATAGAGTGCCTTAAACGCATAGATTTATCGAAAACTCGAGATTTTCGACACATGATTCCAATACTTCCCTACATTATACCATGGTCTGTAGGGAAAGTAAAAATCTGATGTGCGCAGCACATGACTTTCCCTGCAGACTTATATTCATATTTCCTTTAACTCTTTAATAATTCATTAGGTTGAGTTTGATTGCACCAAATAGCACTAAATTTGCATTTTTAATTCAATTTTTGTTTTTATTTGCATATAGGACATTTTTCCAACAGCAGCGTAACAAAAATGCAAGAAATCTCAAATATCTTGAGAATGGTTTGTCCAAAAGTATAATGGAATATGTTATATTCTTTTCCTCGTCAAAAATTGCGTATAAAACAAGAATTTAATTGATACATTTCAGCATACGTAGTCTTTTTTTTTTTTTTTTTTTTAACTTTGGCGATTTTGGCGGGCCATTTCGTAAAAAAAGGCAGGTTTTTATTTTCCGAATCGCACCAAAATCGAATCAGCACCAGAGTGTCCTACAAGTAACTTATCTACCAAATATTGTGAAATTTGGTCAATTAGTATTTTAGCTATTGTGGATACATGAAACTTGCCATTCATGCCAAGTAACGAAACATTACTTGGCATGAATGGCAAGTAATGTTTCGTTGCTTGCCATTTTGTAACGAAAAGCGTGTTCTTCTTTTCCGAATCATACCAAATTCTAATCAGCACCAGAGTATCCAACAAGTAACTTATCTACCAAATTTTGTTTAAATTTGGTAAATTAGTGTTTTAGCTAGAGCGGATAAATGAAATTTTTATGGGCCATTTCGCAAAAAAAAGTGAGTTCTATTTTAACGAATCGTACTAAAAACTAATCAGCACCAGAGTCGCATCCAAGTTATTTAACTACCAAATTCTATGACATTCGTTCCATTTGTTTTTCAGTTAGAGTCGATGCATACATTGCACAGACACACAGACAGACAGACAGACACACAGACGTCACGCTATAAATAGTTTTTTTCGTATCCTAGAGGTTTCGAAACGTGTACATCCGTTAAAAACTCGAGTTGCGATTTTCGACATAATTCCAATACTTTCCCTATACATTACCATGTATTGCAGGGAAAGTAAAAATACATTTAAACTCGGAAATCTTCTGCTTGCCTAATATGATTTGTACCCATGGCTAACAGGATGCAATATATGAACAAATTATTGTGTGAGTCTTGCTTACTGTTTTCTAAAAATGAAAATACTTGGAAGTTTTATCATTTAAAATTTCCACTATTTTAATTACTGCATTGAAAAAATTTAGAATTAGAAGAGGAATTAAAATTAACATTTCTCGGAACATATGGGCACATTTGTGGAACTTTCGACGAATGCTCGGCGAATTTCATTGTTTTTTTCGCCACAAAATTACTGCCTTAATTACAATAAATAACACAATTGTAGTAACATTATTAAACATCATTTCTATTATCGCCGTAAAATTGGCAGAATATCACAGTGCAATTGACAGCGCAAGGGGGGGGGGGGGAGGTAATTCGCATTTCCGCATGATATACATTTTAGACGAAATTTTGCCGTTGATATCAATGTATTCATGTATGTAGCCACTATATTCTCATCCACAATAATAAATAATATAATTAATGTTTTAATTTAAATTAAGAAAAATATTACTACTTTAATAAATTAAATTGAAAACAATTTACTGAAATGCAAATTAATAACCCGAAACCTAAGAAAACAAAATCTAATGCGGGCAACACATGACTTTCCTTATATAATGCAATGAATTTACTACTTTTACAGTAAAAAAAATAGGTTTTTCTTATAGTAGATACTTATATTCTTTCCAAGATATTGATTTTTCGACAATGAGTCGTCATTTTCATTGATTCAGCTTCATTTTTATCCATTTGGCAAGATTTTCGGTAATTTGACAACATTTCAAAAAGTCGCCAAGTTGGCGACATTCTGCCAAATTCGTCGCCAAAATTTCGCCAAGCTTTACTGTCGGAGAAATAAGCTATTCTTATAGCAAATAAATGACTATTGGCGTTCAAATACAAAAGTATTACTCGAAGTATATTTTCTCATGAATAGAACGAGCTAGATCCACGAGAATGATGCCACTAAATTTATCGCATGGTATTACATATGAAAAGTGAACATGTTTCTCAATAGGAAATACATATTTTTTTATTTTATATGACTTTTTGATAATTTTTTTGAAAAATGTGCAATACCTCGTGAACGGTTCATGTTATCGTTCTAAAATTTATATCAATCGTTTTCTAATGAAAAATTGCGTAAGAAATGTCTATTTGCGTAACTTTATCAGCGGTTTTAATTTTTTGACGATTTTTTCAAAATTTCACTCGAAAATTTAGGGGGGTTCTGAACATTCGATTATGTTTGAAAACAATAGGCTTCCAGTGTTTACGGATTGTGATTTTTGTACCAAATTTCATTCGAATCGATCCATTCGTTCGTCAGTTATCGTCTCCACAGACTCACTGACACACACACACACACACACAGGCATCACTTCAAAAATGTTTGATTCGTGATCAGGGATGCTTGAATCGCGCTCTCCCGTCGAAAACTCGAATTCGAATTTTCGTCCCCGTCACAATACTTTCCTGATACATTACATATATAAGGAAAGTAATTAGCACTGTTCGTTTTTACGACATCGCAAAATAAGAAACATTTTATAGCGCCAAGCGCCGCCATAAGAAGCCAAGACTCTGATTGCGCGACCAATAGTTACGAGGTATATGCAATGTCCATTTCTCCAAACTACTCTCAATAGTAATGCCGCGTCTACTTATATCTCAGGTGGATATGCAGGATTCCCGTAAAAGTCCTTAAGCATTCTAATAACTTTGTAATATAAAACGTCCGTGAGTTTACAACGTTAAGTCTGTCGAAAGTAAAGTGACCATGCTGAGTCGAATAAAGGGATGGCAGCGCCCCTAGCGGATAATCTAAAAAGTTAAAATAATGAACTAGTCAACAAAGCGTGATAGATTGAAAATGTCAATTACAGATTTGTAGAAAGACATCTAATTAGTAGGAGTCGACAACAAGAACACACGAAACGCGTATTATGCAAGTCAATAAATATCTGTCAAAAATAGCATCGCTACACTATGTAACACGGTGGCGACTGCAATGCGTATCAAAGTATGCGGTTCTTCTGAGAGCATTTTGAGTAGGCTATAGGTTCCTGTGCATGTGGATTTTATTACTTTCCTTATATACGTAATGTATAAGGAAAGTATTGTGACGGGATCGAAAATTCGAATTCGTTTTAGAAAGGAGAGAACTTTTCAAGCATCCCAGATCACGAATCGAACATTTTTGAGGTGATGTCTGTGTGTGTGTGTGTGTGTGTCAGTGAATCTGTGGAGACGATATCTCACGAACGAATGGAGCGACTCGAATGAAATTTGGTGCAAAAATCACTATCCGTGAGTAGTGGAAGCCTTTTGTTTTTGAACGCAATCGAATATTCAATCCCCCCCAAATTTTCGAGTGACATTTTTAAAAAATCATCTAAAAATCAAAACCTTTGATAAAGTTACGCAAATAAACATTTTTTACGTAATTTTGTCTTAGAAAACGATTGACACAAACTGTAGAACGCTACCATCAACCGTTCTCGAGTTATTACATATTTTCAAATAAATTTATCATAAAATCAAGTAAAATAAAAAAAAATTAACTCTTAAGAAACATGTTCACTTTTCATATGTAATATCAGGCGATAAATTTGGTGACATCATTTTCGTGGATCTAACTCGATCCATTCACGAGAAAAGATACTTTGAGTAATACTTTTGTATTTGAGATTGGCGAGATTTTGGCAACGAATATGTCGGAATGTCGCCAACTTGGCGACATTTTTAAGTGTTGCCAAATTAACTAAAATCTCACCAAGTGGATAAAAATGACGCTAAATCAATGAAAATGACGACTAATTGAAGAAAATTCAATATCTTGGAAAGAATATAAGTATCTACTGTTAGAATAACATTTGTTTAACTGTAAAAATAGTAAATTCGTTGCATTATATAAGGAGAGTCATGTGCTGCCTACATCAGATTTCTTATCTTAGTATTCCTGAATACAACAGCCTTGCGATCATAACTATATCGCGTCAATCGCAGTGAGAACCGCGAACCATGAAGCGTTGTACGTGTTTCACAAATAATTTATCACATTCGATTAGCCAGCGATTAATGTTATAGTATGTTCCTGGGATAACGTATCTTTAATGTGGTCGCAGAGAAGCACGATCGATTTTTAAACGTTTTATTGCGAAGATACAATGAAGCTAATTATTTATTGTCTGTTTTTTAGGAGACACATGTACGAGACAGATAATTAGCTTTTTATGGGAGAAAGCATCGGTGACAGATGTTGGCAGAAGCGCAAAAGAATAGGAATGGAAGTTGCGAGAAAGAATGGTATCAGATGCTGATGATTGGAATCAGTTTATGAGATATTTATGCAGATTATGTTATCATTTAAAGGATTTAATTTATATGGGAAAAATATATTCCTTAGAGATCGATTGAAAAATCTAATATAGCTAAAATATTAATTTTCCTACGGATTATTATCCACCGGTTCACTTTCTCAGCAATCTTACGTAATTGAAGAAGATGTCTGTCTATGTGTGCGTGTCTTCTGTAAAGGAAAATCTAAGATTCAAATAGCCATGAATTTCGGTACAACGTTATCTGAACGCCCGAGGTGACGAATATCGCCGCTATTTTTTTTTTTTTAGATGTAGTTTAAAATTTATGAACTTTTAAAGCCAAAAATCATCCATATTCTGCCATTTTGTTAAATATATTTGTTCATTGCAGCTACTGCAGATCATCTTTTCCGTGAGGCGAATGACGAAAGTCAAGTGCCTGGCCATTTTATAAAAAGAAAAAAAACATTCTGTCTAGACAAGGAATGCAATAAATTTGCAATTTTCTAAATTCGCGAATTCAAAAGATAAATTTTTAATTTTTGGAACATGGAAATTATTCAATATTATATTATAAATGTACTCTGAAAATGTGACTTTAATCGGATGGAAACTCATTGAGATAGAAATTAATTTTAAAACTTTTACTTCTGTGTTAAAGTATTTTTTCTTCTTTTTTGCGACTTCAAGTACTTTGAGTTATTAGTGAGTATTTAAAGCAAAATAAGATAAGCTGGAAATAAGAAAATTGTGCGCATGCCTGGCGAATTGGACGTGCTTATTTAGGGTGGATGAAAATAGATTATTTCAGACATATCTGTATTATTCAAGTAGGGGGCGTTTTTTTAGGATCCAGTCAACGGGGGATAATTCGTTCTAGTGTCTAACATAAAAAAATGCATAATACAAACATAAGCAAAACAAGTAAATAGTTAATTGGGCATCACGCTCCCACTGTACATGTCAAATGAAAAAGGAACTCCTCGTTTCAGAGAATTCGTGGTACTTGTGTACAGTGACACTTGCGTAATGTCAAGGCGTTTCCAAATCTAACAGGTGTAGTCAACGAAAAGAGGTGGCGCTTGCGTAAAATATCAGCGCTTGCGTAAAATGCTACATGTTGGTTGTATTTTTTTTCTTTTTGTAATAAAGTGATTAGGATCCCAGGATGATCCTCCGCGGAAATGTGGCTGATGGTTTGGCCGGCTCCGGCATTGGGGCTCTTTCTTTCTTTCAACCCTGACCGTTCGACCTACTCGAAGGTGTAAGGTGTGTTAAGGAAGCTACGATTGGAACTTGCTCTGCTTCAATAAGATTAGCCATACCTCCATCTAGTTTCGTCAATGGCAACTAATTTAGGGACCGTTTGGCGACTTTATTGGCAGGGTTGACGACAATTTTGACTCGCTATCGAAAACTTGGTGACTTTTGAAAATTTCGCCAAATGGACAACGATTTATAATCGTGAAAAATTAAACTTGGTTTCATAGGAAATCTCTATATAGCTTTGTGGGAATTGCTAAGCCATTACCATTCATTCAACATATAGTGGATTTCACAGTTTGCACATTTAGTTGAGAGAGTCTAAGGTGCTTAAATCAATAGCGTTTTATTTAGGGTGTGGTATAATATTTATATTTCGGTAAGGAGTCGTATAGTAATCAATACTGATCGGTGATATGCGTTGGCGTATGTATCTGAGGATATTAGGAGTTACAAAGCGAGCGAATGAGAGGTAATAATTTATATAACTTTAAGTACCTATGATGAGGTACTTAAAGTTATAAAAATGAGGTACTACTTTATTCTTGAATATTGTTAGTACTCTGGAATGCGAACATTCCTAAAATATTGTCTCATTAAACTTAAGTGAGATGAAACAGATATTTCATATACTACAAGCGAGCGAATGGGAGGTAATAATTTATGTGAGAACCTCGTCATATGATAAGGTAAAGTTATATGCATGAGACTTTACTCTTCAATATTGTTAGTACTCTTGAATACGAACATTCCTAAACTATTGTCTCATCGAACTTAAGTGAGATGAAGCAGACACTTCACTTTCGCAATTTTAATGAGTCCTCATTAATAGTTCAAGTACTTTTAGGAATATAAGTGACGAAGAAGTTACGTGGTAAAGAAGTTACGTGGTAAAGAATAATATTATTTCTTCCAACTCCTTCATGAATAAATGTTACCCAGGATAATTGATTTTTTATGCAATGAGAAACAAATATAATGAAGTGCGTTTGCAAAGAGACGACAGGCATTGATCAAATGACATAAAGCTCTAATGACGTAGGAATGGAACTTCGGTGGGCGTTTTGTTTCACACAGTAGACTAAATTTTTTGAAATAATTTCTAGCACACTTCAAAGAAAGGATTGATTTTGGGGGGGGGGGGTTGATCTCTTTGATGTTGAGAGGTAAATAGGATTGTTGTAGTTTCCGAGTTTGAGCAAAAAGAAGGTTTTTTTTAATTTTGGGACGAATGGGTATTATAGAATTTCCATATTTTATTGTTGTAGGACTAAAAATCACCTCGTGTCCAATTTGATCTTTTTTTACCGATTAAAATAATTTGATAATTTGGAAAAACTCGCTAAAATTATGTAATCTTTTTGTAACCAGTCAGAATAAGCATACCACATTTCATAGAAATCGCTTGATTTTTCGGGATATATATTATGATTCTAGCCATTATTATGGTTCTAACCATATTATGGTTCTAGCAATTATTATGGTTCTATCCATTTTCATCCACACTTTGCGTAGACGGAATGGTTAGTGGTCACTGAATGCGGTACCAACGCCCTTAATAATTATCTGGAGTAGGGTTCAACTAGTCTTTTTCATACCAGAATCTATTTTTATTAGTTTTATTTTTTCAAATTTACAAGAAAAAAAGTGTAAAATCGGTATTATGGGTTCAAAGATTCACAATTATAGAGTATTACCCTTCACTTTGAAGAGTTTGAAAAAAATCTTTCGATTGATACCATACTTGATAATGTACCCACTGGGGGCGGGTAACTTGACCCCGAGGGGGGCTAAAGATTTCATGCACAAAAAATTGTATCACGGCTGTTTTTCACAATAATGATTGAAACAATAATTTCTCATGATCATTGAGACATAAATAAACACTTTTATGCATGATTAAGCCAAATTTTGTTCTATGCTGCCGTGATAAAAAATATATATAATTTGAAAGTATAAAATAAATAATATGAAATTTTCACTCGAATAAAAAAAATTCTATCTAGTTTGATATGTTTTGATAACAAAGCCAGATATTAAGCTTTCTAAGAAACATTTATTAGCATCAAAAACTCAAAGTCAAAAATTTTCGTGAAAACGATATTTTTTCGATACTACGTATGAGAAAGTAAAAATCTAGAATATATCAAAATCCGTTTCAAATGCAAGCATAAAAATAACGTACATTTTATAGTGCTGATAACAAAAATGTATGAAATTGCAGTATGTAAAATAATATTCCAGTTGCGATCACAGCCGGCTGATTTATTTTCAACGTTTGCAGGCATTTTAAGCAAAGGTCGATTAATTATGCCATTATTTTTCAGTAGTTTGATTTTAAATTTATCTAACAAGCGATTTCGATATTTGAAACGTAACTTGTAAACCGTAATTACTTGAAGGAAGTTAAAAACTATAAATTTATTGATTATAAAACATAATAAAAATCGTCTGCTGTAAATATAAGTGAAAATATTTCAAAAACAGCTGATTGTACACCAATAAAGTTCATTAAGAAAATTTAGAATGCGCATGATGGTATACTTGTATAAGAACGAATTTTGTGTTTCTAGCTGTTCTCCAATTATAGTTGAAAAAATCTTTGAACAAGAAATTCCAAGATTTTAAAAAAATTAAACACAATTCCCAGATTAAAAAAAAATTAAACAAAATTCCAAGGTTTTAGTATATTTTCATTACAAAGAGATCAAGTCCCAAGAGTATGCAAAGTTTCAAGTTTCTACCTTCAGTATTTTGGGTTTGTATAATTCATCCCTTAGTTAATCAGTCTGACTCAGCTATATGATACAGATATGGGAGAACGTTCTATCTCGGGAATAGCTATTGATAACTAATAAAAGATGGAATCCATTTTGGTTAAAAGTTCATATAAAGCATTAAGTCATTAAAAGTTCATATAATTTCGAAAATGGCCCTCGTTTCGCATACTATAATATATGTCATTAGAATGCGTTTATTGTTTAATAATGCGTTTATTAATTCAGAATACTTTTGTTGCTTCAGACTGTGACTGTTGCTACAGATGGCGATTGTTGATTCAGAATGCGTTTTTTTATTTAAGAATGAGTGTGTTACTTTATAATTATTTTTTTTACTTCCGAATGCGTTGTTGCTTCAGAAGAATTTTGTTGCTCCATAATGCTTTTGTTGCTTCAGAATGCGTTTGTTGCTTTAGAATGCGTTTGTTGCTTCACAATGCGTTTTCTGCAACAGAATGCGTTTGTTGTTTCAGAGTGCGACAGTTGCTACAGGTGGCAATTTTTGTTTCAAAATGCGTCTGTTGCTATATAATGCGTTTATTGCTACAGAATACGTTTGTTGTTACAGACTGCTTTTGTTGCTAAAGAATGCGTTTTTTTATTTACGAATGAGTATGTTATTTTAGAATATGTGTGTTACTTCAGAATGCGTTTGTTTCTTCAGAATGTTTTTATTGTTTCAGAATGTGTTTTTTACTTCAGAATGCTTTTGTTGCTTCAAAATGCGTTTCCTGCTTTAGAATGCGGTTGTTCCTTTAGTATTTTCTTTTCTTTTATAGATTCAGAATGCGTTTCTTGCTTCAAAATGTTGTTGCTTCAGAATGGGTTTGTTGCTTTAATGTGTGCTTATTGCTTCAGAAAACGTATATTGCAGAATGCGTTTATTGCTTCAGAATGCCTTTATTACTTCAGAATGCATTTATTACTTCAGAATGCGTTTATAGCTGCAAAATGAGTTTTTTGATTCAGTGTGCGATTACTGTTTCAAAACGCATTTGTTTCTTCAGAATAAGTTTATTGCTTTAGAATATATATTGTTTTAGATTCCGTTCACTACTTTACAATGTTTTCATTGCTTTATACTACTTTTATTTCTTTAGAATATATTTATTGCATTTGGAATTTTGATGCGTACATGTTTCAGACCGGATTTGGTTTAATGTTGCAGGCAGGTGCCAGAATATATTTAAGAAAATTATATCGATTTCTTAAATATGAAATCAATAAGTATAGCATATACATATAATAAGTATACCATAAATATATTCAATGTTAAAAAAGTTGGAAATGTTTCTATGTTAAATGTTGAAAATGCTATAAAGACTTTTAAAGCACGCATATCGTGTCGCAAACTCAATTAGCGAAACATGGAAGAAATTGTAATTAGACTGCTTAAGGTGCTTTATGTATATTTCAAAGTAATTAAAATCCATTAGTGCATTTTCAGGAATTTTTCTAATGTATCAATTAGATTAAAAGACATTCTAATTGCCTTTTTAAGTTTTCTACTTTAATTCGCTACTTTATTGATAAAAGAAATCGAAATTATTCAAAAATGGATTTTTTTTTACATTTTATGTAATCGGAAATTACGTTCTATAAGGTAATCGTCAATCGTGAGTTAATATACTGGTGTCTAAAATTTAGTTTACATACATAAAAATAAACGGTTTGCACGAAATCTGTTCCCTGTTCCCTGATGATCTCGGTGCATATCGACTAAAAATAGTTTTTTATGGCTCCAAAGTATCATTTAGAAGTACTTTTTGAGGTGGATAGCTGTCGACCGTTTAGAGACTGAGCAAGCACAGACGGAAGTGGCAAATATTTTCCTTATTGGTTTTGTATCGTATGCACTCATATTCGTTTTTACTTTCGCTATATGCATAGTATAACGTATAAGGAAAGTATTGTAACGGCGTCGAAAATTCGATTTCGAGTTTTCGAGGGAAGAGGATTTTTAAAGCATCCCTTAACCTCCAACCCAGACAAATAGCTCATTTTCTCGTATGACAAAAACAAAAGAAAGCACTTCCAACAATTTCTCACATACTGTCTATTAGTAGTGAAAGTGAAAAGCCCACTTTTATTCACTTGGCTCTAACAAGGCCTTTGGAATAAACAATATAGATATGTGAATCCTGAAAGATGTGTTTAAAGTCATACCAGTAACGATAAAAACATTGATGCATATCATTGTGATATTTTCCAAAAGCCTGGAAAATTGGAGAAGAAGTTATTTTATTTCTGAAGCCTAACAAGGATCCTAATCAGAAGCGCTGATATAGGCAGCTATGTCTTCCACTAGCTTTGTCAAAAGTATTAGAAAAAATAATTCATAGGAGAATGGTACACTTTCTAGAACTGAATGGTCTTATGAGCAAACATCAACATGACTTCGGAGAGGGTCACTCTACAGAAACAGCACTGACATACCTAATGTCATGCATAGAGGACAATATATCCTAAAGAAACTAAACTGCCTTAGTATCATTTGATATGCAAAGTGCATTTCATAACATAAAGTGGTCCATCTTATTAAAACAAATGCAAAAGATAAATTGTCTATCTTATTTACAGAATATCATAAGTAGTTATCTGAAAGATAGAGCAATTAGACTTAATTCAGGAACAATCTACCTATTTAATACGGTCTTTTCAGAGTAAAATAAAGTATACCCATTTTTCCGTGCAGTTCTCATATACTAGAGTAACATAACACATTCATATAGATATAGTTACCTTGGTGGTGGTGGTGGTGGTGTCGTGTCCACACGAGTCAGTTGCTTAAATAGATCCATGTGCGAAGACCACGGCCCTGGCGATTGCAATGATGCTATGGGAGTCGAGCATCTCCTGTGGAAGTTCCTCGATGTTTTGAAGTGCTGCCAAAATGGCAGGACATGTAAAGACATGCTCAGGAGAGGGTTCAGTTTCGGGGCAGTTTCTACAGTCCCTGTAGACCCTAGTTCCATTTTCATCGATTTTCATACCCCTGTAGTGACGTGTACGAAGCCTTACAATTGTTTTTGTCATCATTTATTTCACAGATCTGGTCACTTTCTCGAATTGAGCATTCCTTAAATCTTAATCTTGCCATTGCAATCGCATCATCAAAGGTGGCGCAATTTACGTGGCCACTATTTAGGTGTCTCGCTTCTTTGGCCAGATTGTCGGCAATCTCATTTCCTTCGATATTAACACGTGCAGGAATACATTGCAGGGTGCAACTTTTCTCTAGTTGTTTGATCCTGTCAAAGAGGAGATGTATATCACCAGCAAGTCTTGAGCATCCCAATTGGATTGCCTCAATGGTAGCCTTAGATTCACTAAAGATAACCAGGCCATTAGCCCTATCGGAATCTGAAAGAGAGATATAGATATTCAGAGCTTCCTGTATTGCAATAAGTTCGCTGGTGTAATTGGATGCAACGAGGCCCGCTCCAATTTTTTTCTGTATAATTTTGTCATTTGGTAAAATGAGGTGTATTCCAGATCCTCCATTTAAAATGGTTTCATCAGAGGAACCATCAGTATAGGCATGAACAAGAGTCTCCCTAGAAAGGGATTCAATCGGTTTAGCTCCTTTGGCTTTGATGGTTTCTGCCAATTCTTTCTTTGAACAGCAGTCCAAAAGTTGCGTGTTTGTTTGGTATTATCATGGAGGCAAGAAGGAAGAACCGGTTTTTGATAGATCTCAAATTTGCTTTAGTTACCTTTTTAAGAGTGTAAGAAAATTTACCTGCTTAAAAGTGTTATTCTAGTAGCAATAAACCTAGATTTTGTGTGCTTTGATCCATATTTTTACTTTCCTTGTATGCATAATGTATAAGGAAAGTATTGTGACGGGGTCGAAAATTCGAAATAGAGTTTTCGACGGGAGAGCACGTTTCAAGCATCCCTGACACAAATCGAACATTTTTGAAGTGATGTCTGTGTGTGTGTGTGTGTGTGTGTGTGTGTGTGTGTGTGTCAGTGAGTCTGTGGAGACGATAACTGACGAACGAATGGACTGATTCGAACCAAATTTGATACAAAAATCACAATCCGTAAACACTGGAAGCTTATTGTTTTTATACGTAATCGAATGTTCAGAACCTTCCTAAATTTTCGAATAAAATATTGAAAAAATCGTCAAAAATCAAAACCACTAATAAAGTTACGCAAATAGACATTTCTTATATAATTTTTCATTAGAAAACGATTGACTTAAATTTTAGAACGCTAACATGAACTGTTCTCGAGATATTGCACATTTTTCAAAAAAATTATTAAAAAGTCATTTAAAATGAAAAAAAAATATTTCCTATTGAGAAACATGTTCACTTTTCATATGTAATACCATGCGATAAATTGGGTGGCATCATTCTCGTGGATCTAGCTCGTTCCATTCATGAAAAAAGATACTTTGAGTAATACTTTTGTATTTGAACGCCAATACTCATTTATCTGCTGTAAGAACAACTTATTTCTTCGTCCATAACGCTTGGCGAGATTTTGGCGACGAATTTGACGGAATGTCGCCATCTTGGCGACTTTTTGAAATGTTGCCAAATTAACGAAAATCTCGAGAAATGGATAAAATTGATTCTAAATCAATGAAAATGACGACTAATTGTCGAACATTTAATATCTTGGAAAGAATATTAGTATCTACTATAAGAAAAACCTATTTTTTTACTGTAAAAGTAGTAAATTCATTACATTATATAAGGAAAGTCATGTGTTGCCCACATCAGATTTTTTAGCTTGTACAGTCGTATTAGTTTTAGTTACGATGTTTTTGCATGCATTCCAAAACTGACTGTATTCAAGCTTACTCACGATGAACATGGCGACACCTTATGCCACTTCATGCCAGGGATGATGAAACCAACCTGTTGGATTCGCCGGAGTTGGATAGGCTTCGTTTTAGATTTCGTTGGTGATCATTTAAAATAAAAAATATTGTAATTGCGTGAGCATGGAATTTAGATATGCAGATAATGTGCTAAAATAAAGCGGTTTTATGACGGATGCAACACTAAATATAAATTTAAAGGATCCTAAAATATCAAGATCATTGAATGCATACGCAAAAAAATGGATGTTATATTCCTTTCCTTATATACATAATGTATAAGGAAAGTATTGTGACGGGGTCGAAAACTCGAACTCGAGTTTTCGACAGGGGAGCACATTTCAAGCATCCCTCATCACGAATCAAACATTTTTAAAGTGATGTATGTATGTGTGTGTGTGTGTGTGTGTGTGTGTGTGTGTGTGTGTGTGTGTATGTGTGTGAAAGTATGTGTGTGTGTGCGTGTGTGTGTGTGTGTGTGTGCGCGTGTGTCAGTGAGTCTGTGGAGACGATAACTGACGAACGAATGGACCGATTCGAACGAAATGTGGTACGAAAATCACAATCCATAAACACTGGAAGCCTATTGTTTTTAAACATAATCGAATGTTCAGAACCCCCTAAATTTTCGAGTGACATTTTAAAAAAATCGTCAAAAAATCAAAATCGCTAATAAAGTTAAGCAAATAGACATTTTTTATGTAATTTTTCATTAGAAAACGATTGACATAAATTTTAGAACGCTAACAGGAACTGTTCTCGAGATATTGCACATTTTTCAAAAAAATTATCAAAATGTCATATAAAATAAAAAAAAAATATTTCCTATTGAGAAACATGTTCACTTTTCATATGTAAAACCATGCGATAAATTTGGTGACATCATTTACGTGGATCTAGCTCGTTCCATTCATGAAAAAAGATACTTTGAGTAATACTTTTGCATTTGAATTCCAATAGTCATTTATCTGCTGTAAGAATAACTTATTTCTTCGTCCATAACGCTTGGTGAAATTTTGGCGACGAATTTGGTTTTTTAAATGTCTTTAGCAACAAATTAAATATTGCTAAATTAACGAAAAACTCGCCAAATTGAGAAAAATGACGCTAACTCAATGATGACTCATTGATGATGAGGACATTGAAAAAGACGACTCATTGACGAAAATTCAATATCTTGGAAAGAATATAAATAACCACTATAAAAATGATATATTTTTTTTTACTATAAAAGTAGTAAATTCATTGCATTATATAAGGAAAGTCATGTGCTGCCCACATCAGATTTTTTTTATTTTGCAATGAGTCACGTGATCTCTTCATATATTATGGGTATAATTATTATTTAAATTTTTATTTATAAAACTACTGAACACATTTTTCTGAAAAAATTTTTACGCATGTTATGTGATAATTTGAATATTTATTAAACTTTTCGAACCAATTTGTGACATCTAACTTCGCTTAAAAAATGTTTGAGAAATTAGGTCTCACGGGGTTCAATGTATTTCATTTTTTCAACCCGAGTTAAATCCGAAACTAATTGGGTAATATTATTCATTTTTTCCCGTATGTCCCATAGACAATCTCAACAACATACTAAAATTTCATTTTGATAAAATCATTAAGTTCATACAGTCATTAAGTTCATAAAGTCATAAAGTTTGCGCTAGTTATTGTGCAAACAGAAAGACAGACAGATAGAATAACCAAAGTCATAAACACTTTCCAACTATGTTGAAAAGTGTTAAAAAACAGCAAAAAGTCAACAGAATGTTTAACTACCTGCTTCCATTTATGCGAATAATTTTCAAATATCCTCGCTAATTTATCTTACATGCCATTTGGTAGCAACGTTGAGCAAAATTTACTCACTGTATCATCGGCTTCTAATGGAAGCAAAATTGGAATTACCATTGTAAGGTTAACTTTTGAATAATTACTAAAATTGGAAACAACTTTAGTGTACTACAGCTTTAGTGTACCCCGTTAGCTTCGCGTATTTAAACGTAATTGCCAGATATAGATATGTGTTCTGTAATGCTCTGTAATTGGCTCGCTGCCAATGTAAGGACACGCTAATGTCAAATTAATAATCTCCAACAATCATTTTCGAGAATTAGGGAATTCCGTATTTTCTAATATTAATTGGTAAAGCGGGATTGTGTTTAAGTTAAAGTGAGTGATTATTGAATTTTAATGACTTTCTTTTTTATGTACGGTCATTTGATCGTTGTAAAATGATGACACGTCATATTTGTTAATTTCTCTTGCGGATAAAGAGTATGAATATGTATTGCGACAGGAATAAATTACTAAACCACAACGTAAAATACTTTGCAATTAAAGTGTCATAAGCAGACGATATTTTCTGCATTGGACTTCTTTCTGCAGTGCCAACAAATTTGCGAAGATCGTCTAACAAACGTTTGGCCATGTCGCGGAAATGAAAATAAAATGTACCCCCCCCCCCTCCTGCTAATTATAAATTAGGTATATTATCATGTGCTTACTATGTAAGTTCATGTTTTTGATAAAATGCCTTTTGATAAAATATTACATCTGAATATTGTAAAGCGAATTCCATGACATTTATATAGCCAGTAATTGATCAGGCAATTCGCAATTAAGAATAATTTCAGACTTAACAAGGAAAAAATGTTCGACAAAATTAATATACGTGCAAACGCACTTTTAATGACTCCATATATAAATGAAAATAATTTCAAATCTGCGAATACTTTACAGCTTCATCTACATACATACCTACTAGTAATCCCACAAGTCTCTTATAAAGCTTACAAGACTTTGTATAAACAGCATAAAATGCAAACATTATGATGTGCACCGGTTTCGAAGGCCCAATAACAGCCTTCTTTGCTAAGGTTGGCAAGAAGCACGACCTAAACTCACCAGAGCGTGTTCACAAATTTCCTTAACATTTGATGTTTTGCATATAACAACAGAAACGGAAACGAAAATTTGATCGATTCATATGTTAACGGGAAAACCATTTCGAATTTATTTCAAAACAGGGTTAATTAAATTATTTAAAACTAGTATCTAAGTCTGTCAAAGTCATTGAAATTAACATTCTTAAAAAAACTTTGAACTTTTCTAATGCTTTTTATTTTGTTTTATAAGGTATGGCCCTTACCGTCAAAAATATTTATCTTAATCCAATCTTGGTTCAGATGAATTATCTCCCGTGATCTTATATTAGTGTTCAGAAATGATTGAAATACTTTTCGACTTCTACCTCCTTCTTTCCGCCCCAGAGGGAGAAATTGGATAGCCGTCTCAATTAGGTTCTGATTCGTGTCGATACCATAAGTGTACAAAAATTCAGCCTCCACTGTTGGATATAATAAAAAATCTGACTCCATTTAGTTCTATTCCTGACTCCATTAGAAGTTGATACGATGTGTGTCGAAACTGTAAGTCGATACCATAGGATTCATCTTTCTAAACCACCGAGGGGTTTCTGTAGGGTCTGAAAATACTATTTAAACACCCTCTATTTTCTCCGCCTTCGGAGTAGGAGAATCTGAAACTCGGCTATGCACTAGGTAATTTCACTCGGTAGATCCGGGTTCGATTCCCGTCACTGCCAAAACTGCAGCCGTATTTACGCGGAGTACGATCACATTAAACAAGTGGGTCCGTAAGTCCTTCCTAGAGGTTGGAGGTAGAGGAAGGAGGGTACAGTGCCTGTGGATGCCGCCCCTACTTGGTTCTGACTAAATTGGATAGCATTTCCCGGCCGTCCAACAGGTACCGTACACCTTCGGGAAGGTCGAAGGGTCTGGGTCAAAGAAGAAAAAGCCGACACTAGTACTTGATACCAAAGTGTACTTGCGAAATTCAGTTTTCCATGATACCAAGGAACGGTTGTAAGGTTTGAAAAGACAGAAACAGTTAGATAATCATTATATAGATTACATGAAACTGCTAAATATTTTAAGATGCAGATATAATTAAAATTTTCTACTTTCTTGTTTGATATAAATTTATATTTTTAAATTATTCAGACTCAATTAATTTCGTTATTCAGACTTTTTTAATTAGAAAGGCATTAAATATCTTCCGGTATTTCCAAGTAAGAAACTTAAATTGCTCTATTTACGTTTAAGCCTGTATCCAGTAAAATCTTGAAGCGAGACAAATAAAAAGATCTCTAATTGCACTATCTATAATTTCCTTCGCAATAATCCCATAATTCTCTATGCTAAAAAATATATTTTCATAAAAATAATTTACTATTTGGCAACAAGTAAAGAAATATTTGAAACATAGAAATATCATTTTTCTTTCCTTTTACAGAATTACATCTCAAAAAAGAAAAAAACAAACATACGTTCGTTTTCAGAATAAGCATAAAAAGGTTTTCTAAGGATAAAAACACACATAAGCTATTAAAAATGTTTACCCACGAGCATAAATGAAATATAAATTAATTACAAAGAAGTAGAATTATTATGAAGCATTTCCTTTTTAAATGTATTATTTTTTCATGAGCAAAATAATTTAAATTTCAGAAGTTTTTTTACACTTCCAAATAGCGCAGACGATGAAGACCTCGTTTATGGATCCAGAGCAAAGTTCGAGACCATCACTTTGTGAGGTGCCATGTTGAAGTATGAGAAATGAAGCAATTAACGCTAGAGTGCAAAATAATCTGTAGCGTATGAAAATCTACAATATTTTCTTATAGCTAATTCAATTTTTCATACTTCACTTAAACATAATTTCCCATTTTATACTCCGTGAAGTTCATCAACTACGTATTGGGAAGCTTCCATGTGTTTGGGAGAGCAATTATACTCTGCGCACATACTCCGGTGTAATGCACTGAAATAACTGGTTGATGGGGTGATGTATCAAAATTATCAAGCTCTTCCTATAATAGATAAAATATGGAATTTTGTGTCATGCAATCTGTCTCATCTTCGAGATCAAGAGAAACATCTAAAATTTTGAAAATTCGATTTAAAAGTGAGGATGCGAAGAGATAATCAAAGAATAGGGCGTGATATATCAACATTATCGAGCCCTTCCCCTGTAGCTAGAATCTTGGTTTTGGTGTCATTTAATTTGCCTTCCCTTCGGAGACCAAGGGAAAAATCTGGGTGAACCAGCCCAGTGGTCAGAGCGCGGGGATTGCACTCGAACGATCCGAGTTTGATTCCCGGCTCTGCACAAACTGTCCCCGTGTTCGCACTAAGTACGGGCGTGATAAAAATGTGAGCCCGTAAGTCCTTCTGAAAGATTGGTGGTAGGGGGAGGATGGTAAGGTCCCTGTTTATGCCTCTCCCACTTGATTCCGATCTAAATTAGGTTCCACTGTCCCGGCTGTCCAAAGAGATTCCTTATACTTTCGGCTAGGTTCGGACGGTCTGGGTCGAAGAAGAAGAGAAATATATAAAATTTTAAACATTCAAATCAGGGGTCGGGGCATGAAGAGACAATCAAAGACTGAAAAGGTTATGTATTAAAATTATTGAGCACTTTCACTATAGTTAGTATCTTGATTATAGCGTTATTCGATATGGGTCATTTTCTCTAAACGGGCTTTGTCATCTTTCTTGTTACAATATTTTTTTTTCTTTTTTCAACCTTTTTTTTAATTATATTTTAACATGTGTAGTTTAAACTAAAAACAAAACAGTAACAGGGATAATTTTGAGGAAATTAAATAGAAAATTCAAATTTTTATTTTCAAGACAAGTAAATACAGAGTGATAGGGGAATCACACCTAATATAGGCAACTGCTTTGTTAGTATATATACATCATTAGAAAAATAAAACTCTGATGTGAGCAGCACATGACTTTCCCTGCAGACTCATATTCATATTTTTCTTATTTCTTTAATAATTCATTGAGCTTAATTGCAGCATATGACACTAAATTTGCATTTTTAATTCATTTTTTGTTTTTGCTTGTCAATTGGACATTTTTCGGATAGCGGCGTAACGAAAATGCAAGAAATGTCAAATATCTTGAGAACGATTAGTCCTAAAGTATATAATGAAGTGTGTTATATTATTTTCCTCGTCAAAAATTGCGTATAAAACAAGAATTTAAATGATACATTTCAGCAAACGTAGTCTTTTTTTAGATTTTTGCGGGCCTTTTTGTAAAAAGGCCCGCAAAAATCTAAAAAAAAGACTACGTTTTGCGGGCCTTTTGATGCAGGTTGTTCTTTTCCGAATCGTACCAAAATCTATTCAGCACCAGAGTATCCCGCAAGTAACTTATCTACCAAATTTTGTGAAATTTGGTCATTTAGTGTTTTAGCTAGAGTGAATACATGAAATTTTTACGGGCCATTTCGCAAAAACAGGCGGATTCTGTTTTCACGAATCCTACCAAACACTAATCAGCAACAGAGTATCCTACAAGTAACTTATCCACCAAGTTTTGTAAAATTTGGTCAATTAGTATTTTGGCTAGAGTGAATACATACAATTTTTACGGGCCATTTCGGAAAAAAAGGCGGGTTCTGTTTTTACGAATCCTACCAAAAACTAATCAGCACCAGGGTCTCACCCTAGTGACTTACATACCAAATTTTATGAAATTCGGTCTATTTATTTTTCAGTTAGAGCCGATGCATACATTGCACAGACAGACAGACACACACACAGACGTCACGCAAAAAATAGTTTTTCGTATTCTAGAGGTCTCGAAACGTGTCGATCCGTCGAATACTCGAGTTGCGATTTTTGGTATGCTTCCAATACTTTCCCTATACATTACCATGTATTGCAGGGAAAGTAAAAAAATGGTTTTCTTTAATTGCAATCTTATATTTAAAACTGATTTCTTATTTGTTTCATCTTCTAAAAAGAAAATCTAGTTTAAATGTAATTCAGCTGTTCTAATGTCATTCCCTTGTCTACCAAGAAGACAGGTAAATGACGACAGGGGAATGACAAATTATGTGATTTTACTTTCTGAGTATATGAGTTTTATTTGCATTTAAGCCTAACTTGAAATTATGTTTGCTACTCAAACTAGGCATACGTATATGTTAAAAAAATTATTTACTTTTTCATTCTGCGAATAATGAAAGACAGGTGAATGACAAGGAATAAAAATACTTACCCAAATTTGTTCAGCTTTATAATATTTCCCTGTACAGAATGATAGCTACAACATAGTCAAACTTTTGAAGTGGTGACTATGAACTTTAGTAAAAAAGAATAATACTTTGTTGTCATTTACAGAAAGAGGTAAAAATTTAAAGCCAGGTGAATGACAAAAAAGCTAGGGAAAAGTTGTAAAAAATTAATTTAAAATATTGCTCTAATGCATAGTGCATTTTTTAGTACTGTTTGTATTTTAAATTATCTAATTTAATGTAAACATGAAATTAAAAGAAAACTAGAAAATGAAGGCTTGTAAATGAAGTTGTGATGTCATTATTTGGATGTTGTGACATATAGGGGAATGACATTTAATAAAATAACTAAATTTTTCAATAAAAATATAAATGGTTTCTTTAGCTAATGGGCGACAAATATGAACTACAATATAGTAAAACTGATCAGTGTTCGAAATGAGTCCCAAGTCATGCAAACTTTTATTAAAACACCTGAGATATGTAAAACTCAAGTTTCCAGAAAATGACCCATATGTCACAGCTTCAAGACCAAGGGTAATGTCTAAAATTTCAAAATTTCGAATTCGCTATGATGATACGAATTCATAATCAATACGCTCAAAACAACTTTTCAAAATTATCGAACTTTTCTACTCGTGCCAGAATCACAGTTTTTGGTATCATTGGATCTGCCTCAGTTTCCGAGTCAAAGAAAAAATCTAATATTTTGAAAGTTCCAATTAGGGGGTAACGAAGCAAATGAATATTTAAAATACTTAAAATCACTTTCCAAACTGATCGAACACTTCCACTCGGGACAGAACCTAGATTTGGTCTCATTAGATCGGTATTAGCTTCTGAGCCAACAGAAAAATAGAAAACTTCAATAAGGGGTTATGATACAAAGGGTTCTTCAAATATCTTACACAACTTTGCCTCTCAAAAGTAATAAATACACAATTTTAATATCGTTTCGCTGTCAGAAAATGAAACTAAAAAATAAATACCTTTTTATAAATATAGCGTGATGTAATTTTTTTCTAATTGTTAAAAATTGTTTCACAATAATTATATAAGTTTTTTGCCTAGGAATGATATTCATGATATTCAAGAGTCAGAAATAATAATAATATAGATAAATATATAAACAAAAAAGACAAAATAATATTGGGGACGAAATTGGTTGGACAAAATAATATGAAGTAATAACAATGCTCGAGGGCAACCTGTCGTATACTCCCGCCCTCTAGTGTTGAAGAGTGCCACCTAGCGGATTGTACACATATCAGTCTGTCAGTAGCAGCATAACCTTGAGTAGCAGTAATAGCGATTCATAATATATTGCGGCGTTAAAACTCCGTATGGTTAACGTCTCAGATTTCAAAAGAAGAATGATTGTTGGGGCCCATTTTGCCGGAGCCTCAGTAACGAAAACGGCCACCTTTGTTGGTATCGGGAGAAGTACCGTGTCGAGAGAGAGACTGTAATAACAGCCAATATCAAACAAGGAAAGACATCATCTGCCAAACACAAAAGTGGCCGACGGTCGAAGCTGACTAATAGAGCCAGAAGGGCTTTGACGTGGATTGTGGCCAGAAAGCACAAGACAACCGCATCCCAGATAACAAATGAAATGAACACACATCTATAGGAAGCTGAATCATCAAAAACTATGCGGCGTGAACTGCATGCGGCAAACATTCACGGTAAAGCGGCGATTCCAAACCATTGGTTACACCATTCAATGCCTTGAAACGACAAGAATGGTATCACGAGTATAAAAATTGGACACAACAACAATGGGGGAATGGAATCTGGTCAGACAAATCGTCGTTAAAATTATTCCAGACCAACGAGCGTGTTTACGTTTTGAGAATGCCAGCTGAAGCCTAGCATGTTGACTACTTATTCCTACTGTACAGCATGGAGAGGGATCAGTGATGCTGTGGGGCGCGATGTCGGAATGTGGTCTCGGCCCACTTGTTGTCCAGCATGGGCAGGTCACAGGACGGAATTATGTCAGTATTCAAGCCGACAATCCTCATCCAATGGTACAAGCTTTATTCCCTGATGAACGACCTGTGTACCAAGACGATAATGCTTCCATTCACATTGCTAGATTTATTCGAGACTAGTTTAATGAACACGATTATAAAGTACAACATCTCATGTGTTCCCTAAGCCCCCTGATCTTAATATAATTGTACCTTTGTGGTGTATTTTGGAGGGCTAGCTGAGCATTTAGTTTCCACCTCCAAGGACACTTTCTGAATTAGCCACCTTTTTGCAGTAGGAGTAGCAACATATCTCTGTGATTCTTGTGCATAACTAATATTTGTCCATCCCACGTCGGATACAAACTGTAATTCATGCAAAAAAGAGGGCCAAGAAGAATGCAACAAACGGTATGCTTATTGTGAAAGCTGTAAGAACTTTTACAGAAGTTTTGAGATAGTAGTTACAAAAGATGCTAACAGATGACGCTGTATGCTGAACAGCTCGTATCAGCATGCATAAATAAACTCGTGCTCTGTAATCACATCACAATCTTTTCAAAATGTCCACCGCTCGCAAAACAGAGGTGGCGCAAACGAACAATGAAATTTGCCATCACATATTGTAGTGTCTAAACGGAAATGGATTCAGATGCCACACAGATCGACGAATCAAGCTCGTCCAGTGTGGTAGGATGGTTCCGGTAGACAGTGTCTTTCAATGCGCCTCACAAAAAGTAGTCACAAGGAGTCAGATCGGGCGAATATGGAGGTCAATCCATGCCTGCGCCAGTAAATTTGGGATAATCCAACGCAATGACTCTATTCTCGAAGTATTCATCAAGAAAGCGAAATACCGGTCCAGTGCGATGTTGTCGGTACCCATCTTTCATGATCCACTCGGTGTCTGGTCGTTCCTCCAACGCTCGCTGTGTGGCGACAAATTGTTCCAAAATTGCAACGTAACGTTCACAAGTTATCGTTTCTCGCGTAAAAAAGGTCGATAATGCCTCTGCTGCATACCGCAGCCCAAACAGTAACTTTAGGAGAATGCAGTGGTTTCGCTTCACACAAATGGGGACTTTCGAAACCGCAAAATCGCCAGTTTTGTTTATTCACGTGTCCATTCAGGTGGAAGTGTGCTTCATCTGTGAACCATATGCAGCCAACATCAAATCCTTCATACTCAATCATTGTGAGAATCTGGTTAGCAAAGTCAGCCCTTTGTCGCACACCTGGTACGATGATGTCCTGGTGATTTTGGATTTTGAATGAGAACATGTGTAGACTGTTTCTCAGCATTGTATGAGTGCTGGAACGCTTCAAACCAGTCTCTGCTGCAATTCTTCGGACGAATTTCTTCGGATGTTGCTGAATAATTCCAGAAACTGTCGCGACATTTTCAGGAGTAACTACAGTTGGCCTGGGGCCAAAATTCCCCACTAGAACATCAGCCACGCTGCCTGTCCGTTTGAATTTAGCGAAGAGCTTGCGAATGGTATTCGCATGGGGTTCTTTTGGAACATTAAATCGCATTTGAAAACTGCGCCTTGTTGCCGTAATACTGTGTTCTAACCTGTGATATTTCAGTACCAGAAACACACGTTCTTCAATGGAATACATGATTTCAACCTCTTCCTTCGGTACGCTAACCTCCTTTGACATTTGAACGGTAGAACTGATAGCTCTGGGCTTCGGAGCACAATTTATAGGCACTACTTATTGCGATTACAGCGCCATTTGTTAGCAGCTTTTGTAACTATTATTTTGAAACTTCTGTGAAAATTCTTACAGCTTTCACAATAAACATACCGTTTGTTGCATTATTCTATCGATCTTTCTTTTTATGTTATTTAATTTTAATTTCAGGAAGTCCGTTGTTGTACACAGTATATGTATATATGCATATGTATATATGTATATATATGTATATGTATATATATATATTTACATATATATATATATGTATATGTGTGTGTGTAGGTTTACTTGCGTTTTGTGGTGATGTTAAACGTCTGTATGTTTTATTTTCCATTTTTAAATATAGTAAATTAGTAATATGGTGCTCAAACTGTATTACTGCTAAGGTTCTTAATTTTCTGTGATCAAAAATTATAGATAACTTCTGGCTTACTGTATGGAACCTTAAATTAAAGAACTTTAATGTAGAGAACTTATGGCGGGTGAATTGAGGCTATTTCAAGCTAGCCAGACAAGGGGCGCGACAGCCCTGTGGTTAGCGCGCTGGTTTTGCAATCGGACGGCCCGGGTTTGATTCCCGCCACTTCCAAAACTGCCGCCGAGGTGTAGTACGATCACATTAAACATGTGGATCCGTAAGTCCTTCCAAGAGGTTAGTGGTAGGGGAAGGAGGGAACGGGCCCGGTGGATGTCACCCCCACTGGGTTCCGGTCTAAATTGGTTTGCACTTCCCGGTCGTTCAAACAGATACCTTATACCTTTCTGGTAGGCCGGACAGTCTGGGTTGAAGGAGAAGAAGCTAGCCACACTATGCTCTACCCCAGTGATTTTCAACGTTTTTTTTTTAAGAAACACTTCAAATTTATTGTAACCCCTACTTGGTAACACCTACATAAGTAACCCTACTTGGTCGACACATACTAGGTTCGATGTTACATAATACGAGAAAATATTTGTGCTTGTGTACGTCTATATGCGCTGTTCGTAATGGACAATTCAAGTTATCGGTAGCCCCAAAATTTGATACATGGGTAGTTATACTCATGCAACGAAGTTCCTCAAAGAGATTTTTTAAAATTCGAATTAGTTTTTCAGTTATATTATGTTGAAGCTCAATTTTGAACGATTTTCTCTAAAATGGGTTCCTTTGGTGATCGGAAATGTTATCATATAATTTCCATCTTAACATCAGCGGAAAGACCATAGAACGCTCTTTTCAATAATATTTGAACCGAATCCTTAGGTCTTCAAATTATTATTTTTTTAAAAATTCCCCCATATTAAAGTATTTTTAAAAATACACTGAAATACCCATATTTTTTTTCGTATTCATATTTATTTTCGTATGTCGAGGAATAGAATATTCATACGATTCTAATTTTTCTACGTACATATAAAGTGACATAATCGTATTCTAATATTTTTTTAATTATTCTATTTCGAATTTTTTAATTTTTAAGCACATTCATAAAAATTGCACCTTCATATTTGAACGATCTTTTCGGCTCAGCCTAGAATTATGGAGAGCAATAACGTCTTTATATAACAGTTGTCAAATTGTGTTGCAGAATCGGCATAGTTTCGCGTGGGAAATAAAGAGGCGCGGTAATCATTATTTTTGAAAACAGGTATATAGGAAATTGAGTGGTTTTATATGTATTAATTACAAAGCGGGCGCTTATTTAGGATTCAAGCCAAGTTATTCTTTCTAGTAAATGATAAAATTTGATTCTTTACTGAACATTTAGAATTCACTGCTCTAGCCATTGAGCTATTGGGAAGTTTATCTTACCACCGATGGTATATACATGACATGTTCATGATATGTCGGTTGGTATATCCTAGACATAGAGCTTTAATAAATAGTTATACGCTATATCACGTTATTTATATTAATAGTTGTACGTTATATAACTGTGTAATCATATTTATTTATATCATGCAGCTTTAAACAAGTAAGCATCTACCTTATTTTAAAATAATGATACATAAAATATTTGGTATAAAACTATGTAAACAATTTCGAAAATACTTTAGCCTGTAGTGAACTTCCATGCTGACCACATCAGATTCTCCTTCCACTTTAACATATTTTTGTTCTGGGAGATCGTTAAAATCTGCATATAATTTTACTATTAATGTGATACATAAATTTCAATTTGTAATCGAATGATGCCATAAAATTAAAATATTCATTTTTTCCCCCTTCAGGTATTCAAAAATCCCCAGCTTTAAATAAAAATTTGAATTCCAAAATAGGATGAGATTGAAGAATTCTTTCTTAAAAGAGAGTTTTTGCGCTTTATTTCAGAATATTTTGAAAGTTATCCTTCTGAAATTATTATCCACCCAAAAAAATAAATAAATAAAATTCCAAGTTTCGAAACCATGTTACGTAATGATGTGCTCTTTATGACTCTTATAAGCAGGAACGCATGGTATTCAAAATATTGCTAAAAGACATCTGTGGGTGTATGTCGTTGAAAATATGTATCAAAATTCATCCAAATCCACGTATGCATTGTTACTTTTTCAAAATGGTTTATGTTAATAAGACGAAAATAGAAAATACGATCTATGTAGAAAAGGATACAGGCTGCGAAACATTCAATATTTATTTGATTCAGAACAGAAATATATATGTGAGATAAATATATACTTCTGTTCTTCTCTGCTTAAATTTTATTGAAATATTTTTATTAGCACTTTGAAAAGTACGATGAGAAACGTATAGACAGACTATTAGAATTTATGTTGTCTTGAAGTCTTGAACCCCTCTCTATCCAGGCAAAGAAGGACTGGTAAAAAGGCTCTTTTTGATTCGCCCTCTTGCCTCTTCAATAGTAGCACAGCTGGCCCAGTAATTTGACACTGTGGTACAGTGCCTAGAAGAGAGTCACTGTAACTGTGGGATCTAGGCACTGCAACTGTGGGGTCAGGATGTCGGTGGGTGGGGAGTGGGGGTAGCGATAGAAGAAGGAACGAGAAGAAAGAAAGAGGACTTTCATGGAGAAAGAAACAGGACTTTCTTTCGGGACACTCTCTTGTGAACAGCAGAGAAAGAACGATTTTATTAGACTCGCTGAGTTCGAGTTACATAGTTAAGAATTTGTATATGTGTACATATTTATCTATAATAAATGTTGCTTTTTGATTCTATGAAAGTGTGCTTAATAAGCGCAAGGAAAGGATTCTCGAGCTGGCTCAAGGCGATAAGTATTTCAAATACAGGCCGGCTCGTCACAAACGTGAAATGCAATAATTATTGGCAACAAACATATATCGAATTTGTACCGTTTCAGTTGTGTCCCAGCATGTGCCAACTGTACCACTCCAACCATGTCGAGAATTTTCTAACTTAAGTATTTTGTAAAAAAGTGAACCACCTTAAAAGTGCAGATTTGGTCTAATTTTCTCTCCTATTTAACTCTTAATTTTTCAATTTACTGTCTGCCCATATACGAAAATCTCATGAATCATCTCTTTTGATAAATATAAAGCTCTTATGACCCATATTTAGAGTCGATATGCTGATAAGCTAGAAAAAGAGGAATTTCCTGATAAAGACACAGCCTGTATATGCTTGAAACACAAAACTTCTTATAATCACGTTTCCAAAATCCTACGAAATGGACTTCACAGAAGACAGTGACACCTCAATATCGACCCAATAGCAAATTTACCATAGCAAACACATAATGTGTTTACCACTATGGACCATTATTACTTTCCGTATATACATGGTATAATTCATAGGCTTAAGTAGTGTAATGGAGCCGAACATTCGAATTCGAGTTTTCGACGAAGGAGCACGTTTCATGCATCTCTGAACTAGAATCAAACCTCCTCGGGTGATGTGTGTGTGAGAAAGTGAGAAAAAAAGAGAGAGTGTGTGTGAGAGAGAGAAAGAGAGAGAGTGTGTGAGAGAGAGAAAGAGAGAGAGTGTGTGAGAGAGAGAAAGAGAGAGATAGTCTGTATGTGTGAAAGAGAGAGAGAGTCTGTGTGTGTGAAAGAGAGAGAGAGTGTGTGTGTGTGTGAGGGAGCGGTCGGGGGTGATGTTATCCTTTTCACTTGAAAATTTCAAGTTTCCGATTAAATGCATGTGTAGTTAGTGAATTCTCATCCATTCCTTCTGCTAGAAATGCATTTCTGCAGCTCAATGCATTATATTCTTTCATAGAAATATCATATAAAAGACAATCTATTTTCGAAAAGATTCGCTCATCAACAAATACTTTTTCTGGAGGATCTTCAACTCTACAATCACTAAGTGATATGAGGTGATCTTCCAGAGTTAAAAATAGCACTACTTGATAATTTTTAAGTGGTGATTTTAACACTGGAAGAATTATTTAAAAACGATTTTCTCAATGGTGAAAGAGCCGAAACCCTTTTCACATGCATGACATCGTTCGAATTTTTATTCACTTTGTATTGAACAGTGTTTTTGATCAATGCAATACTCTCTCAGAGCATCTTAAGTCATCTGATCTTAATTTCAGACTGTGCAAGTTTTGGCTAAAGCTACTATTGAAACTGTTAGTTCTTTTCGCACTGATGCCTATTTCAATCAAGTGTGGAGTTTTGTGACAGTATTTTACGAAGAAAAATTCCTATTCTGAACCAAAACTGAAAAGGCGTAAAAAAATTCGAAGCTATTTCGGAGGCAGTGAAAAAAATCCCCATAATGATGTTAAATCATATCACAGAATCACTATTCAATATGAAATTATAGATTCAGTATCGAATGAAATTGAAATAAGATTTAGTTTTGTTTGCCGTTAGTTCAGTATTATCCGGACTAGATGTCTAAAGAGAAAAAGAAAATGTTTCAACCATATGCAAAGTATATGACTTTCAGAAAGAGGAATTGCAGTGTGAATTGCGACTGTTTTATTCAATGGTGAAAAATGAAAACATAGACCATCCCAATTTTAAAAGTCACCTGGATTATTTTAAAGAACGGAATTTAAGAAATGTGTTTACTGTCGTAACATTATTAGTTAAATGGTTTTTGACTGTGCCAATCAGCTCAGCCCGTTGTGAAATGTCTTTTTAGTGTCTTAGGAGGCTGAAAAATTATCTTCGCAGTACAATGGGACAAGAAAGACTTTCATCTTTAGCTGTTTTAGCTATAGAACAAGATATACCACTGGATTATGATGACATTGTAACAAAATTTTATATTCTTCCAGACTCTTAAGAACCGGCGGTTAAAACTTCAATAAAAGGTTAATAAATATAGATATTTGTATTTTGAAAAATTATGTTAACAACAATTATGTTAACACAATTATTTACAAAAATTATGTTAACAATAATTATTTTGCTCAACATCAATTCAATTTTGTGATCCCCCTTCCCGCCTGTTCATAAACATTTTATTTATTTCATATTGTGGATATTCATATATACAAATCTCGCACCCCCAAATGAAATGCTGAAATGCCGCCCCTGGTGTAATATGCACATCACTACCAGATACAAAATTCAGTATACATAACAAATTGTGATACTTAAGGACTTTGCTAGGATCCCGTATATTAAAATATTTACCATACGCATAAAGTTAAGTTAATTGAAGATTTTAAAAGATCCACCGCCCAACCATATACAAAAATTAGTTAAATTATTCCCAAAGGGAAACTTATAAATCAAAATTTTTAAAAAACAAATCGAATGTCTCGTTAAAAAACTACTTATTTTTTACCTTGTGAAACGGTTTTTTAGGGAAAAAAGTGCACATCTGGTCGCGAATTAAGCGCAATGTTTGAAATGCAGAAGCCTCGAAGCTGTCGAGCTTTAATTAGATGCGAGTTAAATTTTAATGAACCTATCAAAGAAAAACTAGCATGTTTAAATAATTTTTCTTTATCTACATAAATTCAAACCGGGTATATGTTTTATAAGGGCGTTTGTGTTTTTATGGCCGTAAATATTCTTTAACATTAGCTACGGGACTCACGTATTTTAGAGGGGGAAAGACTTAATTCTAAATAAAGCTGAACGTGCTGTCATATTGCAGCTTTAAATTTCAAATTATTTTATGCCTATAAGGGAAAGAACTTAAAATCACCTATCATATTATCATAAATTACATAAAAATGGAAAATGTCGTATACAATGAAATATGCTCCTTTTTAGTGAATGAGTAGATGCTTTGCAAATAATTTAAAGTAGAGTGAATTAAACGTTTTGGGGGGGGGGGGGGGGAGATCACTTGCGGTTCTCAAGATATAATATTTTTTTTTCACATGGGTCTTGATATCTCTCGAAAGAGTGAAGAGATTACTTTAATTTTAGATAGATAATATATATATATATATATATATAATATATTATCTATCTAAAATTTATATATATATATATATATATATATATATATATATATATATATATGTATATATATATATATATATATATATATATGTATATATATATATATATATATATATATATATATATATATATATATATATATATATATATATATATATATATATATGATATTTGATATTTTACATTGACATTTTTCAGTCATATTTGTTGCTGCAAATTGCAGTAAACATTGATTTTTTCTTAATAATTTGTTTTCGTACTTTATATATATATATATATATATATATATATATATATATATATATATATATATATATATACATATATCAAAAAAGTCAACTGAAGTATTCAATAATCTTCTCAATTTCAGCATCGCGCAAGAAAAGTAATAGATATGAAAATTAAAATACAAAAAACCACATAACATTACAGTACAATGATTAATAATCGGAGAATTTCAACAAACTTCGAAATGAATATTCTAAGAGTGATTAAATGGAAATTGTAAAAAATGCAAAAATATAAGCATTTGCTATAGCATGATCATGCAACCCCATTATTACTCAGGCAAACGTCGATAATGTGTCTGTTGATATATCTTGAGATAGTAAATTCTACCAGATACATATATATATATATATATATATATATACAGGGTGTCCCAAAAACATTGAACTCGACTCGACTTTTATTCCATAAATATTGATCTTAGACATATATGGTAAATTACAAAATTGCGTAAAAAACGTACAGAATTTTATGAAATCGATTAAAATTTTCAAGAGAATTAAATTTAAAGAAATACAAAATTTAAATTTTTATAATGCCCCCGTACAAAACATTTCTACTGAGTAAAATGTGTCCCATACCCTAATAAGGTGATGTACAAAATTTCAGCATTTTATCATAAAAAGTTCCAGAGATATGAAAAGAAAAAATGCTGACTTAAACCACTTTTCAATGCATCGACATGGGTTCTCAGAAGGGAAAAATCATGTCGGCAGATCGCGTTTCAGGGGTTATACATAAATTACGAAAGAAAACAATGATTACATAAATAAATAATAATTTTGCTATTTATTGGTACAAAAGTATCTACACTGTGTAGAAATAATAATTTTACGAAAAGATTACAAAGCTTGTTCAAAATGTTTTCCATCCATGCAAAAGATCCATTAAAGATAAGAGGCAGATATTATTTGTCTATTATGTATTTCTGCTATGCGTCATTTGCAGTTTTACTGTAAACATTTACAATTTAAATCAGCTTATTAGTGTATGGGGCACATTTTACTTATTGGAAATGATTTTGTACGGGGGTCGTATAAAAATTTAAATTTTGTATTTCTTCAAATTTAATTCGCTGAAAATTTGTATCGATTTCAGAAAATTCTGTACCTTTTTTTACGCAACTTTGTAATTTATTATGTATGTCTAAGATCAATATTTGAGAAATAAAATTCCAGGTCAATGTTTTTGGGACACCCTGTATACATATATATGTATGTATGACAATATTGTACATAATAAGTATGTTTCAAAATGCCAGCAGTTACATTGTTAAAATATTAACTTCCGTTTAAAATAATATCAATGAAACAATTTCAAAAGACATTTAACTGAAATAGTTTCTTAGTCTACCACCAGGAAATTTACCGTTTAATATCATTAATGTTCATACATTTATTTAATAATCTGTGTTAGCAAAAATTCCTCTCAACACATATATAAAAAAAATCTCGTTAAATTTTAGTAGACTCAAGCAGTTATTTTAAATGTAATTTTCCTACATTAAAGCTGCTTAATTTCCACGGTTTGATCCGAAATTAAATTGTGACGCTTTATCATGTATCAATGACTCAATATTAACTTTTCCATTTTCTTTATTTAATCCATTAAAGGAAACATGCTGTGAAATTATGTAGTTTTTTTTTTACTGTAATTATTTTCGTCGTTTCTACCTCAGTTGTTTTTCAATATTTAAATTCTGCATAATATTATTTATGAGATGCAAAGATTTTATTTAAAATTATTTATTAGGCTCTTTTGGAATAAATATATCGTATGAAATGCATATTTATTTTGCATGCTGATGCTATTTGATTTTAAGTTAGTTTAACCAGAGCATAAAATATTCCCAGTGTAAAATTGTTCATTTTTAAAGCGGTGTATAGGAAAATTAATAGTACCAACTGATTTTAATAATGAAATTCATTTGTCCGTATCAAAAAACAAAGAAGCTACACCAGGCAGTTCTTACCAGTCTATTATAATAGATTTTTCAAAGTTCTTTACCTTGATTCCATTTTTCTTAGCGAGACAATAAAAGCTCGTTTTGATATGGTTAATGAACGTTATTTTTCTGTATGAAAAATTTTAATCCATAAATCTTTTCATAAATAGACTATATGGAAACAAAGTAATTTTTAACTGTAGGAATTGATGTCCGGAGCCAGGCCCAAACTCGGGACCCCGTGGTTACAAGACCGACATTATAAGGTTAGAGCAAAATCTAGCTTCCACTCCGAATTTATAATTCGGGTACTGATTCCTAGCATCTTCGATTGATGCTTATGGCAAGAGCAGAGTCGGCTGCTGCCACACACTCCACCCCCTGTGAGCCCGGTTGAATTTCGGTGAGGAAGGTGGCCACCCAGAAAACCCCTGTCAAGTCCCCATCCCGAAACTCAGTCGAGGGCTGAATAGCCATCATTTATTCAGCAAATTGAACATTTTTGTGTGCTGAACCCCCTAAAGTTGCAAATATTGAAAAACTAAAATTGCACACTTACTTTCTTCCAAACTATCTACCCGTACTCCAAATTTGAAATCTCTCTCATCCCAAAGCCATTTTTTTATCAATTCACCTTTTAAACATTTTGCGGGGTGTACCCACACCTAAAATGAACATTTTTGAAAAATTTCATATTTTTTTTCATCAGATGATTGGCCCATATACCGAATGTCAGGCCCCGATCCAATTTTAAAGGATGCGTATCTCATTTATTCCGAAAATCGAACATTTTGGTGTTCGGTACCCCCTGAAGTAAAACATATTGAAAAACTGAAATTATACACGTTCTTCCTCCCAAGTTATCTCCCAAGTTATACCAAATTTGAAAGTTATATTCCTTCCCGAATTTTTTTTTTATCAATTCACCTTTCGAAAGTTTTTCTCTAGAGCACACCCTTGAACGAACATTTTTGAAAAATTCTATTCGTCTCGGGTGTTTTCATGAAATGTTTGACCATATACCACATTTCAAGCCTCTATCAAACTTTAAAAGAATCATTTCTCATTTATTTGGCAAATCGAGTATTTTGGTGTGCAACACTCCCTTAATGCATAAACGCAGTTGCTACCTTCATGTACAATTTTGAGTTAATCAAAGCTTTACTTTTCCATTTTTGTTTATTTTACTGTTCGTGCTTAACTTTTGGAAGCCAGTGTATGTATATAGCACATACCTTATTTACAAAAGTTTGACGGTATCATTTGTAGTCACATGATGGATTGCCACCGGTACGCACACTGCTTGGCTGTTTAACTGGACACTGATAAACTGAAGACTCATAATTGACGCCTGATAACGTTGGTTTCATGTCAACTAACTACTGACAATTGCCGTATCATCTCTTGTAAAGTGAAGGACTGTCCTCTTAAACTTGCAAACATTATCTGCTTCATCTAAATTTCCAACAGGGTAAGCTTCCCTAAAGCCATGTTATAAAAATCGGATGTGGGCATCACATGACTTTCCTTATATAATGCAATGAATTTACTACTTTTACAGTTAAAAAAAAAAGTTATTCCTATAGTAGATACTTATATTCTTTCCAAGATATTGAATTTTCTTAAATTAGTCGTCATTTTCATTGATTTAGCGTCGTTTTTATCCTTTTGGCGAGATTTTCGTTAATTTGGCGACATTTGAAAAAGGCGCCAAGTTGGCGACATTCCGCCAAATTCGTCGCCAAAATCTGGCCTAGCGTTATGGACGAAGAAATAAGTTATTCTTACAGCAGATAAATGACTATAGGCGTTCAAATACAAAAGCATTACTCAAAATATCTTTCTTCATGAATGGAACGAGCTAGATCCACAAGAATGATGTCGCCAAATTTATCGCATCTCATTACATATGAAAAGTGAACATGTTTCTCAATAGGAAATATTTTCTTATAGGAAATATTTTCTTTATGAAAAATGTGCAATATCTCGAGAACGGTTTATGTTAGCGTTCTAAAATTTATGTCAATCGTTTTCTAATGAAAAATTACATAAGAAATGTCTATTTGCGTAACTTTATTAGCGTTTTTGATTTTTTGACGATTTTTTCAAAATTTCACTCGAAAATTTAGGGGGTTCTGAACATTTGATTGCGTATAAAAACAATGGGCTTCCAGTGTTTACGGATTGTGATTTTTGTACAAAATTTCGTTCAAATCGGTTCATTCGTTCGTCAGTTATCATCTCCACAGGCTCACTGATACACTCACACACACATATACTTTCACACACACACACACACACACACACACAGACATCACTTCAAAAACGTTTGATTCGTGATCAGAGATGCTTGAAACGTGCTCTCCCGTCGAAAACTCGAATTCGAATCCGTCACAATACTTTCCTTATACATTATGTATATAAGGAAAGTAAAAATATTACTAACCAAAAAACTGGGCTGCAGACGATGTTGGAAGTTCAAGATGAAGCGGACAGTGTTTGAAAACTCGTAAGCACAGTCCTTGATTTTATAAGAGATGAATTGGCAATTGTCAATAGCTACTTGATCAGAGACCTCAGTTACCAGTCGTACCTTGTGAGTCTTCAGTTTGTCAGTGTTCAGTTTACCAGTTTGCAATTCACATTATCCAGTTAAGCAGTGAGGAAGTGTGCGTGGCAATGGCAAATAACCGTATGACTACGAATAACACTGTTATCGCCTTGGAAATAAGTTATGTACCACCTACATATATTTGGCCATTCGGTTGAGGTTTAAAGCTATTAGAATTCAGTTTAATAAATAAAGGATTAAATTTTAAACACTAAAAATAAGTCTGTAATGAACAATATATATATATATATATATATATATATATATATATATATATATATATATTAATATTTCCTTTTCAGTTTTAAGTACGTATTTTCAGTGTAAGAAATTGGAGAATTTTGACGGTTTTTCACAAATCATCGTAGTTCAAGTAAAATATACAAATTTTAATAATTATGTTAACCGCTAATAAGCTTCTTTAAGGAGCTGGCACGTACAATCATCACGACAGCTGCATTTATATCTATTACTCCGAAGTTTTTGGAAGGGGGGTGTTTAAGGACTTTTGGGGAACCCTGTATAAAATCTGTCAGAAGTAGTTTGTTGGGATACAGGAATTTCAATTATTTCTGCTCTATTCAATCTGAAGGTTTTATTAAAACATTTTCAACTGTATCTAAGCGTCAGTTGAGACAGAGTTGCCAGTAGTTGTCCAACATATTTACTCCCCAATAAATTTTATTTTGATAATATATATATTATTTGAAATAAATGTGTGGGACGTAGAAATCTAAAGTACACTTTTAAATATTAAATTCATTATTCTATATCACATTAACATTGCCGTAAATTCATATATAGTGCAATTAACATTAAAACGTACATTGCTCGTTATTGTGCTACAATAAACCCTCCAATTATTTTTACCTTTTGTGTAAGTCCTGAAAAGCATTATTAATTAATATAAAAAGATTAGACTATTTAACTTAAACAATATAATTTATTAACAACATCAATTTATCAATAACACCAATTTTCATAAATATCAATTTTCATTTATTATCAATTTTCATTTAATTATTTTAGCAAGGGGAGATATGCGACCAGAAATATTAGTTTTACGATGGTTTCTAGGACCTGTTATTATGAGCACATATCTTCAAGTTTAATCTTGGGCTTATCATCGTTCTGAGGCTTGCATCAGTCATATACTGCCATAGCTCTGTGGTGTGTGGCTCCTCCTCGTACTACTAATGCACTCGCCATTAGATTACCTCTACGGGACACTCAACAACTACTCGTACTTTAAGTCAAAATTCGTGATTATTTTCTTTCCATGTCTGATCTCCATTTCTGCTCCTCGTCGTCTTTCGTATGCTACTGCACTCTCATTTTGTCTATCTGAAACTCGCGTATTTCGTCCACCACTCTGGGGTGTGCGTCTCCGAACTCTGATTTCTTTCCTCTCATCCAAGCTGTGGTTTCTTCGGCGGGGGGTGGGAGGTGTAGCTCCGCCCTTCTTCCCCTTGGCGGGCATTGGTTCTTCTCAACCCAATAGCATCATTTCGCGTATAGCAAGACCCCTCTCAACCACTTTGGTCTTGCACACCTAAATTTATAGTCCTTTTGACCTAAAAGTTCAAGTCCTCATAAACTTCGGTGCCAGCCAGTCTGCACGCTTTGTTCGGCGTTCTGGCCACCATAAATACTCAAATAAAAGTGTCTCATGTGAGAACAATTTGTGGTCTCACAAAATGTATATAATAATTAATTCGAAAATAAGTGAAGATGCGACTCATTCTGTGTCCGCTTGGCATCTGTTTCATTTTTACCATGGAGTTTTAGGAGATAAAATTTCGATGGATAAAACGTTTGAAAATGCAATAATGCTTTGACAATTATATCTAGGTATCGTTAGTGTTAGTAAAGTAGTCGCTATTGTTAGTTGACACGATAGAAAGACGCAGTATTTAGTATAGGTATTTTTAATTACTTTTAAATTAAGGGCTCCTTAATTAACCAGTATTTTTTCATAACTGTAGGATGTATATTTCTATTACTTTCCCTGCAATACATGGTAGTGTATAGGGAAAGTATTGGAATCATGTCGCAAATCGCAACTCGAGTTTTCGACGAATCTATACGTTTCGAGACATCTAGAATGCGGAAACACTATTTTTAGCGTGACGTCTTTGTGTGTATCTGTCTGTGTGTCTGTCTGTCTGTGCAGATTTTGTATCCCCTCTAATTAAAAAACTAATGGACCGAATTTCATAAAATTTGGTAGATAAGTCACTTGTAGGCGAATCTAGTGCTGATTAGTTTTGGGTACGATTCAGGATAAAAGAACCCGCCTTTTTTTTTGCGAAATGGCCCACAAAAGCTTGTATCTACTCTAACTGAGAAACTAATGGACTGAATTTCACAAAATTCGGGAGATAAGTCACTTGTGGGATACCCTGGTGCTGATTAGATTTTGGTATGATTCGAAGAAATAACATACCTTTTTTTGCAAAATGTCCCGCAAAAATCGCAAAAATCTAAAATAAAAAACTAAGCTACGTATGCTCAAATATATCCATTACATGCTTGTTTTATACTTAATTTTTAACGACAAAAGTAATAAGACCGTGCCCATTACACTACGACTAGCCGTTCTCGAGATATTTAAGTTTTTTCATATTTTCTGTCCGCCACCTTTGAAAATAAATCCAGTTACCAAATGAGAACGAAAATTGAATTAAAAGTGAATAAATTTAATTAAAATAAAGAGAACGTGGATATAAATAAGTCTGCAGGGAAAGTCATGTGCTGCCTACATCAGATTTTTATTATTCACAGCATATTTTTTCATAGCTGAGTACAGAATATATGGAGATATAAAAATACACTGAAAAGTAAAATTATTTTGAATACGTAGGCATATTCTTTGTTATTTCAGTTCTAATTTGTATTGCATTAATAATTTACTTTTACAAAATTGACAGTTTAAATAATTATTTCAGGCCTTTCGCTATAGACAAACATGCGATGCGGGACTACTTATCTTCACCCACAGCCACCTGAATTATTGTCTCAAACAATATTGGCGTTTTCTTAAACACCTTACTTTTTACCTTCATGCGTTTACCTCTTGTACTGATTCTTCAGGAACTGATTAGTCAGTTCTGGCGTCGATTGTTCAAGAAAGACAAATTTTAAAATGTGCCCTTTCATCAAATTCAATCAGAGCTAAAACGAATGCGTGCGCCTCTTCTACCCGTCATTCAACACTTACAAGATAGGCATGTCTATCTGCTATTTTCATTACACAAATTTCTCGCATTTTAAATTCTAAACTAGAACGAGACCTACACTAAAAAGACCTAAACTAAAACTGAGACCTAAACTTAAAGGTTTCACTGTTCATTGTGACTGGCGGGCGTGTCGTTGTTTTTGCGGCGTATTTTGATTCTTTGTATTTTGATGTACCAGCCCATCTGTTGTATTACCTGTACCAGCCCATCCTGGGCCCACAACAGGAAGATATATGTTGTTTGGGAATAACTCAAAAACCAAAGCAGCTAGAGAGTTCAGATTCGGTACACGTTGTCTATCGTATATTTTAACATTTTGAATTTTGAAACTTGCTGGTCCATCCCATTCAGTACTCACCATTGGAAAGCATATTATTTTTTGGGGAAATTTCAAGCAAGTAAAAACATATGATAGATAAATACAAACATTTACCTGAAAATGTGGAAAAAAAATGAAAACACTTTATTTACTAAATTTGATCTCTGGTTTGATGTCTTCCTATTTTTTGTAAATAATTAATCAGCTAATCTTTAATAGTTATTTTTCCCTCTTAATCAGTTCAAATAATTAATCTTTCAAATAAATTAATCTTTCTCATAATTAATTCTCATAATTAATCTTTCATAAATTATTCTCATAATTAATCATAAATAGTTATCATAATTAATCTCTTTAATAGTTTTCATAATTAATCAGTAATTAGAATTCTATAGTAAGAAAATTAGTACAGTACCTTTACACCCAAGTAATGATAGAATATGCTGCTAGCATAGCCAAGTAGGGAGTATATTTGCAGATGTCTGCATAACGTCTCTTCTTGTGTGGCTGAAGAAATTGGCTACTGTTTAAAAAAATACACACACTTCATCCAATATCCATTTTGCAATAAAAATGTTATTTTCAAAAACACCGCAATGATAAAAAATGCAATGAAGATAAACTAATATATGACCTGTCTTAAACTTTTTATTTTTTTTCTCGTCTATATAAAATGAGACTATCAAACAATGAAAGGAAAATATTGATCTCAAATGTTTGGTGAACCCAAAGCTTCAAGTTCTTTAAGTGCTCCAGAAGCTGGCAGGACCGTAGCGAACAAAGTATTTCGATTACAAGAAATTGAGTTGGGCGTTTTCTGTTTGACGTAAACATTTATAAGAGCGATGCAAAACAATCATGTATCCCCCTCCTTAATGGCTCCTTCCAGAAATTGAAAAAGTCAGTAGAGGAAAAAGATCAACTGTAGGATTCTGATTCGGTTTTATCCTTTTGATTGCTCGTAGAGATACACTTTTCAATTATGAAATATAATAAAATATAAATAAAATTCCGAAGAATAAAATTAACTATTAATAATCTCAAAGTAAAATATAAATGAACATGTTCTGGTAACAGAAATGATGGATAAAACTTTTAAAGTGTATCAAAACTGAAATAAGACAGTTACTAGAAAACTTGCTAGCACAAATTGTGAGACCATGAGACATTTAGGTAATGTTAATGTACACAGATTTGCGATATCTACCAATCAAGACAAAAGCGTACACTCGTAGGCACCAGTTTACGACAGTCATAGCCCGGGATGTCATGAAAGCAATAAATAAAGGGGTATCAAAACTGAAATAAGACAGTTACTAGAAAACTTGCTAACACAAATTGTGAGACCATGAGACATTTAGGCAGTGTTAATGCACACAGATTTACGATATCTACCAATCAAGACAAAAGCGTACACTCGTAGGCACCATTTTACGACAGGCATGGCCCGGGATGTCATGAAAACAATAAATAAAGGCACTTAAATTACAGGTTTGGTGGGGTTAGAAAATCTACTCGAGGCCATAGCCGAAATTATGCAGATTGACTAACAAATTAGGCAATAAAGAAGTGTTGCTGAATAGCCCTGAAGGCAACCAATAAGATACGGAGGGCGTATCTGGACCTCAGGCGAAATCATGAGCAACAGGCAGAGAAAGTTAAACAGATATTAAGTCTTAATTCAATAAGATCAAGACATGGTGTAGCATTCATTGGGAGCTAACTCTAAGAATTGAGAGGCGATGCGGGGCAAGAGTGTGGTTTAGCAGTCAACATTCAGATAGAGATATGGTGTGATGATATTCGATACTTACTCAGATATCGAGAAGTGGTGTGACAGCCAACGATTAATGACCGTCGAAGAGGTGTTCCTGGACAAATTGAGTTAAGAATGTACAGAATAGCGTTGTGTGTCTCAGTGTCTAAGGCGACAACAGAGGTATGTGGCAATTAATATTAATGTTGGCTATAATGAGTTTCGGCAAATATATTCCTGGTCTCACACACACAGTGTCTCCTACTTAAATAAATAAATATATATATATATATATATATATATATATATATATATATATATATATATATATATATATATATATATATATATATATATACATATATATACATATATATATATATACATATATATATATATATACACACACACACATATATATATATACACGCACACATATATATATATATATATATATATACATATAGCTGGCAACCAGGAGTGCAGTGCCGCGGCATTTATGACGAGCTCGTTGAAAACTGGGGCGTGAGGTCACAACCCCTTACCGCCATCAAGTAAGCTTTTTGCTAAGCCTTCCTTCCTTTTTTCACTTTTTATCCATTCCTTTTTTATGCATTATATATACACACACACACATATATATATATATATATATATATATATATATATATATATATATATATATATATATATATATATATATATATATATATATATATATAGGGTGATTCCAAAGTTCGGAGCAAAAGTAAAACGCGATAAAAAATATCTATGGGTCAGAGAGACGTGCGGTTTACAGATTAATATTCACCGTGGTGAGGGATTTTGAATAGCATGAACAAAATAGTTCAAAATCTCGCCACTAGTGGCGCTTCTGCAGATAGAACCATGGAGGTGACGTATGCATATCGCTCACGCAATACAAATTTAAGATCAGACAAAATCATTATGGAATACCACCCCATATTGAATACTTCACTCCAAGTGATGGAGTTGCTACGGTCAACGTTTGGCGCTGATCGCCTAATGAGCAAGCATAGCACATATGAATGGCCTGCGAGATCCCCAGATCTCACACCCTGTGATTTCTGGGTGTGGGGATACCTAAATTAACGGGTTTACAGTGGAAATTTCCAGTCCTTACCAGCACGGAAAGACGCCTTACGGCAGTAGGTAGCAACCATTCCCGTTGATATGAAGTTTCATGCTGTATCAGCCGTAATACCGCGACAGCTCTCAGTACTGACATGTGGTGGTGGCCACATTGAGCACTTGCAACTGCATATCATGCTAAAATAAAATATCTCATTTCACAATTATTACCACCCGTTGTTTTCTTTGCAGCAGTGCCCCCCTAGTGTCGAGATTTTGAACTTTTTTTCATGTCATACAAAATCTCCCACCACGGTGAATATTAACCTGCAAACCGCATGTCTTTTCGACCCATAGATACTTTTTTACAGCTTTTTACTTTTGCTCCGAACTTTTGAATCACCCTGTATATATATATATATATATATATATATATATATATATATATATATATATATATATATATATATATATATATATATATATATATATATATATATATATATATATATATGTATATATATATATGTATATATATATATGTATATATATATGTATATATATATATGTATATATATATGTATATATATATATATATATATATATATATATATATATATATATATATATATATATATATGTATGTATAGTGTAAGCTAAGCATGATTTTATATGTATAATAAATAATGTTGTTTTAAAGTTGAAAATGGTTGAAGTTAATGGTGTAGTATGTTAATATATTTATATTTTAGGAACTCGCACAAAGAATAAATAATGGAATATAATGCGGCACCGATGCAGTGTACGGCTATACGGATTTACGGGCAATGTAAGAATAATAATAAGTCAACCCAAATATTTTATTATTACTTATAAAGTAGTTAAACTCCAACTAAATGTTCATTGTAAAATGTGTACCACAAAAATAATTATTTGAGCTCTAGAACGAATTACTCGCCGTTGTCCAGGTATGTAAAAACCCATCGGCGTTGATCGGGTGCTATAATAAACTCCCAATGCTTAAATATCACATTTACAGGTAACACCAATCAATTTCCAAATCACATATTTTGAAGCAAAACGTTTTCCTCCTTTCGTTTTATTTAAAATCACCAGGCATGCGCACAAAACTTAAATTACACACAGTGCAACGAACCTCACGAATGAAACAAAATGGTTCAGATCCCCTCCCCCCAACCCATACCAGTCAACATTTTCCGCAACCATGGAAAGCAAAAATAAATAAATAATAAAAGTAGCAAAACGGAATACTTTCTCTGAAAGAGAAAACGTGGCTTAATCCGTACCGTGAGGTTTAAGACATGTGGATTGTGCCCAATAATACAACGGGCATGCGAACGAGCATCGATAGGGAAGAGGACAATTAAACGCATTTCCAATTTTTATATGTTTGCTTGAAAATTCACAAAAGATCAAATAATATAATAATTCAAAATTAATTTTTTTTTTTTGCAATAATGCAAAAATATACACACATATTTTTGCCCCGGCCGTCCAAATAGTTGCTCAAGTCCACAGGACGAGTCGGACGGTCTGGGTCTTCAACACATATTGTTGCCAAACTATACAATTGAGCTAATCTTCCTTATTCGGATGCGGCTTAAAAAGTGTCAGATAACCTAAAAAATCTTATGTGGGCTGCACATGACTTTCTCTGCAGAATGATATTCACGTTCTCTTTATTTCTCCAATAGTTCCTTAAATTGCACAAAATAACAGCCGTAATTATTGGCGTAACGAAGAAACTAAAATATCTCGAGAACAGTTACTCCTAAAGTAATGGGGTTGGTCTTTTTATCGTCAAAAGTTACGTATAAAATAAGCATTTAATTTATATATTTGAGTATACGTAGTCTTTTATTTTTAGATTGAACGATTTTTGTGAACCATTTAAAAAAAATAAAGGTTTTTTTCCGAATCGTACCAAAATCTAATCAGCACCAGGTTAATCTACAAGTGATTTATCTAACAAATTTTGTGGAATTTGGTCTATCAGTTTTTCAGCTGGACTAGATGCAGGCAATTTTTCGCAATAAAAGGCAAGCTGTTTTATCTCGAATCGTACCCAAATCTAATCAGCACCAGAGTCACCCATAAGAACTTCATGTCAAGATGAAAACTCTATGATAATATTTTTGATCGTTAAGGAGCCGTTTTTGTTGAGTATCACTCAAAATTGTGCTAAAGCTTAACGTAACAAATTCGTATTTTTAAAAGTCTTACCCAGCAGTATCATTCCGGGTCCTGAAGTATTTCTGTACTAATATTCGCTGTTAGCTGAAGCTTACATTTCTCGTTGCAGACGATATACATACCCACAAGCATCTTTTTACTATGTAAGATAATAGATTGCTCATAGAAAATATTTGACAAAAGTGTCGAACCTTTCATCAGCTAACATCCGCATTTGTCCGCAAATATGCATAATTTTAATTTTGGACAATAATTAATGTGGATAATTTTCCTTTTTTTTCGGGATGGGGGATTACATTGAAAAACATGTTTCTGTCACAGAATTTATTATTATATTATAATAACGATTACTAAAAATAACAAAATTAGCTACATACTCTGGGATAAAATCTACTCCATGTGTTTTCAAAATGTATTAAATAGAAAAAAAAATCTTTGAGATATCTAGCCTCATGTGTACCTTTCAAAAATACTTTATACAATGAAGAGAATTTCAGAAATGCTTGTTTCATCAATCCCGAAAGACAATGATTTGTTTTGTTGGGAGAAATTTTCGATTATTCCAAAATTTCAAATTCAATGAATGCATATTTTTTGCATTCAAAACAGTATCAATATATGCCATATATAAATATAGGCATAATTTTGTGTTATTTCGTTAGAATTTATGTGCAGCAATGATATTAAAATGTTAAAATTTTAACATACAAAGAATTTATTTAAAGCTAAAACACTGAATTATATAACTTTACTGTTAATCTTGCGGGGTAGATTTTGACTTTATGGATGTGCTAACAATGATATGGACAACTGGAAGTAAATTAATTATCTTCCCTTAAAGATTCGTGTTCGACTTGCAAATGTTGGGGCATATAAGAATTTTTTTGTCAGGATGGGCTACTGTGTAAATCAAAATGGACTTTCCATTAATTATAAGGTAAAATTAATGACAACATCAAATTGTCAAAAACCACGAAACTAATTGTTAATATATTGCACATTACTGCTAGATGACTAATGATCACATTACTTTTTGAACGCTATCGTTCTAAAATACTTGTCAATGTTTGTTTGATGTGTATTTTTGAAGCCTTTATATCAATAAAAATTCTAACAAACAGCTTAATAACATTTCGCTGATATATATATTTCTGATTTATAGCATAATCAAGTTGAATTCCATATATCTTACTTACGTTTTTATGCCTTTAATTTTTTTAAGATACAGTCTCTTGGTTTTTCTCGTTTTAATTTCTCTTTGTCACACTAGGTGGTGCCACCTTGGTATTTAAAATGTGTTATTTGCATATGGTTCTCATTTGGATTTTAACTCTTAACTTGTTCTCACAAAAATTTGTAGGACAATTTATGTTTTCGAAATCACCAATATTTACTTTTTCATGCTATGTAATATAGTATAGAGAAAGCATTATTTTCATGAACATGTTCGAATTTCAGATTTTGATGACAATATATGTTTTAGGACCGCCTAAATACGTTTTGATTATTTTTAGTGATGTCCGTCTGTACGTCTGTCTGTGATCGATTTCTTATGTATACGATAGTTGCCTCAATTATTAATGGAATTTTACGAAACATTGTATCCGACTTTGTTAAAAATATATAGACCTAGATACAGTTATTTTAACTTCGAGCGGAAACTTCGACATTTTATATTTTTTTAATATGGCAGCATAGGACAAAATGTGACATAATCAGGCATAAAAGGGGTTATTTATGGCTCAATAGGGGTTATATATGGCTTCGAGCCTTAATAGTTTCAATCGCTGTGAAAAATAGCCGCGATACAATTTTTATGTGAGTGACTTCAGTAGCTCTCTCGTGGGGAGATATAAGTTACCCCCCTCCCCCGGGGTTACATTTTAAACTATGGTTATCAATCGACAGATTTTTTTCAAGCCCTCTATAATTGTAATTATTTAGACCAAAGATACCTATTTTTCGAAATTTTTCTAGTGAGATGTGATAAAAAATAAATCCACAAAGAATTCTGGTATGAGAAAGTCGAGTGGAGCCATGCTTCTATTAATTTTCAACCTCTTAGAACGCGGGGTGCGGAATACTATGACTGGATGAAAATAAATTTTGTAATGAAGTACCACTATACTCCTGTATCAACGATATAAATCAATACTGCTGAACTCAATACAGAATCCAATATGTTATTATCCTTCTGATTGCGTATATATACGCGTTAAGCTGTATTATAAAAGAAATATCGCAAAAAAGTGTAACATCTTAAATTTCAGATTCACACATTTTAACTTGTTCTGAACCTGTGAGACCAGAAATAGATCTCACACGTTACTGAGACAGTTTTATGCCAATTATTTATTGATCTGAAACTTCGGACAATACCTCCAGTCTGGATGACGCCAAGGTTTACGACATGTGAATTCAGAGGTCAGAAAGCTATAAATTTAGGGGTGTCAAGACAAAAGAGGGGTCGAACCCTTAAGAAAAAGTGAAGTAACGCGACATTGGATGGAAAGGCTATCTAATAGAGAAAGGTGCTTATTGCGTCATCTGAATGCTGAAAATCAGAGAAAAGGGGGAGTAACACGCCCGAGAAAAAAGAGCCACAGCCTGTGACTTAAGAACGACACTTGTTCTCATATAGATACTGGTGCGACATTATGAAAGAACGACGATACTAGAGATGCAGAGTGTTCCGTAGATGTTCCAAAATAATGGCTCGATCTGTTGATGTGTGCAGTGCAAATCAGACGTACGACACGGAGCCAAACACCCTGAGTTATGGCCGATACAAGTTAGTGATGCAAGAATTATGGTCTATGTTCAAAACAGACTTGAAGGTATGTGCCCATTGAAAAAGATATCTAGGTCTAAAAATATTTTAGGCAATTTAAGTGGTCTCACATATTCCCCCCCCCGCCGAAATGATATAATTAGTTGCGTACTGAATTTAATAAGTATTTTATGTTGTTAATAAATGTTTTATTGTTAAATTTAAAGTGGTGTAATCCATTTAGTACAATATTAATTAATAATTATTTTACAGAACTCGCACGAAATTAAATAAGTGGAGGGTTTTATATAGCGTCACATCAAAGCAATGTATAATAATAGTAAATCCACTATGTACGAATTTACGGCCATGTTAAGATGTATTATATGTTAATGATAATTAATCAAAAAGCACAACTTTAACTTTCCTTTCCCACAGAACCTTACAATGGCAAACAGAAATTGACTTATTTATACCAATGTCTTGACATTCTGAGTGGCATATTTTTGGTTTCAAATGCTGCATCAAGAAATGCAATCATTTAAATTAATAACAAATAAATGTGATCCAATTATTGAAATGACTGAATTGAAATCCTAATAATTTTTACCCAGTCGTCAATTTAGGAGCGCCCTATAAGTATAACTTTTGTTTGTGATATAATTCAGACGAAATAAAATGCATTCTATTAATCAGTCTATGTAATTTTCAAAAAATAAATACATAAATAAAAATATTATTTTTTAAACCAAAAAAATCGAAATTTTTTCCTTAGGTACCTAGTACCATCGCTAAACACATCAACGTTTCCCCATTCGAAACATGTGAAAGTAGTGATGTTCCACACGACCTATGAGGAGTAACAGAGTTACTCACTATTTTTACTTTCTCTACAATGCATAATAATGTACGAGGGAAGTATTGGAATCTTGTTGAACATCGTAACTCCTGAAGGAACTACAAGTTTTCAGCAGTCGAAAACCCGGAAGAACAAATTTTAGCGCAGTGTATATATGTGTTGAAGAGACCCAGAAAGTCCGACTCATTCGAAGACTTGATCAAATATTTAGACGGCAGGAGTGTATATATGTGTGTACATATGTGTGTAGGCCTGTACAATATATGTATCCACTCTAGCTGAAAAACTAATTGATAAAATTTCACAAAGTTTGATAGATAAATCATTTGTGGTTTACCCTAGTGCAATTTAGATTTCGGTACAATTCGTAAAAAAAAAAATAACCAGCATTTTTGTTTAAAAATGATCCACAAAAATCCTATGTGTTTGCTCTAGATGGAAACTAATCTAACAAATTATACCACATTTTGCATATAAGTCACTTGTGGGTAACTCTGGTGCTGATTAGATTTTGGTATGATTCTGAAGAAAAGAAACTGCTTCATTTCAAAATTATGTATACAAATTATGTATATGCTTCATTTTCAAATTTCAGTATAATTTCAAATAGTTATACTTTTATTTTGCGTACGTAAACACAATTTAATGAAATATAAAATACATAGAGAAAATTAATTAGAGTCTATAAGGAACGGCATGTACTGCCACATCATATTTTTCATTTCAGCGTCAATACCATATGTCATGTTCATTCAAAGTAAAGATAGCTGTGATAAAAACAGTGTTAGTACAAAGTATAGCAAAACAGTATAAAATTCAAGTGCATTTCCAGCCTTCAGTTAGTTTATTCTTTCCCGTATGTATAAAATGAAGTGTAACAAACAGCAGGGGTAACTATTGATCTCAAATGTTTGGTGAACACAAAACTTTGAGTTCCTATGTAGTCCAGGAATTGGATAAACCGATGAGTACAAAAACTTTGGAATACAAGAAATTGGGATGCGAATATTTTATGTGACGTTAGCATTTATAAAGAACGTTGCAAAACAATTATTCAGAGCGGTTTCTTCAGGGAATTGAAAAAGTCAACAATGAAAAGAGATAGAAAATAATGGTCAATGGCATTCTATCGTTGAATAGCGGGGATATGAAAACAATTACGAAATGCTGTTATAACTAATTTCTTACTTTCTCTGTAATACATGGTAATGTATAAGGAAAGTTTTGGATTCGTGTCGAAAATCGCAACTCGAGTTTTCGACGATGTAGACGTTTTAAGGACTCTAGTACTCGACAAAAACTATTTTTGAGCGTGACGTCTGTGTATGAAATGTATATATCTACATTAACTGAAACACTAATTGGCCAAATTTCGCATAATTTAGAAGATAACTCTGTGAGATATTCTGGTTTTGATTAGGTTTTCGTATGATTCGGAAGTAAATCTACATTATTTTACAAAATGGCCCCCAAAAAGTCGTCACAATCTAAAATAAAAGACTACGGATGCTCAACTGTGTCCATTAAATGTTTGTTTTGTAAACAAATTTTCGACTACAAAAAGAGTAAGATCAACCTCATTACTCTAGAATTGGCCGTACTCGAGATATTTTAGTTTATCGCATTTTTGCCATATCGCCTCTTAAAATACGTCTTATTTCCAAATGAATACTAAAACTGAACAGTAATTGCAAATTCAGTTTAATTTCAAATACTTAAGCTTTTTATTTTGTGCGATAACACTCCATTCAATGAATTTAAAAAAATATAGAGAGAAAAATTATTTGTGTCTGTAGCGAATGTCATGTGCTGTCCATACCAGATTTTTTTTTTTAATTTTGCGTCAATATACGTTATGTTCACTTCAAACAGATAGATTCCATAAAAACTTTAATAAAAAGAAATACAGTATAAAATTCAAGTACATTTCCAGAATTCAATTTGTTCTTTCATTTCCATCTATATAAAATGGAGTGTAACAAATAGCAAGGTAAAATATTGATCTCAAATATTTGGCGAACACAAAGCTTTGAGTTAAGTGCTGGAGGAATTGAATAAACCAATGAGTACAAAAGCTTTAGATTACAAGAAATTGGGCTGGGTATATATTATTTGACGTAGCTTTTGAACGATGCAGAACAATTATGCTGAGCGGTTTCTTCCGGGAATTGAAAAAGTCAGCAATGGAAAGAGATAGAATATTATGGAAAAAGCTTTCTGTCTTTGAATTGCAGGGACATTAAAACAATACATGAAATGCTGTTATAACTCATTTTCTTACTTTCCGCACAATACATCGTGATGCATAAAGAAAGAATTGGTATTGTGTCGAAAATCACAACTCGAGTTTCCGACGTTTCGAGGACTCTAGAACCCGAAAATCTAATTTTAGCGTGACGTCAGTATATGTATCTATGTGTGCAATGTATGCATCCACCCTTGTTGAAAAATTAATTGACAAAATTTTACAAATTTTGGCAGATATGTCAGCTATATGATATTCAAGTGTTGATTAGATTTTGGTACGATTCGAAAAGAAAGGACCTGATTTGTTTTACAAAATGACCCCCGAAAAATCGTCAAAATCTAAAATAAAAGACTACGCATGCTCAAATGCATAAATTAAATGCTTGTATAAATGTACAAATTAAATGCTAATTTGGCGAAGAAAAGAGTGCGATCAACCCCCATTATTCTAAGACGTACTCAAGATATTTTAGTTTTTTGGCATTTTTGTCAAACCGTTGTTGAAATAACGTCCAATTGCCAAATTGAAATTAAAACTGAATTAAAATTGCAAATTCAGTATAATTTCAAATAATTATGATTTCCATTTTGTGCAATTAGACTGAATTAAATGAATTGCGAAAGAAAGAATAAAAATGAATTTAAGTCTGTAGGGAAAGTCATGTTTTTATTTTCGCGTCAATATACGTTATGTTCACTTCCGCATAAATATAGATATGATAAAAATAGCGTTAATAAAAAGAAATAATGTATAAAATTCAAGTAAAGTCCCTGCATTCAATTTGTTCTTTCTTTTCCATGTATATAAAATGAGTGTAACAAAGAGCAAGGGAAAATATTGATCTCAAATGTTTGGCGAACACAAAGCTTTGAGTTCGTAAGTAGCCGGGGAATTGGTTAAACCGATGAGTACAAAATCTTTGGATTGCGAGAAATTGGGGGGGGGGGGGGGGGGGTATATTCTGTTTGACGTAGCATTTACAGAGAACGACGGAAATCAATTATGCTAAGGGGTTTCTTTCGAGAATTGAAAAAGTCAACAATGAAAAGAGACAGAACTTAATGGGCGATGCATTTCGTCTTTGAATAGTGGAGATAACACAACAATTATGAAATGTTGCTATAACTTACATTTTTTAACACTTTCTGACATAGTTGAAAAGTGCTTATGACTTTAGTTATCCTGCCAGTCTATTTGTTCGCACGATAACAACCGTAAAGATGATTATATCAAAATGAAATTTTAGTATGTTGTTGAGACACTCTGTGGAACATATGGGAATTTAAATGAATAATATCACTCAATTACTTTCGGATTGAACCCGGGTTGAAAAAATGAAATATATTGCACCTTATGGGACCTAATTTTTCTAACATTCTTTAAGTGAAGTTAAAATTCACAAATTGCTTCAAAAATTTCAGGAAATATTCAAATTATCTGTTGAAATGTATTGCAAATATTTCAACAAAATATGTTTGGTAGTTTTATAAATAACAAATAAAGTAGTAATTACACCTATGATATATAAAGAGAACCGACTCTGTGATCGAATGGTCAAAACGAGCGATTCCAAGCGATCGTTCGGCCGCCGCGTTGTGGGTTCCAGTCCCACTTAAGGCATGGATGGGCACAGTGTGTTCCGCCTCCCTCTGGTGCGCCTGGGGCAACGTTCCAAGACAGCTAAATGGTTCACGTTTCTGGCCGTTGCATAGGCGAATGATGAATATCAAGTGCCTGGCCATTTGATATATATATATATATATATCTTTATATATATATGTATATATATAAAGTGATCTAATATATATATATATATATATATATATATATATATCTTTATATATATATATATCTTTATATATATGTATATATATAAAGTGATCTCTTTATATATATATCCAAAAGGAAATGTCCAAATCTGAAAATCAAATATGATACAAGAAATAAGAAAAAGAAAAGTACCAAAAATTGGCAGAGGGGGGGTTGTGACCCTCTCACCCCGGTTCAGCATGCTTTACGCAATGGCCACACAGATTTGGACATTTCCTTTTGGATATATATATTGTTCCTTGTTGCGAAGCAGCGTGGCGCTTTACTTCATTGTAACTTCGTGTATATGTTTCATGGATTTTGGTTAAAGTTTAGAATAAATAAGATTTTTTCCCCCGCTAAAAATAGATGGTTTTAGGATTTGTTATTAAAAATCTGTATTGAAATTTGTCAAAAAATTGATGTATACACATATATATATATATATATATATATAAAGAGATCACTTGACTCATTGCAAAATATAATATGGCATCCATTTTGTTTCAAAATCTTGTGTTTTAAATTTATATTTAATGTTGCATCCGTCCTAAAACCACTTTAATTTTGTGGTATCTAAATTCCGTACCTAAGCAATTACAATATTTTTGTGTTTAAATGATCATCAATCTTTAATTATTTCTACAACGAAACCTACTTTTAATGGATGCAAAATGTAAAAAAAAATAATTGTAAGATAAGTTGTATAGGAATTGCTGATTTTTTTTTCACGCAATGTTATCAGTTCTGGAGTCTGATATGGATGAAATATTCATTGATTTATATTTTGATGACGTCATGTAAGTAAAGTTTAATTGAAGTTTTAAGCATGCAGTTAGAAAGTACTTTTACCTCCATAGTTTTAATTTACAAATAAAATAAATTATTGTAGTTCTGTGAGAATTAAAAAATATCGCCGCTCAATGTATCGTATTTAAGAGATGTTTAAATACAATTACAGTTGGAAAGTGTTTTGTAATCAATGCTTTGAGCATGATTGATCTTTCTTGTTTTATTCTTCCTTCATTACAAGGTCATTTTTAGGGAAAGTATTGGAATTGCGTTGAAAATCGCAACTCGAATTTTCGGCTGAGTTTTCGGCGGATCTACATGCTTCGAAGATCCTTCAGTCCGGAAAAACAATTTCTAGCGTGACGTCTGTGTGTGTGTGTCAGTGTTTTCAGTGTATGTACTACTCTAACTGAAAAGCTAATTGCTAAGTCAGCTGCGGGATACTTAGGTGCTGATTAGATTTTTGTCCGAATCGAGAAAAAAGAAGCAGCCGTTATTTTGCGAAATTACCCCAAAACATTGTCAAAATCTGAAATAAAAGATTGCGTATGGTCAAATAAATCAATTAAATGCTAATTTTACATGTAAATTTCACAAGGAAAAGAGTGAAACCAACCCAATTACTCTAGGTTAGACATTCTCGAGATATTTTAATTTCTTTGCTTTTTTGCTACTCCGCGTTTTAACATAAGCCCAGTTACCAAATGAAAAGAAAAATGGAATTAAAACTGAAAATTCAGCGTAATTTCAAATAATTATGCTTTTTATTGTGTGCGATTAATCTGAATGAAATGAATTAAGAAATAAATAAAGAGAAAATGATTATGTGACTGTAGGGCAAATCATGTGCTGTCCACGTCAGAATTTTTTTCTACTTTAGCGTCAATACATGTTATGTTCACTTCAACATAAAGATAAATACGATACAAACAACGTTAATAAAAAGAAATACAGTATAAAATTCAAGTACATTTCCAGAATTCAATTTGTTCTTTCATTTCCATGTATATAAAATGGAGTATAACAAACAGCAAGGGAAAATATTGATCACAAATATTTGGCGAACACAAAGCTTTGAGTTCCTAAGTGCTGGAGGAATTGGATAAACCAATGAGTACAAAAGCTTTGGATTACAAGAAATTGGGCTGGGTATATATTATTTGACGTAGCTTTTATAAAGAACGATGCATAACAATTATGCTGAGCGGTTTCTTCCGGGAATTGAAAAAGTCAACAATGGAATGAGATAGAATGTTATGGAAAAAGCTTTCTGTCTTTGAATTGCAGGAACATTAAAACAATATATGAAATGCTGTTATAACTCACTTTTACTTCCCTTACAATACATGGTGATGCATAGAGACAGAATTGGAATCGTGTCGAAAATCACAACTTGAGTTTTCGACGGAATCACACGTTTCAAGAAGTCTAGAACTCGAAAATATATTTTTAGAGTGAGATCTGTATGTGTGTCTGTGAATGCAATGTATGCATTCACTCTACTTAAAAAACTAATGGTACAAGCTTCACAAAATTTGGTAGATAAATCACCTGTACGATACTCTTGTACTGATTAGATTTTGGTACAATTCGAAAAGACAGAACCTACCTTATTTGCGAAATAGCCCTTAAAAATACCAAAATCTAAAATACAAGACTGCTTATGCTTAAATGTATCAATTAAATGCTTATTTAATATGTCATTTTCGACGTTGAAAAGAACAAATCCAAACCTATTCCTCTAGTATAGGTCGTTCTCGAGATATTTTAGAATTCGCATTTTTGCCACGCCGTCTTTGAAAATACTCCCAGTTACCAAATAAAAATGAAAAGTGAATTAAAACTGCAAATTCATCGCAATTTCAAATAATTATCCGTGTATAACAAAAGAAGAAGAATAATATATATATATATATATGCACTCAACCGGAACAAATCCATCTCTTACAAAAAAAGCAGAAATTTGTTTTGTTACTTTAACCTACATACATTGTATAATGTGCAGAAAGTTAGCTTGTTACTTTCCCTACATACATTGTATAATGTGCAGAATGTTGGCTTGTTACTTTCCCTACATACATTGTATAATGTATAGGGAAAATATTATGGCGGTGTCGAAAATTCGAATCCCAGTTTTTGGTTTAAAAGTACATTTTAAACATCTCTGAACTCGATTCGAACGTTTTTAAGAGGGTGTAGGCATATTACTGTTGGTGTATATGTTTGCTGGCGGGTATGCATGTATGCAGGTACGCTAGTGCGTGTGTGTATGTATGTGCGCGTATGTGTATGTATGTATGTGCGCGTATGTGTATGTATGTGCGTTTGTGTGTGTGTGCATGATTTTGTGGAAGCGATATCCAATAAACGAACAGAGCGTATGGAACGTAATTTGTAAGATTAATACAATCAATAAATATTGGAGCCCTATAGACTTTAAACGAACATGATCGAATGTTCGAATAATCTCCGAATTTTCGATTGAATTTTTGAGGAAATCATTTAAAGACCAGAACCGTTAATAATGTGAAATAAATAATCGCTTCATTCTTAATGTATCATTATTAAACAAATGACACCAACTTTAAAACGATAGTATGTACTGTTCTCGATATACAGTACGTTTTCGGTTAAATTTACCAAGCATTTTACATAAAATTAAAAAAGAAATGTATCATTAAATAGGTTAACTATGTCGACTAATTTGCTCTTATGATGTCCATATCAGACTTTTAAATAAAGAGTATAACAAGAAAAGTGCAGTTCAATGATTACAACTCTCTGAATAAATCCAATGAGAACTTTTAATACGTATATCATGAAGTGTTTTAAATCTGAGCATTGAGGACAATGGCCCAAATCACAACATAGTCTGCCAAGGACGTTTCCAGAAATTTCATTTCGAAAGGGGGGGGATTCAAAGTATAGCGAACTTTCCAAAAATAAAGTTTGAAAAAAACTAACTAAAACTTGACTAAACCTTGACAAAATTGATACTGGATCACAATTGAACGTAAGAACACGAGAGCACAGGCAAAGACGTATCCAGAAATTTCATTTCGGAGGGGGGGGCGGATCCACCGGATCCCCCTGTATGAATACGTCATTGTTGTCTGCATAAGGCGAACAAAGTTGATAATTCATACATGCATTGAAACGTCTTAAAATTTAATAGATTAATTTGTGCTTTCCTAATATAAGAGGGACCTAAGATTAGAAGAGGAATCTAATTCGAAGATTGAATATATGTAAAACTACGAAAACATCCTAAATAATAATTTATATTTGCGTTTTAATTAAGACGCGCTTGACATGTGTACAAAATATCTCCATATTTTAGGGTTTCTTTATCTTCCCATGTGAAACTGCATGTTTCTATGAAGAAGTACAACAGTATGCAACGTCATTGAGTGATAGTCATTCAAGTTATCGATTAGAGGACTTAATAGAATCGATATGGTGCAATACACATTCCACGCCCAGACCGGAGGATTCGTCAAAATGGTTGAGCATCAAAAACCCCGGACCGACATACACATTGAAATTGCTTGCATTCCCACATGGGACGGGAACAGTGAATCTTTGCGAAACGAAATAATAGTCGCCTCGATCCGTAGCCATGCGCTGATTTTACAGTATGTTTGTAATGCGTTGCATTCCATCCTGCAAGGGCCAAAAATATCACAGTTCTCCGGTATCACTGACTATAGAAGGTCGATGGCCAGGTACGAAGGTTCTGTAAGCTGGGGTCTCATAGATTAATACCAATGATGATATTTTTAATAAGTAGTGAAATATAAAATGTTGAATAATGATAGTAGTCTGCACTGCAAACCGATATTCCAACCTCACTATGTATGTTGAAGTTACATGTAATAATAAAGTTACACTCAAAGTTACATGTCTTTACAGAAATCATAACTAAATGCATCAAAATCATGGACCCAACTGATCTGTTGAACTTTAAAAAAGAAAAACATAAAAAAATTGCGTTTATTGTTTAAATTAGTTTATTTATAACTCGCCATGTACTGTATCACATATTAAAATTTCTTTCTCTTTCTCTCTCTCTCTCTCTCTCTCTCTCTCTCTCTATATATATATATATATATATATATATATATATATGTATATATATATATATATATATATATATATATATATATATATATATATATATATATATGTATATATATATATATATATATATCTATATATATATATATATATATATATATATATATATATATATATATATATATATATATATATATATATGTATATATATATATATATATATATATATATATATATTTATTTACTTATTTATTTATTTATAGTAATGTACAATTGCTCAATCTGAAACAGGCATTTGTTTGGGATAATTAGAATTAAATACTCAGACCTGAAGAGGAATTTAATTCTGACTAACCATCGATTTTGGGTCGGTGTTGTTCGGTGTTGGACTCATTTCTAACTATTTTTCAAGATTATATTCTATATTTATATAAAAGCGAAGAGACATTTTTCGCAGACCAACGAAAATTTCGCAAAACAGTGCCTGTTCTATTATTCGGTAATTCACCGAATTTTAATAGATTAAAATGTTCTACTGGACTAAGCTGAGCACCACATTTCAGATCTTTGTAGGATAGCAAGTGAAAATGACATTAAAGAAGTTGAAACAGTCAGAAAATCATCAACCAGAACGAAATCAATAAATATTTTAATAAAAACTGTTTTTTTTTATTTTAAATTTTAAACTTTTGAAAAGAAATAACGTAAGATAGTTTCACACTAATTCTGATTGTGCTACAGAAGGACTTAAAAACATGAATATATTAGAATATTATGTTAACATTAGAGGCTAGAATCTATATATTTAAAATTAAGAAAGGTGTAGTTTAGATATGTCAAAACAGAACTGTTTCTTCCTTTACTCGAATGCTTATCGTATCATCATACTATTTCTCCTAAATATCACTGAAACTACATTACTCCAGTAGTAATGCATATTATATGCTAACAAAACCATCGTTAAACCATACGGAAATGATCCCTTTCTTGAAAGCATGGTATATTTATCTCCTCTAACGTAACATTTCGACAATACTTTTCAAAATCAGTGGTTCTAACAGTCATCTCCAAATCCGCGTTGCGATTATGGCGAATATTTTATTCCAATCCGAATGATATTTTCACCATTCCAGGGCGTAATATACTTTGATGGGGCTCTAATATGTTTACAGTCTTTCATGGAAAAATGAAAAAAATCATAACGGCAGCTTAACGCGATAAGACTTCTCAAGATTTTTATTTCGAAACTTGGATGTGTCTGATATTAACTTTAATGAGAACCGTAAAATGCGTGTTAGGAAATCTCAGTGTAGAAAATGAAGATATTTGTAACTCCTTTAATACTTCTCCATACGCATTCCAGTTTAATTGCCCAAATAAAGCATTTTGTGGACTTTTATACTTTCAAGAAAGGGGAGGGTGGGTAAAGTGGCCACTCTAAGAAAACATTAAATTTTTAAAAATACTAATCAATTTTTTTTAATATCTGATGTGGGCAACACATGACTTTCCTTAAATAATGCAATGAATTTACTACTTTAACAGTAAAAACAATAGGTTATTCTTATTGTAGATATATATACTTTCCAAGATATTGAATTTTCGTCAATTAGTCGTCATTTTCATTGATTTAGCCACATTTTTATCAATTTGGCGAGCTTTCCGTTAATTTAGTAACATTTAAACAAGTCGCTAAGTTGGCAACATTCCGCCAAATTCGTCGCCAAACTCTCACCAAGCATTATGGACGGAGAAATAAGATATTCTTATAGCAGATAAATGACTATTGGCGTTCAAATACAAAAGTATTACTCAAAGTATATTTTTTCAAGAATGGAATCAGCTAGATCCACGAGAATCATGTCACCCAATTTATCGCATGATATTACATACGGAAAGTGAACATGTTTCTCAATAGGTTTTTCTCAATACTTTTTTTTTATTTTACATTACTTTTTGAAATTTTTTTTAAAAATGTGCAATATTTCTAGAACGGTCCGTGCTAGCGTTCTAAAATGTATATAAATCGTTTTCTAATGAAAAATTACATAAGAAAAGTCTATTTGCGTAACTTTATTAAAGGTTTTGATTTTTAATGATTTTTCAAAATTTCACTCAAAAATTTAGGGGATTCTGAACATTCGATTGCGTATAAAAATAATAGGCTTCCAGTATTCACGGATTGTGATTTTTATGCCAAATTTCATTTGAATCGGTCCTTTCATTCGTTAGTTAGCGTCCCCAGAGACTCACTGACACACACACACACACAGACATGACCTCAAAAATGTTTGATTCGTGATCAGGGATGCTTGAAACGTGCTCGCCCTTCGACAACTCGATCTCGAATTTTAGACCCCGTCACAATAATTTCCTTATACATTATGTAATATAAGGGAAGTAAAAATAGAATAATACTATTAACCAATATTGTAATTTATGCAGGTTTATGCTTTTGTATGATTATAGTTCTTTATTGATTACTAGCAGTATATCTATTCTTCGTGAATGGGATTGTCAAAATAAGGTCATTATTTATAATAATGCGTATATACTTTATAAGGAATTATAGAATTTTGTTTAGTAAACTGACGAACAGGCCGAAGTCATTCATACCACGCAGTTTTAACATTTTTAAACTGTGAGTGTATTTATCGGATATTCCTTGTTAGGGAATGTAAATTCGGTCGAAACCGATGTTGGTTTCGACGCTGTAGCACCATTTCAATGGATACTGGATACACATAGTTAGATTCAGATTAGAGATTCAGATCTAAAGGGACTGAAATCAGTGTTCTTGTTTAGGATTCATATTGACAAAGGACAGGATTGATGGTGGTTTCACTAGCAATGTTAAGGGGCGGTCTTGGAGTCAAGAGTACAACATGAGTTGCGATCGGACTAGAGAAAAAACATTGACTACATCAGGATGCCTATAATGATCTAAAAAAACACCTGTTGCAAAAAAAAAAAAAAAAGCCCAATGGATTTCTATTGCTGACATATTTAGAAATGTCGAAAATGCGATCAAGGTTGAGACGAGTTCAGGTTGTCTTGCTGTTAGGTAAAAACGGGAATAATAATTTGATATTTATACTTCTGTAGATCTCTCCAGCTCGGAGTGTGTGTTCTTAACATTCTTCCGAACGAAAAAATATTCAAGACAAAAGTTGAGTCCAGATGGGCTCTAGATATTAAGGATATCTTATGTTGTATCAAAAAATATGTTTTACAATTATTTTCATGATGCACAGTCATACTTGAGTTAAAACCCAAATTTTCATCGATTTTGCTTAAAAAATAATAAAACTGTCAAAATATAGACATGTTTAAATTACTTCTTGCTCTCCATAAAAAATCTCTCGAAAAATGTAATCCTATTACTTTCAAAATATTACGTCTATCACTTTAAAAAAAACATCACATACACAAATAATACATATTTTTCTATTTCACACATTTCAATAATTAAGAACATATTCTAATTGACTATAATGACAAACTACCACAAGTGCTTTCACCTCCTCAACAACACACTTAACTATTTTTTAAACTATACCGTTTAAGTTTCAAGTATCTTTATAAACTGCAAATGACGTTTAGAAAATATAAAAGAAACCACCCATTCAAATCCCACTTCCAGAAGTTTATTTCGATTTTTCCAATAACTGAACAACTCATTTTATTTCGAAGCTCTCTAGAAAACAAACAATTGCATTATCAATAACTTTATTAAATTAATCTACTAAATTAAGAAAAAACAAAGGATCGGAGTGTGTGTTCTTAACATTCTTGCGAACGAAAAAATATTGTTAGTTGTAAAATAAATGACGATCTTTTCACGAAATTAAATGTTGCCATGGTGATACTTTCCGAACGTCGCTGTTCTTTTTAATTAAAATTATTTTAGCGTATTTACAGACATGCAAACACGTTTTGTTTCCCCGAAAGTACTCGAAAGTACAGGAAATTAGATAATTTGATTTGTAAAAGCCTAGAAGTGTTTTTCGTTTTTGATAATTTCGGTACCTTATGTAAAAATTCATTTATATAAATCTTTAATAGCAGTAGCATCCGCGGTTATTATTTATCTGGTTTAAACTGATATCGAGTGAATCTGTACGAAAAGGAGTATTGCTCAACTCGACTTGCTCATACCAGAATCTATTTTTAAAAAATCTGATGTGGGCAGCACATGACTTTCCTTGTATAATGTAATAAATTTACTAATTTTACAGTAAAAAAAAATAGGTTATTCTTATAGTGGATGGTTATATTCTTTTCAAAATATTAACATTTCGTCAATTAGTCGCCATTTCCTTTGATTTAGCGTCATTTTTATCCATGTGGCGATATTTTCGTTAATTTGACAATGTTTTAAAGAGTTGTCAAATTAGCGACATTCCGCCAAATTCGCCGCTAAAATCTCGCCAAGCGTTATGGACGGAGAAATAATTTATTCTTACGGCAGATAAATGACATTTTGTTATAAAATACATATTCTCTGATAAAAAAATAATAAAAATCTGATGTGGGCAACACATGACTTTTCTTATATAATGCAATGAATTTACAACTTTTACAGTCAAAAAAATACATTATTTTTATAGTAGATATTAATATTCTGTACAAGATATTGAATTTTCGTTAATGAGTAGTCATTTTCATTGATTTAGTGTCATTTTTATTAATTTGACGAGTTTTTCGTTAATTTAGCAACATTTAAAAAAGTCGTTAGGTTGGCGGCATTCCACCAAATTTGTCGCCAAAATCTCGCCAAGCGTTATGGACGGAGAAATAAGTTATTCTTACAGCAGATAAATGACTATTGGCGTTTAAATACAAAGGTATTATACAAAGTATCTTTCATCATTAATGGAACGGACTAGATCCACGAGAATGATGTCACCCAATTTATCGCATGGTATTACATATGAAAAGTGAACATGTTTCTCAACAATTAATAATATATATTTTATTATTTTATGGGATTTTTTGATAAATGTATCTGAAAAATGTGCAATATCGCGAGAACGGTTCTTGCTAGAGCTCTGAAGTTTAAGTCAATCGTTTTCTAAGGAAAAATTACATAAGAAATGTCTATTTGCTTAACTTCATTAAAGTATTTGATTTTTTGGTGATTTTTTCAAAACTTCACTAGAAAATTAAGAGGGATTCTGAACATTCGTACATTAAAAACATTAAAAACAGTAGGCTACCAGTGTTCACTGATTGTGATTGATGTAACAAATTTCATTCGAATCGCTCCATTCGTTCGTAAGATATCGTTTCCACAGACTCACTGACACACACACACACACACACACACACACACACACACACACACATAAACACACACTTTCACACACACACACACATTTTCACACGCACACACACATACACACACACACAGAAACATCACTTCAAAAATGTTTAATTTGTGATCAAGTACGCTTGAAACGTGCTCTCCCGTCGAAAACTCGAATTCCAATTTTCGACCCCGTCACGATACTTTCCTTATACATTATGTATATGAGGAAAGTAATAACTTGTGGGAATTTCTCTTAATCAAATTTTACACAAAAAATTAGAACATAGGTATGTGTTACATTGATATTTTACTGAAATGTAACACTGTGTATCATGGAATCACAAATTTTTAGAGATGGCCCCTGAGAATGGAATACACAATTTGTGCGAAGTTCCCTTTACATATACCTGCAATAGGTGTGGTACTCGTCCCTTTGCCGCTCAAGAGAGGATGTTCTTGAGTTTTACATGGCGCCGATGCTTGAACTCTAACGAAGCCAACCTTATTGACAGCCCCTGTATCATACATTCTTTGGAAGCGTGGGGAGACGATCTCACAAAGTTATTGATTTCGGGGTCTCGACCCATATCAATGGTCATACCAAATAAATGGGGGCAGCGTCAGGCGTATGTGTAAACCCTATGCTGTCCAATTGAAAAGCGGAGGCGCCAAAATAGAGGCGGTATCAATTCAAGTACTGAGAGACAGAAAGAGATGGAGAATATTTTAAATATAGAGAGATGAGAGAGACTTGATTTCAGACTGCAATGTGTGTAAAGTGACAAAGGTGGACTTGGGCAACCAGGACATCGCCGAGACGCCGGAATCTTCTCCATGGCCGAGGTAGGCCGTACATATTTCATGTCCATATTTAGACACACCAACTATCTCTCAGTGCGTATAAAATAATTATAAAGGATCCAATTTGAATTCCTCAGACTTAAAATGACTAGAGTGAATTACATGAGTAGTAATAATTTTATCTTTAGATAAGAGGGAATATTTTGTATAAAGTAATTTTGAAACAATTTATGTAATACAATTTTTGATTGGTAATTAGTATTTAAAAGATAATGATGAGTAGGAAGTGTTTGTATGAGAACTCAAAAGGAAATGAAAGTGTATGTTATATATAAATACATGTTAAAGTTGTTTTATTATAACAAATGTTTTTGTTTATATTTAAAATTGTGTCCTCATTTTATAATAGTTTAATGTTATTATATATTTGATGTACGAAAGCAGTCAACAGATAAACCTCAAATTTTGGGGAATAAACATATTACAGAATTTTAGCGTCTCGACCGGACGTCTGGCAAGAAACACGCTACAGTCTCGTTGATACAGATGATTTCAATTACAGCGTGCTACCCTTCATTTTAAAAGGTTTGAAAAATATCTCGATTGATGCCATACTTGACAATGTCCTCTTCGAGAGGGTAAATAACCCATGAGGAGGGATGCAGATAATAATTTGCTTACCAGAATTTTTAACAAAGAAACGTATAAAGTGTTAAACGGCCTGTTTTGTACAGAACCTGTATCTCCGTGTCATGGATTTCAGAAAGAAAATCGGAGAAGCTAAATCTTGAAAAAATGAGTAGACAACATCATCTGAGTGACGCCAGGCGATGGGTGGTAATAGAATCGTTGGGAATAGCCCGAGCCCTAAATGTCAAACGTTTCGTAATTTGCCGCATGTGGAACTGATATCAAAGTGAAGAAACAGTGTCTCAAAGAAGAAACAGTGTCTCTAAGTGCGCGTACAAGGGGTACAACCGCTCAGGACGACCGTTTTATGAGTTTTCACGACAGATGCCACAGGTGCATCAGTGTATATCAGCTTACTTCCGACCTTGCAACGTCGGCAGAACAAGTAGTATACCGGCAAATTGTTTACAGACGACTACATGCAGGTTGTATGCAAGACGACCAGTAGTTAGCGTCCCACTGACACCCTCGCACAGAGAGGACAGTTTAAATTGAGCTCGAGATCACCTCAACTGGACTCCACTAAAATGGGGTACTGGTCTCTTCACGGATGAGTCACGGTTTAGCGTACAGTGTGATTCCCGATGGTCATTGGTTTGGAAAACCCCTCAACTGTCTATTTTGCTAGTAACATCAGCAAAATGCACGATATGCAAGGATTGCTGTCAGCGCCAGCACTGATTTTCACATCTTCCCTCACGGTACTGTGACTGCAGTTCGGTATACAGGTGATATCCTTGCTCAATATGCTCGCCCATTTCTTGCGGCTATGGGTCTTGATACCATTTTCATGGACAATAACGCGCAAGTTCACAGGGCTCGTATTGTCGAAAGTTGTTAGAGTCGAAAACACTGCTCCGTATGGAATGACCATCCGTACTTGAATCTCAACCGAGCTCAACGAGCATGTATGGGGAACGGTTGGGAGACGTTGAAGTTCTTTCCATTCCCGTCCTTGGAAGCTTTACGAGCTAAGAACATGTTTGCTCCATGAATAGGCACAGGTACCCTAAAATGCCATAGATTATCGTATTCTTGGTTTGAATCGACGCTGTAAGGCATATGTTCCCGCAGAGATCATCTCATTATATATTGATAGACCTCCATTAATGAACTGTATTTGCTGCCCAAAATTTTATATTTTTATATATATCTTTTAATTATCTATTTACTGATACTTTTCTTTGAATTTCCTCCATGCTAGTGTCTTTCGTTACACCCCGTGATCTGTGAAAGTCTCAATGAAATCGAATGAATACTTTTCTTTTCATCTGCGGTTTTCACTTTGTTGCTTAACTTTCGCGGCATGGTTGTATATGTAGATTATTCCAAAAATTGAAGATTTATAAGAGGATAATAAGTCAAATTTTTGTAGCCCTTAAGAGAGTAGCTGATCACTGCAATTTAAGAAAACAAATATCAAAGAGATGTCCACCTGGATGAATTAAAATGTTCTTTTAAATTATCGAGAATTTCCATTCTTTACAGTGATAGCATATTCTGGGGCTTCCGATTTTACACACACCAAGTTTCAAGAAATACAACAATAAAATGCGATATCGTTGAAATATTTGTAACAGCAGAATTAAAAACATCGACCTAAACTCTTCTTGCATATAAGTTTTATTCGTAAATTGCGTTACAACAATAAACACGTGTTCTTCTATGAGAACGCCACAATGGTACAAAACACATGAATGTATATTTCATGAAGACTGACCCATACCAGGGGCATTTTATTCATGTACTTCGGTTGGCCTTGAATTTAGAAGCTCAAACAGGCTAATAATAATTTGACATAAAATTTACTTCTGTGTAAGTTCTTCCGTTTTAAATGTCGGTTTACATCCTTTTTTAAAACACCCTGTAGAAAAAAATAATACAATCGATATCGACATTTGTATTAGTAATGAAATCATTTGTTTCAGAATTAAAACTAATTATATCTCTGCTGAACATTGTATTTGAAATTTGTATCATTATTGAAAATATGGATTTATTTATGGTTGAATCATGAATACTTTTTAGTAATAAAACAATGTCTTCTCTCTGTTTGGGTGTCCGTCCCACTTGGCGAAAAGTTTGGCGATAATCCGACGACCTTCTTGACATGTTTGGTGACACATTAGGCAAGATATTGCCAACTTGGTGATTTTTGAAAAATATGGCCAAACTGAAGAAATGTCTCAGGATGAAAATGACGCCATATTGTCGACAATTCAGCCGCGCGTAAAATTTAATTTCTTTGATAATACTGCCGCTTTTGACAATTCTAATTTAATATTATTGATTCAAATTATCATGATTTCAATTTTATCCAAAAGCAGTTCTCAATTTATTTAATATATAAAAAGTGAAAAAAAAATAAAAGTGCATTAATATAAAGAAATTAATTATGCGATATAACTAAATTACTAAACAAGGAATTGAACACTTTGGAATGATATGTTTCCGATATTTCATTTAATCTAATTTTTTTCAGATAAATATGTTTCTTCTGCACGGAGTTCATTTTGAAATATTTTTGCTAAAACTTTAGTTTTTTTTTTTTTCGTGGGGAAGAAGGGGGGTGCGAGAATAATAGAATTGTTTTTGCTTATTTGAAGTTTTAAGAAATATGAATATATTGAAACTGAAAATGCATTTTATTTTCTTTAAAAAAAAAGCGCTTGAAATGAAATATTTTGAAACGTTTCATTTATCCGCATGATAAAAAAATGGTGATTGTAAAAAAGAATTTGAATAAATAATACATTTTTTTTTCATTATAAGCTTCGATCCTGTCAAAACCGCATTGGAAAAATGTTATAATTTAATTTTACTTTCACAATAATATAAACTTCGAAATCGAACATACGTTGTAATAATTAAAATATGGCATTCAGTATTGGAATACGATAAATCGTTTTCACTCTAATCTCAAGTACACCTTCATTAGTAGAAATGTATTGAACTTTCATTCACGAAAAGTATAACTTTTTTAATTGTTTGAATTTGCAAGTTAAGACAAGTTACAGATTTTTGTTTGAAACCATATTGCAAATTATTGCTCTGTTGGTCTAAGCATAATTGATATGTACACTTCTTTGATGTGAATGCATCATTATTTTATCCACCATTAATCCTAAATTTATGGTTGTAGTCTGATCCATAGTATTTTATACTAACTAACTATTGCCATACTCCATACAAACATGCGTTGGGATTAATTTAAGTTGTATGCTTAGGCCTGAAGAAGAATCTAATTTGAATTAATTTCCGACTCACACCCAGTGCTGTTCATTCCCTTTTCCGGTATAGTGGCAGTGTCTTAACTGTTTTTGTTAGTTTATTGTTTTAAAGCTTTATCATTAGTTACTTGGTATTAGTTATTAATTCATTTTCTAATACACACACACACACATACACACATCAAGACATCAATAATCACAATAGACATCAAGAGGAACAAAAATTGAAATGGAACATGATGTTCCAAACCAAGATCAGCCGGTGAAAATCGCGAAAATACGTATGCGGGCTTTGACTCCAGTGGAGAGGAAAGGTGGAAATCAGTTGATCGCTGAATACGTTCGTGGGTTCGCTCACGATATCTGGCGTGAGCAGCGTCGCGAAATGCATGCGCTGAGGTAAGAGCACGTGCTGCCATTGCGTAAGGTACCGCCATTCGGGTGGTAGGCACCTATAAAAGTTAATTGTCTGTTTCAGTGGGAATCGTGATGGCTGACTACACGAACGAGGAAGACGCTGTTATACATCTAATTTACGATCGATCAGATGGAAATGGAAGCTTAGCACAGCGTATGTACCAACAGCTATATCCGAGGAGGCGTTGTCCGCACCATACCAAGTGCGACATGATCGATTGACGACTACAAGAGGGGAGGACCTTCCAGTCAGCATGGTGTGTAGGGAAACCGCTCAATGTACCCAGTCTCAAATGGAAGAAAGCGTGCTGCAACGGTTTGTTCCACCGATTCCCCATCGACAAGTGCACGAGCGGTTGCAGCTGAACACGGTGTTCCGGAGGCGTCGGTGTGGAATTTTCTGCATAGTGAAAATATGTATACTCCTTCCAAATCCAGAGGGTACAACTCCTAATCGAAGGCGGCTATCCCCGCTGTGTACATATGGTGCTCTGAATACTGGAAGTTACCACACATACTAATCTTTAATTTCCTACCACTGTTTTATTTTCTGATGAGGCCAGCTTTACGAGAGAAGACATTGTCAACACGCATGATGCACACATGTAGTCGACGGAAAATCCCCATGGCAGTTTCCCGGGGAAATCTCAACAGAGGTTCAGTGTTAACGTGTGGACAGGAATCCTCGGTGATTATCTCTTGGGGCAGTACCTTCTACTCGAACGCCTGAATGAAGCAGCGTGGTTTGTTTTCCTGCATCACGTTGCAGTAACATATTGTTGCAGAGTGTGCCAGCCGTAGTGCAGCGAGGCATATGATTAATACATGATGGTGGCCCAGCATATTTTTCCAGCGTGATACGTAACCACCTCGATGTTACATATCCAGAGAGGTTTATTGAATGCGCTCGATCCATTGCTCCTTTCACTGGATCTCAATCCATTGGACTTCTACCTCTAGGGTCACCTAAAATAACTCGTTTATGAGACGTCTGTGAACACACTGGAGGATCTCGGACAGAAGCAGACATCAATAGCACACCAGGTATCTTCAAGCGCGTCCGGGAATCGTTTTTACTTCGCTATAGATTGTTCAAAGACGTCCGCGACCGCCACTTCGAACAACGCCTGCAATAATTTCGTTCACTTCATTCTCGTCGATCCTTTTCCAATATTGTACTGTGCACCACACACAAGTTGTGTTGTACACATGCTGTTAAATAACTATTTTTGTAGTTATTAATATATTTTTGTCGTCCCCGCGTGGCGTCAGAACCTGCACACGTAGTTTCGTAATTTCCACCGATTAAACGTGGTTTGCCACTTGCGACACCATGTTCAATTTCAATGTTTGCTCCTCTAGATGTCTACGAACAACCCTCTGATTTTATCGCCGCATTAATTGAACACTCCTGTATATATATATATATATATATATATATATAACGATTTATATAAAGTTATTATCTCTCGTTATTATGACTATCTATCTTCCAATAATGTCGCATTTAATGTCAAAACTTTCCTATGCTCTTGCACTTTGTGTTATACAACAGTTATATTATCCAAGGTGATAACATTTATTTACAAACATCTGGTGTACCACAAGGTGGCTGTAGTAGTAGTATTCTCGCTCACTTATATCTTTATTATTATGAATGTCATTTTAACTCTAATTCATATATTATATATGGATTTGTTGACGACTTAATTTGTATTATCATTGATGATTCCTATCCAATTAATATTAATGTTTACCTATCTAACCTAGAATTAATTCCCAATGAGCCTAGCGTTAGTCAATCTGTAAAATTTGTTAAACCTAAATTTAGATACCCTCAATAATCGTGTAATCACCAATCTATATGCTAAAAAGATCCTTACAACTTCACTATCTTAAAGTTGCTATCATTTCAATCTTGTAATTCTATTCAATTGTTTATTAACATCATTTTAAACCAGCTATTTCGAATACATCGACTTTCTGATCCTCAGTTTGACTTTCTCCACATCAATAATCTTAAACGTATTTGTCAAAATTACCAATATCCGGAAGTATTTGTAAATAATATTATTAATAATTTCAAACATACCACGTAATAATTTTACACATGTATTATTTATCTTTTTGATTGGATAACTCATTTTTGTGAATTTCACCCATTTTTATCACCTAACTTACCACTTGGTCTGAGTCTAATACTGTTTACTATTTTCGAAAGACTAATTTCCACTTGTCCTGAGTCCTATACTGATTACTATTTTTGAAAGTCTCCATACATATTATGTTTCGTTCAAATGTATTCATTCCGGTGCCCACTCGCATTGACGAAGTGAGGTGAAATGCTCAATTGCTTGTTCAACCTACACGTGGTAGCAGTGCTTGTGAGTTAATATTACTGTTCGAGGAGGTTTTTTTATTTTTCTGATTTGTAATTCAATTGATTTATTTTTTCTCCTTCCACTAGCCAGTAGACATTTCTAATTGTGTCTATAGTTAAATACTATCGCCATTATCAGAAACTGGCTATTCTATCGGTTTTAATTCGAATTGTATGGCTGTCCTGATGAGAATGCAATTTCGAACTAACCACCATTTTTTGTGTAGTATCAATTGATTGTTCTCTATGTCTTCTTCTTTTATCTTGAACTTATTATTATTGCCTTTTCTCATTTTTGCCGAGTTTTCATTTTCATTTTTATTTATATTTATATACTTTTTAATTGTGATTTTTTATCCTAATATTCTTCTCATCCCCTTTCCATTGTAGTGATGTGTCACTTTTTATTTTTATCCTTAGTCTTGGTCTATAGTTACTTATTTGTAGCAGATATGCTAGAGATGGGTTTTTCTGTACATACAGTAGTTCATGCATAGTTTTCGATTAAAATCTTTCACTTTTATATATATATATATATATATATATGCATATACATATATATATATATGTATATATATATATATATATATGCATATACATCTATATATATACATATATATATATATATATATATGCGTGTGTGTGTCGAAAATAAGACTCGAATTATTATGAATTCTTGAACACTAAACTATAGTTTATGTAATGATATATGCAGTGTTTATTTCAGGACTTTTGGACCAAAATTTGGTACGCGTAGAACCTCAGCGGAGGCCATTACATAAATTTTATACAATTTCTGTAGAAAGCGAATTGTCGTTTCCGCGGATAGTGTTTTGCCCACACACCACCCGGATGTATGCCTGAAAGAGACAAACACTTGATATCTGTCGATCTGAATCTGTAAATATGATATTTCCCAAATAAACTGAATATTGTAAATGAAACAAGAAATTTATGAACAAGCTTTCATATAATGGCAAGCACGGTGTGTGCAAGTCATTTTGAACAAAACTATTCAGCATTTGCATCTTCCTTTGCATAATTGTTTCGTACAGCTATGTAATTTGTCGGAAAATAGGAAGCAATATCTCACAAACCAGAAGTGGAAATCCTTAGTGAGTCTCCCTATCATCTCCAGAATTTGATACTAATTACATATTAGTCATTATCTTAGACCTATATTTTACAGATCCGATGAAAAAGATGTTTCAAGAAAAACTCTGTAGTAAAAACATATGTATGGCACATTTTTTCGCACCAATATCATTATTAACCAATTTTTAAAAGTCTTTTATTATTTTATAAGCACACTTCATGTCTAAGTATATAATCTAGATTGCTAATAACAGACCGCTAGAACCAAAAAATATACGCACGAATTTACGTATGTAATTCGATGTGATTATTTTAATTGATAAACTTCAAAGACTTAATTATCTTTAGTCATACTAAAAGAATTAAGCATATTTATTTCCGAATATATTTTTTTCCTAAAACTTAAAATAACGTAATTCGAAAAGATGGTTATTCACTTAATTTGTGTTCTACCCTCACGGTCTTCTTCTCAAACCTTTATTTAATTTACTTAAATCTCGTCACGTAAACCTATCTCTAAAATCCACACATAAAAAACATCGCATTTCAGCTATACTTAAATTATTAAATAGTCACTTATCCAATTATGTAAAGTCCATGAAGGAGATAAACTCAATTGTCAATAACTTTACTAATACTTATTTTCTGTATCTAAAGAATTGTTTGATGTTTTTTTATGAGGTAATGTAATGTGTTTGAATAAATTCGACAACAAACGTTCGTACAATGTAAATTCTCCTATTGTTTTTCTTTCCTCATTATAACCAAAGCGTTAATTTAAGGAATAAGTTGCTTTTGTAGATTTCATTCAATTAAATGATTTTGTTCTGTAACTACATCCAGATGTTTCTTTTAAAACGCACAACAATTAATTTTAGAACGTTTTAAAAATGATTCTTATAAACTCCAGCATTGTTATGGACGCAAAGAGCACTCGATGCAATTTAATTGTCAGACATGAAACCGTATATTTTAATTAGATCGATGTTGATTTCTTAGATTCATTAGCGAACTTCAGAGTTTAGATGAATCAAAATGATACATACTTCGTAAAGTGTACTGAAAATGTACTACGCCTTCCTTGCTTCAGTTGAATGCTGAGTTTGATAATTATTCTTTCCCTGAAAAAGCAAAATTTTGCAGTTAAAATAAGTTCATATTTTTTACATTTATTTAAAATATTTATTTTTCACATTTATAAGATGCATTTGATTTCATCAGGATATCCTTAACATAGATTTCACGTCAAAATATCGAATTTTTTGACTAAATTGCTTGGTGGTATACGAGGTAGGATTCATAAGTTCCCGCACTGAGTCTATAACTTAACAAATATTATCAATTAAAATGCTGCAACACATCCTCCTTCGAAATAAGATCCCTGCGCAACAACACACTTTTGCCATCGCTTTTAAAGGTCATCGAAACATTTCTGGAATCCATTTTTCATCATGTCCTTTAACTCAGCCGGCGATGCACTTCATCTGCGGATTGAAATCAACGACCCTGCAAGCGACTTGCCATTTTAGGGGACGCAGGGGGAGAGATCAAGGGATTAAATAGGATATGGCAAAACAGTTGTTTGCGTTTTCGCAAGAAAGTCAGCGACGAGGAGGAATTGGTGTGCAAAAGCGTTGTCCTGCAAAAACAGTCATGATCTGATCCGTTTTGGTGTTCTGTTAATATGGGGGGAACGGTGTGTTACATACCCTATGCATGTTAAGATCCTTAGTCAGTATCCACTGACATGTGACCTCGGATATTCCAAATGATTCTGCTGTTTGCTGACTGTTCCCACGTACCGTGGCAGAAACCTGTTTTCAGCGGTGCAGGAAGTCTGCGGACTGCCAAAGCGTTCGTCGTCATCAGCACTTTCCCTACCTTCTCTGAAACGGCAATGCCACTCAAAAGCTTGCGTTCGCAATAATGTATCACTGCTGTACACATGCTTCAACATTTCGTAAATCTCCGTAGCACTCTTTTCCAAGCGAACACAAAATTTGATAATAATTCTCTTCTCAATGAACGCCATTTCTTTCCATCGCCGGTCACTAAGTGCACCCGTCCACAAAAGTGGTCGTGGCAAGTCAAGTGGTCGAGGCAAGCCACCGACCATTTGACTTGGGTCAAACCACTTTTAGAAGAGGGAGAGAACGTAGTAACACAGAAACGTTATCTTAGTCGCTCTACTACAAATATTATCCAAGTTGTAGACTCAGTCCGGGAACTTTTGAATCCTACTACGTATAATCTAAACTTCCCAAAATCTTTGACGAGATTTGAAATTCAGGTAGATATATAAACTTTTCTGACAGCACATGACTGTGTACTCAAATTTCATACTTTTATTCTGTTCAAGCCTCATCAGTCACTAAATATTATAAATTATAGAATCAAACAATTAAACATACATCATACAGCTAAACATCATTTAACATAGAATCTCCAACATTACTGCAGTTCCTAATTTCTTTAAAACGAAAACAATTCCCAAAACGACGATTCTTCAAAAACTATAAGAGCTTTGTGAAAAAAAATATTAATCTACAAACTTAATTTCCTACTTAAAATGTTTGTCTCTTACTGTTTATACAGACGCGATGACACGGGGGGGGGGGATCTTAGGATAAGCACCACCATTACAAATTGCGGAAGCACTTCAATTTACTGCCCCTTATTCCAACAGTTTTCAGTCTCTCGCTCTATCTCGAACATTGTTGATATTCCAGTCTGTTCTAGAGTGTTCATAGTTTTCAAATTTTTTTTGATTTAGTATTTTTACGAGTTAAGACCATGGTTACAAATCGATGGACAAAATATAATGAATTAAAGTTCCACAAGTAAATTATTCGTTGTTTTTGGACTATACATGCATCGCAAAAGCACCTCCAATTGTGAAAGCCTGCCTCCGCTTATGTGTTTATTTCAATGTTTTGTAGAAGATATTTTGGGTGAAAATAAGCAAAGTGAAACAAAAACTCAGTAGGACAAAAACTTCTTTAGTTTTATCGAAAAAAGAAAAGTGCAAAGTACTAAAATCTTGAAATAATTATTATATATCCAAAAATTGTACCCTATTTCTGACAAAATAAGTAATAATTATTTATATTTTTACTTTCCTTATATACATAATGTATAATGAAAGTAGTGTGACGGGGTCGAAAATTCGAATTCGAGTTTTCGACGGAAGAGCACGTTTCAAGCATCCCTGATCAAGAATCGACCATTTTTGAGGTGGTGTCTGTGTGTGTGTGTGTCAGTGAGTCTGTGGAGACGATATCTCACGAACGAATGGATCGATTCGAATGAAATTTGGTACAAAAATCAGAATCCATGAATACTGGAATCTTATTGTTTTAAAATACAATCGGATGCTCAGAACTCCCTAAATTTTTGAGTGAAATTTTGAAAAAATCATCAAAAAATCAAATCCTATCATAAAGTTACGCAAATAGACATTTTTATGTAATTTTTCCTTAGAAAACGATTGGCATAAACTTTAGAACGCTAGCATGAAACGTTCTCGAGATATTGCACATTTTTCAAATAAATTTATCAAAAAATCCCATAAATTAAAAAAAATGATAACTGTTCAGAAACATGTTAACTTTGCATATGTAATATTATGCGATACATTTGGTGACATTCTCGTGGATCTAACTCGTTCCCTTCACGTGAAGAGATACTTTGAGTAATACTTTTGCATTTGAACGCCAATAGTCATTTATCTGCTATAAGAATAACTTATTTCTCCATCCATAATGCTTGGCGAGATTTTGGTGACGAATTTAGCGGAATGTCGCCAACTTGACGACATTTTTAAATGTTGCCAAATTAACGAAAATCTCGCCAAATGGATAAAAATGACGCTAAATCAATGAAAATGACGACTAATTGAAGAAAATTCAATATCTTGGAAAGACTATAAGTATCTACTATAAGAATAACACTTTTTTTAACAGTAAAAGTAGTAAATTCATTGCATTATATAAGAAAAGTCATGTGCTGCCCACATCAGATTTTAAGAACATACATTTTTCGCAACGACAAATTTAGCCTACCTTATATCACTATCCCTTTAAAAAAATTTTTTTGAATAAATTATTTAACAAATACTTGAACAATATGAATTCTTCTACTGTACTCCTTTCCTTATTATAATCAAAATATTAGTTATATTAATAAGTTCTTTTTGAATATATCATTCAATTAAGCAATTTTTATTACGCAAATGCATCCACATCTGTCTGTAATATAATATAATTAGTTTTAAAACATTTAAAAATTGATTCTTCTCCAGAAAAGAACACACCATTAAGATGAAAGATTTATTAATTAAATTGTTACTTGTAAAAACCGTAAGTTCCAATTAGTTTGTAATTAGCAGCTAAATTTATTAATATCATTACAGTGAACATCAGCTCTTTAAAATGTGACTTTAGTTTTGGAATTTTTTTTATAAATCAGCAACTTGAAATATAAGCATTAAATATTTAAACTTACTGAAACCTATATATTGAATTGTAGCAAAATTTCATAAAGGTAAAATATTAATATTCATATACTTAAAATTGTATTATTTATATTAAAGTTCTTTTCAATTTTGAAATTCCTATATTTTATTTCACGTATAAAAATTCATTTTGGAATACCTCACGTTAAATAATCATTATATCTAAACAAAATGGACTACTGAATTTGTGAAAAGACTTTTCGCTGTTTTCATTTTTAACGTTCCAATTACAAAATTGAGCAAAAATACCCATTTCGAACTTTTGTAATAATATACAGGCAAGAATATGGCAACAAAATATTTATTTGACCAAACAAAACGCATATAATAGTTCATTTGAAGCATCATTATGACATTTTTTTTACTCATGAAGTTTCAGTATATTTTAGTAATTTGTTCACGAAATATCATGCTCGAAAGAACAAAAAACAAAAAAAAAAACATGATAACCAAGATAACCGTGAACTCCAAGATAAGCTTGAAAACGGATTTCGTTCACCATGAATTTCACGATTGAGTGAAAATACGAAAAAGTGATGGATATCCATATTTTTGTAATTTAATAAGATACAAAATTATTTTAAAATTATAAAACTTGTTATTTCAAAAATTTTAATTTCTCTTTAATTTTTTTAAAGTAACTATCAATTATTTGCTATGGTAACTAGCAATTAGTACAAGTTACTAGTAACTATCAATTATTTACTAAAGTAACTAACAATTATTTACTAAAGTAACTAACAATTAGTACAAGTTACTAGTAACTATCAATAATTTACTAAAGTAACTATCGATTATTTAAGTAGCATGTCTTGTGACAATTCGGAGTACTGGGATGAATTTCCGGCTTCGGATAATTATTTTTTCAGCAGCTTAAAACAGATCAAATACTCAACATTAAAGCCCTGACACAAATACTGGTAGATACTGGTACCATAGATTGCCCATGTGCCCTTAGCGATATAGTTCTTGGAATTATAAGAGGTTATGACATGTAGACAGACACAACCATGGCTGTAATTTTCGTTACTCCGCACTTAGCTATAGAGTGATACATCCATTATATTATTTGGACGAAGATCGGTCAATCCTAATGGTTGTAATGATAGTATTGCACAAGGAAGTCGCGAAATCGCCCACAACTATATCCTCGTCTATGAGGCGTATGGGTATGATAAATATGTATGTCCAAAAAATTTCCGAGAGGTGATGAGTCAGATAAAGGGGTGTGGTCATTGTTGCATCCATCTCCACTGGATTCGTTCTAAATTGAGTGATTCAAGAGCGTTACGACGACAAAAGAATTCACGCTTCGACCGCTAAATAGACAACTGATTTATTTACTACCAAGTACCTGGCCATTGGAATACACACACACACACACACACATTGCGTCTACAGACACTCTTGATGTCTACTAACAACCCTCTGAGTTTATCGCCGCAATAACTGATGAACACTCCTGTGTGTATGCATATATATATATATATATACATATATATACGTATATATATATATATATATATATATATATATATATACGTATATATATATATATATATATATATATATATATACATATATATATATATATATATATACATATACATATATATATATATATATATACATATATATATATATATATATATATATATATATATATATATATATATATATATATATGTATATATATATATATATATACATATATATATAATACGCATATATATATATATATATATGTATATATATATATATACGTATATATATATATATATATATATATATATATATATATATATATATATATATATATATATATATATATATATTTCCTCGATTTAAGGGAAATTTAATTTAGAATCATGCACCAACATACCCCCTTTTACATGTCAGATATCATTCCTTCCCTTACTTTTTAAGTTTCTTAACTAATGTTCAATAAATTTATACAGAAAATGTAAAAGTGAATGCCGAATATCCAAAGGCGGATCATAAGATCACGACTTCCTCCTTTCATTCCCTGTGCTGTAATCCCACATTGGAGCTCGTAAGCTCTTTTTAATCGCGTAAGCCGGTGACATGGCTCATATGTTTTTCATTACTTCGTGGATCGAATCAATCCAGAGCAGAAACCGTCCAAACATAATAGGGTACATGACAGCGTATATTTCATCGATACACGATAGCATAAGCTCACTGCAGACGGATCATGTCTGAGTCCTTTGTTAATATACAAAATGTTCTTTTTTTCAAAAGTCATGTTTTCGATGCGATATAAGTGTTAAAATAAGAAATGACGAAAAATAAAGAAGAAAAAACCTGATGTGGGCAACACATGACTTTCCTTATATAATGCAATGAATTTATTATTTTTACAATACAAAAATAGGTTTTTCTTATAGTAGCTATTTCTATTCTTTCCAAGAAATTAAATTTTCGTCAACAAGTCGTCATTTTCAGTGATTTAGTGCCATTTTTATCCATTTGACGAGATTTTCGTTAATTTGGCAACATTTAATAAAGTCGCCAAGTTGGCGACATTCCGCCAAATTCGGCACCAAAATCTCGCCAAGCGCTATGGACGGAGAAATAAGTTATTCTTACTGCAGATAAATAACTATTGGCGTTCAAATACAAAAGTATTACTTAAAGTATATTTTCTCATGAATGGAACGAGCTAGATCTACGAGAATGATGTCACCCAATTTATCGCATAATATTACATATGAAAAGTGAACATGTTGCTCAACAGTTAATATATATTTTTTCAATTTATGGGATTATTTGATAAATTTATTTTTAAAATGTACAATATCTCGAGATCGGTTCATGCAAGCGTTCTAAAATTTATGTCAATCGTTTTCTAAGGAAAAATTACATTAGAAATGTCTATTTACGTAACTGTATTAAAGGTTTTGATTTTTTCGATGATTTTTTCAAAATTTCACTCAACAATTTAGGGGGGTTCTGAACGGTCGATTACGTTCAAGAACAGTAGGCTTCTAGTATTAACGGATTGTGATTTTTGTACCAAATTTCGTTCCAATCGGTCCATTTGTTCGTCAGTTATCGTCTCCACAGACTCGCTGACACACACACACACACACACAGACATCACCTCAAAAATGTTTGATTCGTGTTCAGGGATGTTTGAAACGTGCTCACCCGTCAAAAACTCGAATTCGAATTTTCGACCCCGTCACAATACTTTCCTTATACATTATGTATATAAGGAAAGTAATTAGTGATACAATACACAGGTAAATCGGAATAAATATCAAGTCTATACAAGTTTTCACTATATGAGCATTAGAGGCTTTTAAAAAGAAAATCTCCATTCTTCTTAAACTTGACAAGACGATGGCTCAAAAGCTTTAAAAGTTTGGGGAAAAAAAAGAAATTATTGATCAAAAAACTGGATTTCCTATTGGACATTCTTGTCTCGTACTATTTATATGTATTCTTATAATTTTTAACAGGCTGGTTCAACTTCAGAATCAATGCAATATTTAAAGCAAGCCTTGTCGGACCAGCACATTTAGTTCTTTAAGTCAATGTAAGTCACATATGATATATAAACATGAAAAGATTATAGTCATTTTCATTAAAAAATTATAGTGGTAACAGGAGTAACAGTTTTAAAATTCAATAAAAAAAAATCTTAATGTAACTGAGACGTACTTGCTTTTTCAAATAATAGCATTGTTGCAAATACTATCTCTATACAGGAAAAAAAAATCCGATGTGGACAGCACATCATTTTCACTAGAGACTCAAGTTCCTTCCATCTTTATTTCTTTAATAATTCATTATATTGAGTTAAATAGCACAAAATAATAGCAAATTATGATTTCCGTCATATGACGGACATACCTTCTAGTATATAAGAAATACTCTTCTCTACTTTTGTCTGTAACACTTGGTGATGCATTTGGCAAACATAGCAAATAATTTAGCAAAGTATTTCCACCTTGGCGATATTTCGCCGCAGATTGACAAAAGTATCGTCAAAATTGCAAAAATGACGTTAAATTAATGAAAATAACACTTAGTTGATGACGTCATTATTAAGGTATTTTAATATATGGACTATATCGCTTATTGAAGATGCTATGAATATTGAGGATTGTTTATTTAGAGTTGCGCAAAGTATAAGTTAATTGAGTATTTAAAAATAGTTTTACATGTTGTCATCCGGAAAATCGCCAAATGTACAATTCAACAATAAAAACACAGCGGCGTGGAACTTATACATTATTTTTTGGCAGTAAAACTAGTAAATTCATTGCATTATATAAGGAAAGTCATGTGCTGCCCACATCAGATTTTTTTTATTATTTGTGATTTTATACTTTACTTAAGATTTTCTTACCTGGCCATAGTTTACAAAACACGCCAACATTTGTCAAATTCGTAATATTTCACCAAATGTATCAGAAAAGTCGCCGAATTTGTCACCAAAATCAAGAGATCCAGAATTTCAAATTATAACAATGGTTGCCGATAGATGTCACTTTAGCTTGGGGATAGGCTATAAATATGTCTTGAAAATAATTTTAAATATCCGTAACAATATGCTAAACACTTTATTTAACCATTATTCTAATAGAATAAAAAAAAACTGAAAAGGGATTATGCATTCCCAATATGTTTCTCTAATATTAGTTGGACAGTAATATTTGTTAAAATAAGATTAATGTATCTAATTTAAATTCAAAATGACAATTTTTATAGCTAGTTTTTCTCCATTATAAAGTAATTATTCAAAATACTTTACCCATTGTCCTAATCAAATGGTAAGACTAGAGATTTTTTATTCACAATATATTTCTCTAATATTTGCTGGACAATAATATTTGTTGAAAAAAGATTAATATATCTAATTTATATTCAAAATGACATTTCTTACAGCTACAAATTTTTATATTTACTTTATAAACTAAATATGAAAAATAATTTATCATTGTCCTAATCAAATGGAAAAACCAAAAAAGGATTTTGCACTTCCAATGCGTTTGATTAATATTTTCTAGACAGTATTATTTATTAAAACTAAATTAATATATCTTACTTAAATACAAAATAACATTTTCTATAGCTACACATATTGATTTTTGCATTATAAAGTAAATATGCAAAATGCTTTTCCCATTATCCTAATCAAATAGAAAACTGAAAAAGAAGTTTTGCATTTCCAATGCATTACTTTAATACTTTCCGAACGGTAGTATTTTTAAAATGAGATTAATAACTTTTATTTAAATTCAAATTTGGATCGAGCGTAAGGGAATTTTTTCTCTTGTTACCACGCAGCATGTAAAAATTTCATATCATGAAATTATTTAGCGTTGTCTTCTTCCTCTTGCATGCTGGAATTTGAATAAATCTTTAAAATAAAAAAAAATAAATTGCGAATAATATATTGAGTTACTTCTTTTGTTTTCATTATTTCTGTAATTTAATCGGTAAAAAAACGCTGAAAATTTTCACGATTTAATTTATTTCTTTGTTTCTTTGAATAATCACTGAAATAACTTAGTTTGTTCGTTTAAAGACAGCATAATATAGAATTTAAACCGGGGTATCTGGAAATATATAATGTAGTGTGTCATGCAATTTTTTAGTGTTAAGAGTTATCCATTTTAACAATTAAAGGGATTAATTACTTTTTCAATATGCATAAAATATTGCACTTGATACAAATATTTCAAACTGTTACGAACATGTAAAATGCTTTTATTGCCTTTACGAGCTTTCCTATGACGAGAATCTAGGATTGCTAGATGCTGAAATTCGGAAGAGAGACGATAGATTTGGCGATTTATCGCCAATTTGGCCGCATTTGGCAGATTTTCAAAGGTGTGAGAAACTCCTCGAGTAGTTGCTGTTTTGTGAAATGTGATACGGCATTGTTTTAAGAATAGTGTTAGTTTTTTGTGCTGTTTTACTGTATATTGTTCCAGTTTACGTTGTTCTTGTAAATAAGCGTATTAGTTATCCAGGAATGTGGACTAATTCTTGTATCCTGAGCCCACACCAGCGATTTCTAAGGATACGTCATTACAATACATTTTCCCCTGAGCTGAATGCATTTATTGTCAAATTGTACAGTTACCAACTGCTATGAATGGAAGATCTGGTCGCTTGACCGTGGCGGTAAATTTGGTGATTTTGGTGACAACTTGGAAACTTTTGGCAATTTTGGAAGTGTTCAAGAACGTGAGTGATTGGACTAGAAATTTCCCCAAAAAGTTACGCAAGTCTTTCTGGTACCTCCCATAGGGATTCTCGGAAAGCAATGTCCGGAGAGTAATGTTACACACAATATTCGGAGAGTAATGTTACACACAATATTCGGAGAGCAATGTTACACATTATTTCAGGGGCGCGGTAGCCCAGTGGTTAGCGCGCGAGAATTGCACTCGAAAAGCCCGGGTTCGACTCCCTCCGCTGACAAAACTGCCGCCATCACGTTAAACATGTGGGTCCGCAAGTCCTTCCGAGAGGTTGGTGGTAAGGGAAGGAGGGTATGGTCTCTGTAGATGCCTCCCCCACTGGATTCCGGCCTAAATTGGGTGGCTCTTCCCGGTCGTCCAAATACTTACACCTTTCTGATAGGTCAGACGGTCTGGATCTCAACAACAACACATAATTTCCAGAGAGCAATATTACACATAATTTCTAGAGAGCAATATTACACATAATTTCTAGAAAGCAATGTTACACACAATTTCCGGAGGGCCATGTTGCACATAGTTTCCGGAAAGCAATGTTCCACATAATTTCTGGAGAGCAATATTACACATAATTTCTGGAAAGCAATATTACACATAATTTCCGGAAAGCAATATTGCACATAATTTCCGGGAGACAATGTTACACACAATTTTAGACAAGCTATGTTACACACAATTTCAGGAGAGCGATGTTACACACAATTTCCGGTGAGAAATAAATGTTGCACAAAATGAAAAGCAGTGAACTAAGAATTCGTCAGAGCTTTCTGAATACAATATTCTTGTTTGCGACTCAATATATTACTAATTTCTGTTTTATTGTATCAAGTGGTTCTTTGTGACATAGCTAGAAAACCAAAGATATATTTACCATATTTTTTTATGTTTGCAGTTACTGCTGTTTTGACTAACGCTTAAGTTATTCAGATATCCTGACTCATTTTTGTATCTTTCCAACATAACCTGAATTCCAGAAGATGAGGCAGTGCAGTATTTCGATTTGCTTGAAAAGATAAATTTCAGTTTCTTGGTGATTTTGTACTTTTTGATTAGCCTTGAAGTCGAATCGTACGTTTTGTGAGGTGATATCTCTGTGTGTCCGTGACTTTGTGGAAGCGATATATTTAACGATTGAATAAATCGATTCAAATAATGTTCGATACAATCATCCGAGTCCTGCATTACAAACGGTACCTAAGATTCGAAGTTTCTCTAAATGTTCTGTCTATTTAAAATGAAATCATAAAAAAAAATAATGTGTTAAAATATGTTAAAAAAGAAAACAATTATTTTAAACATAAATCGTCATAAGGAAATGAGTGGAAAACGTTTTAAAACGCTATCATAAACCGTCTTCAAGATATTGCGCATTTTATCGAATACATTTAACAAAACACATGCATAAAATTAAAGAAGGATTAATTATGTTTAAAATGGTTGGTTTTCTATATAAATAATATACTATAATTTCAAATATATAGCTCAAACAGATGAAAGTTTAGCTGAAAAGTAAAATCTCCACATAGGCATCAAAAAACAAATTCGTAACTAACATGTGACTAATTTATTTTATATTGCGGTATTAATAAAGATTTTAGATTATAAATATGGTACAAGTCCATTAACATCCAACGTCTGTATAACTGAAAAACATTAGTTTTGTGTTTCAATGTGTGAACAAATTCGCTAAATTTTGCTTATTTCATTTGACATTAATTAAATACCATGTTACTTCGATTTGGATTTTTCACGTGCGTTCATATAAATTTTATTTACCCCAAAAAATCAAAAATTTAATTTTTTGGTACAAATTATTTATTGTTGGCATAAAAAGGACATTATTAACATTGGAAAGTATTATTATAAACTCGTATGATAGAATTTACATATTTGTTTCTCTGAATAAAGGCCAAAAAAGCGACTTTATTTCATTATTCCAATGAATCCATAGTAATTATTTGATCATAAAAAGATCCCTAAATGAGCAAACTTAATTGCTTTATCCACATTTTTGGAGGTGCATAAAACATTTAATTTAGGCAAGAAATACCGATTTCACAACAAACTGGCAATTTTGAAAAGACTGGAAATTTGTCCTTTCACACGTAAACTAACGCTTAAGTAATACAGTTGTGAATTTCAGTATTTTAAGGTGCTTATCACGCAAAACCTCTAATAAAGTAAAATAGTGTAATTATGTGATATGCTCGCAGCTGTTCTGCAAAATAGGGGAAACGAGCTGACCTTTCCCAGGAAAATGCAAGTCCTCAGGACTTTTGCAAAGAACCTGCTGCTTCAGTCTGAAATCAATCTTCGTACTAGCCAATCTGCAATCTCTGCAGCCAAGATGAAATTGAGAGCTCTTATTGAAGTGCACTCTGCTATATACTCCAACTAAGGTACAGTGACATACAACTTGTTAATCTGACTGACCACCTTCTTCTATTTTCACCTCAGGTTCGCCGTCTGATGTTATTTTTTATCTTCGAGGTTATCTCCCTGTGTGAACGTTGACCTTTCGAGTTAAAATCCTCTCTTCCAAAAGTCCACTGTATTTATTCTAATTATATTACAGCCACTTTTAGTCCTTAGACAACATTACACTAATCTGCAGGATTGATTTGTTTAAATTCCATTTTAAAAAATATCTGATGTGGGCAGCACCTGACTTTCCTTATATAATGTAATGAATTTACTACTTTTACTGAAAAAACAAAATAGGTTATTCTTATAGTAGATACTTATATTCTTTCCAAGATATTGAATTTTCGTCAATTAGTCGTCATTTTCATTAATTTAGTGTAATTTTTATCCATTTGGCGACATTTTCGTTAATTTGGCAACATTTAAAAAGGTGCCAAATTGGCGACATTTCGCCAAATTCGTCGCCAAAATCTCTCCAAGCGTTATGGACAGAGAAATAAGTTATTCTTACAACAGATAAATGGCTATTGGCGTTCAAATACAAAAGTATTACTCACAGTACCTTTTCTCATGAATGGAACGAGCTAGATCCACGAGAACGATGTCACCCAATTCATGGCATGATATTACATATGAAAAGTGAGCATGTTTCGCAATAGTTAATATTTTCTTTCAATTTATGGTTTTTTTTTAAATGTAAATTTAAAAACATGCAGTATCTCGAGAACGGTTCTTGCTATCGTTATAAAATTTATGTTGATCGTTTTCTAATGAAAAATTACAGCAGAAATGTCTATATGCGCAACTTTATTAAAGGTTTTGTTTTTTCAATGATTTTTTCAAAATTTCACTCGAAAATTTAAGAGAGTTCTGGACATTCGATTGCGTATAAAAACAATAGGCTTCCAGTATTCACGGATTGTGATTTTTGTACCAAATTTCGTTCGAATCGGTCCATTCGTTCGTCAGTTATCTTCTCCACAGACTCACTGGCACACACACACACACACACACACACACACACACACACACACACACACACACACACACACACACACACACACACACACACACACACACACACACACACACACACAGGCATCATCTTAAAAATGATGTTAAATTCGCAATCAGGGATGCTTGAAACGTGCTCTTCTGTTGAAAACACGAATTCAAATTTTCGACCCCGTCACAATACTTGTCCTTATACATTATTGTATATAAGGAAAGTAAAGACATTGCTAGTGCAACCAGCAATCAAACTGTGGGTGTTGCTGTTAGCTAAGCGACGCTTCCCATTTGATATGCACATAGACATTGCAAAATAAAATCTTATCCTGTTCTTTTTTCTGCGACCAGTTTTGGGATTATTGGTATATATCAACAACAGGTAAAAATATCTGAAGTTCATAGTCTGGATGTAAAATCATGATGTGACAGCCTTGGTGTCATTAATTTGTATTTTATGTAACTCTCTTTGGAAGTCGCAAGTCTTATTTCTTCATTGTAGGTAATTTAATCCAAATTCCCATGCAGACGCCATTGAATAAAATATAAATTGTTTCCGGTAATGAAACTTTTCTTGAAAAGATACAGGTAGGGATATTTATTAAGATCATATTACTTTTTCCTATGTGAATTTAAGTAGTTTAAAAATGCAGCGACACGGGAAATGCTCTTTTTTCAACGTATCACGTGAAAAGTCTAGACCATAAATTTATTTTTATTTATTTATTTTTTATTTTATATCTCACAGGCTGAAATCTGAATAAATCTTGAGAATGAAAAAGTGAATACGGCATACATATTCAGTTACTTGTGTGGCTTCCATTACAGCTTTAATTTATTCAAAAACAAAAAAACATTGAAAAATGGCGCGATTTAATTTACGTCTTTGTTTCTAGGAATAACTCTATTTTTTTTTAGTTCGTTATTCCAAAAAATGCATGATATTAAATTAAACATACATTAAAAGTGCCGGAAAGAAATGAATTAGGCATTATTATGGAAATTTCGTTGTGATGGGGTCTATCGGTTCCATAAATTAAGAATGGTAATTTTAAAATAGATCGCAGGAATGGAAGAGTGTGTGTATTCGTATGATAAATAATGCTTTGTTAAGCATGATGGTTTCTGTTCGGTAGAGGAACACAACATAAGAAAGTTGCGTGCAGATTAAGTAATTAGTAAAACTACAGAAATGGAAAATAATGACCACATTTTTTTTCTAAAAAAAGTGCATAGTAATTAGGCATTGAGGTATAATTAAATGGTTTAAGGATATTAAATGGATAAAAACTTGATGCAGATAATTTAGGAACTAAGTATACGAGTATAATATACACGTTATTTAAGATATTATTTTAGTTTTAATTTATTTGTTTTTATTCCTTTTATTAAAGGAAATTCATTAAAAACAACTTTCGAACAAATATATAGATATTTAGAGAGCAACGGAAACAAAAATCTCTAATCAAACTTTTATGCAAAGCGCATTTCATCAAAGCACATTCTAGCATTCTGTACATCCGTAGATCGTACTAAAATGTGTGTAGCAATTTTCTGTCTCAACTCATAATCCGATAGAAAAGCATGTGGTATACAGGTTGTAAATTCACCAAAATTTATCTCATTATAATTTCCCCCATTTTAGTTATGTTTTACCTGCAAACTAACAACCTATTAGCGCTTCAGATCCCAATAGCCAATCGCATCGCCAACCTGACGGATGGCTTGATTCTAAAGGGGAAAGACATAATTTTTCGACGCGCAATTTGATCAGTTCAATCCCTGTTCATAGATATAGCAAATAGTGTCAGATACGTTTAAATTGAATCAAGCGGTCGACCTGGAGATAATCACTTTTATTAACACTTTACAACAAAGTTGAAAAGTGTTTATGACTTTGTTCATTCTGTCTGTCTGCCTGTCTGTCCGTTAACACGATAACTGCCGTAAAAATGACTTAATCAAAATGAAATTTTAGTATGTTGTTCAGACGGTCTGTAGGACCTATGGGAATATAAATGAATAATATCACCCAATTAGTTTTGGATTGAACCCGGGTTGAAAAAATGGAATACATTGAGCCCTATGGGACGTAATTTTTCAAGCATTTTTTAAGCGGATTTAAAATTCACAAATTGCTTCGAAAATTTTAGGCAATATTCAAATTGTTCCATAAAATATATAAGAAAAAAATCAGCAAAATATATTCAGTAGTTTTTTAAATAAAAATTAAAATAATAATAACACCTCTTATATGAAGCGATCACGTGTCCATGATATGAAACGATCACATGGCCCACTTCAAAATGATATATGGCATCCATCTTGTCCCAAATCGTGATTTTTTTAGTTCTTTTTAATTCATATTGAGTGTTGTATTCGTCCTAAAACTACTTTATTTTTACCTAAATTCTGTGCATCTATATACTGAAAAAACGCAATGACAATATATTTCAGTTTAAATGCTCATCCAAATTTGATTATTTCTACTATTAAGTCTATTTTTCACCTATGTAAAATGTAAACAGCAAAATATGTAGAATGAGTTGTATTAGAATCGCTGTAATTCTTTAACACAAAATCATTTATTCCATGGAGTCTGCATGGCTGATATGAATGAAATATTCATTGATTTTAGAAAGAGAAGGACGATAATTTTCGATGAAGTTTTACGCATAGAGTTTACTTACTTGTAGCTCCATGGTCTTAATTTTTTGATAATATAAATTATTATAGTATTGTGATGAATGACATGAATGGGGGAATTATTTATGAATGAAATGTTGCTTTTATAGAGAGAGCCAGGCGTGTTATTTTTTTATGACGTCATTTGAATGAATTTCAGTTGTTTTCGATGAAGTTTTCAAATATAATAAATTATCGTAGTATTATGATAATTCTAAAATTATTACCGAGGAATGTATCACATTTTAGAGATGTTTAAACCAGGCAATTTATATTTTAATGCCGTCATTTGAATGAAGTTAATTTTTTTCGATGAAGGTTTAAGGTTACAAATATAATAAATTAATGTAGTATTGTGATAAGTTTTAAAATATTACCGAGGAATGTATTGCATTTTAGACATGTTTAAATAAAATTGCAAGTTGGAAAGTGTTTCATAATCAATGCTTTAAGCATGATTGATCTTTCTTGTTTTTATTAGGTTTAACATGGGTAAAAATTTAGAAAATGTACTGCAAGTATTAACTTTTTGCTTTCCCTGCAATACATGGTAATGTATAAGGAAAGTATTGGAATCGTGTCGAAAATCGCAAATCGAGTTTTTTATGGATCTACACGTTTCGAGCACTCTAGAATTCGAAAACATAATTTTTAACGTCACGTTTGTGTGTGAAATGAAATTAACCACCCTAACTCAAAACTAATTTTATAATGACCAAATATTAACTAAATGGCCTGCAAAAATTGTATGTATTCAGTCTAGCTGTAAAACTAATTGACCAAATGTTACAACATTTGGTAGATAAGTTAATGGTAGGTTATGCTAGTGCTGATTAGACTTTGATTCAGGAAAGAAGATCTTGCCTTCTTTTGTGAAATGGTCTTCAAAAATCGTCAAGATTCAAAATAAAATACTACAAATATATCAATTAAAATGCTTGTTTTATACTTAATTGATGACGCCAAAAAGGGAAAGACCATCCCACTTCTCCAAGATGGACAATTTTCGAGATATTTCAGATTTGCAATTTTGAGGAACTGAAGACGTTTACGCTGTAGTTAAAAACTTAATTAATGATTTTTTTAGATTTATATATAAATTTAAGTTCCTGCGGAGTAAAGAAATTGACTGAGTATTTATATTTCCGGTTATTTTCCGCTTCCCGTTCAAAAAATTTCCTTGAACCGATTATTTTTTCCTTCTTTTTCTTCTTTTTTTAGCATTTTATTTAGATTGAGCTTAGATAGTGACGACTCATATGTATTCACTATGGAATTTCGGAGATGATAGTGTTGTTAAATAAGTATTTTTTTTCGTCCTGTTCTTTTCCTAAAATTTGTATGATTGTACAAAATAACTGCACAAACGAGTGAAAAATATAACGCAATACGTCCATAGAAACTGGAGTGTGCACACCACTTGTCATTTAGTAAAAGCTCCTTCATTAACATTTTGTCAGAAATATGTTTGTTTTTTATATCCAATGGCTAGGGCACTTAAACAAAATCAATCAAAAGTACCAAACAATGCGACGAACAACAAGAGTTTGTACAAAGCCTCACTGCCCCAAATGGATATCAAATCCTGGATTTCCGCTCTGACCAGCCAATGGGACGAAACCGTTGACCTAATGGGACGAAATTGCAAGTTTTATCGCCAAAGTAGACTCTGCATTCTCCACCCTCTAATATCAGATTGGAGGGCAACTGATAATCTGACTGACCACTTCCTGCTATTTTTACCTCAGGTTAGCCTACTGCTACTACTTTTTTTACCCAGGTTAGTATCTGCGTGATTGTTATTCTCCCAATTTGAAATCTACGCTCAATCTTTCAGAGTCCACTGAATCCGAACTATCGTTGAATCCCAATTTACAAATTTTTAATAAAACCTCATTTACTTTCTTACTGGTCATGGCCCCTTTCTTGTTTACCTATACTTTTTCAAAATTAAATCCACCTCTAACTATATTTGCAGTACATTCGGTGACGTTGATCAGTACATTTTCGATTGTCCTTTTTCTAAAAATTTTCGTGTCTGAAATGCCCTCCCCCCCCCTCTGATAAACCTATTTGGTTCTCCAAAGTTCATTCAAATCCCTCTTCAGTAGATAAAATTAAAAATTGTATTCTTGTTGACATGGAAATTTCTAATAAAATGACCTAAGCTTATGAGTAGATTCTGCTCTCAATTAATTTTGATCAATGAATCCCTTTATTTCATTCTTATATGAACTTATTGTGTTCCCTCCATATTTTCTGTTTATATAAAAAAGCTATGTTAACTGTTCTTATTTTCTCGGTTCTTTATTTTTCTTTTGACCCTTTTTATTTGTATTTTTTCTAATTTTTTTTTCTAAATTTTATTCTAAATTTCTGTTTTTGTTTTTCATCTGCCTATTTTTTGTTTCTTTTAATATATTTTCTTTTTATATTTTTCTAAATTTTACTTTTAAAATATCATTATTTTCTTTAATTTTAATCTATTTTTCATTATGTTATTATACCTTACTCTAAATTTTAATTTCCAGTGATATTTTTATCTATATTCACAATAACCCTTTTCCCATTTATGAAAAATGGACGTACTTGTCAAGCTCAAATATAATGTAAAACTCTCTGTTTAATCACAATATTTTTCATCAATTTTTATCTTTTTAGATCTGAATAAATGTTCGTTTGGCGGGATGGTAGACATTGGGTGCCTCCTGAGTGCAGGAGGTATCTTTCCCCGGCCGTGCAGCTAGCTACTCTAAACCTATTATGTGAGTCGCACGGTCTGAGGTCTTCAGACCTCCGACATCTATGCACGAACCTACGGGGACGCTATTGTATCCTACAGTCGGACGCTATTGTAAAGAGCCTTGCTATCCCAACCGAGAACTGAACCCTGTATCTCCGAACTGGCCAGCCGGCGTTCTACAGTTGAGCTAATGGGACGAAATTACAAGCTGCCATCGTAAAAGTGAACTCTGCAAGTTCAAAAGGTAACTAAAGATTATCGCTCCAATAGTCCTCACGCCTCCCAATATCTGGAAGCCTCAGTAGCACCATGGACGACGCCACAACAACCCATGTGGTGATTGTCTATAGGTTTATAAGCATCATACAGCGGGCAGACAGCCTCAGTATAAATGCCAATACGATACAAATACGAAGCAAGACAGTGATATCCAGTTAGCAGATGAAAAACAGCCACCGCCTCCGGTCTTGGTTTACTAAGAGACATCCTCTCCCACAACTGTTATCCATTTTGATTTTCAATTTATGTTGGTACGTCGAATTTTTAAATTGTCTTATAAATAATTTTGTCGTCTGAAAAGAAGTTTCTTGTTTTGCACAATGTATCAGCACAGCACCCGTTTTGGCAAGAAAATCTGCCTGCTCATTGCCATACAAATCACAGGGGCCAAAGATCAACTGCAGAGCAACACGTTTATGCTGATACATTATGTATTTTAGCAGTTCTTGGCATTGGCTTGTTAGAAATGTAAAATGGTTGACCTAAATTCAAAACCATCATTGAATGCGGTAACGATAGCAATTCTTAATATCGCTCATTATAAAGTTATGTTTCAGTCGTTATAGTGAACCATGTCGTGGTCTCCCGTAAAGTCCTACCTATCCTAATCCGGACGTTCTATTTACATAAATAACATTTTTATGAAACTAGCAAACCAGTAAATGATCTTTTTATCTTTTCCCACGGGGCATGTACAAAAAAAAAATTCGAGATTATGAATTAATTTAGTTTTTCTTACATCCTTTACATATGAATACATCTTGGATATAAAAAGTAACATACCGCATAAATATTCAGTTACTTTTCGGGCCTCCATTATATCTCTTTAATTTATTCCAAAAACATTGAAGAACTGCACGATTTGTTTTACTTCCTTGTTTCCAACAGTAATGAATGGGATTACTAACAATTTTTTTGTAATTATTAAAAACAAGTGTATGATATTGAACTCAGCCAACATCAAAAGACTAGAATGGAATGAATTAAGTGTTTTTTTTCTGGGTTTTTTCTCTTTTTTCAAAGCTTTCCGTGGTTAAAGAAAATGAATAAATTTATGAAATAAAAATCTACTGTATCCTACTCTTGATTTTCACTACAAATAAATAAATTTTTATATTAGGAAAAAATTAAAGTGATAAGGAGTGAAAATCACTACTCTGCTTCTCATATGGACATGTTCCTCATTTTTTTTTTATGTCTGCTTTTGCCATAAATAGAATCGCAATACACATGTATATTTTTATTAACTTTTCTGCTGAAGTTATCTTTTTAAAATTTTTTGTGAAAGTTCTTATAGAAATTATTTAATTTGTCAACGGATCTGTTGTGCTGATCAATAACATTCATTTTAATGATATATATTTAGTTGATATATATTAGCGCTATATGTTGGAGTTCAAAGAGTACATGTTTATAGATATTCGGTTTTCAGGTTATTTTTAAATTATTTGTAATTTATTTTCAAGTTTACAGCAGCACTTTCACTCCCATAAATTTGGTGCATTTAAATTATTTACCTTAATAATTACTCCTACCATTTATATCAATACCGTACTATACCGTATAACTATCATTTTCAGTTACTACTAACCTTGTGCCTGGAATTATCATTTTACCCATAAGAAAAATTTATATGAAATTTTAAGTTTAGAATAATTTGCTCTCCAATAATAACTTCTAGACCCCTCTCAGAGTGTTCGTTTTAACTTACGTCAGATCCAAAATGACTTACGTGAGTGAAATTTAAGACGTAGTTGCGGATAACCATATTAAAAAACTTGAAATAATTCAAAATTCGACCCAAGACTTTGCCTGGGTTGTCCTAAAACCGGAACTTCAATGGAAATTGAACTGGCAGTTGAACCATTAGATCTATTTATCAGTCAAAGGATTTGGGTAAAGTTTATTTGAAAATTTGCTTTACCTAAATATAACCGAGTGTGAGGTGTTTCGCACAGAAGCGAGCATCCTCGACAATCCTTTAGTTCTAGGATCTGGACTCCTACCACCCAGTTATCTTTTGATACCCCAATGGATTTCCCTGCTGTATTTGCCGAGCCTCTTTGGATCTCGTTGCGTTGCCAAAATAAGGTTTGGCATTCCTGGTTGTGCCATTAAGAAGGATGACCATCTTCTTTTTAAGCAATTGACCCTGAGTTTTTTATTTTCTGATTATAATGCTCATTTGAAGATTTTACCGATGGGTCTGTTGGCCTTGACAAAGCCATTGATAGAGCAAGTTAATTTATCGAAGAATTAAATGAATTTATTCTTGTTCCAGCGGCCCCATGTTCGAATCTTGATGTAGAGCTTTTGGCAATCAATGCAGCTTTAATGCTCTCTGTTACATTGAAATTTGCCATCACAATGTAACATTATAGTTTTAAAAGAGGAAGTTGACCTGAGAAGACGGTCCCTCATGCAGCGAGGTAATAATTATAACGTTCCCTCAAACGCAGCTGTACCGGACATGGTTAAGAAAGAGAAAGGGGGCTTTTCAATTTCAAGTGAGCATCAGGTGCCTGTGATGAACGGAAGGGGTTGACACTGCTGACCTGAGAGGTCAATATTTATCACATGGTTCATGGGAAAATTCTCGTGAGAACTTTCAACGCCTAAAAACATGAGATTTGATTTCTTAAATTGCAAGGGGGGCCTTGGCCAATAATAGACCTGCAAGGCGTATCTTTTAATTGAAAAGACCAATAATAGACTGGGGCACATTGTAGGGCGGAGAGAGACAGAGTAATTTTGAAGTTAAAAAAATTGAAAGAGGAGACTAACTCGAGGGCTGTAAAATTGAAAGGTTGCAAGCGCGACGGAGTCAACAGCGGAACGCGGAGGCTGTTCTGGGACGGAGGAGCTCGTGATCTTCGATGATCAAGGTAGGCGATCTTACACATATTTTACACGATGGCCTATTTGGCACTCTAGCTCTCTCTCACCCTGATTAGAATACATAAGGTTCGGTAATTAAATACATTAGTTAAAACACTGTGAGAGATATTGTGCTATGTAGCGTAGGAATGTTAAGAGGTTATTAATAATGCTGTTTGTAAAGTATCAGTAATGTTGTGTATTGAATAAATGTTTGTTTGTTATTGTTTAACTTAAGTATCTTCATTTTAATTACTTGCATAATGCATCTTGATTTACTTCCTTATACGAAAGCGGCCTTATTCGCGTCCTTACCGGACGTGTGGTTTTCCACGTACCACTCTCCCTCTTCTTGGAGGATCGGATTTTAACTGATTATATGGCCGCTCTGCAGTGTCTTTGCCAACACGGACGAGGCAACCATTGCTTTAGAATTGAAGAATTCAGACATCTTCTTGTTAAATTAAAAGACAAATATATTACATTGCACTGGGTTTCCGCACATTGCGGTGTACATGGTAATGATATCGCAGATATTTCGGCTACATTGCCATCCGCAATGAGTCCAGTCCCACTGACGAAAATTACCCTCTCTAAGTGCGATCAAAAGACAGGTTCGTATGCTATAGCGCGATTCTTGAAATAAAACTGGAATTATTCGTCACCTTTTTCGTTTTCAAATGGATCCAACTGACCTTAATTATTTCAGAAAAATCCCTAGAATGGTTGCCACTTTGGCTGCTGAGGCAAGAATAAATCACATAGTCACCCAGGCTTACTTGAATAGTGTGGTGTATAAGAAATAAATATTTAGAGTAGTTTAAAATATAGTAATTCGTGCATGTAGCCGCAAAAACCTACCATATTAATTTAGTGTGTCGCCCGGTGTTTTTGAAAGGTAATGTCATTAATAAACATAAAATTAATTTTACGTATCCAGTAAACAGATATTAATTTTGCTCAAACACAATTTTATTAATTATTATAATTCATATAAAATTTTAGCATAGCTTTACTTTAAATCAATAGTTATCTTTACAATTTACTAATTTCTGCAACATTTTAGTTTCCATAACTTAACTGAGTCGGTAGTAATACAGTTGCAACCTGCCACTGTTAAAATTCCTAATATTGACATAACAGTTAACTGTTTGCGCTTTGGCGCACAACAGATCATCTTTGGATATCCTTCACGAAAAGTATTTTTTTTTTCGTATTTATTCGGTAACGCTACTTTAGCGAAAGTTGGAAGCACAGTAGTACGTGCTTGCTGAAAGACAAGAACGTTTAGGATAAATTACATAAGCGCATTTTACGTGCTCAATCATTGAAATTCATAGTAAATCTTGGGAGCACATTTTTTTTTATGTACTTAGCCCGCAACAGATATATCGAGAGTGAGTTTCGACATTCACTTGTTGCACAGGGGGGCCAACGACCGTACCGTGCTGAAAACACCGGTTCTAGTTAGATCACCGAAGTCAGGCAGCATCGGGCACGGTTAGTACTTGGGTGGGTGACCACCTGGGAACACCGCGTGTTGTTGGCTCTTTTCGGGCGCGGCAGCCCAGTGGTTAGCGCGCGATTCTCGCCGCTGCCAGTATTGCCGCCGTGTTCATGCGGAGTACGATCACGTTAAACATGTGGGTCCGTAAGTTCTTCCGAGAGGTTGATGGTAGGGGAAGGAGGGTACGGTCCCTGTGGATGCCTCCCCCACAGGGTTCCGGTCTAAATTGGGTGGCACTTCCCGGCCGTCCAAACAGTTACCTTACACCTTTCTGGTAGGTCGGACGGTCTGGGTCTCAACAACAACAACTTGTTGCACAGGGGTAATTTTGATTTCCTCTCTTAGCTCTCATTTGCGTCACCATATCTGTGTGCCAATTTTCTCCAGTCATATGAAAATACCTTTTGCGCAACTGTATCACAAATGAATTTCATGTAGCTGACTCCAACAAGTGTATTGTCTGCTTGTGGAAAAAAGACCCCCGAAACAAATTATGTTATACTGCACTGGAGACGGGAAAGGACTTTTTAAAACGACCTTAACAAAAATGTGCGTGCCTCTGTCTATTTTATCTGACATGTCCAATGTTTGTTTTATGTGCATGGCTTGTTTAGTTTATAGAAGACATCGTGAAATCGGCTGCTAATGCACTGCAATAACGTTTTAAGTTGTATGTATGTAATAACTTCTAGTTTATATTTCTATTATGGACGAGAGAAGTCCATTTCCATAGAACTCAACACATTTACCCAAATTCTATGATCCCTTTTACTCAAAAACTACAATAAAAATTTTACACAAATACGTTCTCTCAAGTGAGCAGCATCATAATTTCAATAATTAAAACGAACAGTAACAGGGATCTCCATTTTTAACACTTTAGATCGTAGTTGAAAAGTGTTTATGACTTTGTTCATTCTGTCTGTCTCTCTGTCTGTTCGTTAACACGATAACTGCCGTAAAAATGACTTTATCTGAATGAAATTTTAGTATGTTGTTCAGACGATCTGTGGGACCTATAGAAGTATAATTGAATAATATCATCCAATTAGTTTTGGATGGAACTCGGGTTGAAAAAATGAAATGCATAGAACTCAATGGGACCTAATTTTTTACTCATTTTTTAAGCAAATTAAAAATTCACAAATTGCTTCGAAAGTTTTAGGAAACATTTAAATTCTCCCCTAAAATATATAAAAAAAATTTCAGCAAAATATATTCAGTAGTTTTTGAAATAAGAATTAAAATAATAATTACACCTTTTATATAAAGAGATTACGTAACCATTATATGAAGAGATCACATGACTCATTTCAAAATAAAATATGGCATCCATCTTGTGTCAAAATCGTGATTTTTAAAATTTTTTTTAATTTATATTTAGTGTTATAGCCGTTCTAGAACCGCTTTATTTTTGCTTAATTTCTGTGCATCTGTAATCTGAAACAGAGCCCTTACAATATATTTGAGTTTAAATGATCAATGCCATCCATCTTGTGTCAAAATTGTAATTTTTAATGTTCTTCTTAAATTATATTTAGTATTGTATGCGTCCTAAAACCGCTTTTTTTGCTTAATTTCTGTGTATCTGTATTCTGAAACAACACAATTACAATATATGTGAGTTTAAATGATCATAAAACTTCGATTATTTCTACAACAAAACCTATTTTTCACTTATGTAAACAGATAAGGCTATAAGATGAGTTGTAAAAGAATTGCTGAATTTCTTTAATGCAAAATTAGTTTGTTGTTTAGTCTGCAATGTAGATGATATGAATGAAACATTCATTGATTTTATATCGAGAAACAGACGATTTAATTTCAGACTTTTTCGATGAAGTTTTATGCATAGAGATAAATTATTTTTACCTCCATGGTTTTAAGTTTTTATGTAGAATAAATTATTGGAGTACCGTGATAAATGAAATAAAATTGTATGAATGAAATATTTACTGTTTTTACACAGAGAGCTAGGTGCGCTAGATTTGCACGCTACCACAAATGCCGCCGTGTTCATGCGGAGTACGATCACGTTAAACATGTGGGTCCGTAAGTCCTTCCGAGAGGTTGGTGGTAGGGGAAGGAGGGTACGGTCCCTGTGGATGCCTCCCCCACTGGGTTCCGGTCTAAATTGGGTGGCACTTCCCGGCCGTCCATACAGTTACCTTACACCTTTCTGGTAGGTCGGACGGTCTGGGTCTCACCAGAGAGCTAGGTGATTTATGTTTCGATGACGTCATTTGAATCAAGTTCTTTATTTTCGATGAAATTTACAATTTTCAAATATAATTATTTATTGCAGTATTGTGATAATTTTAAAAATATTAGCATTGAATTATCCCATTTTATAGATGTTTAAATATAATTAGAGTTAGAAAGTGTTTCATAATCAATGCTTTATGCATGATTGATCTTTCTTGTTAAAACTGCACATGATCACTGCACTTCACACAAATAGCATGTAAGAAAACTGCTTTTAAACAGCCAATCAAAACTTGAGCTTTTGCAAGCAAGTTGATGAGCTGATAGTATTTAAACATTTTGTTTTTATTAGTTAGTTGATCGAATTCTTAAGTAACTTCTGTTGCAACTCAATTTTATAATCACAAATCACGTCACAAGCTTAGAGACCTGTCGCAGGATTCTGCGGTAGTTAACATTAGAGACATAAACATTTTCTAAAGGTCTGCTTCATATCGCATTGCTGCGTTTTAAAATTTTAGCATTTGAAGTATCATATATATGTGACAGATTTAACAATTTAAAAAAAATCCAAGTAATGTATCGAAAACTGGAAGAAGAATGAGCGATAATTCGCATTCATTTACCTGTAATATATATACATGCGTTTATGTACTTTAAATGTGTGTTTGTGATTTAAATATGTGATTTAAATATGTTGTTGAATTAATTGTTTTCCTGAATTTTAAATTTGTTCCACTTGATTTTTAGATTCTGAAAACTTCTGAGCTTTTTATTTTGTATTAGGATTCTTACATATTGAGATATAATAATTATACTATGATTTCATAATATATAATTTAACAATTTATTTATTAAATTAAGTTTTAATTTGAAATCTTTCACAGCTTCTACACTTCAAACGCGTGAGTACAATAAAATTCCGGCCTCTTTCTATTTTAATGTATCGACACAGATAATTTCATTTCAGTACCCATTCTTTCTTACTAAATTTTCAATATATTTTACTTTTTCCATAATTGTTCTCCCGATTTCTTTTATATTTCCTATTAAATCACGAACACTATGGAGCTCAATAGTTGAGTACCTACCAAGCCCTATGACTCCATTATGGTCTCGTATATCATCAAACTCTCACAATGTCATTCAGTAAAACCCACAGAATATCAAGTTACTGACTGACGCACTTTCTAGATCTCCATCAACATGTATATGAAAACCTTTCAGCTGGTTATATGATTCTTGAAAATATTGTTCATCAGTTAATAATGTAATTAATAATGTGACTTCAATTAATAATGTAATTAATAATGTGACTTAAATTAATAATGTAATTAATAATGTGACTTCAATTAATAATGTAATTAATAATGTAATTAATAATGTGACTAGCAATACCGAGCCAGTAGTTTTACAAACTAAGTAATTAAAAAGTGCTGGGTTACATTTATAAGAAATCTGATATCGGCAGCACATAACTTTCCTTACATAATTCAATGGATTTACTAGTTTTGCAATAAAAAAATCTGATGTGGGCAGCACATGACTTTCCTTATATATATTAAGCAATGGATTTACTACTTTTACAGTTAAAAATGTTATTCTTATAGTAGATACTTATATTCTTTCCAAGATATTGAATTTTCTTCAATTAGTTGTCATTTTTATTGATTTAGAGTCATTTTTATCCGTTTGGCGAGATTTTCGTTAATTTGGTAACATTTCAAAATGTCGCCAAGTTGGCGACATTCCACTAAATTCGTTCCTAAAATCTCGCAAAGCGTTATGGACGGAGAAATAGGTTATTCTTACAGCAGATAAATGACTATTGGCGTTCAAATACAAAAGTATTACTCAAAGTAACTTTTCTCGTGAGTGGAACGAGTTAGATCCACAAGAATACAGAAACAGGAGGTTATAAGCAACAACAACAACAATAACAGATCCACAAGAATGATGTCACCAAAATCTATCGCATGATATTACATATGAAAAGTGAACATGTTTCTTAACAATTAATATTTTTTTTCATTTATGGGATTTTTTGATAAATTTATTTGAAACGTCTGCAATATCTCGAGAACGGTACATGCTAGCGCTTTAAAGTTTATGTCAATCGATTGCTAAGGAAAAATTACATAAGATATGTCTATTTGCGAAATTTTATTAAAGATTTTGAATTTTTGATGATTTTTTCAAAATTTCACTCAAAAGTTAATGGGTTCTGAACATTCGCTTGTGTTTTAAAAAACGATAGAATTCCAGTGTTCACTGATTGTGATTTTTGTACTAAATTTCATTCGGATCGCTCCATTCGTTCGTGAGATCTCGTCTCCACAGATTTACTGGCAAACACACACACACACATACACATACTTTCTCACACACACAGACATCACCTCAAAAATGTTCGATTCGTGATCAGGGATGCTTGAAACGTGCTCTTCCGTCGAAAACTCGAATTCGAATTTTCGACACCATTACAATACTTTCCTTATACATTATGTATAAGGAAAGTATAATCCAACAGTATTTGTAGCAGCTATCATGCACACAGGAATTCGTCCATAGACATTAGACAGACAGACAGACGGACATCACTCCAAAAATTAGTCTAAATGTGTTCAGGAGGTCCTGAAACATATATTGACATAACAATCGAAAATTTTCGTGAAAACAATATATTTTTCATTTACCACATTACATAGTATGAGAAAGTAAAAAGAGCCTTTTCGGTCAGAATAATTGAGGTGGAGCAGTCATTACAGTTAATGCAAAAAAAGTTTTGTTTAGGCAGATAAATTGAAGGAAATATGTTTCCATATTGGGAAAACGTCACAATCGTTTGAGATAATAATTCATGCGGATAAGAGAAGTTCCACTGTGCATGCATTTTTATAGAAAAGGGCTCATTTTGAATAAGTAACATTTATTTAAACTGTTGATTTTGCAGAAATAATTATCAGTGCAATGAAATTAGTACAATATAAAAAAAAATCTGATGTGGGCAGCACATGATTTTCCTTATATAATGCAATGAATTTACTACTTTTACAGTTAAAAAAATGTTATTTTTTTAGTAGATACTTATATTCTTTCCAAGATATTGAATTTTCGTCTATGAGTCGTCATTTTTATCCATTTGGCGAGTTTTTCGTTAATCTAGCAACATTTAAAAAAGTCGCCAAGTTGGCGACATTCCACCAAATTTGTCGCCAAAATCTCGCCAAGCGTTATGGACGGATAAATAAGTTATTCTTACAGCAGATAAATGACTATTGGCGTTCAAATGCAAAAGTATTACTCAAAGTATCTTTTTTCATGAATGGAACGAGCTAGATCCTCGAGAATAATGTCATCAAATTTATCGCATGGTATTACTTATAAAATGTGAACAAGTCTCGCAATAGGAAATATTGTTTGTTATTTTATATGATTTTTTGATAATTTTTTTGAAAAATGCGCAATATCTCGAGAACGGTTCATGGTAGTGTTCTAAAATTTATGTCAATCGTTTTCTACTGAAAATGTACATAAGAAATGTCTATTTGTTTAACTTTATTAGAGGTTTTGATTTTTTGATTTTTTTTTCAAAATTTCACTCGAAAATTTAGGGGGTTCTGAACATTCGATTGCTTAGAAAAACAATAGGCGTCCGTTTTTTAGAGATTGTAATCTGTGTAACAAATTTTGTTCGAATCGGTCCATTCGTTCGTCAATTTTCGTCTCCACACACACACACACACAGACATCACTTTAAAAATGCTTGATTCATGATCAGGGATGGTTGCAACGTGCTCTCCTGCCGAAAACTCGAATTCGAATTTTCGACCCCGTCGCATTACTTTCCTTATACATTATGAATATAAGGAAAGTAATTATCAGTGCAATGATGTATATTTATTCTCTGGCAAAAGGCACGTATTGAATAAATACAATTTATTAAACTATTAATTTTTCAGAACATTAACTTGATTGTGGCTCAACTTGACCGTCTCACATCAAAATCCATTTTAAGAAGTCTATTATTATTATTATTATTATGATTATTATTACTTTCCTTATATACATAATGTATAAGGAAAGTATTGTGACGGGGTCGAAAATTCGAATTCGAGTTTTCGACGGGAGAGCACGTTTTAAGCATCCCTGATCACGAATATAATATTTTTGATGTAATGTCTGTGTGTGTGTGTGTGTGTGTGTGTGTGTGTGTGCGTGTGTGTGTGTCAGTGAGTCTGTGGAGACGATAACTGACGAACGAATGGACCGATTCAAACGAAATTTTGCACAAAAATCACAATCCGTAAACACTGGAAGTCTATTGTTTTTATACGCAATCGAATGTTCAAAACTCCCCTAAATTTTCGAATGAAATTTTGAAAAAATCTTCAAAAAATCAAAACGGCTAATAAAGTTACGCAAATAGACATTTCTTATGTAATTTTTCATTAGAAAACGATTGACATAAATTTTAAAACGCTAACATGAACCGTTCTCGAGATAATACACATTTTTCAAAAAAATTATCAAAATGTCATATAAAATTAAAAAACATAATATTTCCTATTGAGAAACATGTTCACTTTTCATATGTAATACCATGCGATAAATTGGGTGACATTCTCGTGGATCTATCTCGTTCCATTCATGAAAAAATATACTTTAAGTAATATAAGGAAAGTCATGTGTTGATCATATCAGATTTTTTTTAACGAAGCAGGATAAAAAGTTTGTGAAAATCTATTAATTTTTGTGTCAGCCATCGTCTATACAAGAAATTGACTGCATACATACAAACAGACAGACATCAGTCTAAAACACTTGAAACGTAGTCAGAAGATCCTAAAACATATAGTGGCATCAGAATCTCGAAATTGAAAATTTCCGTGAAAACATGACATAACTATTGCAATCAACAGCTGCTACGTGAAGGGCTTAAAAACATTTAAAACTAGACCGTACATTGGTTTCGGAAATTATTTTCTTATAAAAAATAGAAAACACATGAATATATTTTCGAATAAAACAGCTTTATATGCTTGTATTATATTTATGCATAAGAGTTAAACACCATTATTCCCTAATTATTATAAATACACTATATCACCGATAGTCAAAACTGTCTTAATTTTTATTGAATTATTAACTTAATATATAATAGCAAAGCATTAAATACTACAACACTGTAGTTTGAGAAATATTATTTCAAGACAAACCTGGAGAATAATTATTTATATAAACATTCTTAAGGTATTATTATTTCTATTTTTAAAGCGGAATAACTTTATTATATTCCATATTTATAATTCCATCGCACTAAATGATAAATAAAAGTCTTTTAATGATTTTGCCTGAAGTGATACATTTTTACTTTCCTTATATACATAATGTACAAGGAAAGTATTGTGACGGGGTCGAAAATTCGAATTCGAGTTTTCGACGGGAGAGCACGTTTCAAGCATCCCTGATCACGAATCAAACATTTTTGAAGTGATGTCTGTGTGTGTGTGTATGTGTGTGTGTGTGTGTGTGTGAAAGTATGTGTGTGTGTGTGTGTGTGTCAGTGAGTCTGTGGAGACGATAACTGACGAACAGATGGACCGATTCGAACAAAATTTGGTACAAAAATCACAATCCGTAAACACTGGAAGCCTATTGTTTTTATACGTAATCGAATGTTCAGAACTCCCCTAAATTTTCGAATGAAATTTTGAAAAAATCGTGAAAAAATCAAAACCGCTAATAAAGTTACGTAAATAGGTATTTCTTATGTAATTTTTCATTAGAAAACGATTGACATAAATTTTAGAACGCTAACATGAACCGTTCTCGAGATATTGTACATTTTTCAAAAAAATTATGAAAATGTCATATAAAATAAAAAAAAAATTCCTATTGAGAAACATGTTCGCTTTTCATATGTAATACCATGCGATAAATTGGGTGACATCATTCTCGTGGATCTAGCTCGTTCCATTTATGGAAAAAGATACTTTAAGTAATGCTTTTGTATTTGAACGCCAATAGTCATTTATCTGCTGTAAGAATAACTTATTTCTTCGTCCATAACACTTGACGAGATTTTGGCGACGAATTTGGCGGAATGTCGCAAACTTGGAGACTTTTTGAAATGTTGCCAAATTAACGAAAATCTCGCCAAATGGATAAAAATGACGTTAAATCAATGAAAATGACGACTAATTGTCGAAAATTCAATATCTTGGAAAGAATATTAATATCGACTATGAGAAAAACCTATGTTTTTACTGTAAAAGTAGTAAATTCATTACATTATATAAGGAAAGTCATGTGTTTCCCACATCAGATTTTTATAGTTACAATCATTTATCATTTGAATTTCAGTTAGATAACTTTATTTTTTGCTATTTTCTCATTTCAATTATTTCTGTTCAAGCGCTAATTACATAAACGTATTTTACTTTAAATGTTTTCTGCTTAAGCAAATGGTATACGAGAAATTAACATGAACCGTTCTCGAGATATTGCACATTTTTCAAGAAAATTATTAAAAAGTCATATAAAATGAAAAAAAAAATCCTATTGAGAAACAGGTTCACTTTTCATATGTAATACCATGCGATAAATTGGGTGACATCATTCTCGTGGATCTAGCTTGTTCCATTCATGAAAAAAGATATTTTGAGTAATACTTTTGTATTTGAACGCCAATAGTCATTTATCTGCTGTAAGAACAACTTATTTCTACGTCCATAACGCTTGGCGAGATTTTAGCGACAAACTTGGCAGAATGTCGCCAACTTGGCGACATTCTTGAAATATTGCAAATTAACCAAAATCTCTCCAAATGGATAAAAATGACGCTAAATCAACAAAAATGACGACTAATTGTAGAAAATTCAATATCTTGGAAAACAATATTAGTATCTACTATAAGAAAAAACTATTTTTTTACTGTAAAAGTAGTAAATTCATTACATTATATAAGGAAAGTCATGTGTTGCCCACATCAGATTTTTTTAATTAGAAATTACACCACCAGAATCGTAAGTGTAAATCTCTAGTGAACCTCTGATTGCCTATAGAATTTGATGCTGACTCTATATCAGTAATTATCTAAGCTATATCTAAAGGCAATATCAAAAAATAGACATTTAATTTTTGAGTCGTATGTGGAAAATAACTGGAAATATAAACACAGTAAACCACCTTACGTCCTTTAGAATTTTATGCTGAATCCATATCAGTTGTCATTTAAACTCCATCTATAGCTAATTTTAAGAAATAGATGTTTCAAACAAAATATGAACCTGAAATAGGAATAGAACTGGTTGTTGATATCTATATTTATATGAAAAATAAAAGTTTCAAAGTAAATTTTTTCAAAAAAACAATATTACAGCAAAATTTTTGCCACCAAGAACTATGACGTTTTATTCTATCTATATTTGATTTTGCCAAATTAATAATAAACTATTTTGATAATAAATCTAACGATACGTTACATATGCATTTTATTAAAGAAACATACTTCTATTATTTATTATTAAAGATATATACTTATATTAAAGATATATACTTATATTAAAGATATATATTTTTTTCATTATAATTTCAACCTTCTCACAGAATACTTATAAAGATCCCCAAGGTATTATACATAAAATTGTTACTTCTGCACAAGGATATTCCGGCGACTTTTAATGAAGTAACTATTTGTTAACTCATAAGAACACATCTGCTTAGATAAATTTTCAAAAGCATAGATCATTAATACTGTTTTGGAGTCATTTTAGTAACTTCTATGTAACGAAAGAACAATATATTCCCTTTTAAAATCGTGTCTTATATCAAAAGCTTGTGGATAAGGGTTTCTTGTTGAAAAGTCCGCATTTTTACTTTCCTTATATACAATAATGTATAAGGAAAGTATTGCGACGAGGCCGAAAATTCGAATTCGAGTTTTCGACGGGGAAGCACGTTTCAAGCATCCCTGATCACGAATCGAACATTTTTGTAGTGATGTCTGTTTGTCTCTGCGTGTGTGTGTGTGTGTGTGTGTGTGTGTCAGTGAGACATTGGAGACGATAACTGATGAACGATGGACCGATTCGAACGAAATTTAGTACAAAATTACAATCCGTAAACACTGGAAGTCTATTGTTTTCATACGGAATCGAATGTTCAGAACCCCCCCTAAATTTTCGAGAAAATTTTAAAAAAATCGTCAAAAAATCAAAACCTTTAATAAAGTCTCGCAAAATAGACATTTCTTTTGTAATTTTTCATTAGAATACGATTGACATAAATTTTAGAACGCTAACATGAACCGTTCTCGAGATATTGCACATTTTTCAAAAAAAAATTATCAAAAAGTCATATAAAATAAAAAAAAATATGTCCTATTGAGAAACATGTTCACTTTTCATATGTAATGCCATGCGATAAATTTGGTGAACATCATTCTCGTGGATCTAGCTCGTTCCATTCATGAGAAAGATACTTTGAGTAATACTTTTGCATTTGAACGCCAATAGTAATTTATCTGCTGTAAGAATAACTTATTTCTCCGTCCAAAACTCCTGGCGAGATTTTGGCGACGAGTTTGGTGGAATGTCGCCAACCTGACGATTTTTTAAATGTTGCTAAATTAACGAAAACTCGCCAAATGAATAAAAATGACGCTAAATCAATGAAAATGACTACTCATTGACGAAAATTCAATATCTTGTACATAATATAAATATCTACTATAAAAATAATCTATTTTTTTTACTGTAAAAGTTGTAAATTCATTGCATTATAGAAGGAAAGTCATGTGTTGGCCACATCAGATTTTTACTATTTGTTTATCAGAGAATATGTATTTTATAACAAAATGTTAATTCCGATAAAAGTTTATTAAATTTTTGATGTAAACTTGATGATATTTTATTAAAACAATTGCACCTGTCTCGATCAATATTATTAATCACTGCACTATTGACACATAATTACTATAACCCACTAATAACACAAAACTAATTTAAAACCCTCTACCCCCTAACGAAACTAATCTGCCACGCGAAATTACGTCAATAAAATTCACTATATTTTGAATCATCACTATATTTTGAATCAATCTTACTATATTTGAGTAATTAAATTAATAAATTCCACAAAAAATCGATATTATCACATAAATAAAGCCTTATTTTCCAAGTTATGTAATTTCGTCAGAAAGCCGCCAAGCAGGTTAAATTCCGCCGAATTTGGTTGCTAAAGCCGTCAATATTTCGGAAAATTTGTCGCTAAATGTTACAGACAGAAATACAAAGAGAAAAGTCTTTGTTATGCAGTTAGTATTTTCTGTGGAAGTGTAAAATTGACTTATCCCCACATTTATAGTGTTTATTTCCAAGTCAATTTGTACCACAGCCAGTATCTGAATAAAAAAAAAAGTGTGCTGATTAAAGATGTTTGAGTCTACAAGATTTTACTTATTTTTGTCAATTACTTATATACATACATATATATATATATATATATATATATATATATATATATATATATATATATATATATATATATATATATATATATATATATATATATATATATATATATATATATATATATGCTACAAAAGTATAATACAATAATTTAAGACATATTATTGAATAATAACAATTCTAAAAGCGAACAATTTAATTTTAAAAACAAGCAAATTTATTATTTAAAAAAACAACCAGTTTACTTTAAATTAAAATATAAACCAAATTCTTAAAACTTAAAAAACACGAAATTACAAATGAATTAAATCACCACGTTGCTTCGTAACATTGAACAGTATATAAAATCTAAAAGATAAGTTCCAAATCTGAAAATCAAATATGAAACAAAAAGAGAAGAACCAGAAAAGGAATAGTACCAAAAATTGATCGAGGGGGGTTGTGACCCCCTCACCCCGGTTCAGCATGCTTTATGTCATGGCCACACTCCCTTTCTGCATCTAGGCCATTATGCCTAAGAAAATCTTTATAAAAAATGTATGCCTCAGATTTTCTTAGACATAATGGCCTAGATACGGAAAGGTACCTGCATCCGGGAGTGTGACCATGGCGTAAAGCATGCTGAACCGGGGTGAGGGTGTGCCCCCCCCCCCCGGCCAACTTCTGGTACTATTCCTTTTCTTGTTCTTCTCTTTTTGTTTCATATTTGATTTTCAGATTTAGAACTTACCTTTCGGATTATATATATATATAATATATATATATATATATATATATATATATATATATATATATATATATATATGTGTGTGCGTGTGTGTGTGTATACACTCATGTCCAAAAGTTAAGCATAATTCGTAAAATGCGAAAGATTCGGAGTTAATATGGATGCAATGGATCACAACCAATTGTGAAGAATCGTGGGACGAAGGTAAATCATTGTGTATATGCAAAACAGTTCATTCAACGTCGACATACGCAAAGCACCAACGCTCGTCGGAACGAGCATGACTAGTTGAGGCAGAATTTCGCAATTGCTGTGGTACGGAGCGTTGTTAACAATCAAAAAGAATTAAATATGTCACAAAGATGCCAACTGGCCATGTTCTTGAAGGGATGAATTATTGAAATGCTGAAATTCGGTCGATCTCAAATCCAAGTCTCTTGAATTCAGAATGTGCCTCAGTGTGTGATCTCCAGACTGTGGCAGAGATTACAAACAACTGGAGATGTTACCCGACGACCAGTACCAGGTTGGCCAAAGGTCACAACTGCTTGGAAAGACCGATATTTGGTGATAACTGCGCGACGTCAGAGGAACCGTTCTGACAGACAACTGGGTTCAGCCCTGACAGCTGCTACAGGATCACTGTTTCGAGACACACTGTTTACAGGAGACTCCGACACATTGGTCTCTATTTCAGTCGACCGTCAGTTTGCATCCCCTGACGTCTGCACAGAAACGCGCTCCTTTATAGTAGAGTTTGGAACATCGGCAGTGGAGTGGACAACAGTGGGGCAATGTCATGCTCGCTGACGAGTCCAAGTTTAGCCTGCAAACAGATTCTCGTCGTACCACGATCTGGACACAGTGGAACGCGTTTCACCAGGGAAATATCACGGAAAAATCTGATTTGGGCAACACATGACTTTCCTTATATATTGTAATGAATTTACTATTTTTACAGTAAAAAAATAGATTTTTCTTACAGTAGATACTAATATTCTTTCCAAGATATTGAATTTTCGACAATGAGTCGTCATTTTCATTGATTTAGCGTCATTTTTATCCATTTGGCGAGATTTTCGTTAATTTGGCAACATTTAAAAAAGTCGCCAAGTTGGCAACATTCCGTCAAATTCGTCGCCAAAATCTCGCCAAGCGTTATGGACAAAGAAATAAGTTGTTCTTACAGCAGATAAATAACTATTGGCGTTCAAATACAAAAGTATTACTCAACGTATCTTTTTTTATAAATGGACGAACTAGATCCACGATAATGATGTCCCCCCATTTATTGAATGATATTACATATGAAAAGTGAACATGTTTCTCAATAGGATTTTTTTTTCTATTTTATATGACTTTTTGATAATTTTTTTGAAAACTGTGCACTATCTCGAGAACGGTTCATGTTAGCGTTCTAAAATTTATGTCAATCGTTTTCTAATCAAAAATTACATAAGAAATGTCTATTTACGTAACTTTATTAGTGGTTTTGATTTTTTGACGATTTTTTCAAAATTTCATTCGAAAATTTAGGGGGGTTCTGAACATTCGATTGCGTATAAAAACAATAGGCTTCCAGTGTTTACGGATTGTGATTGTTGTACCAAATGTGGTTAGAATCGGTCCATTCGTTCGTCAGTTATCGTCTCCACAGACCCACTGACACACACACACGCACACACTTTCACACACACACACACACACACACACACAGACATCACTTCAAAAATGTTTGATTCGTGATCAGGGATGCTTGAAACGTGATCTCCCGTCGAAAACTCGAATTCGAATTTTCGACCCCGTCACAATACTTTCCTTATACATTATGTATATAAGGAAAGTAAAAACATATGTATTGAAAAAAAAAATTGAATTAGGAACAAAATATAGAAATGAAGAATATCGATGTATTGGTTTGAGTATGGTGAATAACATTGACGATATTATATACAAATGTGCTGTGAAATACAGTATTCCAACTCAAGTCTTTGATGAATGGAAATCGGGTGTAACAAGTAGTATCAAAATAAAATGTACAAATTTAAATAAATACGATGGATCGGGGAATTTTAAAAGATATAATTTAGTGAAACTTCTAAAGGATTTTGTCATATAATATATCGATAAAGTTACATCTAACTTTGCCTTTACTTGCCAATATTTTTATAATAAAATGCTCATTAAATGCTATCAAGATAAAGACGCATATATAGTACACCTTCACCAATCTAAAGGTGAAATTGAAAATCGTATTAAAGCAAAATATAAAATTTTAGGGTATCATATGAATTCTATTAGATTCCCTTACATTACCCCTATTCCTAAACTACATAAAAATCCTGTAAAATTTCGACCTGTCACGAATGGTTACAAAACTTATTTAAATATTGGTAACGCAAAATTATTAAAACTTTTGAAAGACATAATGTTAAAAATTAAAAGTAATAGAGTATATTTCATTAATAATAGCATTGAAGTTATTGAAAAGCTTAAAAATATTCCTGACAATTTACACTTCAAAAGTTACGACTTTAATGACCTTTTCTGCAACATAGATATAAAAGATTTATTTACAGTTCTAATGGAATTTTACGAAGAATACGGAATGCAAAACCAAATAAAAAACACGTCTACAAGAGTTTAGTTGAAATGGTAGTTTTTGAAATTGTTTTATATGATGAAACATATTTTTATAAACACATATGGCACATTTATGGGAGGGGGTTGCTCCTCTATACTCGCCGATATCTATTTAAATAAATATGAGGAGGGCACAAAGATTTATATTCGTTACGTGGATGATATTTTGTGTGCTTGCCCTGATAATCAATATACTTTAGATTTCACCTTTTATCCTTCCAACTTATCTTTAACTGAAACTGAACATAATCAAGACCAAAGCATAAATTTCCTTGATTTGACCATATACAAAAAATCAAATGGATCTGTGGGATTCAGACTGTATGATAAAAGATAAGACTTCACATTTAAAATAAATTATACACTGGAATGCATGTTTACATCGTAACGTATTCCGAAATATAGTATTAAACTATTTGATAAGAAGTAAAAGATTAAATAGCTGTGAAATAAATCGATATGAAAGCGATCATAGATTCCTGAATGAGGCAATTGCAAAGGGCCACCCAAAACGTTTTCTTTCTGACGTCATAAAAAAGTTTTATAATATAACCGTAACGGAATGTTACAGTTTGTATTAAAATAAAAGCACACATGAAGTTTGAGCAGATAGAAATATGGCACTGTCATAGACGTATTGGAAACGAGGTGGCCGGGTGTTTTTATACAAAATGGTAAAAGAAGATACTTAGTTGAAGCTTACGTTTGGGTTATAATGTATGTACGGGGTTCGTTTGTGTTATTATCTGTTAGATGTTTGATATGCTGATATATGAGTTGCAATTTTTGTTGTAATAGGAATCTTATAATTTTTGTACCTTTTTGCTATATATTTTGTGTTTTAAGTATTGAGTACTTGGTTTTCAGCAGTGTATCAGCTTCCAGGAGTGTCGTCATGACATAAAGCTGGCTTAACTGGGAAGTGGAGGTCACAATCCCCCCCCGGGCTACATTTGATACATTGCTGTTCTTCTCTTTCATTATATTTCATTTATATAAATATACTTGTATGAGCTGCTTGGGGCCTATAGGTATGTTTTCAGTTTATGGTTGTGTTAATGTAGATATAAATATGGTTATATATATATATATATATATGTATATATATATGTATGTATGTATATATATGTTTATATATTATATATATATATATATATATATATATATATATGTGTACATGTATATATCTATATATATACAGGGTGTCTCAAAAACATTGACCTTGGCTTTTATTACTTAAATATTGATCTTAGACATGTATAATAAATTACAAAGTTGCCTAAAATAGGTATATAATTTTATGAAATCGATTAACATTTTCAAGGGAATTAAATTTAGAAAAATAAAAAATTAAATTTTATACGGCATCCGTACAAAAACATTTCTAATGAGTAAAATGTACCCCATACAATAATAAGATGATGCACAAAATTTCAGCATTTTATCCTAAAAAGTCCTAGTCGGGCCATGTGGCGTGTGACAGTTAGATCAGGATGCTGACGATGTCCGGGCTGTCTCCAGACACATCTGCGCTGGTCGTCGGGACTCAGTTCGAAACAGGACTCATCGCTTAAGACAATTCGTTCCCAATCTGAACAATTTCATCTTAAACGGGCTCGGCACCATTGCAATCGCTGTTGACTGTGCATACAGGTCAGTGGCAGGCGGCGTAATGGGCGCTGCGAGCATAGATTCCGCTCCTGTAGTCTTCTATTAATGGACCGAATGGTTAATTTCGTGTTTGTCACATTTTGGAAGGTTGATAATGACTAATCTCGTAATGTCACAGCTGCTTTTACAATCGCTCTATTTTCCCGTTCTGTCGTCGCTCTAGGCCGTCCGTTGCCCGCTGATATCTGCCATTCCAGACCCATTCCTGTCAACATCGTCTAATTGCTGCATCGCTCCTACCCAAATACTGAGCGATAAGTCGGTTTGCCTATCCAACCTCATGCAGTCCGACCGCACGCCCTCTTTCAAACTCCTTCATATGCTCGTAGTGGCCGCGAATTCGCCGGCGAGGCATTGTTACAATCAAGTTACGTAAACGCAATCAAAATCCACTGCACGTTTTGTTCCTGAAAGCAAGATTCGCTCCTTATATACACCACCATGGTGCTCAGTTTCAATGCGCTGTAGTTCCGTCTGTTCATTCATTGGCTGAGAATTTTTTATCATTTGCATATTCGGTGGACAGGTGTTTGCATGTACAGTTTCATTACTATCGGATTATTTTGCGGGATGCGTCGATATTTTTGTCTTGGAGTGTATTTCTGCTTTTATATCCCATACGGTACACTGTGCTGCAAACTCTATGTCTAGAAGCCAGTTAACCTCATCCTTGGTTATAAATAAACTGATGAACTGTTGGACTGTATAAGTCTGACAACTAACTGTACGCTGAGTGTGAACATCGAGTAAAATTACAAGCCTTATATTTTGGCCGTATTCCATGTCTGGTGGTTCATTTTACAAACTCTAGTAACTCTAGCTGCTCCCGAGCAATTTACGTGCAGCTATTTTGAGAACTGACCATTTCCACGTGACGTCACTGCTGGCAAATCAACTTCATGTTGGACGGAAAGATAGCTAATGGCTGCTCTTGAACAATTCACATGCAGTCATTTTTTAATTGACCATTTCCACGTGACGTCACTATAGACAAATTAACTTCCTATTGGATGGAATAATCGTTTTGCCCTCCCATTAGAATATGTTTTTCTTGCTTAAGGAGTTTCCTATTAACCTGTATGTTACATGTGAAACGAATTTTAAAGCAAGTTGCAAGTATACGCTGTAAAATATACAGGGTGGTTAAAATTATAGCATCCCTGTGCAGAGCACTGTAGAGAAAAAACCAGTGGACATAAGACCGCCAAATCTGCGTGGTATACATTTCAGAACATGGAGAAACGAATGTCGCAAAAAACAGCTCAAAATATGACCAATAGGGGAAGAAATAGCGCTGCGAACAGTCTCTAGTAGAAACATAATAAGCATAGACTGATTTCCAACGAAGAGGTTGCCCCAGTTCTGCCATATTCCACCAAGATGGAGGACCTTCCCACATTGATCGTTATATTAAACAGGTGTTGCGACAGCATTTTACAGGAAATCGAGTAATTAACCGCGCATCCCCATCTTTATGGTCACTCCGCTCACCTGTGTAACTTGTTGTTGAGTTAGTTACCTGAAAATCGTGGTTTATCAGAGAGATATTCGTTACCTTGCAGATTTGAAGGACAGCATCATCTTGCACACGCGCAACATCACAACAGTTCAGTTGAACACGCTGTCACACGGTACCAATTGTTGCTTCTCCAACACGGTGGACACATTCAACACTGCCAGTGACCTGCCTTTCTACAGCCTTCTTCCCTTCTGCTTTCCATGTGTAACATGTTCCAGAATCATTAATTAAATTGACATTTGGGTGTTTATGGCTATTGTCATTATCAATCGCACGTGTATACCACTTACAATCCGTAATTAATATGCATAACGACTGCGATTATGTTTTGACTGAATTATGTTTTCACTGGAGACTGTTCGCAGTGCCATCTCTGTCGCTATCGGTCATTTTTGGAGCTATTTTTTTTATGTGTCATTCGTTTCCCCATGTTCTGAAATGCATACCACGCATATTCAGCGTTCTTATGACAACTTGTTTTCTCTACATTGATCTGAACAGGTATATTTTAATTATAAGCACCTAGTATATACACGCAGCTGCCTTATAGGAATCAGAAATTCAGCTACCGTGAAGTAGGAGATTTTTTTTATTGCATAACAAATACAACAGAAAAACTTTCTTTGATTTATGCTCTCAGCTCTCGAATTAGGCTGGATTGAAATACTTTCTTCTTCGGCCCAGATCGTCCGATCTACCCGAAGCTATAAGATATGTGTTTAGACGGTGGGAACAGTGACACCCAATTTATACCGGAACCCAGTGGGAGAGAGATCCACTGGGACTGTACTCTCCTTCCCCTACCACTAACCTCTTGGACAGACTCACAGACCCACATATTTAACGTGCCGGTACTTCACGTGAGAACGGTGACAGTTTAGACAGAGGCGGGAATTAAAACCGGATCGTCCGAATGCAATCTACGTGCGCTAACCACTGAACTGTCTCACCCGGATTGAAATATTTTGACAGTCATTGGTGCTTCTATTTTGTATGCACACGAACCCTACTTTTAAAGCCCTACTTCATCTAACGTTTAAAGTATATTACACGCCAATATGACAACGTTTGCATTCAGTCTTTTTCACCCTCACTCAGCTTTCAATCCGAGATCCAATGCATTAGAAAATCAGAGACTGACCAATTGAACCACAAGTGGACCTTGCACAAAATAAAAAAGTTTCAGTTGAGTAGAACTTCGGTGTTTCCGACTCTAGGATTTTCGCTGTTAAGAATTCTCTTAGTATAAAAAAATGTGTGTTTTGTAAAAAAACAGCTGAATTTTCCTTAGCCGAAAATGAAAATGGCTCAAGAGATGGAAACAGCTCAAGGAAATGTTTTACAGTGTAGAGATTGTATTCTTTTCACGCCGACTTGAAAATTTTCTGCATAACATAATTGTATATTCTTCCTCACGTGCAATTATTAAAATCTTATCTCCATATCTGCATAATTGTGTCAATTTACTCTTAAAGTTTCTGCAAGATATCTGTCATAAAACTGTTGCACCTACTCAAGAGTATTACGATTTCTTTTAATGAGGTAAATGTTCCTTAAACCGTGAAAGTGTCCACGTTCGGTGTTAAGTTTCGGAAACTAAAGATCATTAAAATGTTTCGAAGTCATTAGTGATTACTTTTACGACTACAAGAAAATGTGTTCCTTGTTCCGTATTTTCTTAGCCATTGGATAATTATTTCTGGATAAAAAGTAGGCGTGTTGATGCTTGTCGTTTAAAGTTGCGGTTTAACATCTCGTTTTAAATGTTTGTGAAAACGAGAGTAGTTTGTAACTATTTTTATTCATTTGTACATGGCAACAAATGTCTATTTTATTTGAATAGAAATTGTTTGACGATTTTATGGATGAGTTCTTGCGGAATGAGTTCTGATGGTCGTTTTTAATGATATTAGTTCAGCAAAGTAACTGAAAACTCTTAGTATAAAAAACTTTCACTTCAAATGTTTATAAAAACATATTAGATTATCGATATTTTTATGTATTTAATATTAATAGCAAATATACTTTTTATTTTATTTTTCAAAAAATTTGCTACAATTTAGATATGAGTTATAAAATCAAAAGGGAAGATAAATCTCTTATGAATAAAAAGCTTGAGAATACCATAATATTTTGAGAAATATATCTGGGGCCTCTAGTGTTGATATCGTCCCATCTGTTCTTATTTGAGAAAACAAAACGGTGTTCTGTTTTGTACATGTGTTTTTGAATATTTACTTTCTCATACGTGGCATTAAGAAAGTATTGTTTTTACAAAAAATTTTCGATTTCGAGATTTTGATGCAAATATATGTGTTAGAACCTCCTGAACACGTTTTGACTATTTTTGAAATTACGTCTGTTTGTCGGTCTGTGGTCAATTCCTTGTGCATACGATAGCTGCCACAAATATTAATGGATTATCACGAAACTTTATATCCGGCTTTGTTAACGAAAAATCTAGAACTAGATAGAAGTTTTTGAAATTGGAGTGATAACTTTATATTTTCTTAATATGGTAGCATACGACAAAATTTCGCAACATTATGCATAAAAGCATTTTTTTTTTTGACTAAATGATCATGAAACTTAATAGTTTTAATTATTGTGGCAAAAAGGACTGCGATGCAATTTTTATCTTAGTGACATCACTAATCCCCTTAGGAGGGCGTAAGTTATCTCCCGAGGGGTACATTACCAAACTCGAAATGAATTAAAAGCATTTTTCAAGTCCTTTAAAATGAAAGGAAGCGGTCCATAATTGTGATAATTAGAGCTAACAATATAGCTTTTTCAATCTATTCTTGCAAAAAAAAAAATGCTACAATGCGACCATTTGGGCAAACGATACAATTTTTGGACAAACGGTACAAACAATAAATTTTTTCTTGAGAAATTTGTAAAATTTGGAAAAAAAAACTATTTAAAAATAGATTTGGTATGCGGAAAATTTCTGTATGGATTCCCGCAACTGCTGAATTGCTGAGTAATTCTGGCGACAGAAACCTTTGCTACTTTGACTTGGTGACTACAAGGTTACTCTAACTTCATTTTCTGCTAAAGTAGAAGACAAATTTTGCCCATAGATCGATATGCATTTATTTGCTGTATATATACTAAAGTTCTTCAAATCCATCTTCAAATGCTACGTAAAAAGTGGCTTCAAATCAGGAACTCATTCTTTTAATTGTGCTCCATTTATAGTCCCAAGTAATCTAATTGAATACAAGAAAATAAACCTGAAATGACGATACACATTTGAATAACATATAGTTGTAATAATACAAGGCTTTTATCTTAATATAAGATGAAGTAAACGGAATGATTGATAGATAAAGTTTCTTCCTAGAAAGCTTCCACGTTTAATACCACTATTGGAAATGAGGTTGTAAATTCTGGAGAAGCTGAATGCAGCTAACTAAAAGCAATTTTCTCTCGAAAAACATAAAACATGTTTTTCTTTCAACTTTATGCTTGCGGATCCCAAATTTATGCAAAACACTTAAAAGAACTCTTAAATCGAATCGAAAGGTGACGTAAAATTATTTTATGATGGATGAATTTAGTGATATATTCTTTCATTCGAATTAAGGGGACATAAAAAAGTGAGTTCAGAATATTAAATTTTGAGAATTTTATTATTTTCCCTACAATGCATAAAACGTTGACTGTGTAGCAAGATGAACAAATGCAGTTTTATGCATCTAGAAATTGAAGTAATTCAATCAATTTGTTTTGTTTTTTCAGTGCAATATGTAATACAGGAAACTCAAAACCAAGGCCAACGACTCAAAGTATTATGATTGACATATATTTTCTATGTAGCTGTATAGGAAACACCTACGGAGCTATACCATGAATCAACTTTAGGGGATGACCCTTATTTGTAAGGGGGTGCCGGGGGGGTTATTTCGTTCCTGTCGCAGATAGGACGAAATGTTAAAGTTGTAGCTTATGTATACCCTTACCACAAGCTTGCCCTTGTGGTATAACTGTAAATGTTACCCAACCATTTTACCATTGATAAATTCGTCTATAAATTCACTGATAAATTTGTCGTTTGCGAACGAAAAGAACTACATTCTATTCACCTATCACAACCGTATACTTAAAGGAAAAATAAATACATAAAATAAAATGAATAATTTTTAAAACTAAAAGATATATATTTCCAGATGTGCGCTGTACCATCATCACCCACAACATACACCATCTTTTTACTATTCGAAATATGCAAAAAGATCAATGTTTCACATCAATTTATAATGATTAACATAGTTATTCACTACTTTTTCTTTTCAAGTATGAAATACCTCGTTTTGAAAGAAATTTGTATATAAGTAATTTTGCATTTTCATTATACAGGGCATTTTACTCACACTCTGCCTTTTAATTTTCTCTTATAACTTTCAAACTAGTGGACGTCAGTCAGTTAAATTTAACTCGGACATAACTTGCAGCAGCTTTGTGTGTTTTGTAGATCGTTGGCATGTGCTTATGGAAATGCCCCCATATCTTGCGACAGTTTACGTAAGGGTGTCTGTCCACTGCAACCTTTGCTCATTTTTTCCAGCTACTTTGTTGATTATTTTGGCAAACTGTTAAAAAAGCCGCAATTACAGACGTTCATGAAAATTCCAGATTCATTTATGAAATATTCAACAATTATCCTTTGCCAACTCGTTATGTTTTTATCTCTCTCTCTATATATATATTATCATAACTATCAGTTTGCTGAAATTATCAACAAAGTGGTTGAAAAAAATGGGCAAAGGTTGCAAAATGTTTTAGTGTATACTGCAGATTTTATTAATAGTATTTGCGCACCAATTTATCTCCGCGATACTTTATGTATCAAAATGTCTAAATGTATTTCGGTAATTTCGTATATTCCCTGCAAACAAACGATACGACAAATTATCTCTTTTATTATGTAAGATAGCTGTATATGACAAAGCAGTCACAATCTCCAGATAAAACTATCTTTGATTAATACTTTCCAAAATAGCTGAAAAGTGTTTATGACTTTGTTCATTCTGTCTGTCCATTCGCACGATAACTGCGGTAAAAATGACTTTATAAAAATGAAACTTCAGTATGTTGTTGAGACGGTCTGTGAGACATATGGGAATGTAAATGTATAATATCACTCAATTAGTCTTGGATTGAACCCGGGTTGGAAAAGTGAAATACATTGAACACAGTAGAACCCAATTTTTCAAACATTTTTAAGCGAAGTTAAAATTCGCAAATTGCTTCGAAAATTTTAGGAATTATTCAAATTTTCCCATAAAATATATAAAATCAATTCACCAAAATATGTTCGGTAGTTTTTAGAAAAAACAAAAATAATAATCCCACCAATATATGAATAGATGACGTGACACACTTCAGAATAAAATATGACATTATCTTTTTTTCCCAGTGTAAAATACGTGATTTTTAAAGTTCTTTTAACTCTATATTTAGTGTTGCATCCTAAAACCGCTTTATTTTTGCGTATTTCCTGTGCATCTATATTCTGTGCCAACGCAATTATAATGTTTTTTAATTTAAATGATTATCAAACTTTGATTATTTCTACAAAGAAGTCTAATTTTAATGGATTCAGAATGTAAACAAAGTAAGATTGTAAGATGAGTTGTATAGTAATTGCTGAATTTTTTCAAGCAAATTTATTTAGCTCTGCAGTTTGGAATAAACGTGATATAAATGAAATATTCATTGGTTTTACATAGAGATCCAGACGATTTACATTTCGATGACGTCATTTGAATAAAGTTCATTTTCATGAAGTTTTAAGTTTTCAAATATAGTAAATTATTATAGTAATGAGATAATTTAAAATATATCAGTGCTTAATCCATCGCATTTTAGAGATGTTTAAATAAAATTCCATTTCAGTGTTTCATAATCAATGCTTTATGCATGATTGATCTATCTTGTTAATCTTTTATGGGGAATTTATATCTAGTCTACCACAATGCTCAAATTTAAATACAGGTTGACATATTTGAAAAGTAAATTGCATAAAATGTCTGCATTTTTGTCGGGTGATAAGCTTAGCTCAGAACACAATATTTAAAAACGACATTCATATACTCGGAAAACAAACGATACATAAAGTAACTAAAAATGCATAAGAGATCTAGTTTTAGACGTCGGCCTTCACTTAAAGCGTGTTTACTGGAATTCAGAATGACGAACTACAACTTTTAAATTTGACTTGTAAGTGGCAGTTGGGATGTTCTAATGGACAACTTATAAATTATGAACATGAAATAACTTGCGATTGTGTATTCCAATATCCAATATGCTCCTAATGGTATAAATGTAAAACCAATTACAGTTCTAAAAGCAAGCATGAGTTCTAATTAAAACTTAATTATTTGTGTTATATGTTTAGAAAATTGTTGAATGATCAATAAGTATAAAAGCATGTTATTGCAGTTTGGTGTTTGATGCTAAAAATGTTTTAATAAGTGTATCAGGTATTTAAAGCAATGTGTTATGTTCGGTTATTGCTTTATTATAAATAGTGCATTGTAAAATGAGGACTTAAATTTCTCCAATTGTTTTTCCTTCGGATATTTAGCTTGCAGAAGTATATTCCGCAGACAGTAGCTAGAACGATGCTAGTTTAAACATATTATGGGTTCAACGCATTGATTTTGCTACATGCAATTTCCTCCAAATAAATTTGCAACACATAAATTAAATTCCTCAACACATAAATTAAATCATGTGATACATAACTTAAATCCCCTAAAGTATAAATTAAATTACCCAACACATAAGTTAAATTCCCCAACACATAACTTAAATCCCCTAAAGTATAAATTAAATTACCCAACACATAAGTTAAATTCCCCAACACATAACTTAAATCCCCCAACACATAAAATATTTTAATGTATTTAGAAAATATTTATTTTTTCGTATTTTTATACTCAGATTAAAAACTTATACCATAAAGTTAAAATATAGACCTTTGTTATATAAATAAAATAATTTATTTATGCGGATGTGCTAGATTAAAATAAAAATAATATTGGTAGTATATCGAGTAAAATAAGAAAAATTTGGCAAATTGGTGTCTTTACTCGTGAATGGATCGTGGTAAATCCATAAGAACTATAATGATATTGATTCATAAAATTATATATGAAAACCAAAATTTGTAGTAATACTTAATACCATAGTTTTGTTGATATTTTTATAAACTTATTAAAAAAACATGTAATATCTTGAAACTGGTTCATGCTAAATTTCTAAAACGAATGCCATCGTTTTCTTATGATAAACTACAACGAATTATTCGAGGGGGGGACAACGGCCGTACCGTGTTGAAAACACCGGTTCTCGTTAGATAACCGAAGTCAAGCAGCATCGGGCGTGGTTAGTACTTGGGTGGGTGACCACCTGGGAACACCGCGTGCTGTTGGCACATTTCGGATGCGGTAACCAGGTGGTTTGCGGGCTGGATATGCACGCTACCACAACTGCCACCGTGTTCGTGCGGAGTACGATCACGTTAAACATGTGGGTCCGCAAGTCCTTTCGAGAGGTTGGTGGTAGGGGAAGAAGGGTACGGTCCCTGTGGATGTCTCTCCCACTGGGTTCCGGTCTAAATTGGGTGGCCCTTCCCGGCCGTCCAAACAGTCACCTTACACCTTTCTAGCAGGTCGGACGGTCTGGGTCTCAACAGCAACAACGAATTAATCGGAGTTGTCCGGATCCTAAACAAGCGTACGCTACTTAAATAATACAGATGTAGATAACTTCACTCAAATTACAAACCGCCTGTTTGAACTAAAATAATTTTTGCGTTACAATGTTTCCATGCGTAACCATGCCAATTCGCCGTCCCGGTAGCTGAGAGGTATAAAGCTAACTCTTCATCGGGTTCTCTCGACTGTCAGGTTGTGAGTTGGAATCCCATCTGTTGGATTGTTGTGGGTATCTATTATTTATTATAAATAACAATTTCTTTAAAAAAATCATTTGAAAATTTAAGGCTTAAGGATCTTTCATTGCGTTCATAATTAATAGAGTTCGAAATATTAAAATTTCGTAAGAAAACAACTTAATTGCTTGAGATATCGTGTCTTTGATAAACTCGCAAACATATATGCATACAGACGCATATGCACACCAACGCACAGTCACACATAAATCACTTCAGAAACTTTCTAGTCGAGATCAGGGATGCTGATGGATTCACAGAATGAGTAGAAATGAAACAAAATGAAAGAAAATCGAAAATTAAGAAAATTAAAACATTTTTCAAAATAAAACTTTTTAAACACTACGTAGAAAAATGTTTCCCCCAATATCGAACTTGAAGCTTTTCATTTGAAAGAATGTTTCTGTAGCCAAGTGTGCTAGTGACAAGATATCATGTTCCGCAGCACAGCCAATAAATGTTTTACCAACCCTTTATATATGACATTTTGGGGTGAAATTCGATTTCCCTTTGATTTACCCATATAAAATATCAGCTGTCAAATAAAAGAAACATTTTGAAAATCGGTTCAATAAACCCTCAGAAATTCAATAGCAAAGAAAACTTTAGTGAGTAACTCTGTTACTCGTTACAGATTGAGATGAAATATCACTTTTATCTCTTATTTAACTGGGGGGAAATATAACGTATAACCATGATCCATAAGGCAGGATTCCAGGAACCATGTCCTAACTTAGAAAGGATAAGATTCAATAAGAGAGAATTGCAAAAAAGTTGAGAGTCCAAGAAAAAGAGGGGAAAATACAAAGTTGACCATGGATATTAGAGGGGAGACTAAAGGTGTTATTACACAGAGCAATTCCTTCCATCAATTTTTCAGCAACACCATACATTTCATAGGGAAGAAATCTTGCCGCCAAATTGCCACAATTGTTTCGTACTTGACAAAAAATATTGCTCAATTTCTGATCAGCGAACCAATGAGAGTAAGATAAGATTGGACGTCACTCCTCCCCATCTTTCCTTTCCTCATTTATATTAACGATGGCGACAGCGATTACAAACACATCACAGAGCAACTACGTGGGAATCTGGAGCTGGAAAAAATAATAATAGAACTTCCAGCAAATTACAGACGTCTGTGGGATATAAAAGATACAAATTATAGGAAAAAATACTTCCTGGAATGAAATCCGCAGCATTAGAGAGGAGGGGCCTGTTGCAAGGGGGGGGGGGCTAAAATATCATTGCAGGGCAAAATTGCTGAAGTCTGGAGATAGAACAATAATAATAGTAAGTTTAACAAATTACAAACTCCTATGGGATATAAAAGATCACAATTATACGAATAAAACAATAAAGAAGGCTTCCTGGAATGGAAGATTGGACGTCACTCCCCTCTCAATATTTCCTCTCCTCATTTATATTAAAGATGGCGACAGCAATTACAAACACATCACATACAGATCAACTGCGTGGGAATCTGGAGCTGGAAAAAATAATAATAGAACTTCCAGTAAATTATAGACGTCTGTGGGATATAAAAGATACAAATTAAAGGAAAAAAATACTTCCGGGAATGAAATCGGTAGCATTAGGGAGGAGGGGCCTGTTGCAAAGGGGGGGGGCTAAAATATCATTGCAGGGCAAAATTGCTGAAGTCTGGAGATGGAACAATAATAATAGTAACCTTAACAAATTACAAACACCTGTGGGATATAAAAGATCGCAATTATTCGAATAAAACAATAAAGAAGGCTTTCTGGAATGAAATCAGCGGCATTAGAGAAGAGGAGCCTGTTAAAAATGAGGGGTCTAAAGTATCATTATCGGACGGGATTTCTAAACGTTTACCAAATTAAGCTTTACCAAAGATCCAAATTATACAAAAAAAACTTTAAAGAATGTTTCATGGAATGAAATTGATGACATTACAGAGGAGGGTCCCAAAGTATGATTGTCGGGCGGAATCGCCGAAGTTCGGCAATAAAAGTCGCCCTGTGTAATAAATAACACCGTAAGGGTTGAAGGGATATTTACTGAAAGTCAACCTTGGAAGTAAATGGTACAGAAAGACATCCGTAAGTAAGATACGGTAAATAGAATGGACAGGAATCATAGATGAAAATTATTTTGAATATTATAAATAGGAAGCACAGGAGAATTGAAGGAAAGAGTATGTCACTAACACCATTACAAATATCATTTAATCAAGTATATATATATATATATATATATATATATATATATATATATATATATATATATATATATATATATATATATATATATATATATATATATATATATATATATATATATACTTACACTTAATGTACTTAGTAGAATTAATAATGACGAACGCAAACTTTACATTTTCAATTTGACTCGTAAATCACACTTGCAACGTTTAAGAAATATAACGGATAACATGCATTGTTCACACGATGTGGCTTTCGATTCTGCGTCATAAACTTCAACTGCAGATTCTAATGATGCAAGTTTAAGACAGATTACTAGACCATTATGTGTGCGTGTGTTTATATCTAAAAATCAGTCATTTGTTTGGGATATTATTGAAAGCGAAATAACGTCTGAAACATTCTCTTAATTGTCAGGTCTCTCAATTGTGATACACCGAAAATTTATAATAATTATCTTAAGAGAAGTTTGAGTTTAATTATAGTATTCATCTTGCGATATGTTGCAATGAAAAATAAGATAAATAAAAACATTTGCATAATACTGTTTATTCTCTTCTAAATACAGCTTGCTTAATTAAGGGTGTTGAGGCAAGAACCATGTAAGTCCAAAATGCTGCATTTTCAAGAAAGCAAAATTTATGAATAAAACATTATTGAGTCATTCTTCATTGCAATTGCCAATCAACTCGAAGGAGAAAAGATAAACCCGAAACCAAAAGACGAAATGAGCCATTACGTATTTTAAACTTGTTGGTTCTCTAGCACTGACAAAGGGGATACAGTGTATACTCGAAACAGCGGTATACTGCATTATTATCTTAACATATGCTTATATATGTTTCTAAAGTTTTTCTTATTAATTGTACAAAGTGTTCTTTACTTATTAACTTTATATATTTGTTTTTATGCTGTTTTTCTAAGTGAGTGATGTTGCAGTTAATAAACAAACATGAATTTTGTTATATACTGAGTGACTAATTATGACTACAAGACCATAATATGCAAAGTAGTTATCCTTCATTTGTTGCTAACGTTAGATCCTAGGATTGGTATAAGAAGAGAAAGTTGGCGGTAAACTAAGACCAACGAAATATATTGCTCAAGAAATAAATTGTAAAATTCACGAACTGACTAAATTGGAACGTTGAATGATCGTAAATGCACAAATCATATGATTCGAGCAATAATAGACTGATGATCACGGGATTTTTCGAAAGGTACCGAATCTCATTTATTTTGTTTTATCTCGTGATGCCATTTGTTGACAATGAGCGCTAAATTTTAGGAAATTTCTATCAGGAATAATGATTATCGGTGTTGCCACATCCATAAAGGGAAAAATAATATAAAAAACTGAATGAAATGAAGTGGCTGGAGCATAGATCTGTATGAGTTTCTGTGGCGTAAATAAAATTTATATGAATTAATATGAGATGATAAATTTGCTTTGAAAATGCTCCTTAAAGTGTTGGGTTGTGGTTGTGGATAACCCTCCAAATTTCTTCTAGTGAAATGTACTCTTTCCCGCTACTGTAAAGTAAATTCACATAATCATTAATAAGTCTTTAGTAACATTTAAATTCATTTCCATTTGATTTATTAAAATATGTACTTTATTGTTACAAAAACATGCTCGCTATTAATTACAATAATAATCATTACTATTTTCAAACAATGTGATACTTATAGATCACGGGAGAAATAAGCGTGGTGCTTGGCATTAGCAGGCCGAAATCAATTTTCATATTAAATACTCGACTTATGACGATATAAAACTCCGCATATCCATCCATACTGCAATGGACAATCATTCATACCATTGCTTCACTGATAGGACTTCGGCCTGACTTTCAAGCAAACAGTATGTGAACATTCTCGAAATTTTTATCTGAACCTTTTGGTCCTTTGATTTTAAGGCAACTGCTCTCATGGAAAGTATTTTTCTGCTACAGCATCTTCTTTTTCTTATATTTTGGGAGTACTTTTCTTGAACTCGGCTTCGGGATAAAAAATGCTTCCTTTAAGACCCTTCCCCCCAAACACTGATTGGTGATGCTATCTCCCTCAACAGCGCATGTGGTTTATGGATCTGTTTTTATTTGATGTAGAATCATTTACCTCTTGCTGATTCTGTTCTTCGGGTTAGTCCACTACGAAGTTTGAGCCTCCCATAAGATTGCGTCTGAGTTTCACTTTCATTTAACACTCATAAACTAATGTATAATTTAATGTCACTTTAGGCTCCGTATTGTCTGACCAATTGTTTACCATGCACTCATACTCTCATTTTACTTATCAAATATATGGTAGATTTGTGGTCTCTCTTTTGTCTCACAGTTTCTAACAAAATAATGTAATAACAATCGCAAATATGTATCTTATAAAATGCATTCTTCTCTACCTAAATTAATTTAAAACTGCTAATTTGAAGTCAGATTTATACCCGTCGCAATGAAAGTTTGGGTAACGAAATGTATATTTTTCTTGGTATTAATTAAAAATGAAAGATATTACATCGTCACAGATACTTAAAAGATTTATATTTCAAAAATTTAACAATGAAAAAATGTATTCTGCAATTTAATCTTTAATACGAAAGCATTATATAGTTTGGCAACGAATTATATCCAATGATATGATATTTTTACGTTTTTTGATTATCTTGTGAATTGTTCCAAGATATCATTTATTAGCAATCACGTAGAATGTACCACTTAGCAAGAAAACAGATCTGAGCACAAGGCATGAGGCCGTCAGGAAACTACTGGATTCTCAAGATGAGTGGAAAATTGACAGACTTAATCTATCCAACAGAAGGGCAACATTTTGCGAAATTGCAGAGAATCTAATTTAAGAAAAATATTATCTCTTTTCAATGTACAGTTAGACGCTAATTAATTTGTGTAGGCTACAAAATCAGAAGTACTAACATTGTGGTTATAATATCTTGTCCTTCATGTGTAAAGTTTCATACATTTACTTGAATTAAGTTCCATAAAATGTCTGACATTCATGCCATTGTACTTCTCTAATCATATACACTGCTCTAAATTTCTATCTAAGAAAACCCTAGTGTAAAAGAAATTCGGATAAAGAGGTACCTCTAAGAAAAAATAAAATTTTAAAAATATTAATCTATTGGAAATAATTAAGTTAATAATCTTAGCCATTAGTATGCTTTATGTAGATGTATGTTTCTGCTCGAATTTAACTGAGAAAGTATGTGTATTATACTATATGAATATATTCGTGTCAAATCGCCACTTCATCAAATATAGGAGAAGGCCACTATATAAAATAAAGAAATGAAAATATTTAGAAGCATAAAAAATATGTATCTATTTAAAACAACTTAAAACATAATACAGAAAGAAAATAATTACTTAGTAAAAACTAATTAAGTTGACTGTCATAAGCATCAAAAGTCATGCTTTCCTTGCATAAGAGTTTGTTAAAAACAATTTTTTCAATGTAAAAGTTAATAAATCTTATACAACTTAATAAAACTATATTACTTTGTTCGGGGTCGTCTTCATGAAACTATATTACATTGTTTGGGGGTTATCTTTATGAAAATATATTGCGTTGTTCCTGGAAATCTTAAAAACACGTAACTCCACATAAATTGATTTAACTCATTTCCGATAGGTGGCAGCACACTGAAGATGAAAAAATAGCACATGACCATTTCACCCTCCCCAACAGCTCCTATTTCGAACAATTAGGGAAAATGTCTAAACTACACAAGCTAATTGTAACTGACTTTTGTAAGTGTACTTTCAAGGATTCAAAATGGCAAAATATAATGCTTTGATTTGATTCGCAAATCTCAGTCGGGGCGCCTAAGAAGTCTAATGGATAATTCATAAATTATGCACGTAACAAACATTCCATTTCTCGTGATAAAATTTAATGAGCGCGCCTAATGTAGGCGTTTAAAGGAGATTACCTGACTAAAAGCATAATTCACGCTTTCTATCTAAAACTCGATTATTTAGGAAGCTGTAAGCTGTAGAAAGCGAAATAAGATCAAAAGCACGTTCTTTTTACCATTGCTATAATGGAGTTTCATAACTCTTACAGGTTTAACTGAAATTATTTAGCTTGTCGATTTTGATTTGCTAATAATGAATGTTAGGATAAATAAAGCTTGTAAAATGTAATTAATTATTTCAAGAAGCAGAAACAGTAATAGAAATGTGTACTGAAAGAGTAATAGGTAGAATTTCCAGTGTTGATTGATTATTGGTTAATTCAATAAATTAATATAGTAAATTTTCAACTTATGAATTCCATTCAATACATATTTTTGATTCGTCTATTTTTGAACGTGGAATAATATGGTTGTGGTATCCGGTTGAACTGGGAGATTTAAAAAAATATAAATAAATTAAACGTTAATTTCTCCGAATCTCCGATAAAAATGAAAACTATTTACACTTGTTTTGTCATTCAGCGTTTTAATAATTTGAACAAAATTATTAAAACAATTTTTGAAAAAAAAATTGACCCAGGGTTTTTTGCCTCACTTCGCTTAATTCCAGTCGACAAATCTTATAAACTATAAAATATAGTTACAAATAAAAAACGACAAATATGTTCAGGACATTCGGTTCCTAAATCAGTATTTTTTTTAATGTTCTTACAATTTTTGGTACAATTGTTTCATGAAGTTGAAGAAGATTGAAAATTTTCCTGTTTTAAAGACTATACTGCTTGCATCTCGAAAACTGAAAGTGACTGTGAGCAAGCAGTAAGTGTTTAATTTGTAGTCGTGTGAAACCCTACAAAAATGTACATGCATCCATAAGAAATTGAGCTACAGCTGCGAAACCCGACATGTATGTATCATTCAAGAAGATGTGCAAATGATTCGAATTCGATAGCAAAGAAGAAAAAAAAACATTTTACTAACAATGGTGGCAACAAGATGGTAAATTCTCCCCTGGCAGCTATGCAAACCGATATTCGGTGCGGCATGCAGTTAATTAAATTGCTCATATCCATATGCAAAATATTTTGTCACAAATGTTGCAACAGCTTAGTTTATTCAGTGGTTTTCTGAGAAGGCAACAATTGCCGTCCCAGCATTTCACAGACGCATTCTATTGGTAATATGTCTGTGGACCTGGATGGCCATGGGAGGGCATAAAATCTTCGAAGCCATTGTTGATAAAGTCGTGCAGTATGTGGTGGAACGTTGTCTTATAGGTATATGGAACCTCAAAGATATGTTTATATCCTCAAACGCATTGCTTAAAAAGTCTTGCAATACATAGACGAGTGTTGTCTCGTTGGTAAATGGAACCAAAACTGCTTGGCAGCATAGGCAGAACAACCGGTTGCAGAATATCGTCGACGAACAAGCGAACCGTCAAATTGGCTTGCAGCACAAGTAGAGGAGATCGGTTGTCCCACGAGATGTTTCCCCATCCCCAGATTGTTACACCACGTGTGATGACCGCTCGACAACCAATACGGGAAACTGCATATACATCTATACTAAATCCAGAACTCATTGTAACTTTGTAATTGAAAATCTATGTTGCTTCAATTTGGAGATTAAGTCGTAACTCTTTCAATTCGCCAATGGAGGTGCTGCAAACTTTCATAATTGATAGTGATTAATCACTTGCTTATAGGTAGACCCCACTTTTGCATCTGTAGAGCACTTGAGATCCACTTATAAGAGCTAGTAGATAAGACCTTGCAGAGCCGTTCCAGTAGCTGAAATCTAAAGGGTCGACAGGCCATTCGAAGACCTGTGGTTCCTTTCCGGTTGAGTTTGTAAGAGTTTTTGAAATGGCGCCCGATATCTGAAAGTGACACTTGTGCAACTAAAGTGTATTTAGTGTACTCTTGGATATGGAGAGCCAATTTGAAATTGGAAGGACAACAGCCACGCAGGAGGATGACCTAGATGATAAAAATTGCATCAGGAGGATAACCTGAGGTAAAAATAGCAGGAGGTTGTCAGTTGCACACCAATCTAACATTAGAGGGTGGGATATGAAAAATCCACTTCGACGATAAGAGCTAGTATTTCCATCCCAGTATCTCAACGATAGAGCATCGGTTGGCTAGTATGAAGATCCATGGTTCGATCCCCGTTTGATGTAGCAAAGTTCTTTCCCTACTTCAATTGAAAGTTAAAAAGATGCATAAATACTTATGAGGAAACGCTGTATGCCTATACACAGTGCCGTTTACAAAAGTATAGAAGCAAAATGTAGATGTACTGTAATGTTATGTACAGCTGTATCTGTACTCACATCGCTACTGTCTCATTTAACATGAGGAAGGAATATTTACCAGATTCATATTTTCCAGCACTTGTGTCATATACTGTTTTACTAACGAAGTGTTTTAACTGATAGTTGATTTATATAACAGTTTAAATAAATTATTTTATAAATGCGTTACAGGTGACCAGGCCGATGTTTTATGAAATTTTCGATTACGAGCAAAAATATAATTTAGAACTCATGCAGGTGAATTTAAAATTTTGATTCTGCGTGATAAAGTCCAATAAAGACTGTTAAGCTAAGTCTAAAGCGGCTAAAAGTTTTATGTAAACTTTTATATCGTGAACTCAATCATTTGTTAAGGAAATTATTTACAACATAATAAAGTTATCTCCTTATTCTTAGTCGTGTGGCTAACACTGAAAATAATGGCTATTAAATTTCTCTTACACGAAATTTAATTTCAATTCTGTTCATTTTGCTCCTGACGAACGAATCATTAATTAATGTTGATATAACTCTGCATGATACACGTATTGATCTGTTAAGAAAATATAGGATTTTAACCTTCCGAAAAGCAGTATTTAATTACAAACATATATTACAATTTCATTAAATTAAAATATATTACAATTTAGTTAATTAATTTTTAATTTAATTAAAAATATTTTATATTTTAGGAATTATTTGATATAAGATACATCAAAATCGGAAACGAATAAAGTACACAGGGATAAAAAATGATTTGTGTACATTACCATTTCCACCTGTTTAATTATTACGTTTTAGATTTTTACTTTCCTTATATACATAATGTATAAGGAAAGTATTGTGACGGGGTCGAAAATTCGAATTCGAGTTTTCGACGGGAGAGCACGTTGCAAGCATCCCTGATCACGAATTAAACATTTTTGAAGTGGTGACTGTGTGTGCGCGCGTGTGTGTGAAACTATGTGTGTGTGTGTGTGTGAAAGTATATGTGTATGTGTGTGTGAAAGTATGTGTGTGTGTGTGAAAATTTGTGTGTGTGTGTGCGTCAGTGAGCCTGTGGAGACGATAACTAATGAACGCATGGACCGATTCGAACAAAATTTGGTACAAAAATCACAATCTGTAAACACTGGAAGCGTATTGTTTTTATACGCAATCGAATGTTCTGAATCCCCCTAAATTTTCGAGTGAAATTTAAAAAAAATCGTCAAAAAATCAAAACCGCTAATAAGGTTACACAAATACACATTTCTTATGTAATTTTTTATTAGAAAACTATTGACATAAATTTTAGAACGCTAACATAAACCGTTCTCGAGATATTGCACATTTTCAAAAAAATTATCAAAATGTCATATAAAATAAAAAATATATATATTTCCTATTGACAAACATGTTCCCTTTTCATATGTAATACCATGCGTTAAATTGAGTGACATCATTCTCGTGGATCTAGCTCGTTCCATTCATGAAAAAATATACTTTGAGTAATACTTTTGTATTTGAACACCAATAGTCATTTATCTGCTGTAAGAATAACTTATTTCTTCGTCCATAACACATTTTGGCGAAGAATTTGGTGGAACGTCGCCAACTTGGCGACTTTTTTAAATGTTGCTAAACTAACGAAAAACTCGCCAAATGGATAAAAATGACGCTAAATCAATGATGACTCATTGATGATGACGACATGGAAAATGACGACTCATTGATGAAAATTCAATATCTTAGAAAGAATATAAATAACAACTATAAATAATAATCTTTTTTTTTAAGTGTAAAAGTAGTCCATTCATTGCATTATATAAGGAACGTAATGTGCTAGCCACATCAGATTTTCTATCTGGATTTCAAACTCTCTCGCTTGTCCTCACTTTTTCCATCATTATCATATTTGCTTAGGAATTCATATGCATGCTGAACTACTAAGTATGCATGCACTCTATCAAAAATTTTTAATTTTTGAAAAAAAATAATTAAAAACAAAAAATATTTTTGTCCGATTTGAAAAGAGAATATATGAAAATTAAAATTTATGACTTCAGAAAAATACTTTTTGTAAAGTATTTTCATCTATGTTAGATTCAGAGCATTGAAGCACTACATAGTTTCAGATTAATAAAAAAGAAAATTGTTTTGGGCGACTTCAGTTAAAACATAATTTGGAGGACAATGACCTTTATAATTCATTTTTTTAGATATGACATATCTTATATATAATATCTTCAAAATAATAAGTTTAAAAATCCGCAAAATATGTAATAATAAAGCAGTAATATTTTCATATTTACATCAGACAAATGTTAAACTATAAGAGTTTCAATTTAAAAATATGTAAAACATGTTTCTTTGTTCAAAGTCAAAGCAAAATATAACTGATTTCTGTCCTCCAGAACTACTATCTCCCCTTAAATAATAAAATAGACAAACAGGAAATATGCTTATATTTTGGGCGCTAATATCTTGAACTCACTGCAGAAAGTAGAACTCAAATTTGTCTTCATATACTCATTATAGGTACACTAAGCCTATCAATGACAGGAAAATTAACCCTTTTAAATTGCAACTTTTATTAATAAGTTTTCAATTTGTTAATAAAATATGGCACTTTTAGTGTCAAACTAATCGTTTTAATCGAAAATCGGCTCAATTAGGTTTTGTACTACGGTCCATAATGTAAATGCGAAAAGTTTTAACATTCTGGATCACCGGATAGCTTGTTAACACTCTGATAAGTTTATTTTAATACTTCCCCTATTTTGTGCATACCGTGATGAGAAATCGAAAATCTGGCTAAAAATATGGCGATACTAATAGTATTATTTGCAAAGTTTCAGTTTTTGAAGTCATCGAGGAATTTCTGGAGGGACAAAAAGAGACAAAATCAAGTTAGATAATTATTCTATAGATTGACTAGATTGTTTTTATAGAAACGGAATTCATTTTGAATATCAATATAGAATATATTTTATTCAGTTATGAAAAATAATGGATAAATTTAAAATTTTGATTATAGGCATAGGTTGATTTTTAACTCAAACTAATACAATAGTTGTTTAGTTTTCAGTAGTAGAATTTTGTAGTTTTTATTATACCTATCTCGAGTAAGGTGACTATTTTTAATTTCCCTATATACATAGTATAGTGTATAGGGGAAGCATTGTGATGGGGTTGAAAATCCGATTTCGAATTTTCAGCAGAAGAAAGCGTTTTAAGCATCGCTGAACTCGAATGGAACATTTTTGAGAAGACTATTTTTTCTTTGTGTGTGTGTGTGTGTGTGTGTGTGTGTGTGGATGCAATATCCAAAGCCCTATAAGGATATATAATTGAATTTCAGACCGGATTCTTAGTTTTTGAAATATCGGAGATAGAATTTCGATATTTTAATACTCTAAAAATTTGGTTCTAATTTCGATATTTTAGCTAGCTATAAATACTAAGCGAGTAATTTGTAATCCTCCGAAATCCCCATAAGAACATTATAATATAATTTCAGATAGGGCTCTCAGATTTCGAAAGAGAATGTTCATATTTTCGATATTTTAATATTTTGAATTACTAGGAGGATCCGCCTCCTTCTCACTATAGCTCCCTAATGCCCAAAACTCTCTTTACGAATCATGAGTTTCGTGTCCAACACGCTGACGATCGCTTTGTGAGCTCTTTAGTGCCGATTGCTACGGTGCTCGCTTAACCAATGCAAAATTTAAACTGTTTATGAAGCATACATTAAAATCCTAATCCCATCTAGCCCATTTACGGACTTATATTAGGATATATGTATATGTATCATTTCAAAACCACAAGTTTTGCATTACGTTCATAATGCAGTCACCAAAAATTGCCAAGCAGTTCTTAATCTAGAGAAATTACACTGTTGGCTAGAATTTTAACAGTTTCAATTTCAATATCAAAATCGAGGCTTATTTGATAACTTTAAAGACAAAATGTGGTATCGGGTACAAAATTCGTGGAAAAATATAAACCTCGACACAAAGTTTTCTTTAATCTACTGTCCCCAAAAATCCGGGACGGAGGATCGGCTTCCCCTAGAGACAACCTAGCTGTGCTGAAAATATACCTAAAACTTGTTACAATGACGGATACAGAAAAGCTTTAGAGGTGAAATGGGGCTCCCGAAACAGATATCTGAGATCCGGATCTTGAGAGGTCCGATATTCGATATATACCAATCGGTCGGGAAATCGATTTTGCTTCTCGGATCTGACGTTTGAAGTATGTAACGGATTCGTATCTGATATCTTTATTCCAGACCTAGTATAAAATATCTGATGTGGGGGGTACTTAACTTTTTCTACTCAATACGACTTTATTTCTTTCGCAGCAATTATAACGTATAAGATGCACAGCAGAATAGTTTTGACACTGAATTAACATCACCTAAATTGAATTTGGGCAAATTTGCTAACATATGACACAATTATTCAAAGAGAAATGCAATATATACACACACACACACACACACACACACATATATATATATATATATAGTGTATGTGTGTGTAAGAGAGAGAAAGATATTTCATGTATGATTTACAGGGTGATTATTAAAAAAACTTTGCCGATATATGAGCTCCTAACGATCATACAGTTCAAGGAAACGAAAAGAAATGTTGGATGCAAGTACAATCTGAAACAAAAAATACGACTCACCAAGAACGAATAATCCAAATAAGACGAAACTTAGTACGTGTAATGTGGATACACACAAAAAAAAGAAATGATTAGAATTTCAGAACAATTGGATGTTTTATTGCACTGAAATATCTACACAAAATGAGCAGGTCAATATGATGTTAGTCCACCTCTGACCTTGATACAAGCTGTTACCCGACGCGGCATTGATGCATAAACTTGCCGGATGGTGTTCTGAGAGATATCGTTCCAAATGGCCTCCAATTTACGAGCTAATTCGTCTACATTCCGGGAAGATCGAAGGCGACGCCCCATCTCAGCCCAAATGCGTTCAAGAGGCGAGAAAGCTGGGGATCTGGCTGGTAAAGGAAATCTCTCGAAAGCACGCAGACAATAATTGGAGAGGTGTGCCGTGTGTGACCTGGCATTATCTTACTAAATATTTAGCCCAGGGTATCACGAAAGGAATGGCAATACAACGGATCGTAGAATGTTGGCAACGTACCACTGTGCTGTGATGGTGACACGGAGGACTATCAAAATGGTCGACTATTAAACGAAATGCCGCCCCAGACCATAACTCCTTGTTGTCGATCCGTGTGGCATGTGACAGTAAGCGCATGATCCTGACGATGTCCGAGCTGTCTTCAGACACGTCTGCGCTGGTAATTGGGACTCAGTTCGGAACGAGACTCATTACTGAATGAAGACAATTCGTTCCCAATCCAAACAATTCCACTTTGATCGGGCCCGGCACCATTGCAATTGCTGTTGACGGTGCATACTGATTAGTGATAGGTGGAATAATGGGCGCCACGAGTATTTCCCGTAGTCTCCTATTAATGGTCCGAGTGGTCACTTCCGTTTTTGTCAAACGTTGGATGGTTGATAACGACGAATCTCGTGCTGTCACAGCTGCTGTTACAATCGCTCTATCTGACCGTTCTGTCGTCGCTCTAGGCCGTCCGCTGCCCGCTTGTAGTTGAAATCTGCCATTTCGGACCCATTCCTGCCAACATTCTCTAATTGCTGCATTGCTTCTACCCAAATGCCTAGCGATTCGTCGGTGTGGCTATCCAGCCTCATGCAGTCCGACCGCACACCCTATTTCAAACTCCCTTATATGTTCGTAGTAGCCGCAAATTCGCTGGCGAGGCATTGTTACAATCAAGGTGTGTTAACAGAATCGAAATCCACTGCACGTTTTGCTCCTGAAAGCGAGGTTCACTTCTTATATACACCACCATGGCGCTCAGTTTCAATGCGTTGTAGTTCCGACTATTCATTCATTGGCTGCGAATTTTTGATCATTTGCATATTCGGTCGAAAGGTGTTTGTATGTAAAGTTTCATTACTATCGGATTATTTTGAGGGGGAGTGGATTTTTTTGTCTTGGAGTGTATTTTACGGTATGCTCTCAAGAATGATGTGAAAAAACAACAGTCCTGTTCTCCCACTTAGGCTTATAGTGATACAATTTCGAAATTTTTAAATGGCAACACCTACAATATTTTATTGGAATGTGATCTTCACAGTGAAAAAACATAAATGGCGTTGAAACGGTACCTGCAGAACGATAAACGCCGGCGCTAGGCAGAGACTAAAAAAAAGTGAAAACAACTGTGGCGTTCACTAGTACACGAATTTCTGTTCCATTGACGTCACATTCCAAACCGAATGTTCGACTCAGGACCCAGCCTGCTGAATCTCCTTCGAAAGGAGAAGAAGAGACAGTATGCATATTTCCAGGTTCGGCGTAAGACACCGTCATGGCTGACGTCATCATCGTAAGAGAAGGAAAATACATTGTGATTTGAGTGCCACTTGCGTTCTTGCACTTTGATTTGACCAACATGACGCTTATAGTGAAACAACGGGGTGAAATGGTAAAGCTGTATTACCTGAATGGACAAAATACCGCAGGTACATTGCTTGTCTAGTAGACAGTCTACCGCACAAACTATCGGCTACGACGAGGCCCGTGTTCTGTACAAGCTGCACGAGACTTAGTATGCAATTTTGTAGTAACTAGTTGTACATGCGATCGATCTCGTCCTGGACGACCTTCCGTTCCTGTCGTGGTTATTGCAGAAGCGCATGAGACGATAAGCGAAGATCGCATTGCAAGTGCAGTTTCACGCTTGCTGGATTTGTCGAATTCTACTGTCTTTAAGATTCTGGGCTCTAATCTACACGTGTTTCCGTGTCGGTTCCAGCGTGTCCAGCTGTTGTAAGCGGGTGATTGCCAAATACGCTTAGATTTTGCTAATGCATTCCTCATCTGGTATGACGATAATAACAGATGGCTTTTATGCATTTTGTAGATGGATGAGGCACATTTCTCCCTGACTGGTAACGCAAATTCGAAGAACTGTGTGCACTGGGCAGACCAAAATGTCCAAGATGTGGTGTCACTTCCGTTACCCCAAGCAAAAGTAACTGTGTGATGCTGGATAACAAGCACCTTAATCCTAGGCCCTTACTTTTTTGAAGAGGTTACTGTCGTAGGTCTACGCATGTGTACGGTAACGAGTGGTCGCATTGAAGTAATGTTGACCAATTACGTCATTCCTGAATTGCAACAGGCAAATGGCCTATCTGACGCCGTGTGAATGCAAGATGGCGCTCCCTCACATGTGGTGCCCTCTATGAAACGTTTATTTACACAACAGTTTGGTGATAGAATTATCTCCCGCTATTTCATGTTTCCGTGGCCACCTAGGTCCCCTAAACTCACTCCAATGGATTTCTGGCTGTGGTGATACATAAAATCTGAAGTGTATGCAGGCAATCCGCAAACTCTATTTGATTTGAAAGATGCCATCACACGTGAGGTTCAACAGATTCCTCTTAACATGGTACGTGCTTCAGTGCTATTCACCATCTGTTACATGAAAAGTGTCATCGTGTGTGGAGGCAGGCACGTGAAAAATTTGTGGAACACAATAAAATATTTTGCTTTTCTGTCGCTGTTCTGTCCTTATTGGTTGTTTTCACTTTTTTCAGGTCTCTGCCTAAGGCCGGCGTTTTTTGTGCTGCAGGTACCGTTTCAACGCTATTTATGGTTTTTACTGTGAAGATCACATTCCAATAAAAAGTAGGTGTTGCCATTTGAAAATTTTTCTAAATTGTGTCACTGTAACCCTAATTGTGAGAGCAGGACTGTTCTATTTTCACACCATTCTTGAGCGCATACCTTAAAATACATACACCCAAAATGACCGCTCATATGTCGGCAAAGTTTTTGTATTATCACCCTGTATATCCTCCCAAAAGCAAACTATAATCGGAACGATTCTTGATGTACATTTTAACTTGTTTCTTAAATTATGCTACGCAAAATGTGTGACATTTATTTAGTTATAGAGAAAAAATTTTCAGACAGGTAATTTTAAGTCACCTGTCCCCTTTATGTTTATGGAACAAAAGTTTATGTAAAGCAATTTTATCGGGATTGACATGCATCGACATTCATAGTCTATCTTAACACAAATAAGTGCTACAACCAGGATCAGAAGAAAAAAATAAACGTGTCTTTCCATAAACTGTCGACTGCAAGTTAATTTTTAAAAGTTTTCAGAAATATTATTTAATATTATCCTATTTGTGTGGCAACAGGTTAATTAAGCTGATGAATTAGATGCAATTGACAAAATGATGTTAATATGTACTATATTAAAAAACATTAACATTACAGATTTCTAACGTGGGATACTACCATTGTAATGGGAATTATCAGTGCCTGTACCCGTAGGAAATAATACTACGAAACTTGGGAATTTCGAATAATTTTAATTCCATTCATTTGATTCATAAAAATATATCTAGTTTTAGTTGTTCATAATATATCTACATAAAATATCATAGCGTTAGGTGCGTTCCATTTGTTCCATACCTCGCAGACACATATCCACACATACACACAGAAAGTGAAAATGACGTATTTTCGAGTATTCTAAATGTTTTGAACAGGTCTCTTGACACGTGGTCTTGAGTCAAAATTTTAAATTTGAAAGTCTTTGGGAATATTAGGGACGCAACTAAATAATAAACGTCTAAAGAACATAGCAAGTCTTAGGGAAGTAAATATACCGTGTAACAGTTTTTCCTGTAAGTTTTGGTTACTTCAAGTCCAGCTTACGTAGATACAATGGGACAAACTTCGTCTTTTGATTTAATTTGTAAATTTCAAAGCTTAGGTAAATCTAAATGAAGAGTGAAACCTAAAGAAAATCAAAGGAATCTTATATGCACTTAGTGATGCGGTTTACAGGCGAAGATACGTTCAGCCATAGGGGACAATGACCCCCAACGATATTCGGTAAATATTATTAATATCATGCAGATGAGAATACGGAGCCGTCTTGGCAATCAATCTGTTTCATGCAACCTAGAACTAGCTGTCTTCAGTGCTTCAGAGCAATTTAGAACTAGCTGTCTTCAGTGCTTCAGAGCAATTTGGAACTAACTGTCTTCAAGATCGACAATGTACTTTCTCAGCAAGGCATCAGCCACGGGGACTTGTTTAACCGAACAATATGCCGGTTAGGGTCTAAAAATCACCAATTAAGTAAATACTCTCTTGCCGACTGTTTGGATAACAGTCTAACAAATCAGTTAAACACCGCTACCTTGAAGAGGTCCGCATGTAGTACGTGAAAGGAAACCATATAATTAATCATCGCGTATTCATATTACCCTTAGCGAAGGTGGGACAGGGCAACAGAGCCAAATCCTGTCAACCCAAAAAGGCTATACCTCCTCTCAAAGGTGGTATTGAAAGCATACAATAGCTGTACTTTAAGTCACAATGTGGTAATTAAATAACTAGTGAAACTTGTGAACGTGCGTTAAAGAGTCAGGTGATAAGCGTCGCCAGAACATGAACCAGGAGTTATCATAGCACAGAGTCCAGTTCATAAGACAGACCACATATTCAGGAAGCAGGACGCACTACACGTAGTTCACTGCCTCTCAAATGTTGCTGAAATATGCACGCAAATCTGGGAGAAATACTGTTTTTTTGCATCTCTAGTACAGCGTGTAGCTTTGTGTATTCAGTGTGTAAGACAGTAGATAGCAATCATTGTTCAAACCGAATCGCATTTTGCACAATGCCGTGTGCATCCTCAGTGTGTGGCCTGTCAGAATACACACGGATCATCACGAATCTACTTACATCCATTGCATAGCACATAACTATGCGGTGCAGAAATAACTGATCGCGGTAGGACAGTTTAAGACCCACCCTCGTGGCGACCTTACATGGTTTACGCCACTATGGAGGTCGGCCAAGAGGAATATCCACCATCCAGCTAGATGAACAATCAGGAAAGCAAGGGTCGGCGGAACCATTCACCAGACAGAACGCAGACAACCCACCGAGACTGGGCTCCAGCCGCCGAAGAGTCTGGAAACAGGTCTTAAGGGGCCTGCTCCTCTTCGCCACATGGAAGCGCCTGCTTCAAGTCATAAGACACATTAGCACTCGATCAATCAATAGATTGATATACCTCCACAGGAAGGAGGATCCGAGCTATGAGAAAGCTAAGTTCCGTATGTTGCGATGGGCCCCTGTGGGAGAGATTGAAGTAGGACAAGGAGAGTTGATGATGTTTTCCGTATCAGATACACAGAGAGAACATTGGACTGTGTATTACTGATAAATGATAAATTTATGTTCCAAGAAAAGTGAAAAATGCTCTCATGTAAAAACATGATATGCGTATTTTGTAAAAAATAAAATTTTAGAGTTTTGCATGATAGTGGTTTTTGTTTTAGAAATAATAAAAGCATCTATCCAAAAAGTAAAATAAACATATTTAGTCTTGAAAAATATGTATAGTTAATAGAGGATTCTTTATGGTATTACTACGAGAGAAAATTAGAAAATAGATGATATAAATAAGACTATACAATAACGAAGGTAAAATTATTTTATACGAGATAAAGCTAGAGGAAACCATAATGTAAAAACAATGAGCATCCATAAAACATTTTTCAGAAGGGGGAGGGAGCGAGGAAACTAATGACGCATGTGGTCAAAAGTAAGGATAAGACGTGCAACATCGACTAGACTGCTGTCCACTATTGTGACCTCGAGCGTCAAGTCGGATAAGTGCACCCTCTTGCCCTCCCCTATGGGCTCCAATAATAAACACAATTTTCTTCACTCCGACTGCCAAGAAAAATATCTTAATACACTGGCTTCCAAAAGTTAAGTACGGACGGTAAAATCAACAAAAATGGAAAAGTAAAGCTTTGTTTAACTCAAAATTAAACATGAAGGTAGCAAATGTGTTTGTGAATTAAAGAAAACAAGAATTATGTACAAAGATGAAAAAAATACTTACTTTTCGTAAGTGATATGATGTCGTCACAGATGGTTCATTAACAAAATGATGTTTAAAGGCAAATAAACCAAAGAAAACTTATATTAATATGGTATGTGACCATTCCGGACCTTCACACAAACTTTACAACGATTTTCCATGCTTTCAATAAGATGATCAACCATCGCAAATGCGAGCAACGACCACTCAAGGGCATCTCAAAGGTTTTCAATGGGATTAAGGTCGGGAGAATATACCGGCCACTCCATACGAGAAATGCCATCACTTTCTAGGTATTCGTCAACGATGTTAGTTCGATGGGAACGGGCATTATCGTCCATAAGGAGGAAATCTAGACCAACTGCTACAGCGTAGAGTCTCACAATCGGGTCTAGAACTTCAACCAGATACCCCGCAACCGTCACAGAACCACCTTTAAAGATGTGCAGCTCTGTGCGATATCCAAATGAAATCCCAGCCCATACCATGACGCTGACACTTCTGAATGTATGATGTTCGATGATGTTCTTGGCCTGATTGAGTGTGCCTCGTTCTATCCAGAATTTTACATGCTTATCACCTGATTGCAGGGAAAATATGGACTTGTCCTTAAACAGGACGTTGCACCAATCTGAGACAGTCCACTTGACATATTGACGACACCACTTTAATCTTGCCCCGCTGGCTTGGACGGTTAGTGGAACACAAAAACGTGGTACTCTTCACGTGGAGCCTTCGGCTCACAGTACTGACAGATATTGTACTAACAAGAGCCGCTGCAACCACGGTTGTAACAGTTGTGGAGGTCGCTCGTCGATTCCGCTTGGCTACTATAGCAATATACCGATAATCAGAAGGAGTGGTAATCCTTGAATGACCGGGTACAGGTCTCCAGACAACTGTTTGACTTATTTGAAATTGTTTCCATAATCGAAAAATTACGAATGAACAACGCCAAAGAAAATAGCGACATCTTTGATTGACTGTCCTGCTTCAATGAGTCCGACAGCACGTTAGCCTTCATTACCTGTCATTCGTCTTTTTTTAGCCCTAGAAATACAAATATCATCAAACACAATCCTACAAAAGTTATAAAAACTTCGTATCAGGATTTAAATTCACCCGATTGGCTGTAACATAAGATATTTGCATACTGCCATTTACATCCGCAGCGATTTTCTCCCACTCAAATTCAAATACGCTTTCGAAAAATGAAAATTTGCATTGCGTGCTTAACTTTTGGAAGTCAGTGCAAAGAGATTTCCTCTATAAGTCCTGAAGCATTCCTTTAATTGTCGATTGGAGTGTTTTAGAACCTTAAATACCAGTGCCTACTGCCAGGAATGCGACCATGCGTAATCGATTGAGAAAATATGCAGAACCTCTACTGGCGAATTGAAGAAGCTATAATTCATATTCCGAAAAACGAGGCAAGGTAGGCGAAATTTTTCAATTACAAAGTTGTAGAATGTTCTCTATTTCGTACGGAAAAAGTGTGGTTACCACATAACATGTACACAGACGATAAAAATTATGCCAACAAAAAGAAATAATTCTTATTCATTAATTTAAATGCATTATTTGTCTGCTACTTTTATACCGCATTTACTTTTTACTGCAAAAATGACAATTCGAAATAAACTAAAATTAGCTTATCACATGAATTATTATTTAACATTCACTGATATGCAGCTATAGAACATTTCAATCGAAAATTAAAGGGATGCATAAGGATTTATGATGAACCTTTCACATATAAGATTTGAAATATATCTATATATTATAATGTTACGAACTTGTAAAATGCTGTGGAGTCGCTTTACCCCCCAAGTTCGTACAACAACATCGTTTTTACAAGTTCGTAACATTATAATATACAGGGTCTTTCAAAAGTCCGTATAAACTTTAAAAATTCATTAAAAATCGAAAAATCATAGCATTGAGTTTTGTACCATATATAGGTTTGTACCATAAGTATTCAATTTGTACCATAAGTATTTCATGCAACTTTTCCCATGAAGTGAGTCTAGGGTTGCCACATGCCGAAGTTTGAAAAAAAAGGTGACAGATTTGGACGATTTATCTTTAATTTGGCGTTCCCGAAGGTTCGATAAGGACCTTGAAATAACGATTATTCTACGAGATATAAGATGGTTCTAGAAGTTTCTACAGAGAGAGTTTATAAAAGGAGCCATCACTCATCTGGAAAGCAGTTGCAAGATACGAGCTACTTTGAACTGTGATTTTTTGTCAATGTTTTGAGAATGGTGGCAGCTATTTTGTATAATGACTTTTGCCAATGTTTTAAAAATGGTAGAAACTACTTTGTAAAATGACTTTTGTCAATGTTTTGAGAATGGTAGAAGTTATTTTGTAAAGTGAATTTTGTTAATGTTTTGAGAATGGTAGAAGTTATTTTATAAAATGACTTTTGCCAATGTTTTGAGAATGGTAGAAACTATTTTGTAAAATGACTTTTATAATTGTTTTGAGAATGGTAGCAGCTATTTTGTAAAATGACTTTTGTCAATGTTTTGCGAATAGTATCGAATATTTTTTGAAATTCGTAAGTGCTGTTCCGCTTGAGAATATTTGTGTTAATTAGCCAGGAATTTGAACTCATTCTTGTATACTGAGTGTACATCCACGATTCCAGAGGATACGCCGTAACAATAATCACTTTATTCGAAAATACTGCATACAAAAATAGGCTTGACCATATAAAATAAAGAAATAGAATGTTTTTTTTTGGTGGGGGATCATAATGCAGGAGAGGATCTGACTTCGGGGACCTTCTTTATCTCGGAGGTAACAATCTGACCCCAAATAATATACCCTCACCCCCAAAGACACTCTATTAAATTACTTTAGCCGATATTGGATATAATTCAGGAATATTATCCGGGTCCGAATAAAATAGAACCAGAAGTATCCAAACTCCAAGTCGAGAGCAGATTATCGGACTAAATGCTTTATGTACAGTTTAATATCCAACATTTAATTAAGGAAATTGTTGATAGCGTAATAACGTCAAAAGTAAATTCTGTGTTGAATAGCTGACGTTGTAAAGGATTATCATAATTCTATTACGCAAAGTTTAAATGAATATTCGCGTGTCATTTCGGAACTTTATAATAGTTAATAAATGATAAAATTTATGTTTGCATGAGTTGAGCAGGAAGAACGTGCGTAATTTTCTTTCATGACGAAATTATCAAGACAATGCGTAATTAGCATAACCATGAAACAAGCAAACAGAAAACGTTCGAAAATTTACAATCATGCTCTCAATGCAGCCACAAGGTACATTGATTGTTACTTTCCCTACAATTCATGGAAATGTATAGGGAAAGTATTGGAATCATGCTGAGAATCGCAACTGGAGTTTTCATTGTATCTGCATGTTGTGAGACCTCTAGAATATGAAATTACTATTTTAATGTAACGTCTGTGTGTATGTGGGTGGGTATGTTGTTGTTGTTGTTGATACCCAGACCGTCCGACCTTCCCTAAAGGTGTAAGTTAACTGTTTGGACGACCGAGAAGTGCCAGACAATTTAGACCGGAACCCAGTGGGGGAGGCATCCACAGAGACCGTGCCCTCCTTCCCCTACCACCAACCTCTCGGAAGGACTTACGGACCCACATATTTAACGTGATCGTACTCCGCTTAAACCCGGCGGCAGTTTTGGCAGTGGCGGGAATCGAACCCGGGCCTACCGAGTGCAATTCCCGCGCACTAACCACTAGTCTACTTCGCCTTGTGTGTGTATATGTGTGTGTGTGTGTGTGTGTGTACGCGTGTGTCTCTGTGTGTGTGTCTGTGTGCGTGTCTGTGTTTGTGTGTTGTTGTTGTTGAAACCCAGACTGTCCGACCTACCAGAAAAGGTGTAAAGTAACAGTTTGGACGGTCGGGAAGTGCCACCCAATTTAGACCGGAACCCAGTGGGGGAGGCATCCACAGGGACCGTGCCCTTCTTCCCCTACCACCAACCTCTCGGAAGGACTTTCGGACCCACATGTTTAACGTGATCGTACTCCGCATGAACACGGCGGCACTTTTGGCAGCGGCTGGAATCGAACCCGGGCCTACCGAGTGCAACTCCAGCGCGCTAACCAATCGGCTACCGCGCCCTCTGTGTTTGTGTGTGTATTTTTATGTGTGTGTGTGTGTCTGTCTGTGCAGATTTTTATTGACCGAATTATATAAAATTTTACAGGTAAGTCACTTGTGGGATACCCTGGTGCTGATTAGATTACGATTCGGGATAAAAAAACACCTTTTTTGTGAAATGGCACGCAAAAATGCCTGCATCCACTCTTACTAAAAAACTAATTGATCAATTTTCACAGTTTATGTATGTTCAAATACATTAATTGTATGCTTGTGTCATGCGTAATGTTTGAGGACGAAAAAAATAAGACAAACTCCATTACTCTAGGAGTAACCATTGAAATGAAAACGTAAATTGAATTAAGAGTGGAAATTCAGTGAAATTTAAAATAATTATGGGTGTTTATTTTGTGCATTTAAACTCAATTTAATGAATAACTGACGACATAAAGAGAACGAGAATATGAGTCTGCAGTGAAAGTCAAGTGCTGCCCATATCAGATTTTTCTGGTCAGATTACACAATTACAGAATAGTCATATTAACTGCGCTGACATCAATAGAGGTTCCACTGTGATACAATTGCAAACAAATATGTGGTGGCAAATGAATTTTTTTCGCGCAAAACTCACCTAAAAAACGCTTCTAAATTTAAGAACGCACTCCTATTGCAGCGTACCACACTGTTAAGTTCTGTGGTTTTTGTGCTCAAATCTTGGGATACTAGGAGGAGGGGATCGTATTCTTAAAACCGATGACATAGCCAGTTTCTGATAATGGATATAGTATTTAATTGTGGTCACCATTGGAACTCTCTACTGGCTAGTGGAAGGAGAAATAATAAAAACCAAGTGAATTATAAACCAGAAGAATAAAAAACAGAAATTTTAACTCAGGACATGTATGCATTCGTACTACAAAAGTATGTATATCTAAACATGATACTATCTGCATTGGTATGCAGACTCACGTATGCATACCAAAGCAGATAGCATCATATTTAGGTATGTATACTTTTGTTGTCACGTCCTATGAAGTTAAGTTGACGCCGCGTTCCAGCAATACATGATTTATATAAAGCAGTTCATAAGACACACTATGTCTAACTCCAAGTCCTCTGGACGAGCCGGACGGCCTGGGGCTTTCACACTATGTCTAACGTCAAATTACCGGCTCGTCAAAACAGGGGACGCGTGTTTCTGCTCTCTGCATACAAACAGCGTACGTCTTTTCATCAGTCACTCTCTGAGTCGCCAAGTTGACGCCATGTCTCAGCAATGCAGTAATTTAAATGATGCAGTTTAATACGAGACGCTAGGTCTGGCGTCAAGTTGGGCACTAGTGGCGCGTCAAAAAGGGGGACGCGGATTTCTCAACTTGACGCCAAACTTTCTGCATCATTTAACTCAATATTGCTGAGACGCGACTTCAACTTGGCGTCGCAGAACATGACTAAAACAGAGACGCACGTTATTGGTATACACCGGTTGTTAGATAATTCATTATTGGGTATTTAACGCATAATTAACAAGACACTTAACAAACAATCTCCAGAAACGAAATCACGTAAACTGCCTCTACTTGCTTGTTAGGAGAGTCTCATTAAAAAGCACTTATCTGACATAATAAAAAGTCTCTGATTTTACACTAAAACAATTTGTCAGTTTGTTCATCTTCTGAAGAGACCTGAGTTTTTGACTAGGACCATTTTAACAAACAATTAAAATAGATGCATATACAACGTATCAAAGATTCTCGGCGAGTCACGAGTAACAGTTTAAAAAATCTGATGTGGGCAACACATGATTCTCCTTATATAAAGTAATGAATTTACTACTTTTACAGTAAAAAATAGGTTTTTCTTATAGTAGATACTAATATTCTTTCCAAGACATTGAATTTTTGACAATTAGTCGTCATTTTCATTGATTTAGCGTCATTTTCATCCATTTGGCGAGATTTTCGTTAATTTTGCAACATTTCAAAACGTCGCCAAGTTGGCGACATTCCGGCAAATTCGTCGCCAAAATCTCGCCAAGCGTTAAGCACTAAGAAATAAGTTATTCTTACAGCAGATAAATGACTATAGGCGTTCAAATACAAAAGTATTACTCAGAGAATCTTTTTTCATGAATGGAACGAGCTAGATCCACGAGAATGATGTCACCCAATTTATCGCATGGTATTCAAAAGTGAACATGTTTATCAATAGGAAATATATTTTTTTTATTTTATATGACTTTTTGATATTTTTTTTGAAAAATGTACAATATCTCGATAACGGTTCGTGTTAGCGTTCTAAAATTTATGTCAATCGTTTTCTAATGAAAAATTACATAACAAATGTCTATTTGCGTAACTTTATTAGTGGTTTTGATTTTTTGACGATTTTTTCAAAATTTCATTCGAAAATGTAGGGGGGGTTCTGAGCATTCGATTGTGTATAAAAACAATAGGCTTCCAGTGTTTACGGATTGTGATTTTTGTACCAAATTTGGTTCAAATCGGTCCATTCGTTCGTTAGTTATCGTCTGCACAGACCCACTGACACACACACACACATACTTTCACACACACACACAAATACACACAGACATCACTTCAAAAATGTTTGATTCGTAATCAGGGATGCTTGAAACGTGCTCTCCCGTCGAAAACTCGAATTCGAATTTTCGACCCCGTCACAATACTTTCCTTATACATTATGTATATAAGGAAAGTAATAATGCTGTGATGAATGTTATGATAGGATTGGATACATGAATATTATTATTTGTGATAATATAAATGATATTTGTAGGGTCCATTTCAGATATCAAAGGAAAGACTATCGCCTCAGAAACTCAATGGATAGAATGTGTAGTGTCCAGATGCAAATCGAGAAGTTCTTCATACGAGAAAGTTTTTCATACAGTTTCAAACTGTTAAAAAAGCATTTAATTATATTTCTCAGTGCATACGAGAGTTTAAAAGTTTTATTGACAACTAGTAAAATTCATTATCGCTAGAATTGTTTTTAAATGTAAAGTGTAAGTATGTTAACAGCATATATGTATCAAAGCAGAACTGGATAAAAGATAAAGTACATACAGCAAACAAAATAAAATATTTTTAAAACGAAATCCGAGGAGTAATACTGCATGAAACCTGCGGTTTCATACAATATTCATTAGTTTGTTTCCATACATTATATTAATGTAAGCATTTCAGATACACGAAAATATTTCTGTACAAGAATTCGATAGAAACTTGTATATCAGAGTTACTTAATATTTACAGTTTCTTTTATTTTTCAGTGTATGCAAGATAGAAATATAGGTACATAAAAATATATCTTATTTCCAATGGAGATATTAGCATACGCAGCGTTATTTTTACTTTCTCATACTATGTAATATATATTAGAGAGAAAATATTTTTTCACAAAAATTTTCGAATTCGAGATTTTGATGCCATATATGTTTTAGGACCTCCTGAACAAGTTTTGACTATTTTTGGAGAGATGTCCGTCTTCTTCTTCTTCGATCCAGACCGTCAGACCTACCAGAAAGGTATAATATATCTGTTTGGACGACCGGGAAGTGCTACCTAATTTAGACCGGAATTCAGTGGGGGAGGCATCCGCAGGGATCGTACCCTCCTTCCTGACCACCAACCTCTCGGAAGGACTTACGGACCCACATGTTTAACGTGATCGTACTCCGCGTGCACACGGCGGCAGTTTTGACAGTGGCGGAAATCGAACCCGGGCCGACCGAGTGCAATTTCCGCGCGCTAACCACTGAGCTGTCGCGCCTCAGAGATGTCCGTCCGTCTGTCTGATGTATGTATTCAATTTCTTGTGCACACGACAGCAACCACAAAAATTAATGGATTTTCATAAAACTTTGTATCCGGCTTTGTTTTCCAAAAATCTAGATACAATTTTTTTTTTAATTCGAGCGAAAACTTCGAAATTGTTTCGAAATTTCATATTTTTTATCATGGCGGCATATGACAAAATTTGCTATAATCATGCATAAAAGGATTTATTTACGGTTCAATGATCACGACACATAATAATTTCAATAATTATTGAGAAAAATAGCCGTGATACACATTCTTTTGTTGATGACATCATTAGCCTTCTTTGAGGGGTAAGTTACCCCCCGGGGGTACATTGTCGAGTATGGTACCAATTGAAAGATTTCTTCAAACCCTTTAAAGTGAAGGGTAACACTCTATAGTAGTAATCATTCATACCCAGTATACTTTACCCAGATTTGTTATCAAAATACCTAGAACCAGAAAGAATTTTTTTTAATTCAAGCGAAAAGTTTGAAATTTATTCGAAATTTCATATTTTTGTAACCTGGCAGCATAAGATAAATTCGACATAATCATGTATAAAAAGATTTATTTATGGCTCAATGATCACAAGACGTAATAGTTTCAATAATGGTTGCGAAATATAGCCGCGATTAATATTTATTTTGTTTGTGACGCCATTAGTATCCCCTTTGGGGGGGGGAGGGTTATCCAAAGGGGGTGGGTACATTGTAAAGCATGGTATCAATCGAAAGAATTTTAAGCCCTCTAAAGTGAAAGGTAACACGTTATAGTTGCAATTAGTTGGACCCAAGATACCGATTTTTCAAATTTTTTCTTGTATAATTAAGAAAAAAAATGAATTCGGATATGAGGAAGTCGAGTTGAGCCACATTCATAATTAATTAGTGGTTCAGGGGCTAGTTCCTGATTGGGTGTTTGATCGCCCAGTAGCGGTGCGTGCATTGGCACTGCGGCAGTCAAACACCACGCCGCTGGAACTGTGAAGAGTGGTGTTTGACTGTTGTGCACATGCGCACATAAGAAGTTGCTCGCGAGACTGCGAGCGAGAGAGAGCACTGTCGCTCCCGCAGTGCCTATGCACTCTTCGCCACTGGGATCGCCTCCCCCTTGTACTTCGGGTTGGCCCACAACGTACGTTCAGATTGCGCCTAAGTTCTACTGTATATTTATTGGCCACAAACCACTGTCCGATGTAGTGTAAATTTCGGTGCCGATACGTCGGGCCTATTTATTATATTGCATTCGATTTTTACATGTTCTTGTGCAAATTTATGGCATATCTCTGGTTTTACACCAACGTAATGGTACCTAATTTCTAACTACATAGCCGAAACCCAAGTTTCTAAAGATTAAGCTTAGGTTGCTCGAAGCTGAAACAACCATGTTTATATTCGCAAAACCCCCAGTGGGAACCAAAATTCCGCCCCAAATAATTAGGTCAAGATCCTGAGACTTGTCGCTTAAACTCCTCTATTATTCACAAATCAGTGGCTGCACTTTAACTTACCTTCTTTACGACTGTCCCAGAGCTTAGTTTACATTAATTTATGTAATTACTCTTCCATTAACATTCGTTCACCTTTGACGAAATTGTTGGTTTCTGTTTCCACTGCCCAGGCAGGGGGGGGGGGGCTCACTAAAAGGCTTAGAGCAGCTTAATCCCTGGCTGGATTGTTGTTGTCTATTTCCCATATATATACTTGACGTCACGAAAGCTAATATAGATTGGCAGGGCGCGACAGCCCAGTGGTTAGCATGCGGGAATTGCACTCGGTCGGTCCGGGTTCGATTCCTGCCACTGCCAAAACTGCCGCCGTGTTCACGGGGAATACGATCACGTTAAACAAGTGGGTTTAAGAGGTTGGTGGCAGGGGAAGGAGGGTACGGTCGCTGTGGAAACCTCCTCCACTGGGTTCCGGTCTAAATTGAGTGGCACTCCCCGGCGGTCCAAACAGATTCCTTATACCTTTCTAGCAGGTCGTACGGTTTAGGTCGCGGAAGAAGAAGAAGAATATAGATTGGCATTGTTTTTACGAGTTGCATCATCAGCAGTAGTATGATATACGCACGGGTGTAAATTGTCCCAATTTCCACTATTATTTTATTTATCACTATTTCCGCATACAACATACCAATTTTCACAGTTAAAAAATAGTGTTCCTAGAAATATTTTAAGCACCCCAATAACAAGTCAAGTAAAGGTCCATTGGTGCACGCATTAGGCGTGTCTATGCTATGGTAAAGAGACCATGACCTATCGAATAAAAGTGATTGCAACACCCATAGAGGAGAATTCAACAAGTTCATAGAACTCGGCAACAAAGTGAGATAGAGAAATAATGCCAATTGTAAGATTGCAGAGCTTGTATAATTAGTAGTAATCGATACAAGGAACGGAGGAACCACATATAGGAACGCAATAAATATCTGTTCAAAAGTAGTTTCATCAGCACCTGTAAGACGGTGACCCTGCAATGGTTATCAAAGTATATGATCATATTCTTTCTGGAATTCAAATGTGCATTGTTATTGATAGAGGGCATTTGACCAGTCTGTACATTAAACTCTTATGTGTGTGTTCTTTAATTTAACATTACTGAATAGAACAATCATTTGACAATAAACTTTTTGTGTCAAAAATGTCTTCTATAATAATTTGACAGTTCGATTCCTACTTGATATACAATGCCCTATAATCTTTTTTTTAATATCTCTTTTGTTTTTCGAGTTCGTTATCCAAAGTAGAGATTGCAATCCCTGGATTCCAGCTGAAAAATGAATATCGTAATACCGGGATTGGTGACGCCAGAATCCCGGGATTGCGGTATTTTTTATCAGATTTACATGCACGTGCTAAACACTTACTAAATTAAACTTTACCCGAGTTTATCAAAGGAAAACATTCATTTTGATATTGAAGCACATTTTGTGAAAACTTACTGATTAGTTAGAAGTAAATGACTTGAAGAAAGGCGCTCTCACTCTGAAATCTGTTTCGGTCAATAGATGGCGCTATTTCAAACGTATTTGTAGCACATTTTATCACGATTATGCTAGCTGTCTATTGGCAACAGCTACTGTGTTTATTCTAGCACCGAATGTTTATTTTCGTCTGCCCTTAATCGGCCCTTAAACTTTTCACCACCAACTATGCCACCATAACATACCACCATAACTATGCCACCATAACATATCACCATAACTATGCCACCATAACATACCACCATAACTATGCCACCATAACATGCCGTCATAACACGCTGTTGAACATATTGATTCTATTGATTGAAAAAGAAAAGTGTTGTTGTGGTAGTTCAAGTTCTTTCTTTACATGAATAAAATACATGTAGATTAATTCAAAATGATTACATCTGATAAAAGCATCACTAAGATATACGAAGCGTATAAAAATTCAAAAGTGTCTGAGCTTGAATCTGTTTGGAAATGCTTTTTATGTGAAGCCAATGAACAATAGGCAAAATGTAAGTTGTGTAAAAAAATCACAAAAACAGGAGGTGGGTCGGCAAAAGGACTTCATGTGCATTTAAATTCTATTCATGAGATTAATGTTTTGAAGCGAAGTAGAAATAAGGGTGAAACTAGTTCAGGCTCTCAAGAAAATAGTGCTGCCGGTATTAGCAGTATTGTTAGAGATACTAAAAGAAATATTTATAGTTATTTTACAAAAAATGAGACTATTTTACCGGCTGTATTAGCTATAGTGACTGCAAACACTGGCTCACCATTCAGAGTATTTTGCACTTCTCCGAATTTGCCAGAAGCTATTAAATCTAGGGGCTTTGCCAATGCCAATATACTTAAATCACCGAACACAACAAGAAATATGAATTTGCGGGGATAAGAGTTTCGCATTTTTATATGCTAGGTTTCTTTTCCATTCCATGTCACATATATAAATTTTGCAAAGATAATATTTCTGTTATTAAACTAATATAAAAAAATCTGATGTGGGCAGCACATGACTTTCCTTATATAATGCAATGAATTTATTACTTTTACAGTAAAAAAAGTACATTATTTTTATAGTAGTTATTTATATTCTTTCCAAGATATTGAATTTTCATCAATGAGTTGTCATTTTCCATGTCGTCATCATCAATGAGTCATTATTGATTTAGCGCCATTTTTATCCATTTGGCGAGGTTTCGCTAATTTGGCAACATTTAAAACAGTCGCCAAGTTGACGACATTCCACCAAATTCGTCGCCAAAATCTCGCCAAGCGTTATGGACGAAGAAATAAGTTATTCTTACAGCAGATAAATGACTATTGGCGTTCAAATACAAAAGTATTACTCAAAACACCTTTTTTTCATGAATGGAACGAGCTAGATCCATGAGAATGATGTCACCCAATTTATCGCATGGTATTACATATGAAAAGTGAAAATGTTTCTCAATAGGAAATATTTTTTTTAATTTTATATAACTTTTTGATAATTTTTTTGAAAAATGTGCAATATCTCGAGAACGGTTCATGTTAGCATTCTAAAATTTATGTCAATCGTTTTCTAATGAGAAATTACATAAGAAATATCTATTTGCGTAACTTTATTAGCGGTTTTGATTTTTTGACGATTTTTTCAAAATTTCACTCGAAAATATAGGGGATTGCGTATAAAATTATTCGATTGCATATAAAAAGATAGGCTTCCTGTGTTTACGGATTGTGATTTTTATGTCAAATTCCGTTCGAATCGGCGAAATTTCGTTCGAAATTGCGTTCGTCAGTTATCGTATCCACAGACTCACTGACACACACACACACACACACACACACACACGCTCACATACTTTTACACACACACACACACACACACAGACATCACTTCAAAAAGGTTTGATTCGTGATCAGGGATGCTTAAACGTGCTCTCCCGTCGAAAACTCGAATTCGAATTTTCGATCCCGTCACAATACTTTCCTTATACATTATGTATATAAGGAAAGTATAAAGGAAATAATACATTTTCTTCAATAAATAAAAACAAGAAAGATCAATCATGCTTAAAGCATTGATTATGAAACACTTTCCAACTTCAATGCAATTTTATTTAAACAAGTCTAAAATGCAATACATTCTTCGGTAATATTTTTAAGCTTATCACAATACTGCAATAATTTATTATATTTGAAAACTTAAACCTTCATCGAAAAAAATGAACTTCATTCAAATGACGGCATTGAAATATAAATTGCCTGGTTTAAACATCTCTAAAATGTTATACATTCCTCGGTAATAGTTTTAGAATTATCATAATACTACGATAATTTATTATATTTGAAAACTTCACCGAAAACAACTGAAATTAATTCAAATGACGTCATAGAAAAAATAACACGCCTGGATCTCTCTATAAAAACAGGATTTCATTCATGACTTTCTCACATTCATTTCATTTATCACAATACTATAATAATTTATTTTATTTAAACATTTTGTTTAAGACCATGGAGCTACAAAAAATTAAACTCTATGCTTGAAACTTCATCGAAAAAAATCGTCCTTCTCTTTATGAAATCAATTAATATTTCATTCATATCAGCCATGCAGACTCCATGGACTAAATTATTTTGTGTTAAAAAAATACAGGAATTCTAATACAACTCATTCTATATATTTTGCTGTTTACATTTTACATAGGTGAAAAATAGGCTTAGTTGTAGAAATCATCAAATTTAGATGAGCATTTAAACTCAAATATATTGTCATTGCGCTGTTTCAGTATGTAGATGCACAGAATTTAAGCAAAAATAAAGTAATTTTAGGACGGATACAACACTCAATATGAATTAAATAGAACTTTAAAAAATCACGATTTTGAAACAAGATGGATGCCATATATAATTTTGAAGTGGGTCATGTGATCGTTTCATATCATGGTCACGTGATCGTTTCATATAAGAGGTGTAATTATTATTTAAATTTTTATTTAAAAAACTACTGAATATATTTCGATGAATTTTTTTTATATATTTTATTGAACAATTTGAATATTACCTAAAATTTTCGAAGCAATTTGTGGATTTTAAATCGGCTTAAAATTTTTTTGAAAAATTAGGTCCCATAGGGCTCAATGTATTTCATTTTTTCGACCCGGGTTCAATCCAAAACTAATTGGGTGATATTATTCATTTATATTCCCATAGGTTCTACAGACCGTCTGAACAACATACTAAAATTTCATTTTGATTAAGTCATTTTTACGGCAGTTATCGTGCTAACGGGCAGACAGACAGAATGAACAAAGTCATATACACTTTTCAACTTTGTTGTAAAGTGTTAAAAATACTGAATCTCGCGGGATACCGGGATCTTGGAATTGAAGATTTTACGATCCCGTAATCCCGGGATTGAAAATTATCAACGGGATTGCAATCCCTAATCCAAAGTTTTTAAATCATCCGCTAAAGTCGCTGCACTCAGTTTTATTCAATCGGGCATATCACTTTACTACAGATAAGCCTAACGTGTACACACATGGACCTTTTCTTACAAATTTATTGGAGTGTTTAAGGACTTTATTAGGAATCAAGTAAATATATATATAGTATTTCAACAGAACGGTTATACTTACATAAAAACGTCATTCAAAAACTAAAAAACTTTCTTCATAAAGCGAAATAAATCCCTATTTTCCAAAGTAAGCCAATCATGTAACTTTCAGCAGAAATTAATTAAATCACCCCATATACTTGGCTTTACTAATAACATCAATTCTACCTCGGCTTAAACCTAGACAACACTTCATATTTCAAAATTAGTAACTTTTAAAAACTGTGACAGTATTTCAGAACGATGTATATATACACTTGTTGGGGTTAAATTTATTGCTAATCCTTAGGAGAATGTAACACAGCACGCAAAAGTGTTTGGCGATGAACATTTATTATGGTAGAAAGAGGAAAAATGGCTTCTAATTGAGGATATTAGATTTATTGCTGGTTTTGTTGTAGTTGCTCTGTTATCCTTAAAATGTAGAAAAGCTCTAAATGTAAACATCTGATCTAAGCAACTCATGCTTTTCCCAAAAGACTAAATATAATGCTAAAGAATTTGATGTAAACAGCACATAATTTTTCCTACAAACTTAAATTCATTTTCTTTTTACTTCATTAATAATTTATCGAGTTTAATTGCACTAAATAACACGCATTATTATTTGCAATTGCACTGAATTTACACTTTTAATTGAGTTTTCGTTTTCATTTGACAAGTGGACGTATTTTTAAAACCGGCGTAGCAAAAAGGCGAAACAATGTAACTCTCTCAAGAACGGCTAGATCTAGAATAAGGGGGCTTTTCTTTTAGATATTGACGATTTTTGAAGGCCATTTTGCAAAAAAAAAAAAAAAAAGGCAGGATCTTTTTTTCCGCATCGAACTAAAATTTTATCAGTTACAGGGTATCCCGTAAGTGACTTATTTACCGAAATTTTTGAAATTTTGTCCGTTAGTAGTTTAGCTAGAGTGGATACATGCGATTTTTGTGGGCCATTTCGCAACAAAAGTTGGGTGGGTTCCTTTATCCCGAATCGTACCAAAATCATATCATCACCAGATCATCATTTACACGTGACTTACCTATTAAATTTTATGAAATTTGGTCAATTAGATTTTGAGTTAGAGTGGATACATAAATTGCACAGACAGACACACACACAGACACAGGCCTCATGCTAAAAATAGTTTTTTCGTGTTATAGAGGTACCAAAACATGTAGATCCGTCGAAAACTTAATGTGCTATTTTCAGCATAATTCCAATACATCCCCTATACCGTACCATGTGTTGCAGGCAAACCAAAGGTACACAAACAAATTAGTCATTTTTCTTAGTGAAATATAAAACCATTTCAAAGAACCACATTAACTTACATTTTGCGAAAATATAATTTGACAATTAACAGCTATAAGAAAATTTACTAGCGTTTGCAAAATACGAGTAAATACAGTGATATGCAAAAGTTTAATTACGGAGGTAATTTTGCAATAAAATCAATAGCAATAATTGCATTTTATTGAATTGTTTACCCTAGATATAAAACATGGTTTGAAGTTCATATAAAATGAAACATTTACAATAATTTAAATAATACAAAATTTAAATAATAAAATAAATTAAATAATATGTTAAATGTTGAAATTTTACTGTTTCAAAAATATTGATACATATAAGATTTTATGCACTACTTTAAATATGCGTGACTAATTTGTTTGGTACATTTTTTTTTGCCTGCAATACGTGATACGGTATAGGGGATGTATTGGAATTATGCTGAAAATAATAAAAATAATTAAATACTATAGGGAATCTTGAAATTTTACTGTCTCAATATAGACACATATAAGATTTAATGCACTATTTTAAATATATGTGACTAATTTGTTTGTGTACTTTTGCTTTGTCTGCAATACGTGGTACGGTATAGGGAATGCATTGGAATTATGCTGAGAATAATAAAAATAATTAAATAATATGTGAAATTTTGAAACTTTACTGTCTCAAAAATATAGCCACATATAAGATTTAATGCACTATTTTAAAAATACGTGACTAATTTGTTTGTGTACATTTTTTTGCCTGCAATACATGGTATGGTATAGGGGATGTATTGGAATTATGCTGAAAATAATAAAAATAATTAAATAATATGGGGAATTTTGAAATTTTACTGTCTCAATATAGAAACATATAAGATTTAATGCACTATTTTTAAAATACGTGACTAATTTGTTTGTGTACATTTTTTTTGCCTGCAATACGGGGTATGGTATAGGGGATGTATTGCAATTATGCTGAAAATAATAAAAATAATTTAATAATATGGGGAACTTTGAAATTTTACTGTCTCAATACAGAAACATATAAGATTTAATGCACTATTTTAAAAATACGTGACTAATTTGTTTGTGTACTTTTTTTTGCCTGCAATACGGGGTATGGTATAGGGGATGTATTGCAATTATGCTGAAAATAATAAAAATAATTTAATAATATGGGGAATTTTGAAATTTTACTGTCTCAATACAGAAACATATAAGATTTAATGCACTATTTTAAAAATACGTGACTAATTTGTTTGTGTACTTTTCTTTTTTGCCTGCAATACGTGGTATGCTATAGGGGATGTATTGGAATTATGCTGAAAATAATAAAAATAATTTAATAATATGGGGAATTTTGAAATTTTACTGTCTCAAAAATATAGAGATCTATAAGATTTTATGCACTATTTTAAAGAAACGTAAGTCGTTGAATGCGAAGTAAATTTTCTGCTATGCTATAATTTGCTAGTTAAAATTTCCAAATTAAAATAACATGCCAAAGTCATCTCGGTTCTCGAGTTAAGACGAAAGGAAACTATATCAAATTAAATCAAAATGTACATTTTTTTCTGAAATTAATGTTGTTGTTTTTGCTAATCCCACCCAGATTAGCCACCGGTTTACCCAGGTCTAAAAGACCATGTCTTGAGAATTCATAAGCCATAAAGTGTGGATGACTAAACCAGAACGATACAGTTAAACTCAAAACAAGAAAATATATGAAGTGGCGAAAGGTGTCTTTGGGTTTGACCCAAGTTTGACAACATAGTTCGAATCCTGAGCAGAATTCAACCTGTGATACCAAATTTCAAGTCATTTGTGTGAAGCGTTTCTGAGTTGTGAGTATGTAAAATTTTGAGCTCCTAATGTTAAATTAGTTTCCAAGACTTCCATTCATATCTTCTGTAATAATTATCTGCTCAAGCTGATTATTTGTATGACGTTACTACTAAACAACCCAAACGCATTTACGTGATTTTTATTTTTGCAGAATAAATTGTTTGTATGAAATATTAATTATGAAATCAATAATCGAAAACATATGAATACAAAACTGGACCTGTTTTGATAAAAATCGATTCACAAAGAGTTTTTATATGTTTTATATAATTCCAGGTATTTCCTTTCACTAGTTCTTTCGACATGTTTATATATTCAGCATCACGATCATTTTATGGGTCGTATATTAATTTAAAAAAATGACTAATTTGAAAAAGTTATATTAATTGTAAGTTAATCTTTATTTAAGAAAACGGGGATTTATTTTTACCCAATTTTAATAAAAACTTTATATAAATAGTGTTGTATAGATGCAAACTAATCAACGTAATTCTGCTACTGTACTGAAGGGTGAAAACTTGTATTGTTATAAATGGGATCTACGTATGTTACTGTCGAGGAGTTATTGTTGCGGAGCTACTATGAGTTTAAATCGCCCACAGAATGTGATAATTTATAATAAGAACTATTTATATAAAGCAATAGCAAATTATAAAACTATGTGATACTAAACTCCATAACACGTAGCTTTACACCAAAAGACGAATTTGCATAATTGCGGTTTAGTATGATAGTTATTACAACAACCTAAGAACATCTTATTCAAAGGTAAAATGATTCTATAATTTTATTCTCAATTTATTTTCGTTTATTTAGCTGTAATACAAAGCAGAGTTATCACACCTAATAACATTCTTATTTAAAGTTTTACTGCAGTATATATATTTGAAAGTCGGGTTCGTTATAAATGCGTATGCTTCGACTATATATTGTGCGTATACTTCGGTACTTAACGCGAGAATGCCTCGGCAACTTGATGAGACGATCAAGAGCACAATTATTGGAATGTGCCAATCTGGCAGAAATATGAGGGAGATTGCACAGATTTTACAAGTCAACCATAAAACAGTGCCTAGATGAATTAATAGGTGAGCAATGTTAGTGACTGTTGATTGATGATGTTCTTTACATGCTAGGCTAGACTTATATGACAATTTCAATTCAAATTGAAAAATAAATGTTGCTATGTGAATTTATATTGTTTGGAGGTATCAAAACACAGGAAGTGTAGATTGACGAAGTGGCAGTGGTCGCTCTCTGATTTTAACTGGGGATGAGGCTCGGGAGGTTCTTGAGGTAGATGTAATCGATTCATTTATGAATTCTGTTCAAATTAGGAATGAGCTGCAATTGGACGTAAGATAACTTTTAATGTTGATATATTGGTTATATGTACGATTGCTCCTTGAGCTATATTGTAACTTTCATTTCATTAGGTAACACCACGCGCTATACGTAACACTCTCTATGAAGGAGGTCTCCAAAGCTGGGTGGCAGCCCGAAAACCAACACTAACTGATGATAGGCGGTGCCACAGACTGCGTTTTGCAACAGCCCATCTCAACTGGACCATTTCTCATTGGGTTTCAGTTCTGTTTACAGATGAGAGCTGCGTCCAGTCGTTCAACCATGCTGCGGTTACAGTGTACCGACCGAAGGCTTAAAGATTTTACCAGCGGTATATACACAATATTAATCGCAGCGGAAGAATATATGTTTCGGTGTGGGGTTGTATGTCTGCTCAAGGCATTTTTACTCTGCACCGGATTCAAGGACGATTGAACGGACCATCTTACTGCGACATACAAGAGCACGTTATGATTCCTGATCTCCTGGAAAACCACTTCCAAGATGACTGTTTTCTCTTTCAGCAGGTAATAAGTATGGAATTTATTGTTTAATGCACCATGCCATTTGCCTTGATGAAGAGTGGAGATTTCCTCACGGTCTTCATCTTCAATTATAATTCGCCACTCTTTTACAAAAATCTATACCGAACTTAAAAATAATCAACGAAAATGGTTAGTTTCTACGAAGGCTAAGAATATGGCGGGAGTGCATCATTTATGCATGCAACGCTACAATAGGTCGATCTGCAAGGGAGGTGATGTCTGCCCCGCGGAGGGCTTACAAAAAGGAAATTGGTCGCATTCGCGTAGTATTCTGGAAAATCCACGGAAAATTTAATATACTCACCAGGGGACCTGTAATTTAAGGTAGATTTCAAACCACTACAAACATATACGTGCCACAGTAAGTATACAACATAACATTCCCCGGAAATCGAGTCTGCCACTTTATGGTTCAAAATTCCTAACAATATTAAACATTATCGTCATAATCTATTCTTTTCCCACCTTTAAATTGTGTGCCTTTATATTTGCAAGACATCAGCCTCATCCACGCGAGCACTGTGGCTAAAACGTGGTGTCAAGAACACGAAATCAAGGAATTGGAATGGCCTAGCAGTACTGCATATCTGAACCCCATTGAAAATATTTGGGAGCTGTGGAAACACCAGATGAGTATGAATGGGATTAGAACCACTGATCAACTTGAGATCTGCTACTAGATCATAGGATTCAATAGAACAAGACCCGGATAGTGTTTATAGCCTCATGCAATCCATGCCCCGCAGACTTCAAGCGGTGATTGATAATGACGGAGGTTGCACACCGTATTGATACTTTAAAATTCGTCACCAAATTTCAACTGAGTTGTTTTGTCTTGTGATCTGCAGATATTTGTTAGTCTCAAAAATTATTTTCGAAACAGCATTATAAAATAACATTTGAAAATAAACATTTCATTCGTCTTTATTGTTTCTTTCTTTTATTGACCCCATTAGTTTTTAGCAACGTACCCAGTACGGCTTTTCACTCTTAGTAATCGTGCCCTATTTGGGGCTCACATAATCCTACCCATTACAGGCCCACTGCCTTAGTAACACACACACTTACAAGACAACACCACACCCAGCCATGAAAATGCTCACCCTCTCATGCAGGAATCGAACCTGCGACTCTTTGGCTGTGAGGTAAGCCATAATGCTGAATGTCAAGTGGATAGTTCAATAATTTACAACAGTGCTGTGGTCAATCAACGAAACAACGCCCTTCAAATTGCGTTTTTCAATATGGATCTGATCCCCGAAAATTGCACATTCCGGAATATTGAATATCTTCGGATATAAAGGTAGAAACGTCGTGAAAATTTGAATTTGGACTAATTTGGGGGTCTAGAACTTGTGGGTGACGTCAAAATTGGGTGTTGCCATTTGAAATTTCCAACTTTGTGCGCGTTTAGATATGAAGACGGCCCCTTATGAAAAATTTACGTACATTAATTTGTAGAGGATGTTATTCCTAATCGAACGGTATCATTCAATTTCCTCTACGCTGAACGATGCTCGATTAACAGAGGGTGAGGCGTTTTTTTTTCTGCGGCTTTACATCAGGAACATCGCTCTTGGTAGGTTTACCTTAGGCATGGAGTCCATTTCAATATGCCCAGCTAAATGCTAAATGGCAACCTCTGAAGTTTAGTCAGTTTTCCACTCTTGGATGCCTCTGACTACCAAATAAACAGAAGCTGTAATTCCTCTTCCTTTTCTATGTACCATCTGAAATTACTACTACTGTGCATCGGTCAAAACAAGGTATTTGTCAAATTCTTGCACATGGTGACCAATATGTGTCAAAATTTCGTTCTGCAAGGCCGTAAGTGATCATTTCAGGCAAAGACAGGGAAATTCGAAATCAAACCTCCAATCAAGTAATGTCTGTGCGTCAAATAAATACAAATGAAAGTATTAATGGACACTATTTGGAGACACACTTCTGAATCTGATTATCAGCAGAAACGGAACTATGTTTCGTTTTACATTTCTAGAAATTTAGACATATATAAACGAAACTAAATTAGGGCCCGTCGGCATATGTTCTATCGTGATGAATAACTGCGTTTCATTTCACTAACAGAAAAATATAATTTCGATGGCTCAAACAGGTTTTCTTACAAATGCATAACTTAAGAAAATATCCACGCAACATATTCAGCTGGCAACATGGTGGAAGATTAGTTATGGTGTGAGAAATTTTGGCTTCAATGGTTAGACTTCTTTGGCGTTTTCAGATTGCAGGTAGAATTTAAAAAAATTATCAAGGAACTTTTAAAATCAACTTGCTGACGTTTCAATGAAATATTAGCCAACTCCAACTGGGTTTTTCAACAAGATAATACTGCGATCCACACTCTCCTAAATTGTGACATATTGGCAAAACCATCTGAGCTCTGGACTGGTCTGATATCAGTCCGTATATCAATCCTATCGTGGATGTGTGGAATAACCTGACAGCTGCTCGGCAAGCAGTAATCTTATCTGAAGGAACTGGGTCAGCTATTAAGAAAACCTATGTATAGTTCAATATTGATCCAGAGACTTACAAAAACTTGTATTTTTTATGGAAAATAGTAAGTTTCAACTAAAGAAAGTGATGGTATTATCAAACATTGTTAAAAAATATAAATTTCTTTCATGTAGGAAAATTTTATTTTGGTTCTTTAATTCTTACAACACACAGCGTTTTTGTTTTTTATTACAATCGGGGAAGTAATATTACATTTTGTATTTGTAATACATAAGTTATTTCCTTTGTAATAAGGAATTATTGAATACTTGGTTAAGTATTTCTCTTTGATTTTCAAAAAGCATGAGAAGCAAAAGCTGGTCTTGTATTGATTACGATGATCTAAGAAAGGGATCTAATTAGCGTTTACTGAAAGGTAAAGTATTGAGAAAGTTTAAATTCTTCATCAAAACTTTTTTTTCACTTAGACAAATTATAATGTATGATGCATGGTAATGAAAAGAAAATGATCATATTTTATTTTATACGAAGCTTTCTAAACACTTTTTCACGAATGGCAACAGTGTAAAGAAGCATTAAAACAACTCTTTTTATCTATATATATAAAGAAGAAAAGTATATATGTATGTATGATCTAAAATCATGGGGGAACAACTAAACCGAATTTGATCAAATTTGGTGGGTAGTCTTAAAATTGCCCGAATTAAAACATAGTCCATGTTTCGAGTTCCTACGACCAGTGGTTCTCGAAATATTAGTGAAAAACGACATATTTGTTTGTCTCATCATCCCGAGACGAGGGAGAACGACTGAACTGAATTTAATGAAATGAAATTTGGTGGGTAGCTTTGAAATAGTCCCCCATAAATTTAGTCTAAGTTTCGAGTTTCTAAAACTTGGGGTTGTCGAGATATTGATGTAAAACGAAACTTTTTTCTAGGAGTTCTACTGTCTTAACTCCATGATTCCCAACGAAAAAGATTGGAAATCGTTGGTTTTAACATGGAAGTCAATGAAATCTCTGAGTTTTACGGGTGTTTATTACACGTATTAGTTCCTTTTGAAAATCGCAGTTTTGAAATATGAATTTAAATGGAAACTATCACAATGGTTTATTTCTCACAGGCTCACTCAACAACGAAAAGTATTAAGAAATCACAAGAAAGATCAATCATGAATAAATCATTGATTATGGGAAACACATTGCAACAATAATTTCATTTAAACATCTCTAAAATGCGATACATTCAGGTGTAACATATCACAATACTGTAATAGTTAATTATATTTGAAAATTTAAAACTCATCGAAAAAAACGAACTTGATTCAAATGATGTAATCGAATTATAAATCGCCTGGCTCTCTGTGTAAAAACAGTAAATATTTCATTTATACATTTTTATTTCATTCATCGCAGTATTACAATAATTTATTCTACTTAAAATCTTAAAATCATGGAGGCCAAAGTAATTTTACTTTACGTATAAAACTTCATCGAAGAAGTCTGCCATTAAATTTTCTGCTTCTCTATGTAAAATCAATGAATTTTTTATTCATATCATCTATATTGCAAACTCCTGAGCAAAATAATTTTGCGTTAAAGAAATTCGGCAATTCTTAAACAACTTATAGCCTAATCAGTTTACATACTGTATAAGTAAAAATTAGGTTTCGTTGTAAAAATAATCAAAGTTTGAATATCATTTAAACTCTAATATATTGTAATTGTGTTGTTTCAGAATACAGATGCACAGAAATTAAGCAAAAATAAAGAGGTTTTTGGACGGACACAACACTAAATATAAATTAAAAATAATTCTAAAAATCACGATTTCGACACAAGATGGATGTTGAAGTGGAGCACGTGATATCTTCATATAATGGTCGGGTGATCTTTTCATATAAAGGGTTAAATTATTATTTTAATTGTTATATAAAAAACTACTGAATATATTTTACTGAACATTTTTTTATATATATTACGGGATAATTTGAATATTTTCTAAAACTTTCGAAGCAATTTGTGAATTTTAAATTCGCTTAAAAATGTTTAAAAAATTGGGTCGCATAGGGTTCAATGTATTTAATTTTCTCAACCAAGTTTCAATCCAAAACTAATTGGGTGATATTGTTCATTTATATTCCCATAGGTCTCACAGACAGTCTGAATAACATAATAGAATTTGGTTTTGATAAAATCATTTTTACGGCAGTTATCGTGCTAACGGACAGACAGAATGAATGAACAAAGTCATAAACAGTTTTCAACTATGTTGCAAAGTGTTAAAAGTGGTTATTTAATTATCAGCAATAAAATTTAATAAAGTATGCCCGAGAAGAACCATTTCAAATGTGAAATGGTGGTACATTAATAACCGCTGTAGTCGCCACGGTTTTGAATCCAAGCATGCTAACGTGCATGCATTGCGTCATACAGGTACTGTATGTCATTTTATGGAATGGCGTTCCATGCCTGTTGCACTTGGTCAGTCAAATCAGCTACGGTTATTGCTGGTTATGGATGACACTGGATTTGTCCAATAATATCCCAAACGTGCTCGATGGGAGAAAGATCAGGTGATCTCGCAGGCCAAGGCAACAAGTCGACACACTGTAGAGCACGCTGGACGACAGCAGCGGTATGAGGACGAGCGTTATACTGTTGGAAAACACCCCCTTGAATACTGCTCATGACTGGCAGCACAACCGGTTCAATAACCAGTCTGATGTACAAATTTTCTGGCAATATGCTTGAGATAACGACGAGAGTGCTCCTTCTGTCATAGGAAATAGCCCCCCGTACCATAACTCCTGGTGAAGGTCCAGAGTGTCTATCCCCCAGACAAATTGGTTCCAGGCGCTCACCTGGCCTCCTTCTTACCAACATACGGCTATCACTAGCACCAAGTCAGAAACGGTTCTCATCTGAGAATACAACAGATCTCTACTCCGCCGTCCAATGAGCTCTAGCTTGACACTACTGACGTCGCAGATGGCAGTGATTCTGAGTTAGTGGTATGAACGCTACAGGCCATCTAAATCGGAGCTGTCCCTCAGGTAATCGATTTCTTACAGTTTGCTGTATCCCTCTGGGACCAACAGAAGCTCTAATTGCTGCTGAAGATGCAGTACGGTCCGCCACAGCCATGCGGCGAATACGGAGGTCTTCCCATTCAGTAGTGGCCCATGTGCGGCCGGACCCCGATCTTCCTGAGACAGTGCCTTATCGTGACCACTGCTACCAACAATCATGCACATTGGATACATCCCTGCCAAGTCTTTCTGAAATATCGCGGAAAGAAAATCCACATTTTCGTAGCCCTATTATGCGGCCTCGTTCAAATTCACTAAGCTGCTGATAGAGCTTTATTCGTCTCCTTAAATGCATTGTTGATTCAAGCCTAGCCCACAATGTCCAATCCGGACGATAAATAATGCTCATGAAGTTTACATCGTGTATTTAAAGCAAACGTGATTTGCATGATCATAGTGGCGCTACTAGCGCCACTCTTAGTTGTCTAGCGAGGAATTTAAATAGGCGTCACCTTTCATATGGGTAAAAACACACCTCCCAAATTTCATTTATCTAGTATAACTCCTTCTTGGTGTTGGGATTTCATTTTCCGCCAGTGTGTATACATATATAAAGAAAGTTGAATTAGAAACATTATCCCAGTTCCAAAATTCGTTTAAAAATGTTACTTTTAAGACGAACTAATTAAATATTCCTAATATATTATTCCCTCCATTTTTCAATTACTTTTTATTTACATGGATGTCTATCTCCTCCTCTACCAACATTTACTGCACTTCATATTTCAAAATTAGTTACCTAAAAATATGAAACCCATTCAAAGCAACGCCACGATTAATTTCTAACTAATCCTTTTGAAGAATTAACGTAGCAAGCAAAAATGTTTGCCGTTGAATTATAAATTCGATCTCAAGCGCGCTCGATACAGAATAATTTGAGGAGTTGCTTGCTAAAATGACGCTACTTTGTTGCATTTGCTCTTGGTGTGACCAAAGTTAATTTAAAAACAGACAAATGCTTTAAAATGAAGTTAAAGTTGATTATTGAGATGTAATCGGATTAGGCTTTTTACATACTATATAATGCCATACCCGGCCAATCAAACAGCTTGCTCGTACTCTAGGGTGAATCAAGCGGCCTGGGTTTTCGGCACTAAAATAATGAATTTACTGCTGTCACAGTAAAACAAATTATGTATACACGAACTACTTCACAATACTTTTGACATGGAATTGTACGTTTTATATATAAACTAAATGACTATTGGTGAACTGGTATACAAAATTATTCATCATCATCGACTTGACAGTCCATTGCAAATCTTGGCCTTCCTCAAGAGATTTTTCCATACTCTCCCTCTGGGAGTCAACGGCCCTACCGTGCTGAAAATACCGGTTCTCGTTAGATCACGGAAGTCAAGCAGCATCGAGCGCGGTCAGTACTTTGGTGGGTGACCACCTGGGAACACCGCGTGCTGTTGGCAGATTTCGGGCGCGGTAGCCCGGCAGTTTGCGCACTGGATTTGCACGCTGCCACAACTGCCATTGTGTTCATGCGGAGTACGATCACGTTAAACATATGTGTCCGTAAATCCTTCCGAGAGGTTGGGGGTAGGGGAAGGAGGGTACGGTTCCTGTGGATGCCTGCCTCACTGGGTTCCGGTCTAAATTGGGTGGCAATCCCCGGCCGTCCAAACAGTTACATTACACCTCTCTGGTAGGTCGGACGGTCTGGGTCTCAACAACAACAACACTCTCCCTCTGGGAGCAATGCTTCTCTAAATTTTTAACACTTTACAATATAATTAAAAAGTGTTTATGACTTTGCTCATTCTGTCTGTCTGTCTGTCTGTCTGTCCGTTAGCACGATAACTGCCGTGAAAATGACTTTATCAAAATTAAATTTTAATATGTTGTTCAGACAGTCTGTGGGACTATGGGAATATAAATGAATAATATCACCCAATTAGTTTTGGGTTGAACCGGGGTTGAAGAAATGAAATACATTGAACCCTATGGGACCTAATTTTTTAAACATTATTTTAAGCGGATTTAAAATTCACAAATTCCTTAAAAAGTTTTTAGAAATATTCTAATTATATCATAAAATATATAAAAAAAATGTCAAAAATATATTTTCAATAAATAATTTTAAATAAAAATTAAAATAATAATTACACCCTTTATATGGAGAGATCATGTGACCATTATATGAAGATATCACGTGACCCACTTCAAAATAAAATATGGCATCCATCTTGTATCAAAATCGTGATTTTTAAAGTTCTTTTTAATTCATATTTAGTGTTGCGTCCGTCCTAAAACCGGTTTTTGCTTAAATTCTGTGCATCAATGTTCTGAAACAAAGCAATTACAATATATTTGAGCTTAAATGATCCTCTAACTTTGATTATTTCTACAACGAAGCCTACTTTTCATTTATGGAAAAAGTAAACACCAAAATACGTAGAATGAGTTGTATAAGAATTGTTGCATTTCTTTAACGCAAAATTATTTAGCCCATGGAATCCGCATTATAGCTGATATGAATGAAACAATCATTGATTTTACAGAGAAAGCAAACGATTTTTTGATGAAGTTTTGAGCATAGAGTTAAATTACTTGTATCTCCATGGTTTTAAGTTTTAAATAAAAATAATTATTATAGTATTGTGACGAATGAAATGAATGGAAAAAAAGCTACTGAATGAAATGCTGCTTTTATTTAAATAGCCAGCCGCTTTATAATTCGACGACTTCCTTTGAAAAAGTTCATTTGTTTTCGATGAAGTTTTCAAATATAATAAATTATTGTAGTATTGTGATAATTTTTAAAATATTACCGTGGAATGTATCGCAATTTAGATATGTTTAAATCAGGTAATTTATATTTCAATGCCGTCATTTGAATGAAGTTCATTTTTTTCGGTGAAGTTTTAAGTTTTCAAATATAATAAATACATTAATATATTATTGTGATAATATTAAAAATATTACCGAGGAATGTATTGCATTTTAGAGATGCTTAAATAAAATTGCATCGAAGTTGGAAAATGTTTCATAATCAATGCGTTATGCATGATTGACCTTTCTTGTTAATAATTGCTGTTACCCAAAGTATATTTTCTCGTGAATGAAATAAACTGCAGCCACCGGCCAGTGAATTAGAAACCGGAGAACATGTATGCACATGTAGGCCACCGGTGGATATAATAGAATTAAGCTAGTCATAGGAAGTACCCGAGATCGAAATACCGGTATAAGAATGCTGTCGGTATGTGTTCCGAGAGAAATGAAGTAGAACAGGGAAAATGGCATATTTGTTTCCGTTTGAAAAATGTGTTATTGTTGGGATCCGTTTGGCATCATCCATGATCGCCAGAACAGGAGCTAGTTCCTCGTAAGGTGATATACCCAAAGCGTATTTCAGTTGTGACAAAATCCTCAGGCATTATCTAAAAGGCTGAACTGTGGATGAAATACCATCAATTAATCAAGTATTAACGGCTGCATATCAGACAGCTTGTACGGCAGAAAAGGAGATCTATTCTTCAGGAACGGACGAAAGACTTCAATGAAGGCTCGTTCGAACCTATTTCGACTCGAACAACGCGCGGGGAATTGCAGCGAATAGTTTAGCCAGTCGTATGCCTGTGTGAAAACCTCTCATTTTAGCGAAGAACCTGAAAATGCTTTAACAGTGATGACGAAAACGGCTTCACTGGACATCCAATAGTTGGAAGAAGGTTATGTAGTCAAACTAATTACGCTACACCTTGTTTTGTACCAACGACAGTCGGAGAGGATGACGAGAACCCCACGAAGCTATGAACGCACAGCCTCGTTTGCACAGTTTAAAGTTGTGGTGGAGGTATAATAATGTATGACATGTTCTGCTTGTTTGGTAGTGGTCCCCTGATGTTTCCCAAAGGTCGGGTGCCATCCATGAAGTACTGGAGCATTCTCATCGATCACGTCTACCCTGCTATGTTACATTTTACCCCACAGATTACGGGTTTTTCATGGATGATAATGCTTCCATCCTCAGTGCAGGAACCGTGCAACAGAAGTTCACGGAGCACGACTCAGACTTCCATATACTTTAGCCACCGCAAAGTCCAGATTAAAACCTTATCGAAAACGTTTGGGTCACGTTGGAAATACTACATTTCCGACAACAACCTCCTCTATCATCAACTATGCAGAAGTTTACGATCTGCGTGTCCCATGTCTGGTGATCTCTTGACTTAAATGCCCACTAGCACCTTGTAGAATCCATGGCCATCCGTGTACGGGCTGTAATTTGTGCTAAAGACTGTCGAATAAATATTGAACCTAGGTTTCTAATTTATATGGCAGGTGTGTGTAAATCAAAATTTCGTTCGATACGCTTCATTCGTTCATGAGATATCGCATCCACAGACTCTCGAACATACACATACACACTAACATGCATACACAGACATACGTGTACTTACATGCACACACTGATATACATACACGCACACAGACATCGCTTCAAAAACGTCCGATTCGAAATCAAAGGGATGCTTGAAACTTGCTCTGCCGTCCAAAACTCGAAACTAAATTTTTAACCCCGTCACAACATTTTCCCTCCGGCCATATAAATAGCTACTGTAAGCCTTCGGGTCAGTCGTGTGGTCTGGGTTTTTCACAATAATTTCCCTATGCATTATACTATGAATATAGGGAAAGTAATAAAGGGGTGGGTCTTCATACGGTTGCAAATGGTATGTACTCTTCATTTTTGATGGAAATGAAAGCATTTTGATTCTCTGCATTCTTATTTCGTACAGTAATACGAATTTTCAGAAAACAGTAAGTGACATCTCTAAAACCAGAAATGGAAATCCTTAGTGAATCCCCTACACCACTCTAGAATTCGATACTAAATCCATATTGTTTATCATCTAAATTCTATCGATTACTCATCTTGAAGCATTGATGTTTCAAGGTAAATTTTTGAACCGGAAGTATAAAAAACAAACATGATCAATCATGCATAAAGCATTGATTATGAAACACTTACCAACTGAAATGTAATCTTATTTAAATAATTATAAATTGTAATATATTCAACGCTGATATATTTTAATATATCACAGTATTACAATAATTCATTATATTTGAAAACTTAAAACATCATCGAAGAAAATGAACTTCATTCAAATAACATCAGAGAAATATAAATCGTCTGCCTCTCTATGTAAAAGCAATGAATATTTCAATCATATCACTTATATTCCAGACTCAAAAGCTAAATAATGTTGCTTGAACAAAAATCAGCAAGTCCTTTACAACTCATCTCACAACCGGCCACACGTTCAATTGCCACAAGCCTTAGGGTTGGCTGTGTGGTCTGGGCCTTCAACTCATCTCACAATCACTTATTTGCATTCTGCATCCATTAAAATTAGGCTCAGTTGTAGAAATAATCAAAATTTGATGATCATGTAAATTCAAAAATATTGCAATTGCGTTGTCGCAGAATATAGATATACAGAAGAAAAGCAAAAATAAAGCGGTTTTAGGACACACGCAACACTAATAAATTTAAAAGAACTTCAAAAATCACGATTTTTACGCTGGGAAAAATAGAAGGATGCCATATTTTATTTTGAAGTGCGGCACGTGATCTCTTCCTTTAATATGAATGCAATTATTATTTACAGTTTTATTTAATAAACTACTGAACATATTTTGCTGAAATTATTTTTATATATTTTATGGGATAATTTTAATATTTCCTAAAATTTTCGAAGCAACTTGTGAATTTTAATTTCGTTTAAATGTTTGAAAAATTACATCCCATAGGGGGTCAACGTATTTCACATTTTCAACCCGCGTTCAATCCAAAATTACTTGGGTGACTAACTATGTGGTATTCATTAACTATTAACTATTTGGTAAAACTATTTGGTATTCATTTACATCCCATATGCCCCACAGATTTTCTCAACAATATACAAAACTGTCATGTTGGCATAGTCATTTTTACGGCAGTTATCGTGCGAACGGATATACAAACAGAATGAACAAAGTCATAATCATTTTTCAACTATGTTGGAAAAGGTTAAAAGCCAGGAGTTGAAGATCTTTAGTTTATCCATGGTATTTAATTGTAAATTCATATAATCAACTAAGATCTATCTATATCTAATCTTGAGTATATGTTAAGAAAAACATTTATTTCACATGCATAAAAACCAATTGTATTTCATCGTGTTCACAATTACCATCTGAACTAAACACGAACTCCTAAGAACAGTGACGTCATCTACATATTAGGAATTTTCTCAAATATTTATCAACAACAGAGAAAACAATAATGTCTCTATCCAAATGCGTCCCATGCGCGAATGTGACCTTCTTCTCCCCTATTGATGTGGCTTTCAAAGTGTTCACACTTTTCCACAAAGTTTTGAATTTGAAATTATCTTATAAATAAAACATTATACATTGCGTGGCTTTATTTAAAATATCTGCAACCAGTTGCATTAACAAACCCAGCTAACAGCTGCAGTATTTTAATTGTGGTCATAAATATCACGAAATACGCGAAATTCTGCTTAAATTATTCTCTAACTAATGCCTTTAAGGAGTCGGTAGAGGAATCATTATTTGACATTAAGCTAATCGATTCCCATCCCCAAGCTAATCCAATTATATATGAAAATTAACTCCACCTAACTATATCGCCCCATATTCCAACTCAACATTTTTTCGGTTCTGTACCGAAAAATGTATGTTTGTCCTTCATATTTCAAAATTAGGGGATTTTCGAAAATGTGACAGCCACTCAACCGTTGCATTTTATAGCAGGATTAATTTTAGAACTAAGCCTCTGGGAGGATTTAAAGAGGGGTTGGTAAACGCTGTTGCTATGGAATTTCGCTAAAAGAAACCAAAAAAATCTGATGTGGACAGTACATGACTTTCTCTGCAGACTTATATCCACGTTTTCTTTATTTTAATTAAATATAATTCACTTTTAATGCAATTTTCGCTCTCATTTGGTAACTGGATTTATTTTCAAAGGTGGAGTAGAATACGAAAACAATAAATTATCTCGAGAACGGCTAGTCATAGTGTAATGGGGTTGGTCTTATTCTTTTCGTCGTTAGAAATTACGTATAAAACTAGCATTTAATGGATATATTTGAGTATGCGTAGTTTTTTATTTTAGATTTTGACGATTTTTGCAAAAAAAGCTATTTTGCAAAAAAAGGCAGGTTATTTTTTTTCCGAATCGTACCAAAATCTAATCCGCATCAAGGTGACCCACAAGTGACTCATCTAGCAGATTTTGTAAAATCCGGTCCATTAGTTTTTCAGTTAGAGTGGATTCAGGCTTTTGCGGGCCATTTCGCAAAAAAGGCTAGTTATTTTATCCCGAATCGTACCCAAAATTAATCAGCTCCAGAGTCACCCACAAGTGACTTACCTACCAAATTTTTAGAAATTCTGTCAATTAGTTTTTTAATTAGATTAGATACAAAATCTGCACAGACAGACAGACGCACAGACAGACACTCAGACGTCACGCTAAAAATAGTTTTTTCGTATTCTAGAGGTCTTGAAACGCGTAGATCCGTCGAAAACTCGAGTTGCGATTTTCGGCATGATTCCAATACTTTCCCTATACATTACCATGTATTGCAGAGAAAGTAATAAAATGACACAGATTATTTATTTCAATTCCGGACACGGGGGTAAAGGGATAAAAATGGGAATTTCAACTTCTGTTTTGGAATCCAGTGGTATTATGAAATTCGAGTAAATTAACTGGAGTGGACTTTCTCATACCACTTTTTTCTTTTTTTTATTCAAATTTTACAAGAATTTTTTTTTTAAATCTGTATCGTGGGACCAAATGGTTACAACTATAGCGTGTTACCGTTCACTCTAAAAGGCATGAAAACAGCTTTCGATTAATGCTATACTTGACGATTTACCCCCCCCCCCCTCAAGGGAGCTAATGACGTCACGAACAAAACAAATTTTGATCGCGGCTATTTTTCACGACAGTGATTGAAACTGTTCGATCATTGTCTCGTGATCCTTGAAACACAAATAAGCCCTTTTATGCATAATCATGTCAAATTTTGTCTTATGCTGCCATGTTAAGAAATATAAAATGTAGAATAAATTTCAAATTTTTTGCTCGAATTAAAAAAAAAATCTATCCAATTCAAGATTTTTTTATAACAAAGCTGGATATAAAGTTTAGTGAAAATCTATTAATATCTGTGGTTGCTATTGTGTACACAAGAAATCGACCATAGACATCAGACAGACAGACAGACAGACGGGCATCACTCCAAAAATAGTCAAAACGTATTCAGAAGGTCTTGAAACATATATTGGCATCTCGAAATCTAAAATGTTTGGGAAAACAATACCTTCTCAATACTGCATATTAAAAAGCAAAAATACTCAATGCGTACCGGAATTTATATTCCTTTCTGCAGCATTGATAAAAGAGTTGTTAAACGTTTATGTGACATAATTGACGGAGATTTGAATTTGTTTACGTACTCTACAAAACATTGTTGTCAATGGAGCAGGAGGTTTGTGCAATTGGTTGCACATATTTTTAAAATGCCATATATTTCTGTGAATCATGTACAGTTGGTACAATTTGTATTGGATGCAAAACAACTTAGCAATTTGTCTTGGATGCAAAACAACTTAGCAATTTGTCTTGGATGCAATATAACTTAGCAATTTGTCTTGGATGCAAAACAACTTAGCAATTTGTTCTGGATGCAAAACAACTTAGGAATTTGTCTTAGATGCAAAACAACACGCATTACTATTTTTCAGTTCAAAATAAACGGTATTCCGTACTGTCTGATCGTCAGTAAAAACATTTTAGGGCGTAATTAAGACGAATTAGGGCGTCAATTAGCTATTTAGTTAGTTTTGTTTGACTATGAATATAAAATTTTAGATAGAGATCGGTTCTCGAAACATTAAATTCTACAGTTTCACTTCAAATTTTCTGTTACATGGTAATACGATACCGCATACTGCAGAACTAGAGCTTGAATGGTGCATTTAATCCATCCACCAAGTTTATCGGACATTTAAGTAACCAAATTGTTTCAACCTTAAATAAAACTTTTCAAAACGAAATATATTGGAAAAGTTTCAAACGTGGAAACCGTAAACTGCTAAAAGCTTACACTAAAATAAACTATTTTTATGATGAATGAGTCGATGAGATGCTTAATAAACGGAAATATGTCATTATTAATAATGAGGTATTGCATTATGAATCTAAACGATTCTACATTAAAATAAGTTTAATCTTAATGAAATGCAATTTATGTCTCAATCAAATGGAATCTAAATATTCAGTACGTAAATGAAAATAATTGAAGATAAATAGGTTGCATTGGCTTTTCCTGTGAAAATGTTCTCTCGTTTGCCAAGTTTTGCTTTTGAAATTTTCAATGTGTGTCACGTTATCTTCTGCGGAGCTTCTTCTTCGATATATCGAGCTCATCCAGAGTATTCTGACCAAGAGTCAACCTGTGAAAACCTGAATGTTACGAAGCGGTTCGAAATGCCTGAATGATTTTGGCTTTTCAATTTAAAGTGTATAATTCAAGATTTAATCGAAATGTATTATTTGTGAAATTCAGAAAATTGAATTCGTGTTCGATAAACAACGTAGATTTTAAGAATTGTAAAGATATTATATACTTTAAATTTGTAGACACAGGCGAAATTCGAATTCATACCACAACAGTGAGGCAATTCTATACCTAGTTAAAGAACGTGCATTTGTGCACAATCAATAACGAATTATAACTGAACTTAAAATGCTGCGGAAATAAGGTTAAGTAAGCAGACATATGTTTAAGAATTCTCTGGATTTCCTAATGTGTGTGACATTATCTTCTGTGGAGCTTGCTCGACATATTGAGCTCATCCAGACTACACTGGTAGATCGTCAATCTGTGAAAGCCGAGACGAACTCTTTATAAGCAGTTTGGAATGCCTCAATAATTTAGGATTTTGAATTTAAAGCCTATTAAACGAAATGTATTATTTGTGAAATTGTTTGAAATTAAATGCGTTTTCGATAAATAACCTCGATTTCATGTATTTTAAAGACATTTTAAATTTTGAATATGGAGACACCGGCGAAATTCGGATTTGGATTTATACCACAGAATTAAGACACTTTTAAATTTAAAGGACTTTTAAATCTAAAAGAGGCAATAAGACACTGTTAAATTTAAAGGACGTTGTCGTTGAGACCTAGACCGTCCGACCTACCAGAATGGTGTAAGGTAACCGTTTGGGCGGCCGGGAAGTGCCACCCAATTTAGACCGGAACCCAGGGGGAGCTATCCACAGGGACCGCATCCTCCTTCTCCTACCACCAACCTCTCAGAAGGACAAATTTAAAGGACGTGACACTTTACACAATTAATAATGCATCATAACACAACGTAAAATGCTGCGCAAATAAGGTTAAGTAACGGATATATGTTTAAGAAATCTTTGGATTCCCTTCTTCAGGGTGAGCACGTTTGGACCTGAACGCCGTCAACTCTTATTTGGCTGTTCATATCCAGACTTATTCACACTGATGAAGTCAATCCAAAGATTTCCGAAACGTATGTCTGCTTACTTAACCTAATTTACTCATCAATTTACGCTGTGCCCAAGTTTATCAACAATGTTATATCAGTCCCAGATAAAATAAATAGTATATTGCATATCGTTATACTTTGTGCTTGCATCCAGTTGCATAGCCAAAGCCAAATTGTGAATGCTATACGTAATTTATTTCTTTTATTTATTTGCAAAAAATAAAAGATACATAATAAAGTTCCAGTAACAGCTTTAAAGATAAAATTCAATACAAAAATATACAGATTAAAATGTTGTAAAATACATTAAAATACAAATGATTTGCAACAAATGATTTTTAAAAGCACTTGCGGATAAATAAAAAAATGTGATGTGAGCAGCACATGACTTTCCTTATATAATGCAATGAACTTACTACTTTTACAGTAAAAAATAGATTATTCTTATAGTAGATACTTATATTATTTTCAAGATATTAAATTTTTGTCAATTAGCTATCATTTTCATTGATTTAGCGCCATTCTTTCCATTTGGCGAGATTTTCGTTAATTTGGCAACATTTGAAAATGTCGCCTGGTTGGCGACATGCCGCCCTATTCGTCGCCAAAATCTCGTCAAGTGGACGGAGCATTAAGTTATTCTTATAGCAGATAAATGACTATTGGCGTTCAAATACAAAAGTATTACTTAATGTATAATTTTTTATGAATGGAACGAGCTAGATCCAGAAGAATGATGCAGCCAAATTAATCGCATGATATTACATATGAAAAGTGAACATGTTTCTCAACAGTTAATATTTTTTTTAATTTATGGGATTTTTTGATATTTTTTTTAAATATGCAATAGCTTGCGAAAGATTCATGCTAGCATTCTAAAATTTATGACAATCGTTTTCTAAGGAAAATTATATAAGAAATCTCAATTTGCGTAACTTTATTAAATGTGTCGATTTTTGACGATTTTTTCAAAATTTCACCCGAAAATTTAGAGGGGGGGATCTGAACATTCGATTGTGTTTAAAAACAATAGGCTTCCAGTATTCACGGATTGTAATTTTTGTACCAAATTTCATTCGAATCGCTCCATTCGTTCGTGACATATCGTTTCCACAGACACACAGACATCACACAGACATCACTTCATACACACAGATATCACCTCAAAAATGTTCAATTCGTGATCAGGGCTGCATGAAACGTGCTCTCCCGTCGGAAACCCGAATTCGAATTTTTGACCCGTCAGTATACCTACCTTATATATTATACTATTAATATAAGGAAAATAAAAGGCAAGAATTTCAGGAATGCTCTTGTGAAGCTTACAAAAGTTATTAATAGCCCCAAAACAACCAATATCAGTATTGAATTATTCATTAATAAATACTTTAAATGCTGTCATAAATATCATTAAACACCCCCCCCCCCAAATGATGCTAAAATTATTTTCGAATTAATGTGTTTGAGGAATCAATAACGAGATTATTATTTGGAATTAAACTAATCGACTTGCATTCCCAAACTAATCCAATTATATTTGGAAACTTTCAACACCAGTTAATTAAATTGCCCGCTACTTCAACGCAACACTTCCCGATTCTCTGGCGAAAAATTCAAGTTCCCGCGTCATATTTCAAAATTAAGAGCTCCCAGAAAATACGACAGGTATTTCAGCCATTCACTCGGTACGAGATTAATTTTTAGGACTAATCCTTTCGAGAATTTAATATGCAAAGAAAGTTGACATTTAGTTCCAGTAAAAGAAACAAAATTTCCTAAGCACAAAGTATTTATTTGAATTATGGGCACTGTATGTGGGAAATAAGGAATAAAATTCGTTTTTCAGGATATGCATTAGGAGTGCGGCGATATAATGAAATGCGAGAGAAACAAATATACAATTTAAAAAAAATCTGATGTCGGCAACACATGACTTTCCATATATAATGTAATGAAGTTACTACTTTTACAGTATAAAAAATAGGTTTTTCTTATAGTAGATATTTATATTCTTTCCAAGATATTGAATTTTCGAGAATTAATCGCCATTTTCGTTGATTTAGCGTCATTTTTATCTATTTGGCATGATTTTCGTTTATTTGGCAACATTTCAAAAAGTCGCCAAGTTGGCGACATTCCGCCAAATTCGTCGCCTAAATCTCGTCAAGCGCTATGGAGGTGAAATAAGTTATTCTTATAGCAGATAAATGACTATTGGCGCTCAAATACAAAATTATTACTCAAAGTTTCTTTTCTCATAAATGGAACCAGCTAGATCCACGAGAATGATGTCACCAAATTTATCGAATGATGTCACCAAATTTATCGTATGCTATTACATATGAAAAGTGAGCATGTTTCTCAACAATTAATTTTTTTTTAATTTATGGGATTTTTTGATAAATTTATTTGAAAAATGTGCAATATCTCGAGAACGGTTCGTGCTAGCTTTCTAAAGTTTATATCAATAATTTTCTAAGGAAAAATTACATAAGAAATGTGTATTTCCGTAACTTTATTATAGGTTTCGGTTTTTTGAGGATTTTTTCAAAATTTCACTCGAAAATTTAGGGGGTTCTGAACATTCGATTATGTTTAAAAACACTAGGTTTCCAGTATTCACGGATTGTGATTTTTGTACCAAATTTCATTCGAATCGCTCTATTTGTTCGTGAGATATCGTCTCCACAGACTCACTGATACACACATACTTTCACACAAAGACATCATCTAAAAAATGATCGTGATCAGGAATACTTGAAACGTGCTCTCCCGTCGAAAACTCGAATTCGGATTTTGGACTTCGTCTCATTACTTCCCTTATGCATTATGTATATAGGAAAGTAATAATGGATATTTTTGACTTTCCCTGTAATACATGGTGATGTATAGGGAAAATATTGGAATCATGACGAAAACCGCAACACGAGTTTTCGACGGGTATACACGTTTTGAGACCTCTAGAACACGAAAATCTATTTTTAGCGTGAAGTCTGTGTGTGTGTGTGATCTGTCTGTCTGTCTGTGCAATGCATGTATCCACTCCAACTCAAAATCTCGATGGACCATATTACAGAAAATTAAGTTACTTGACTCTGGTTGACTCTGGTACTGTACAAAAAAAACGCCTTTTTTTGCGAAATGGCCAGCAAAAATTTCATTCATCCACTCTGACTGAAAACCTATTTGACCAAATTTCACAAAATTTAGTCGCTAATTCACTTGTGAAATGCACTGGTTCTGATTAGATTTTTGTACTATTCGAGATAAAAAAAAACCGAATCTTTCTGCGAAATGGTCCAAAACAATCATATGTATCCACTCTAGCTGACGAACTAATTGACCAAATTACACAAAGTATGACAGATGAGTCGCCTGTGGTAGATACTGTGGTGTTGGTAAATTTCGGTACGATTTGGAAAAATATAATCTGCCTTTTTTGAGAAATGGCCCGCAACTCTAAAATATCCGATCCAAAATAAAGGACTACATATGCTCAAATGCATCATTAAATGCTTGTTTTATAAGTAATTGTTGACGACAAAAGCAATGAGATCCACCTCTTTACTCTAAAATGGATCATTCTTGAGATATTCAAACATATAATTTTGAGGAAATGGAGGCGATTTTCACAGTTAAAAACTATTTAATAGTTAAGATTTTCATCCTGATGTTGATCAGATTTAATATGATTCAGAAAAGTATAATCGACAATTTGGCGAAATGACCACAAACATAGTGAAAATCTGAAATAAATGACAAAGATTATTGAAATATAATTACTTGTTCTTCAGGTAAGTTTTGACAACTAAGTGATAATAAATCTGCCCCCATTGGATTTTGGAATTTTGAGGACCTGAAGAATTTAAAGCGAATGAAGTTGCCAAATGAAACGAAGATGCAATAAAAAGGCAAATTAGATATAATACCTGAAAAGCATCCATGTTATTTTTTGAAATTAAACACAATTCAATACATAATCAAATAACAAATTACGAAATTAATTTGAATCTGCGGGGAAAGTCATGTGCTGCTTTTATAAGATTTTGTCTGTAATGTTAATGAAGAACATGTTAATCTTCTATGCGATTATATTCAAGCCGTTTATATATACTAAACTGTTTTAGTTCTCTAATTTAAATACTTGAAAATTTGTATCGCTAATGTAACTTACTTGCTGCCAGGATCAACTCAACTTTTCATACCGAATCCATTAAGTAATTTGTGATTTTTTTTTCTAATTTTACAAGAAAAAATGTGAAAAATCCGTATCGTTGATCCAAATGACTACAATTATAGCATGTTTCATTTTAAAGTGCTTAAAAATTATTGTTCGATACCAAACTTGACAATATACTCCCTCGTTAGAGTAACTTCTCCCCCCCCCCCCCGAAAGGGATAATGACTTCAATAACACAAAAATTGCATCGTGGCTATTTGTCATTATAATGATTGAAACTGCTACATTTCGTGATCGTTGATCCATAATTAACCCTATATCAACATTATAAACTTATACTATCAATCGATATATATTTTCAAGCCCTTTAAAATGAAGAGTAGCATGCTATAATTGTGACAACACACATTTTTCTTGTAAAATTTGCAAAAAATATCAGAAGCTGCTTCAAAATGGATTCTGGTATGAGAAAGTCGAACTGGGTCACATTCGATTTAATTTATCATCTATAAAGAAAACTTTCATCTTTCGTCTATATATTTACCACAGCTAGTGTTATTTCAGGTGCTGTATTTTAAAATTTTAGAAATTGAAATAATGGTCTAAAGAACCCCAGATGCTAAATGTTGTATCAAATGAAACTTTTTAAACTCTGTAACATAAAAATCAACACTCCCAGTTGCGAATTATTCGTAACTGATTCTGCTAGTCAAATATAATCATTATTCATAACTTTCGAACAGCTTTAAAATATTCACAATTCCCTTCTAATAATCAACCTTTATAATGACCTTCTATATCAATTTCCCTCTAATAACCTTCTATCTCAATTTCCTTCTAATGCCCTAACGTTTAGAGATCCCTATATATGATGTTATAGAGTCCACTTAGGAGCACCCATACAAACTGCGTGCCCCCTATGGATATTTATCACAGATCCTCCTCCATATTTGTTTTTTAACTCTTTATAAATTCGTCAGGTCTTTTCTGACTTTAAAACAAAATATTGAGGGCCCGCTCTCCATTCTAGTGATGTCTGTCCCTATGTATGGGCGACCCTGCTCCACTTCAACGAGATGAAATTGTAAGCCAGTCTCAGTAGCTCAGCGGCTAGAGTATTGGCTGGACTGGTCGAAGATCCACGTTTCGATCTCCGGCTGGGATAGTCAGGCCTGTAAAATGGCGCTCGAACGAATTAACGCTACAGGTTATATGCAATGATGATGGGGGTTGGGAAATGACTCAGTTACAGCGGGCCCTGTTAATTATGGCGCTAGTTTCAACATTATGACCACACAGAATACTATCCTAGATTAAAAAACAACAAAGAATACAAATGCGGTAGTTCAGATCGGCTGTTGTGGGCCGATCTGACTTTAGCGGGTGGGAGGGAATTATGGGGCCCACTTTAACGAGAAGATGTTGGAGTCTTGGCCCAGTACCTTCATGGTTAGAGTTGTGTTTTCTGTGTTTTTCACGGTTGTCTGTTATAACTGCGCTACACCCTTTGGATGAGTTGAATAGCCCACGCAATAAATAGATAAAAACATTTAGAGCATCCACTGACCAGTTCGTAGACCAGCAGTTCGATTCCCGGATGAAACAGTGCCTATGTTCAGATGTCAAGCTCGGTAGCCCCGGTCGGACAGTTGAGTCAGCGTTAGCCAATAAAATTCCCTGAAATGATCCATTTTGTGACGTTTCAATCTCCCGGTCACTTCCGTCGTCACTTCTGAACACGGCCAGTGAAACCTTTACAAACTCAAGGAAAACTTGAGCAACGTATTTAAGCACAATTAGGACAAAATGCAGCATACAGCTGTTCCGAGGAAACGCTGGATTCCCTTCATCAGTGAAAAGTAACCAAAAAACCCAAAGTTAAAAAGACAGAATGGGCGTAAATAGAAGAAACAGACAGGTTTATATTAAGAAGACCTGGATTAAGAGCTAATTTGGGAAAGCCAATCAGAAAGTAGACTATTTACATACTTTACAAGCTCATTAATGACTTTCACCTCTTATCCACAGATGATTTTTGCATGCATTGGATAGTAGATTTTTTGATACAATGGTGCCGTGCCCTAAAAAAGAGAAGCCAAACACTATCATTTTATAAAGCTACTTTTATTTTTAGCTTTGCACTGATTTTAGCCTTGCACTGATAATAGTTTTGAAATTTGAGAAAATAATAAAAAAATAATAATTTGATTTTTGCATTCTTTACAAAATAATAAATATTTTTCACTTTTTTATCAACAAATGATTTTTGTTTGCGTTGAATGGTACATTTTTGGATTCAATGGTGACCAAGCGGTAAAAGAGAAAAGACATACACAATCATTATATAAATCTACTTTTATTTTTAGTTTTGCACTGATAAAAAATGGTTTTCAAGTCTGAGCAAATAATAAAAAATATAATTTAATTTAATGAAAATAAAATATGACGATTGAACATTATACTTAGGGAAAAATGATATTTGGTGATTCATTTGTTAAAATTTAATAAATTTACAGATCTCTCCTTGTTAGCGTGATACGGAAATTAATACTACAGATCAGAATCAGCAACCTTCTTCAAAAACAATCTAAAAACATAAGAAAACCTAAAAAGATTCCAGTTTTATATTAAATATAAAGCATTCAAAAGAAATACTTCAAATCCAGTTATTTTGTACTTTATTTTACAAAGCCTTATATTTAAGACGTTCGCAGCCTGACTTTCTCTCTACGATATGCACTTATTTTAAAGAATTTCTATTATACCGTCTCTCACTGGATATCTTTGAACTGCAGTAGTCGTAAAGATTTACGAGGGTGTTACGTAGCGGTAACGGTGCAAACTGCTCAGCAGATCGCCAATACCCTCTGGAGTAGAAAACTTTTCACTTCACTGGCGTGAACTGTCTTATGTCACAGAAAGAGAATTATTTTTCAAGAACGGAGTTTTTCGATTTTGATTTTTAGAAATTGCTTCAATATTAAGATAAAAAATGGCTTCTATACCATTGCTGTTATAAAGAAAATAAAATGGACGTTTTTGTAACTTAACGTAAAAGTATCCACGGCTGTTTTCTTAATTTGGGGTGGGAATGGTCGACGGGTTCAACAGCTGTACGGCTGCGTAAAAGTATAAAATTTCAGCCCGTGCTTACCTTCCATTACATAACTTTAATTATAATTAATTATTTTTATATCCTCAATTAACTTCTTACATCTCTGCATAGTTTATATGCATAGTTTACTGTATTAAGGACGGTTGGCATTACTTTATTTTATTTTATTTTATTTTATTCAATTTACGTGGCAACTACAGATGAAATCCAGTTACAGTAGCCACACGAGAAATTAAAAAGTACAGAACATAGGATACAAGAATACTAAGTAGTAAACATGTCAAGCTCATTGAAACAGGCTTTTTTAAAACAGGCAGGAGTCAAGTTAAATATATCAATATCAACACAATAGGTATCATATAGATCAACAGCATTTAATGTAGTTGTGTTTAACAGTAGTTTTGTGAAAAAGAGTTTTTTTCCTGGTATTATTGACAGGTATGTGAAATTCCAGGCAAGAAAGTAAATTAGGGCAATCATTAGTATTATTTAAAACCTTATAATAAAACAAGAGGCAGGGGGCTAGCTTCTCCTTTTTTAAGAGACATTAAACTATATTTCTGTCTGAGTTCCCTTGTATGCATATCATAAGGATAATAGCCAGTCAATCTGTAATCAATAGTACGTAATAGTTTATTTTGCACGATTTCTATCCGTTGAGAATGCAGATTGTAAACAGGGTCCCAAATCATTGCACAATATTCCAAAATTGGTTTAACAAGGGTATTATAAATACAAATAATCGTTTCGTACACAGCCATTGGCAACAAAATAAGCATCTAGATGATAATGATTAATGTAATTTACATGCAATATTCTGCGAAAACAGACAAGTAATTAGCCTGTGTCCAAACTTGTCAACTGTTCAGATCGATTTCAACACCAGTGAATAACCGCTTCCTATCGAAAACGGGAGAGCTCAATATCGGTCCAACATGTCCAATGTAGACTTGAATCTATCCTAGTCACCACTAAACTATACGCCGCCCAGGCTGTGAAGTGGATAGCGTCTCCGACTGCTGTCTAGTGGACTTAAGTATTGTGGCAATTAATTGAGAAATGTCATTTTTTTCGTTTTATCACACGTAAGCTTAGGACGTCTAGTGCATTCCATGCCGAAACGTGTCTGTGATGTTATAAAGTCTCGGGGAGGTCATATCACTTATTAGTTTTAAATGTATCCATAGAAAACTTGAATAAAACTGAATTTTATAAAAAAAAAACTGCATTTCTCAATTAATTGCCACAATACTGTAGGTTCGAATCCCGAGTAAGGCATGGGCGTTTTCTTGAGGATAAAGTCAGTCTTCCGCCTTCTGGGTCCTCGCCAAATGTGAAGCTGCACCCCCCCCCCCCCCAGACCTTCGTCAATGATGCTTGCTAGTGTTAATAAAAAAAAACTTTGTGATCTCGTCTTGTGTCATTCTTTGTCCTTCTTCTGGCATCACTGGTCCTGTTTGTGGTTCGACCGAAACAGGAGGTTATGAGCAACAACAACAACACTAAACTATACAGTGTTACATTGAAGGCGTGGCAATAAGTTCTACTGATTCAAACGTAGTTTCCATTGCAGTTAAGCGTTTTAAGCTTACATCATGAATTTTCGGAAACTGCAAAAATTTCACATTTCCCTACACTAATAGTGTTTTCGTCGGAAATGTCCCTTCCATGGGTAAAAATCGCTGGATCTGACAGTTTTTCTTTTAGCAACATGTCTGCCCTGTTTCTATGAATGTGTTTAGCTTGTTGAATTTTTTTAGTGTGAACAAAAAGTTTTATTTTTATAACGAGAGTTGCATTATTTATCGTTTCGTGAACGATATTTTGTTCCTTATAGAAACTATATATAATAATCATTGCTGCTTCTTACACTTAGGTGTTATGCGACTGTTTAACATACGCATCGAAGCAGTCTTAGTAATTGAATTGGATGTTGAGATCTTAAAATTAAGCAGCGATAACTTCCATTCATTTCCATAAATTATATTTTTTATACATTTTACAATTCGAAGATATGGGACAAATATGTTGGGAATTTAGAATCACCCTATGATATTTTCAAACAATGTAGTATGTTAGAAGGTACTTGTAATGTTCATTGACCGCACCAAAGATACACTTAATCTCTTTATATTATTGAAAATATTTTTTACCTAACGTTAGATGGGAATACCATATGTTTACACTGTTTTTGTTACTTTCGTGTTTTTCATTCAAATAAGCAAATTCAACGTTTTGACCATGCGTAAGAAAAGTAGGCGCCTCTTCTGATTTTTAGTTGTTAGGTCAATTGCATATAAAAGGAATACATATCTCTTCATTATACATGGTGTTTCAAAAAATCAGGTTCATACTGTTTTAAATATTAGTGCGAGACGCGCCCTTCTACTTGAAACATTGTTTTAAAACGTAAGAAGAAGAATATTAACCTTTTGCTTAGGACGCCAATGCCTGCAAAGAAGATCGAACTGTTTGGGACAGGGTATGTCAAATACCTGTCCTTTTGGAAGGTTTTTCGTTTGGGATGGACGCTGTCCAATCCTTAAGCAAAAGGTTAAAACATTTTCAAACATCCAATCCCAAACAGTTCGATCTCCCTTTGCAGGCATTAGCGTCCATGGATGCCAATGTCTGCAAAGGGAGATCGAACTGTTTGGGATAGTGTATGTCAAATACCTGTGTGTTTGGAAGGTTCTTCGTTTGAGATGGACTCTCTCCCACCCGTAAGCAAAAGGTTAAAACATTTTAAAACAAGTATTTGGCATGCCTAATACCAAACAGTTCGATCTCCCTTTGCAGGCATTGGCGTCCATGGATGCCTATGTCTGCAAAGGGAGATCGAACTGTTTGGGATAGGGTATGTCAAATACCTGTGTCTTTGGTAGGTTCTTCGTTTGAGATAGACTCTCTCCCATCCGTAAGCAAAAGGTTAAAACATTTTAAAACAAGTATTTGGCATGCCCAATACCAAACAGTTCGATCTCTCTTTGCAGGCATTGGCGTCCATGGATGCCAATGTCTGCAAAAGGAGATCGAACTGTTTGGGATAGGGTATGTCAAATACCTGTGTCTTTAGGAGGTTCTTCGTTTGGGATGGACGCTGTACCACTCGTAAGCAAAAGGTTAAAGCATTTTCAAAACAGTCTGATGTATTAGCATATAAATGTTGAATATAACTATTTTATATCGCTCCTCTAACGAAGAAAGTTCGTTTACTGAAAAAAATTACTTAAATATAGATTCTATTATAAAAATAAGAAATAAGTGAAAAAAAACATTGTGGAGATATTCATGAAACAAAATTTTGATGTCCTTGTCTCAATTGAATAGTGGTTTGTAGCAAAAGTAAGTACATAAAGTACACTAAAGTTTTATGTTGTGGTCGGTGCCTAATTTTTTTCGAAAAGTGCTTGCTAAAAGCGTGGTTTTAGTGTAAATCACAAATTTAGCTTTATTGACCACATTTTGATTTTCAGGTACAAATTCCAAACTAATTAAAGTTTATAAATAATTTTCAAGTCATTGTATATTTTTCCCTAAATATTTTAAACAGACTTTTCTTACAATTGAAAACAATTTTTCAGTAAAAATATGCGTCTAGTGTTAACGGTTCAGCAGTTATAAGCTTTATCACTTTTTTTTAAACACCCAAAAGAGATCTAATTAGAACTTCATTTCAAAGAATGCTATAATTGTAATGTATAATAATTTTTATCATTTGCGTCTAATTCTTTCTTATCTAACGGCTAACAAGTGATGTTTTAAAAGGTACAATTATGGAAGATTCTATATAAGTCAAATCTACATTTTAATAAGCACTTGCTAATTATAACTATAAAAATGAAAGTCTCAATGACGATATGCTATTACTTTACAGATTATTTTAACAACAACAAAAATAAAATCCATAACTAAAAATGCATTTAGAATATTTTAAATTTAACTGTTTGATTTGCTAATGTTCTGTTGAAATAAATGTTGTGATAAAATTTGCAAAAAATCTAAGCCCACAGTATAGTATTAGCATCGCTGTCAAAATAAGTGTCATTTACTATGTTTTTACTTTCCTTATATACATAATGTATAATGAAAGTATTGCGACGGGATCGAAAATTCGAATTCGAGTTTTCGACGGGAGAGCACGTTTCAAGCATCCCTGATCACGAATCAAACATTTTTGAGGTGATGTCGGAGTGTGTGTGTGTGTGAGTCTGTTGAGACGATATCTCACGAAAGAATGGAGCGATTCGAATGAAATTTGACACAAAAATCACAATCAGTGAATACTGGAAACCTATTGTTTTTGTACGTAATCGAATTTTCATAACCCCTCTAAATTTTCGAATGAAATTTTAAAGAAATCATCAGTTGGTTTAGAGCCGGTTTTGCCTTTCTTAACGTAGATTCTTCGGGTCAGGCCCGGAGCGTGGATTTCGTATCTCCAAACTCTGTGGCACTCCTATTTGTGGGTTTCATCATTAACTGGCGAATTTATAGTTCATAAACATTGTTAAAGTATAATGTCAAATCTGGTGATTATTCGGCTGAACCTTTAATGCACTTGTTTCACGCCATAGCGCATAACTTTAAAAACATTGCTTTACCCGGTCTCATAAAATATACTCACTATTTTTACCTATTTGCAAAACTGGGCACAAAAAATACAAATAAATAGGGCACAAATAAATAGAAAGGCAAAATAAATTTACATAAACAAGAATATTCTTTATCGTTTGAGTTCTACTTTTTGTTGCACTGATAATTCAATCCTGCAAAATTAACAGTTTAAATAAATACAATACGTTGCAAAAACTATATGCACCCATAAAAAATTGAGCTACTGCCGCGAAACTTGCCATGCAAATGTAGTTTCAGGAGTTATGCTAATGATTAAGCTTTCAGCGTCGATGAAATTATAGGGCTCATGCAAAGCTTATGAGAACGACACATCGTGCAGCACAGCATTTAAAACAATCAGTGTTTCCACTCACGGGCAATTAATTGAAACTGAATTTTCTGCTTTGATACTGCAATTTGTGGACAAAGATGTCTTTTAGATGTATTCGACGGCGCTATGAACAATTGCCGGATTTAGATAAAGGTTGCATCATAGGCCTAAAGGAATCTGGTAGGTCTAACAGACCCATCAGTCGCCATCTTGGGCGGAGAGATATAGTAGTTGCTCGGTGTTGACAACAAAGGATATATATATATATATATATATATATATATGCATATATATATATATATATATATATATATATATATATATATATATATATATATATATTTATATATATATATATAATTCTATAGGCTGGAGCTCAGGATGCCTTACACAGGAAACTGTTCGAGATGATTGTGTGCTCAGGAGAAGCGCTAAGTCTACACCAATGATATCGTTACTAGCCATTCGAAGACATTTGACCATGCAGACTTGTATGAAGAGATACTATTGGGAGACGACAGGTAGAAGGTAGGATTAGGTGTTGATGTCCATTAAGCTGCCTACCACTGATCCTTCACCACAGGCAGAGCCACCTGGATTGGGGCTGATCTCGATCAGCCTGGACAGTGTCCAATTGGAGGCATTTTAGCAACGAACTTCTCTCTCAGTGCTGATAACCACCGCATACGCGTGTAGAGGAGGGATAGTCAGTGTTATAATCCCGTATCTGCTGTCGAGTGGCACACGGTTATCACACGCAGTGTGGAAATCTGGTGAGCCATCTATTGAAACAGTTGATCTCCTTTAGTTGCGATGCAAGCCAATCTGACAGTTCGCTTGTACGAAGACGATATTCTACAGCCGATTCTTCTTATTATGCTGTCAAGCCGCCCATGTTTCATTTACCAACGAGACAACGCTCGTCTATATACTTCAAGATTTCTTAAACAATGTATTTGAGGATGTAATACCCTCCCATGGCCATTCAGGTTCCCAAATATTTCACCAATAGAGCACGTCTGTGATTTGCGGGGACAGCAATTGCATCCTTTTCAGAAAACCACGGGATTCGCTTACCAGTTGCAACAGTTATGGTAGAATCTTCCGCAGAGGGGAATAAGTAATTTAATTGAACCTATTTCGCATCGAATATCGGCTTGTATGACTGCCAGGGGAGGACTTAACACTTATGTCATCTCCTTTTTGCCAACATTTTTTAATAAAACTTTTTCTTGCTCCCAAAGTTTAATCATTTTCATATCTCATCAAACGATACTTACATGCCATGTTTTGCATCTGTAGCTCAATTTCTTATGGATATATATTTCTTATTTATTTATTATGTTTTTGCAACAGAATGTATTATTTAATCCAATACGAGTCTTTTGCTATAGAAATACAAACAGTCAATAGGACTTCTTTAAGCACCTCCTAAATGATTATCTTAAACGATTTTGGCGTTTTACGAAACTCCAATATTTATTTTTCTTAAACGATTTTGGTGATATACATTGATCTGATACATAAAGATACTTTAATCGCATTATGCATGCATATGCTAGAATTCCAACACATGACTGTGATGGTTGAAGAAATTCGTAGTACGAAAGCCGACCATGAGTAGAGTATCTTACAGATATGAAGAAAACTTCGTTTAAAACAGCATATATACATTGAAGATATCACGTGGTATGGGAGACAATGAAATCTCCCCTTCAGGACAAAATACAGAACAGCCATACTCTCAAAGCTAGACCATATTCTGTTGACGAAGCAACTCATATGACCCATGAAAAAAGACATCACTCGATGGAAACAAGAAGAAATGAAATATAAAAACTAAAAGGGAATATGACCAAACAGCTGAAGAATTCTATTAATGTAAAATAAAAACCAACGACAAATATAAACAAGCATTGGAAGGATTCAAAGTACTTCTTTATAGAATAAGACTATACGAAATGAAGTGCTCTATGATAAAATTTTTAGCAAATCGACAAGTTTCTTTAGCTACATGAATCTATCAAAACAGTCGTGAAAATAACAATTGGAAAAATACAACTCAAAATGAATATAATATAATAAGTAAATGAAAGTAAATAATATAATAAGTAAATGGATATAATATATGAAGTAAATGAAAATTTCAACGGTAAGTTTATCACCTAAATATATTATTTAACTCGCAAACAATAACCAGTAAATAATACTGCAGCGTTAAGAAGATAACAAAGTTGAAGAAAAGAGTGATTTTCAAAATCCCTTTATAACAAACTTTACAAGATCACTGAAATTTGTTCGTTATAATAAAATTTCGTAATAACGAAATTTCCATTTTCCAGAAAAATTTCAATTTATACACTATTGCATTAGAAAATTTAAAACTGCTGATTCTAAACTCGCAAACAAAACTCATTGTTTCCAACAATTCTTCGAAAAATGATCATATTTAAAATCTAATTTAGCAAGACTTTGAAGACAGCCGTATAAATTGACTCTCTAAATAAATTGCTTCGTGCGCATCTGAATTTTGAAGTTTCTTAGACTTTTAGTGGCAACCAGTTAAGCAAATTTGCTGATGTAACACTCTCCGGGAAAATTACTAGATAATGCAGCAATAATCAAATATTAAATACGGGGATGTAAAGCTTAATTTTCAGTTTAATCTTTCAAAGGAACGCTATCACGACTAAAGCCAGATTTTAGCGGATGCGATAAACTTTGAGTAAGGGGTGGAAATTATAATGTAAGCAGGTTTCAAAGATGATCAAGTTCTCCCTTATTTTAGCGAATTTTTTGTTGTTTTCATCAAGATGCTCACATCAAACTAACTTTTATTTTATTTCCGCTACTCACGAAGAAATAGTAGTTGTGGCTCCGAGGACTGAATCAGAATGAATTAATCCAAAATGCATATATGGATAAGTTGAGTAATTTATGTTTACTATTAAAACCCGCGGACATTCTGCCCTCCCCACCCTCAATAAATATAAGTGACATAAAAGATAAGTCGTTTTGATTCAGGCTAACTTTTGTATATAAAAAGTAAAAAAAAAAGTAAATAAATAATGTAAACGTAAGAATCCGTGACAACGTATTTTATAACGAGCACACCATTATATAGTACACGTTTCACTACTTACTTAACGTTTTATGCAAGAGAGCGCCATCTGGCGGATATTTATATTAGCGTGAACGGGACGAAAAATTTTAAAATATCTAAAATATCTCAATATTTTTTTTAATCTGATATTTTTCTCTCAAACACAGTTTTTGATGCTATTTACGGGGATGTGCTCGACTTTGAGCAGAGACTTCGGTGTAGACCAACCTTCTTAATAAAAGAAAATGTCTGTGCGTGTGTTGTTGTTGTTGAAACCCAGACCGTCCGACCTACCAGAAAGGTGTAAGGTAACTGTTTGGACGGTCGGGAAGCGTATTAATCTGTGTGTAAAACTTTACACAACAAACAATCCTTACACAATACAATGGTCATCACACACAACTAACATCCGACAAACAGACATACATAAAATTCAAGTAATGCACAAGAAATTCAAGGAGTCTCACACCAAAGGGGGAGAACCCAGGAGCAAAAACAGGATTAAGAAATTCATAGATCACCAAAAATTAAGAGCAGAGAATACTCACAGAAGTGTCACCTAACAGAAATTGAAATCTCTCTCGCAGTTTGAATACAGTCCTTCAGTTTGTTTATTAATACTTTATTTCTGCGGACACCGGAAAACCAAGCTGCAGAGTGAGCAGGGGAAGGTTTGACGAGGTGGTATTTTTTAGAAAAGGGACAGGAAAAAACATAGTGATCAGCGTCACCAAAAGCATTACAGGGACAGTTAGAAGAGGTTTTGTGCTTAAAGAATTTGAGGTAATCAGGGAACGGGCCGTGTCCGGTAATAAAATAAACAAGAAATCTGTTACAAATAAGAAGAGAAGGGTCAACCAAAGGGAGGAAAGAAAGAATACGGGCCGGATCGTGATTAAGGGGAGAGATATAGTCGTTTAAGTAAGTTTGCCACAGATTATTTAGGAATATTTTACATTGACGAGTGAGAAGAGAATAAGGGAAAGGGACCGTAAAAGGGGAACCAGAAAGGGAGGCGGCTTTGGCATGAGAGTCAGCAACTTCGTTTCCCAGTATTCCAGCATGGGCTTTAACCCATTGAATGTTAATTAATTTAGATGCCGAAAGGGCCAAGAGTTTAATATCACATAAGTATTTGGATCTATTTTTAACAGATTTTAGAGCCAGAATGGAGGACAAACTGTCCGAAAAAATATTGACCTTTGTATTGTTGTCCAACGCCCATTGAATAGCGACTTTAATGGCAGAGATTTCCGCTTGAAAGACCGTGTTTCCATGAGAGAGCTTAAAAGAAAACGATTCGACCAGGTCATCTTTTTTAAAAATGCAAACTGCAAATCCAATATTTTCGTCAGTTTTAGAGCCATCAGTGTAGATATTAAAAGGGGAGAATGAAGCAGGGTCAAAGGAGGGAAGATTAACAATACGATGCGAGGGAGGGAGACTGGAAAAGGGAACGTTTGTATCAAAGCTGGAAGGGCCAGGAAGGGACTGGGATGAAAAAAGGTCAGTTTTAAGGCGCCAGAAATGAAATTTTTTGTAAAGGGTCTGTATAACAAATTGAACAGGGGGGATACCAGTAATTGAGTATAGAGAAATGCTCGAAGTTGTTCTAAAACCGGAAGAAATCTTCAAAAGGAAAATCCTTTGGAGAGAAATGAGACGTGATGTTTGATCCCCCGTAAGACATTTACCCCATATACCTGAGCTGAAAGTGATAATTTTTTCTATAACTGTAAGGTACCAGATTTTTAGGAAAGATCTGTTAACCCCCCAATTTTTACCCGCGATTTTCCCGAAAGTAGAAGAGAGCTTGAAGCATTTCTCTTTAAGATAAAATACATGAGGACTCCAGGTTAAGTTGTCATCTATTATAATTCCGAGATATTTAAGATGGCGGGTAATTTTAAGGGGTTTGTTTGACATTTTAAATCTTGGGTTTTGTTTTCTCTTGGAACGAGTTTTATTGAAGATAATACATTGTGATTTTTCAGGTGAAGGGGAAAGTTGAAGGGAGGACAAGGAGGATTGAAGGAAGTCCAGGAGGGAATTGGTTCGGAGTGTAAGTTGTGAGAGGGAATCACCAAATGTCACCACTGCAAGATCATCTGCAAAGGCCTGAAGATAGAAAAGGTCATTATTAAGGAGGAGAACTCGGTTGAAGTAAATGTTCCACAGGATAGGTGACAAGACCGATCCCTGTGGAGCACCGAAGGAAATGATTTTAGAGGAGGAATGGATATCGTTTGAAAAGGTAATTGACCGTGAACTGAGGTAAGAAAATATAAAAACTTGAAACTCGATGGGAAGATGAATGCTTTCCAGTGATGAAGGAAGGATATGCCAATTAAGGGAGTCGAAGGCTCCACAGATGTCCACAGTGGTGAGTGAAACAAAATGACCTGGTCTAAAGTCTCTAATAGAGGAGTCAAGTTTGTGAGTAGCATCTTCGCAACTAACCATTTCCCGAAAACCGAATTGGAGCTGATGAAGGGCGTCATTGGTTTTAATCCAAAAATTAAGTTTATTTGCAAATAATTTTTCGAGTATTTTTCCGAAAGTAGGTAAAAGACAAATGGGACGGTAGGAGGAGCAAAGGACAGGATCTTTACCAGGTTTATTAAGAAATAGAATTTTAGCGTTTCGAAGACAAGCGGGGAAGTAGCAATATTTAAAACATAGATTAGCAATTTTTGAAAAGATGAAGGGGAATGAAGTAAAACGTGATTTCCAGATTTTAAAATCAATAGAGTCGAGACCAGGGGCTTTACCGTTTGGGAGATTGTTAATAACCAATGAAAGCTCTTCATCAGAGACCGAGCCCAACCCATCAGAAGGAGGTGAAAAACAAGGAAAGCTGGTAAATGTGGGATCATCTTTGAAACAGTGGTCCAAAAGACGTTGAATTTTCGTTTTATAGTCTAAGTTAATATCATCAGAGAATTGCAAATTAATATGATTAAATTTGTTTTGTTTCTGAAAAGCAAATTTGAATAGTGTGCCGAATTTAGAAGAACAGTTAGTACAAAATTTACGCCAGGATTCTGTTTTAGATTTATTAAGTAATTTTTTGTATTTGGCACGATTTAATTTATATTTAATCTTTGCCTCTGTAATAGTTTCTGAAGAGGCGGAGTTTCTCTCGAGTGATTTTATTCGTTTGCCGAGTGCTGTTACGAAGTTTCGGAATTTTGCTAAATTAGGATTCCACCATTTAAAGCCAGAGCGAGTAGAAGTTTTCTTTTTCCTGATAAATTTGAAAGCACATGATTGGGTGGTATCAATGAAGGATTTTACGAAGTTGTTAAGGGAGGTGGAATCAGAAATTTGATCAAGGGAGCGGGAAAGGGAAGGAATATGAGATCTGAAATTAAATAGAAATTTACCTAAACTATAGTTCGTTTTAAAGAAAAAGGAGTTGTCTGAAGGAGGATCAAGTCCAAGGGTTAATTTTATGTATTTGTGGTCACTGAATGTATCACAGGAGAGAATCTCCCATTTTTGAATAAGATGTCTGTGCGTGTGTGTACGAGCGTAGAGGAATCTAAGCATCGTACTGCCATGAAAATGGTACATAGGTACTCCAGGACGCCAAAAGGTGCACCTAGGCCTTAATTTTAATTTCGAATTACTTTTTAATTATTTTTTGTTTTAGCATTTTTACACGAATTGGTTCCTTAACGATTGAACATATTATCACAATGTTTCCATCTTAACACCATCGAAAAAGTAAAAAGACATTTTTTCCAACGATGTTTGAACCAAAAACACAAGATAAGTCTTTCATATTTAAGTAATAACACAATTGAATGAATTGTAGGCCATTATGAATGAACAAATTATAGGACACTGAATAACCAAATTACAGGACACTGAATGAACAAATTGTAGGGCACTATGAACAAACGATAAAATACTATGGAGAAAAACTCAGCGTCCAACAAAAACTTTCGCTTTCAAGATGATGATCAGTATGAAAGAAGCTTGCTAAAATCAGGAGGCTAACATTCTGTAATCCGTGATATACCTAAAATCTTGATATAATCAGCTGTCTATAATCAGTTCAGGATCCCATGAATACCTGCGACAAATTAAATGATAGTTTCTAAATAAATGCTTCTTTACCGCACGATTCGTTGTAACGATATATTCCCAAATTTACGTAAATATATATGTGTACTACCAGCGTATGTCTGTATGTGAAAGGAATATGATGCATAACTGCAGCTGCCTGACAAAGGGAATATACTTGTACAGCTGCGGGGAAAAAAACGCCCCACCCTCTGTTAGTCGAGCATCGTTCATCGTAGGGAAAATTGAAAGATACCATTTGATTAGGAATAACATCCTCTACAAATTGATATGCGTAAAATTTGCATAAGGGGCCGTCTTCATATCTAAACGGGCACAAACTGAAATTTTCAATAGCAACACCCAATTTTGATGTCACCATATAATAATTATATAATAATTATTATATAATTATATAATAATTATTAAAGTTCTAGATCCCCAAATTAGTCCGTATTCAAATTTTCACAACGTTTCTATCTTTATATCCGAAGATATTTAATATTCCGAAATGTGCATATTTCGAAGATCAGCGCCATATTGAAAAGCACAATTTGAAAGGCGATGTTTCGTTGATTGACCACAGCACTGTTGTAAATTATTGAACTATCCTCTTGACATTCAGCAATATGGCTTACACCACAGCCAATGGGTCGCAGGTTCGATTTCTGCATGAGAGGGTGAGCATTTTCATGGCTGGGTGTGGTGGTGCCTTGTGTGTATGTTACTAAAGAAGTGGGCCTGTAATGGGTAGGATTATGTGAACTTCAAATAGAGCATGATTATCAGGGGTAAAAAGCCGTACTGGAGTACGTTGCTACAAACTAATGAGGCATTCGTGCCAGAGTCAATAAAAGAAAGAACAAATAAAGAAGAATGAAATGTTTATTTTCATTTGTTATTTTATAATGCTGTTTCAAAAATATTTGTTATTTTATAATGCTGTTCCTCGCGTCAAGTGCCGAAGCATACGCACAATATATAGTCGAAGCATACGCACAATACATAGTCGAAGCATACGCATTTATAACGAACCCGACTTTCAAACATATATACCGCAGTAAAACTTTAAATAAGAATGTTATTAGGTGTGGCAACTCTGGTTTGTAATACAGTTGAATAAGCGAAAATCAATTGAAAACAAAATTATAGAATCATTTTACCTTTGAATAAAAGGTTCTTAGGTTGTTATAATAACTATTATACTGAACAGCAATTATGCAAATTGATCTTTCGATGTAAAGCTTCGTGTTATGGTATTTAGAATCACATAATTTTATAATATGTTATTGTTTTATATAAATATCTTTTATTATAAATTATCACATTTTGCGGGAGATTTCAACTCGCAGTAGCTCCGGACATATAAAAAGTCTTTGTAACTCGAGTTTTATCAAAACATGTCCAGATTTGTATTCATATTTTTTCGATTATTGATTTCATAACTAATATTTCATACAAACAATTATTTCCACAAAAATAAAAATCACATAAATGTGTTTGGGTTGTTTAGTAGTAACGTCATACAAATAATCAGCGCGAGCAGATAATTATTACAGAAGATATGAATGGAAGTCTTGGAAACTAATTTAACATTAGGAGCTCAAAACTTTACTTACTCACAACTCAGAAACGCTTCACCCAAATAACTTGAAATTTGATATCACAGGTTGAATTCTGCTCTGGATTCGAACTAGGTTGTCAAACTTGGGTGTTGCCATTAAAATTTCAAAGTGTGTGCGCGCGTTTTGATATGAAGACGACCCCTTATGCAAATTTTACGCACATTAATTTTTAGAGGATGTCATTCCTAATGGAATGGTATCTTTTAATTTTCTCTACGATGAACGATGCTCGATTAACAGAGGGTGGGGTGTTTTTTTTTCCGCTGCTGTACATTCATCCTGTTCGAACATTTGCGATGCATTCCCCATAGAAATAGTAGATCTTAGACTTTACAATTAACACTAGAACGACGAAGCTGTCATTTTGTTTGCATAGCTGCTTTGAGAAACGATTCCTCTAAAACGCGTAATCCCAGCCCATTGAAATTTTTTGACTGTTCTTATTTTCTTAAAATTATTGAAAGCACAGAAGAAAATTATTCTAGGTTTCATAATAAGAGATCAAATCAACGATCTTCCTAGAACGACGGCAGCGGTCAAAATGACCGCTTCCGTCTTTCTAGTGTTAACGACTGCATCCAGAGCATGTCATAGCGTGAATAGTATGGAATTAAAAGAAGAAGAATGACATAAGTGAATTCAGTTTAATAAATGATATTTAGTATAGGTTTGACAATAATATTTCTGGAAGATGTATTATAATGTGTGCCCATTTTTATGTAAATAGTGAAATATAAGATGGAATGTATGTTTGTTTGTACTGTCATGCATGTAATTAATTAGTACATATATAGGAAATATGACTTTTAATAAAATATTTTGCCAAAGTATATTTTGTAAGTTTAAATGTCGAGTCGAGTTATCTTAGCCCTCAAGAAACCTAGGTGTACAGCATGCATCGTGAAAACCAAATTAAAGTGAATATTATTAATTTTACCTTATTACAGTGTTCCACTACTTTGTCCTACCGCCGTGGTTTTTGACCTAGTTTCCCCTTCGTTAGCAATCCCTTTTCCCTGCCTCAATCACGTCTGCTGATCTAAAGTCAGTTGCTGATCCTCAGGGGTGTTTGTCCCGGGGCGTGACTGCATTATTTCTACCGGGTTCTACCCATGTGATAACATCGGAATTAAAAACGCGCGCATTTTGTACTCGGGTTCTCAAGAGGGACCAAAATTGTTAACCGCGATTAAATCTTACTCCAACGACGTCTCTAAATTTCCTTGAACGTCACTGGATCCTGTGTATTGAGCACAATTTGAAATCTTTGCGCAAGTTGCTTACGCCTGGATATTGCCACTTCAACATTAACAAACAATTTTTAACTGTAATAATGCGAAAACTGTTTGTGGCTTGGTAACTCCTCTCAAAGTATACTCTGGGTCGTGACATCGCAAATGAACGAAACTTAATTCACAATACTTTAAGCTGACAATTTCTTGATTGGTTGCTGGGATTGGAATGCCCAACCTGGTATAGAAGAACCTTGCTAATTCTGCTCTGACAAGTGAAGATTGTGCGTCTTTCTTGTTTGTGCTGACAAGGAAATATTTTTATTAATTTCGACGCAGGTCGGTAGTATTGGTTTTGTGTTGCATATTGTTATTAGCGAAGTTTTAATTACCATAGCGGCAGTTTGAGCTGTAAGTAAAATGATTTACTGTTTTAATGTGATATCAGTGGCGCACCCACGGGGGGGGCCGAGGGGGCCCTGGCCCCCCCCTTGGGCTGACAAAGCAAAACGCGAAGGGCGCTGTCAGCACAAGGGAGAACTAGGTCTGCCTTCGAGAAAGTATAAAAAAAAAACATTTACAACCATTATTGTAATAAATAATTTTAATCATTGTGAAGAAAACAATTCCAGCATATCCCAACACTTACACTGAATGTAATTATACATATAAAGCTCTTTATCGTACTGTACAAATTATAAATTAATTCGCACTAAAGGCGCCAATTCTGGAAACCCGTTCTTCTTAAGACGTTTCTACCTGTGATTGAATTTAACTAATGGACTCGTCCAAAATCACGTGACCCAAATGCCTTCTCGCTATAGTCGTACTATACCAGTGCTGTGTAGAGTGACGTCACAGGCGCCTCCGTGGCCCTATATAAAGAGTGAACGGCGGGGAAGCGGCTGTTCGCTCGAAAACTCGAGGATTTCGTTTACCCAGTGAGAAAATTGTGGAAGTGAATAAATAGATCGTGCCAACGCTTCGCGAATTAAGTGTTGCTGTGAGTTGAAATAAAGTGCGACGTTACGACACAAGGTGATAACAGTGAATTGGTAGTTTCGGAACGAGGGCCTGCGTGGTGAATAGCTGAATTTAATAATGGTCCTGAACTTTCAACTGATCTTACAGTGACATGCATCTTTAACGATCAGTGTGTGTGTTTATGTGCGTATTTCGGCTATATAGCAAATTTTGTTCTTGAATAACTGAGGAGCAAGGTAAAAAAAAAGACAATGAGTGAAAAACGAAAAGGGCTAGGCCAACAGACACTGGGAAATTATTTTAAAAAAAAAAGTAAGATTGAAAATAGTGACGTTCCCAACGACGTTTCCCTGAGCTCTTGTTACATTGATGAGGCTGCAGTCGAAGCAAGCAACAGCCGTGACCCCGGGCTGTCTTCAAACGCTTGTGAGGAGGTAAAGGTAGGACAAAACACAATACCAAACACAGTTGAAATAGAAATTCTGGCTGCAGATATTTCTAATTATGTCAAGAAATCTAACCTCACAGATGAAGATAGGATAACAGCGCTAAAAAATCTTTGGGAACCATATGCAAATTACAGTTTTCCTGCTACTGTCACTAGTGCTGTATCAAGTCAAGGAAAACCTCACCACACTCGGAAGTTCTGCTCATCTTGGCTGAGTAAGCATAACTGGCTAGCTTACTCAAAGGCAGAGGACAGTGCCTATTGCAAATTTTGTGTTCTCTTTGCACCCCATGAAGTCGGTTTAAGATCCACACAAGCTACAGGTCAACTTGTTTCAAAAGGATTTAATAATTGGAAGAAGGCCTTGGAGAAGTTCAGTCAACATGAAAAATTTTTCTATCATAAGGATTCAGTTCTCAAAGCCGATGAGTTCTTAAGGGTCACGGAAGGAAAAACGGTTCCTGTGGATCAAGTAATGGACAGAGGAAAGCAAAAACAAGTTTTGCAGAATAGGGCTATTCTTAAACCTATTATCAAAACAGTGATTTTTTGTGGAAGGCAAGGGCTGGCCATGAGAGGGCATAGAGACTGTGGGGATTTGGACGTATTGTCAGAACCATGCCAAGGCGAAGGAAATTTTAGAGCCCTTTTGCGACTCCGAGTTGATGCAGGAGAAGAAATACTGAAAACTCATCTACAAGGTTGTGCAAAAAATGCAACTTACATAAGTTGGAATATACAAAATGAGATTATTTCAGCATGCAATGATTCCATTGTGAAGCACATAGCAACTGAGGTGAATGAGGCCAAATGTTTTGCGGTTTTATGTGACGAAACCACAGATATTGCAACGGTAGAGCAAATGACACTTTGCGTTCGTTATTTGAAACGGTTTGAAACAAATGATAAGTATAAAATTGAATTTAAGATAGTGGAGAACTTCCTTAAGTTTGTGCCCCTGACTGAAACTACAGGTCGAGCAATTGCAGATGCTATTCTTAAAGGCCTTGCAGACTGCAACATTGATACGTCTTTCCTCCGTGGACAAGGGTTCGATGGAGCTTCTGCAATGAGTGGAGAGTACAATGGCGCCCAAGCAATTATATATGAGCAACACCCCAAAGCCCCCTACGTTCATTGTGCATCACACTGTTTGAACTTAGCCATAACTTATTCATCTAGAGTTCCGGATATCCGAAACAGCTTTGGAATAATAGGGAAAATCTCTAGTTTTTTCAACACACCAAAACGAAACCTTGTTCTCACCAGCAAAATTAATGCAGCTAATCAGGAAGAGACAGAAATCAGTGCCAAAAAACTGAAGAAATTATGCCCTACTCGTTGGGTGGAGAGACATGATGCCGTCACAGTTATGGTTTCATTGTTTGATCAAGTAATCGACGCTCTGGAGGAGATTACTACCTGGAATGACAAGGAGACATCAACAGAGGCTCATACCTTGTTATGTTCAATGTTAACATCACAGTTTGTCATAGCACTTGTTTCAGCTGACAGATTACTCAGCTACAGTGTTCGTCTGAGTGAAAAGCTGCAGGAAGTTAACCTTGATCTGGCAACTGCTGTGAGTGACGTAGAAGACGTTTTGAAAGCTATATCTATAATTCGAGAGAACGCAGAGAACGAGTTTCACCATCTGTTTGAACAAGCTGTTAAGAAGCTGGAACAGTATGGAGAAAACATTACTCTACCACGCCGTGCCACCAGACAAATTTATAGATCAAATTTCAACGTACAGACTCCTGAAGAATACTACAGACTTTCTATTTTCATTCCATGGATTGATAATTTCATCACTCACCTCCATGAAAAATTTCTCAAACATAAGGAATTTCTACAAAGTTTTGCATCTGTCATTCCGAATGGAAGGCAGCCGACACTGGAAGAAAACGAGAGATTTGTTGCCTTATCAAGGAAATTTGCAGATGATTTAGGACCCAGATCAGATAATACTCTAAAAGCTGAACTACATCTGTGGTACATGAAGGTCTTTGCATTGAACAAGAAAACTAAAAGCCCAATCGAACTGCTTAACTTTTGTGACCAAAGGACTTTTCCAACTGTGTTTGAACTTTTAAAAGTGTATGCCACCCTCCCAGTATCAACAAGCAGTGCTGAGAGGTCATTCTCCACAATGAAGAGGTTGAAAACTTACTTGAGAAACAGTATGAGTGAAACCAGACTGAATGGACTGGCGTCAATGAACATTCACCGTGAAGTGGAAATTGATCCAGACCAGATAATTAATGCTCTGGCTACAAAGAAAAACAGGAGGCTGGACTTCGTTTTATGAATATGTATAGATCATAATTGAATAATATAACAATATGTAATCATGAGAGAGTGGTTGAAAACAAGTATACAGTATAAGCAGACCAGAACAAATAATTTTATCTTCATCTATTTCTTAATTTGTGTTGTTTTGTATAAATATCTACTACTACTTCTTCTAATCATTCAATTCTCTTGCACTGCACTAAAGAATTGTTAGTAATTTGATAAAAATAAATGTACAAAAAAAGACAACCGCCTTGTTAATTGATATGGCCTCTGATCATTTTTTCTCGGAAAATTTATCGAGGAGTCATCCTCCTTCATAAAAATTTTGTGCACCAATGGCCCCCCCCTTAGGAATATTCTGGGTGCGCCACTGTGTGATATGGTTGGCATAATTCTCAACATAATACCTTAACTAATATATTTAAGGTATTATGAAGAGAACCCACACTTATTATATTTAATAATTCAAATAAATTCCTCAGCTCCAAGTAATTCTGCATAATGTTTTAAAATTTCAAAATCCAATTTAACAAGACGGGGCGTTACCGTCTGAACTAACTTACTTTGCAAAGTGCGTTGTTGAGTTCTGAATTTTTAAGTTTCGAAGACATTTATTAGACGGAAGTTAAGCCAATTAGTCTGACTAACAGTCTCGGGCAAGATTGAAGAATTTATGCAACAGCAATGGAATATTTGATACAAGTCGTAGTTCTTAATTTTGCGTTTAATATTTAAACGGAGAGAGCAGGGAAAATGCAATAACTTTTGGCAGTGGTAAATATAATATGAATTAAATAGGTTTTAATATGATCGGGAGAGATATATTCTATTTTTAATGATTTTTACTCCCCCCTTATATAACAGAGCGTACAGGGAAAGTATTGTGACAGGTTCGAAAATCCGGATTCCTGAGGAATTTACTCAATTGAATGACCTGTAGGGATGAATGTTACCAGGCCCGGAGTCAGGCCCGAACTCGGGACCCGGTGCTTACAAAACCGACATTATAAGGTTAGAGCAAACGCTAGCTTCCGCTCCGAACTTATAATTCGGGTACAGGTTTCTAGCATCTTCGATGGATGTCTTTTGGCAGGAGCAGAGTCGGCTGCTGCCACACACGCCACTCCCTGATGAGAAGTCGGATTCCGACGAGGAGGTAGGGCCACCCAGAAACCCCCGCGCGTCCCCACCCGAAACTCAGTCGAGGGGCTGAATTGCCGGCAGGCGTTGTTGTTGAAACCCAGACCGTCCGACCTACCCGAAAGGTGTAAGGTAACTGTTTGAACGGTCGGGAAGTGCCTCCCAATTTAGACCGGAACCCAGTGGGGGAGGCATCCACAGGGACCGTACCCTCCTTCCCCTACCACCAACCTCTCGGAAGGACTTACGGACCCACATGTTTAACGTGATCATACTCCGCTTGAACACGGCGGCAGTTTTGGCAGTGGCTGGAATCGAACCCGGGCCTACCGAGTGCAACTCCAGCGCGCTAACCACAGGGCTACCGCGCCCTAGCCGGTAGGCGTGTCGTACTTCAAGCGTGACGTCAGTCGTGGTCAACCAGGAAGGAAGTGATAGCGCCTCTGTTTCAGCGTGGTGCTGCCATCTCGTGTTGAGATCGTTGGAGGGAGAAGGTGCGTGCTCGTACGTCCAGGGTCATCATTGTAGGAATTGGAGTTTCCATGTCCGGAGTCAGACCCGAACTCGGAACCCGGTGCTTACAAGACCGACGTTATAAGGTTAGAGCAAAAACTAGCTTCCACTCCGAACTTGTAATTCGAGTACAGGTTCCTAGCATCTTCGATGGATGTCTTTTGGCAGGAGCAGAGTCGGCTGCTGCCACACATACCTTAACTTAAACCGATCCTTGAGTTGATGCCTGTGGGTCCCTAATATTATGGATGTGGTATATCATCGAAGGATTAAAATGGTTAATGAAATTCCATACTAATATTTCTTTTTATATGAAACGGGACTGACAGTTCGAAAAGCTCTCAAAAATCGAATTAAAATTTGGAAAAATTCCTAAAGAAATGTGGAAATCCAATCCTGTTAATTAAGCGACTGTTTTATACCTAACTTTAAATTAGAAAACGAATAGAACTGATTTCAAAACTCTAGAACAAACACGTATTGAAACATTGCAAATTTTTTGAAAGAATTATTTTCAAATTATATAAAATTAAAACAGTATTGAGAATGAACTGACTTTGATTATACAGTAGTATTCGGCACATATATTCGCACCATCCTTGCTTACCTGGCATATTGCATCTTGCGTAATAAAAGAAGATGTTTGGCTATCTCTGACAGTGTGTGTGTTGCCTGTAGCGGAAAATCTAAGCTTCGAACCGCAAAATTCGGAACTGGATTAGCTCTGAGCTCCCGGTACAATAGACTTTGGCAATGTCATTTAAATTTCGAATTAGATTTTCAGATATTTCATGTTGGGAAAATGATTTTGAGCGATAGTCACACAAATCGATTCCTCAGCTATTTAATATATGGTAACAAAATTCCCAGCTCTACATCCTGAGAAAGATCTAAGAACATTCTTCCTAACGATTATTGAACCAAATAGGTAAGTTAAATCCTCTATATTTATACTCTTTAACAAAAAAATCGATGCACCAAGAAGGGTTTGTCCGATTGTAACGACATTTCGTATGCAAAGGCATTTTGAGCGAACATGCAAATGAATAAAATTTGGTGTCCAATGAAAAAACAGCGGGAGCTCCAGCGCATCGGAACTGCGCATTCAGCAGTTGTATATAAGAAGCGCTTCTGAATCTGTTGTCAAAATTTCTGTTGCATTTCGACTGCGGATATCTTACGTCTTTGGCAGTCATTTCTGGCACTGTGACAGCACAGCAGTATGCAGACAACATTCTACGACCGGTTGTGTTACCGTTCCTTTTGCGCCACCCCGGGCTTACTTTTCAACAAGATGATGCCTGGCTACACACGACACGTGTTATGAATTGTCTTCAAGTTTGCCTAGCACTTCCTTGGTCATTTAGTTCTCCTGATCTCTCTCCCATAGAGCACATTTGGGACGTTATGGGAAGGCGATTGCAACCATCCCGGAATGTTGACGATTTATCCCGACACTCCGAGACAATTCGGCAAGACCTTCCGCAGGACACCATCAGTGAACTTTATCAGTCTATGACACGCCGGGTGACATCTTGCATCCAGGTCAGAGGTGGACCAAAGCCTTATTGACTTCCTCGCTTTATATACGGTCATACTCTAAAACATTAAATTGTTCTGAAATTTTAATCGTTTTTTTTTCTATGCATGTTTTTTACATCCACCAATTTTTATAACAATCGGACAACGCCTTCTTGGTGCGTCGATTTTTTTGTTATAGAGTGTATTTATTTTTAAATACATCGAATTATGTTATGTATATTTCGTTTTCTATTTTTTACTTTCCTTGCAATACATGGTAATGTATAGGGAAAGTATTGGAATCATGCCGAAAATCCCAACTCGAGTTTTCGACGGATCTACACGTTTCGAGACCTCTAGAATACGAAAAAACTATTTTTAGAGTGACGTCTGTGTGTGTGTCTGTCTGTCTGTCTGTCTGTCTGTGTGTGTGTGTGTCCGTCTGTCTGTGCAGATTTCGTATCCACTTTAACTAATAAACTAATGGACCGAATTTCATAAAATTTGGTAGGTAAGTCACTTTCGGGCGAATCTGGTGCTGATTAGTTTTGGGTACTAATCGCGATAAAAGAACCCGCCTTTTTGAGAAATGGCCCGCAAAAGCTTGTATCCACTCTATCCAAAAAAATAATGTTCCGAATTTCACAAAACTCGGTAGATAAGTCACTTGTGGGTCGTTCTGGTGCTGATTATATTTTGGTAGGATTCGAAAGAAAATAACCTGCCTGTTTTTGCAAAATTGCCTACAAAAATCGCCAAAATCTAAAATAAAAAACTACGTATGCTCAAATATATCCATAAAATGCTTGTTTTATACGTAATTTTTAACGAAGAAAAGAATAAGACCAACCCCATTTGAATAAGACTAGCCGTTCTCGAGATATTTTAGTTTCTTTGTATTTTCTCTACGCCACCTTTGAAAAAAGTCTAGTTATCAAATGAGAACGAAAATTGAATTAAAAGTGAATTAAATTTAATTAAAATAAAGAGAACGTGGATATAAGTCTGCGGGGAAAATCATGTGCTGCCCACATCAGATTATTTTATTTCGCCGCATACGAAAACGTAACATGAGCACAATTCTGTAATTTGACAAAAATATGGATGTATATATTCACCCTTACCCACAAAATTATTTTTAATTGCTCTATTTTTTTATTTTCTCTTAATTTCCAACCCAAACCATAAAAATTTTTGATTTCCAATATCGCGGTCAAATGTCTTCCTTTCATCGTTTCGACGGTTGTTGTGCAGTGGCTTGGGAGTTGCTATGGGGAGAAATAGACGTTTGTGAAAATTTGTGGCAAATAGTAGCACCCAACTAAACAACTAAGCATGCTTTGAAACTAAAGGATTGGGATTGAAACGTAGGGAGGAAATGATTTTGGTTCAAAATAGGTGATTTGGAAATTAGGTGCACTATCATCTGTATTGGTAATTCGTTCTATATACAATAATCCTCTTGTAATAGTTTTAAATTTCAACGCCAAAACATTTGGAAAATATCATTTCCATGGTACCAATCCAATACTGATCAAATGTTGGCACCCAATATTGTAAATATTGGACCAAAATAAAAAATCTGATGGAGGCAGCACATGACTTTCCCTGCAGACTCAAATTCATTTTTTTATTTCTTTAATAATTAATTAAATTGAGTTATAATTGCACAAAATAACACTAAATTTGCATTTTTAATTCAATTTCTGTTTTTATTCGGTAATTAGACATTTTTCTAAAATTGGCATAACTGAATGCGAAAAATCTCAAATATCTCGAGAATGGGTGTTCTTATTATTTTCCTAATCAAAAATTACGTATAAAACAAGGATTTAATTGATATATTTGAACATACGTAGCTTTTTTTTAGATTTCGCGATTTTTGAAGGCCATTTCGTAAAAAAAGGCAGGTTATTCTTTTCCGAATAATACCAAAATCTAATCAGCACCAGAGTATCCCCCAAGTAACTTATCTATCAAATTTCGTGAAATTTGGTCAATTAGTATTTTAGCTAAAGTGGTTACATGAAATTTTTACGGACCATTTCGCAAAAGAAGGCGGGTTTTGTTTTTACGAATCGTACCAAAAACTAATCAGAACCAGGGTCATACCCAAGTGACTTACCAACCAAATTTTATGAAATTCGATCTATAAGTTTTGAAGTTAGAGTGGATACATACATTGCACAGACACACACACTGACGTCACGCTAAAAATAGTTTTTTCGTATTCTAGAGGTCTCGAAACGTGTAGAGCCGTCGAAAACTCGAGTTGCGATTTTCGACATGATTCCAATATTTTCCCTATACATTACCATGTCTTGCATTGAAAGTAAAAATCTGATGTGGGCAGCACATGACTTTCCCTGCAGACTTATATCCACGTTCTCCTTATTTTAATTACATTTAATTCACTTTTAATTCAATTTTCGTTCTCATATGATAACTGGACTTCTTTTCAAAGGTGCGTAGAGAAATTACGAAAAAACTGAAATATCTCGAGAACGGCTAGCCCTAGTGTAATGGGGTTGGTCTTATTATTTTCTTCGTTAAAAATTATGTATTAAACAAGTATTTAATTGATATATTTGAGCATACGTAATTTTTTATTTTACATTTTGACGATTTTTGCGGGCCATTTTGCAAAAAAGGCAGGGGCTTTTTTCCGAATCATACCAACATCTAATCAGCACCAGGGTGTCCCCCAAGTGACTTACCTACCAATATTTCTTTAATTCGGTTCATTAGTTTTTTCAGCTAGAGTGGATACAGTCTTTTGCGGGCCATTTCGCAAAAAAAGGTGGGTTCTTTTAACCCGAATCGTACCCAAAACTAATCAGCACCAGATTCGCCCACAAATGACTCACCTACCAAATTTTATGAAATTCTGTCAATTAGTTTTTTAGTTAGATTGGATACAAAATCTGTCAGACAGACGCACAGACAGACACCCAGACGTCACGCTAAAAATAATTTTTTCGTATTTTAGAGGTCTTGAAACGCGTAGATCCGTCGAAAACTCGATTTGCGATTTTCGGCATGATTCCAATTTTCACGAACGGATGGAGCAATTGGAATGTCGCCAACTTGGCGATTTTTTTAAATGTTGCCAAATTAACGAAAATCTCTCCAAATGGATGAAAATGACGCTAAATCAATGAAAATGACGACTAATTGATGAAAATTCAAAATCTTATATGAATATAAGTATCTACTATAAGAATAACCTATTTTTTGCTATAAAAGTAGTAAATTCATTGTATTATATAAGGAAAGTCATGCCCACATCAGATTTTTTTTTGTCAGTAAAGTGGCCCATAACGCTAAATTTCAATTTACGTGATATTAATTAAAAATATCAATTATCGCAAAACTGTATCTGATTATTCTCTAATTAGCAGATTTTACGTACGGTTATTAGATGGTTTCCATTAGTAACAAATTCGCTCCCTTTTTGTTATAAATAATGACCTTTTATTGAAATATAAAAACCAAAAATTTAATTTTGATTGAAAATTTTGCGAATAGATAGAAACTCATATCATCTATTTTATACAGTGAAATTTTGAATTTTAATTACAGTAGCGTCCGATTATCCGAATTCTGCTTATCCGAGGTTTGTTTTATCCGAGAAATATATTTTCACTGACTCCTCAATTTTTCCCATGAAGTTGAACCATCAAGTCTCGTGATATCCTGCTAAAAAATTCAGTAAAACCCAGGAAGAAGATGATGGTGAAGATAGTCTTTCGCTTATAGAACTAATAGAAATATATCTTCGGAATTTCAGTTAAGGCTGAAAACATTCAAGATTGGATGAGTGATAATAAGTAAGAAGCGATGATGGCTAAAATAATTATAAATGTATTGAGTGGGGAAAACAAGAGCGTGAAGAAGTGGATGATGTCTTCCAAGAGAAGGATTAAGAAATTCGCACACGGAAGACCTAAATGTGATTAAGATCATACTACCATACATTAAACAGCAATATGGGGGAATGCAGTAAGTACACTATGTACGAAATAAATAAACATGCATGCATATACATTTATTACATATATTGTTGCTAATACGTAATATTCACTCACTGGAGTCTTTTCTTTTGAGAACCAGACAGAAAATCACCAATAAATGCAGCCTTTCCCATGGACTCTAAAGTTACTACATGCCGAAATTCGTAGAAATATTGCCATATTTGGCGATTTATCACCAATTTCGTGACATTTAGCGAGTTTCAGAAACTTTGCGAACCATCTCGAAATAACCAATATTCTACGTGATATGAGAGATTCCAGAATATTTTATAGAGAGTCTATAAAAAGCTCGGTCAGAGAGTCATTGACCAGATATGAGCTACATTGAACTGTCAATGTTTTGAGAATGGCAGCTGTTTTTTGTGAAATAACTTTTGTTATTGTTTTGAGAATAGCATCAGATTTTTGTGAAATTAGTGGAGCATTTAAATGCTGTTTTATTGCATATTGGTCCTGATTACGCTGCGCTTGTTAATAAATATGTTGGTTATCCAGAAATTTGGACTCATTCTTGTATCTTGAGCACTCACCTACGGTTCTAGAGGCTACGCCGTAACAGTTATTACTTTCCTTATATACATAATGTATAAGGAACGTATTGTGACGGGGTCGAAAATTCGAATTCAAGTTTTCGACGGGAGAGCACGTTTCAAGCATCCCTGATCAGGAATCAAACATTTTTGAAGTGATGTCTGTGTGTGTGTGTGTGTGTGTGTGTCAGTGGGTCTGTGGAGACGATAACTGACGAACGAATGGACCGATTCGAATCAAATTTGGTATAAAAATCACAATCCGTAAACACTGGAAGCCTATTGTTTCTATACGTAATTGAATGTTCAGAACCCCCCTAAATTTTCGAATGAAATATTGAAAAAATCGTCAAAAAATCAAAACTACTAATAAAGTTACGCAAATAGACATTTCTTATGTAATTTTTCATTAGAAAACGATTGACATAAATTTTAGAACGCTAACATGAACCGTTCTCGAGATATTGCACATTTTTAAAAAAATGTCAAAAAGTCACATAAAATAGAGAAAAAATCCTATTGAGAAACATGTTCACTTTTCATATGTAATATCATGCGATAAATTGGGTGACATTATTCTCATGGATCTAGCTCGTTCCATTCATGAAAAAATATATTTTGAGTAATACTTTTGTATTTGAACGCCAATAATCATTTATCTGCTGTAAGAATAACTTATTTCTTCGTCCATAACGCTTGGCGAGATTTTGGCGACAAAATTGGCGGAATGTTGCCAACTTGGCGACTTTTTGAAATGTTGCCAAATTAACGAAAATCTCGCCAAATGGATAAAAATGACGCTATATCAATGAAAATGACCACTAATTGTCGAAAATTCAATATCCTGGAAAGAATATTAGTATCTACTATAAGAAAAACCTATTTTTTTTACTGTAAAAGTAGTACATTCATTACATTATATAAGGAAAGTCATGTGTTGCCCACATCAGATTTTTTTTCTTACAGTACATATTTGCTCAATGGCGGGAATGATCTTTGAGGAGAGGGGGGCATTGTTGTAAGAGTCATTGTCAGCGCTAAATGCTACAGTACAATATGCAAAGCTTTTCTTGTTTTCCGAGTGTGAAATCATCCTTATTCATTTCACATTAACTCGGTTAACCGGAACTTTGTATTAAATGTTTAATGCGTGGAGCGTGGAATAAATCGTTTAGAGGAGACTCTCATTTTTTCACACAGCTATATGTTGTCATATAGCTGTGACAACATATCCAGGGAAATGTCATTAAAATTCATTGGGATTCTAGGAATCTTATGGAATGATAAAGAATGTCTGCCATCTCTTCACCGTGTGCTTCCTTGGACCCTCTTCTTTTGCATTGACGGTGTTCTCTGTGTTCCCCTGTTTGCTGCTTTGCTTGTTCTTGTTAGTTTTCTTTTGTATGTGATAAGATCTCTAATTGTATGGATTAGATTCCAATAAAGCCATATGTTACAACAACATGCTGTCATATTATACAAGATAGGATCCAAAAGTTCGGAGAGTGTGCTGATACCTCCAATCCTGATTGGAGGAGAGGGGATCTATTTTACCGTGGCGTAGAGGCAGATGTGACGCGGATGTGAAAAGGAAGAAGCGAGTGTTTTTCCAGACAATGAATGTCAGTGAACTGTAGTCTTTCGCGTTCGTCGAAAACAGAAATGGCGTTGGCAGAACAATGTGCGAATATCCAGTTCTGCCCAGCGTTTGGAGAAATCGCCGACAGAAACATATTGAACATGTTGCAGCAGGTGTACGTTGAGAGAGCAATGTGTCATGCGAAGGTGTTGTGCAAAGGACGCCATTTCAAGAGTTCATCTTAGGTTGAGGAAGCTGCGACGGCCGCACTGAAGATCAACTCGTCCAAAGGATTCCAGGAATGTTTTCAACAACTGTACTCGCGCTGGCAGAAGTGCATAGCTGCAGAGGGAGAATATTTTGAAGGTGAGTGTGTTGTTGTTGTTGAAACCCAGACCGTTTGACCTACCATAAAGGTGTAAGGTAACTGTTTGGACGGCCGGGAAATACCAACTAATTCAGACCGAAACCCAGTGGAGAAGGCATCCGCAGGGACCGTACCCTCCTTCTCCTACCACGAATCCCTCGGAAGGACTTACGGACCCACATGTTTAACGTGATCGTACTCCACGTGAACACGGCGGCAGTTTTGACAACGGCGGGAATCGAACCCGGGCCTACCGAGTGCAATTCCCAAGCGCTAACCAGTGGACTATTGCGTCCTTGAAGGTGAGTGTTTGTAACACATGATATCAAATCATATCCGTCAAGTAAGCCAGTCTACGAATTTTTTTATCCTACCTTGTACAAAGATTTGCATAGTTTTTTTCAAATTTGATATAGTTTAACTCTCCTTTACTTCAGTACTAGTAATTCTCAACCATATTTCGAATTTGTAGGTTTAAGGGTTACCAAGAAATTAATTAAAAACATTTCCACAGAAATAGTAAAGTGCAGTCAATTATTTCCTTAAATTAGTTCCACCTCTTTAAAATAGTTCAAAATATTAAAATTTCGAAATTGTAATCACTAAGCTGCAAAGTCTAAGATCGATTCAAAGTATACACTTGTAGATCACTCAAAGAGAACTACAAAATTTTGCTTACTGTTCATATGAATATATAAAAATAATTTTAATACTTTGAACTTTTTTTTTTTCGTCAAACTTCAATAACTAGAAACTTCAATAAGTGTCTGCTTGAATAATTTGTTTTTCGTTTTTTTTACATTAACTCGAAATATCTTCGAGACTATATAAGAAAGATAGATACAGATTTTGATTGGAAGAAGGATTTTGTTTACTGTTCATCAATTTTGGCTTTTGAGAAATAAGCATTTCAAACTTGAAAAACGGAGAATTTTCAATCTTCTTTAATTCGACAAGATAATTTCTCGAAAACTATAAGAGTTTTTTTTTTATAAATAAATATAGATTTAGAAACTAAATTTCCTAACATATAATTTAGTCATTTACTATATATATATATATATATATATGTATATATACAGGGTGTCCCAAAAAGATTGAAACGCGCTTTAATTCTTTACCTGTTGGAGATAAGTGGACAATGTAAATTGCAAAAATGTTGTAAGTAAGGTAGGAAGTAAAACTACGTTAATAAAATAATCCTCTGATTAATTTTCAAAAAGTTACACTTTATAAATTTTTATACTACCTCCTTAGACGAATTGGGTCAATCACGATTTTTTTTTATTTTAATACAGCAAGATCATTAAAAAAAACGCATATCTCTATCTTTAAAACGAACTGAATTATATGATAAAAGAGAGAATCTGACATATGCCACTTTTCCGTACCATGTAAAAGGCTGTTTTATCAGTAAAAATAGGAATCATAAACAAATTGACGAAGGAAATTGTTTCGATCAAAAATACGTTAATATGTGTTAACATTTATCACAAATGCATCTAAGCCAAGCATTACACAGACAGCGATCATCTAAAGCAGTGGTACTCACTACGAGGTTGGGTATCCTATGTATAATACTCCAGTTTTATCTTTTTTGTGATATGTCACAAATTTACATTTCTAATTATCCCCGTTCACAATGTTCAATTTCCAATTAAATATAACTCGCTCAATATTAAATATACAGATATGCAGGGATTTTTAATGACCTTGTTCCATTAAAAATAAAAAAAATTTGATTGATCAAATTTGTCTAAGGGGGTCGTATAAAAATTTTAAAATTGTAACTTTTTGAAAATTAATGAAAGTACAATTTCATTAACTATTCAATTTCTACCTTACTTTCAATACTTTTGCAATTTACATTGCCCACTTATCTCCAACAGGTAATGAATTAAAGCGCGTTTCAATCTTTTTGGGACACCCTGTATATATATATATATATATATATATATATATATATATATATATATGTTTTGTAGAGAGTTTCGAGTGAAAGTAAGAAAAACGAAAAGAAAAATTCCTCAGACAGATTTTTTTAAGTTTCTTTTAAGTTTTTTTTATAGAAGAAAGTTCAAATATTGAAATAATGAGCCTATTTTTATATATTCATGATCCGGACTTTATTTCCTGCAAAACAAGAACATTATTTACATTTTTATCTATTAGGTTCAGACGTATAAGCATCCAAAGTGTTTACATTCTGTCTAACGCTCTGATTTCCTGTACAGATATCCCAAACACAAACGTTATTCACATCAAAAATAAATAAATAACAAAACTATTTTTCAGACATACCTAATTGGAACTGCCCCTTTAAACGCATAGAAAATACGTTATAATAACTCAGACTAATTAAAACTAGTACTACCTTAACTAGTTTGAAACTAGTTTAATGATTTTGAAGCTTATGAACTTCATAATATTCATGTTAAAATTTGTAAAATTTTAACACCTTATTCAACCATACGTGGTAGATAGCAAAATCCATTAACGCTCTTAACAAAGTGCTTTGTTACCTTCCGAATTTCTCATTTTCTTAGACATTTACCGGCAGGAAGTAAAGTTAATTTGCAGAGGTAACAGCTTCCAACAAAATTGCAATATAATGAAATAATAATTAAATATTAGATACGAGCGTAAAACTTAATTTTGAATATATTCTTCCCTTGGATGAGCTATTCTTGGATGCTGAGATTTAGTAATATATGTAGTTTCACTAAAACCGGGATATGATTTACATAATAATGCAATAACAGTATATCTCAGATATTTTGGTTGTCCTTCAGCATGCTGTAAGTGAAATATAAAAACCAAATAATATATATATTATCCAAAGATATTATGCTTGAAATTAAGTATGTAATATAACAAACTTTATACAAGTATTAATAAGGGATATAGAAATTATTTTAGAATATGTTTTAATTATTTACTACACAGTCTAGTTTCCTAGTTTTTATGACTATACCACTGACTGCATAATCATAAGTTAAACTGCAGGACATAAGATCTGCTCTCGAGCTAGAAGGATGTTGGACGTTTGAAAAAACTTCACAAAACTTATTCCTAAGCATTTACGGCTTGACATGTTATCTGTTAATACGAGTAACGTATAAAAGTTGGAATCAATAAATATGACTTCACTTATGTTTATATGCTTCATGAAATAATTATTTATATTTCAAGTTGTGGTACAGTAAAAAGAATACAATGCTCAGTGTATAATTTCTCCTTGTGTAAAGTCAAAAATTGTGTAAAAACAGTGATCTATGCGGTTTTTCCCATGAAACATCCCATGATTTTCGATGCATTGTATAATATTCTTCGAGGTATTACAATGAATATGAGGAAATGTAATTTTTTTAAAGCAAGTTAATTGCCCCTTTTTTAATTTTGCGTAAAAAATATAAAGCTATCTCCCACCATTCAGATTGAAGTTTAATAATAAATAATCACGATAATTGAATGTAATTTAAGATTGTAAAAATTAATATGGAGAGACTAATTTTTGTTAATTGGATATAATTTCTTGAAAGTGGATTTAAAAGTAAATGTTCTAAAATTTCAACAATCAGCTTGTTATTAGTTTTGGACTGTTTAAATTATTCTTTCACTTTTTCAGATATTTTAGGTACAGGAACAAGTAATTCAAGGCAGGTTATTATAAATAAGCAAGGTAAAGCATAGCTCAAATAAAATTTATCTTTACACTTATGGTGCTGTTTAAAGTCAATCAAGTCTAAGAATTCTTTAAAATTTAAGTTGATTACAAATTTATTTACAACCTCATTTAAGTATCCCAGAATTAATGAGTACACTTATTAAAATTAGGCTGAACTCGACCTTTTCATTCCAAATCCTATTTTTAATTAGTTTATTTTTAATAAACCATTTAAAATATCTGTATTGCTGATCCAAATGATCGCAATTCTAACATGTTATCCTTTTAATTTAAAGGATTTGAAAAAATATCTTGATTGATACCAAGTTTGATAATGTACCATTGAAGGATCTAATTGCAGCATGAACTCAATTTTACTGCGGCTGTTTTTCACTAGAATGATTGAAGTAGTTAAATTTCGTGATCATTAAGTTATAATTATCCCCTATAATGTCAAATATTGTCCTATATTACCATGTTAAGAAAATATAAAACTGCGAAGTTTTCGGTCGAATTTCAATAAACTCTATCTAGTTCTAGATGTTTCGATACAAAGTCGGATATAAGGTTTCGTGAAAATACATTAATATTTGTGACAACAGTCGTATAGATAGGAAATTGACCACAAATAGACGACAGATAGACGGAGGTCACTCTAAAAATAATTAAAACGTGTTTCGGAGGTCCTAAAACGTATATTGGCATCGAGAAATCGAAATTCTTCATGAAAACAATACTTTTTCTATACTATATATTATGAGAAATCAAAAATAATTGAGTAAAGTAACATTTAGTTTCACATTTTAGTTTGGCAATGCTAAATAAATATTGTTAACAGATTTAGTTTCATTTCCTACTAATTAGACAAAGGTCTAGATTCCAATTCATATTTTTCTTCTATCTAGCTCTTTTTCCGAGATCGAGTTCCTGATTTCTTGAATTCCACGCTAGGTGAGCTGCAATTAAAGGAAAGTGGAGCACAATGGACCTAGGGGCACAGGAACCAACCCCCTTTAATTTTTTTAAGCTTTTTCACAATGATTAACATTTTGACATATATATGACAACACAGTTCATATCCAAAAATCATGTTCTCAACTCATTATTAAGCCATTTTACAGTTGCAGGTAGTTATTAACTACCTATTTATTTCTATCTTATTAAGATAGTAAATAATATAGAAAGTAAATTTTTTCAGATGTACATATTCCGATTTTTTCATTTAAGAATTGCAACTTGGAAGAAAATGTCTCAATATAATATAAAGGTAGAGATTTTGTCTTTTTGTATCATATCTGACTACATTCAATAAATTTAAAATTTGTTTATTTTATTTGGGTTTGTTGTTGATTGCGCAATAAACCACAACTCCTGGGGTATGGATCATGGTCCATTGCACCCCATATTCTTATATAAGTTGGGCATCAGTACTTTTCAGTAAATAGTGATGAAATATTTGGCTCTAATGAATTGATTTACGCATGGTTTATGTTCTAGTTCACACACTTCATGTATTCCGGCCACTTAAACAGCTACTCGTAGCCTGTAGCCTAGGGTGAGTTCAGTGGTCTGGGTTTTCAACACTTCAAGAATTATAAATCAAAATTTGAAATCTTGCAAATGAAAATGGAACCAATGAACTAATTAAGAAAATATATGTTAAAGATTTGACAACAGGATGCCTTACATATAATATTTTAAATCTAGAAATAAACAAACATAATCTTAAAAAAATAATATTTTAAGCTAATTAATATATTTCTACTTCTATCTCTTATTATATTGGATGGATCAGTGTAAAGTGGGTGAAATCAACAATCTTACAGAATAATAATTATAACTGTTCTTTAATCCCGGAGATGGGGTCATATCCTGGAAAATATATAGAAATGTGCAAGAATTAATGCGTACTTTCTTCAGAAACTGTATTTAAATACGGCAGTACTATCACTATTTAGCCATTGTTCTGTATAAAGAGGCAAAATTTAGAACCCGAAAGAAGAATTGTTCATTTATCAATAAACAAGAAGGATAAATCATGCATAAGCATTGATTATGAAACACTTTCCAACTGAAATACAATTTCATTTAAAAATTTCTAAAATGTGATACATTCAGTGGTGATACCTTTTACATTATCACAGTACTACAGTAATTTATTATACTTAAATATTTAAAACTCTATCGAAATATAAATCATTTGGTTCTCTATGCAAAATCAATGAATATTTCATTCATATAACTTGTATTCCAGACTCAAGAGCTAAATAAATTTGTGGGAGAAAAATTCAGCAATTCTTATGTAACTCACCTTATAATCGCTTGAGATATTTGCATTCTGCATAAGTTAAAATTAGGCTTCGTTGAAGAAATAATAAAAGTTTAAGGATCATTTAAAATCACAACAATTGTAATTGCATAGGCACGGAATTTAGATACACAGATAATACACAGATACGCAGATAATATATATATGTGTGTGTGTGTGTATTCAAAGTATTGGAATCGTACCGAAGATCATAACTCGAATTTTCGAAAGATCTACACGTTTTGGGACTTCTAGAACACGAGAAAACTATTTTTAGGAAGACGTCTGTGTGTGTAAGAGTGTATCTGTGTATGTTTCCGTGTGTCTGTAAGGATATTACATCCACTCTAACTGAAAAACTAATGGACCGAATTTCATAAAATTTAGTAGGTATGTTTTTAGCGGGAAATCCTGATGTTCATTAGATTATAGTACGATTCGTAATAAAAGAATCGGCCTTCTTTGCGAAATGGCCGGCAGACATTGCCTTTATCCACTCTAGCTAAAAACTAATGGAACAAATTTAACAAAATTTGGTGGATAATATTTCAATGACCTACAAGTGATTTATATACAAAATTTAACAAAATTTGGTACTTAAATCATTTGTAGGTTATTCTAGTACGATTCAGGAAAAAGGAACGGTCTATTTTTTGCGAAATGGCCCGCAAAAATCGTTAAATATAAAAATAAAGGAATATGTGTGCTCAATTTTATCAATTAAATTCCTGTTTTATACGTGATTTTGGACAACAAAAAGAATAAGACTAACCCCATTACTCTAAGACTAGCCGTTCTTCAGATATTCTAGTTTTTTCGCGTTTTTGCTACGCCACTTTTGACAATAAGTACAGCTATCAAACAAAATTTTAGTTTAACGTGCAAATTCAATGTCATTTAAAATACTTATGGCTGTTATTTTGTGCAGATAAACTCAAATTATTATTGAAGAAATAAAGAGAACGTGAATATGAGTCTGCAAAGAAAGACATGTGCTGCCCACATCAGAATTTTTAACAATATTACACCAATGATTTATAGAAGTGAACGGGGATTATTTGCAGGCCATTTCGAAAAAAAAAATGTATGATCTATATATAAAGATCCACCAAATTTTTGCAGAATAAAATGTTTAACAAATTTAAGCTGTGTACCAAATTTTAACTCTCTAAGATGTAGGAAAGTACTTTAAAAATGCCATCAAATAAGTATATCATGAAGAGTTATATAAAATTAAAAAAAAATTTGAATAATTGTTACTTACGAAATTTATTTTAAAATGTTAAGCCTCTCTCATATACAGAATGATTAAAGTCTTGGAAAGATATTTATTATATAATATATCTATTTTTTCTTTCTGGGGGATATCCCAAAAGTCAGAATTAAATTCAATTTGTTTTTTTCCGTGTATTAAATAATTTTTAATTAAAAAACTACTTAACATATTTTACTGAAATTTTTTATATATATTTCATGGGATAATGTGAATATTTCCTAAAAATTTCGAAGCAATTTGTGAATTTTAAATTTGCTTGAAAAATGTTTGAAAAATTAGGTCCCATAGGGTTCAATGTATTTCATTTTTGCGACACGGGTTCAATAAAAAATTAATTGGGTGATATTATTTATTTATATTCCCATAGGCCCCACAGACCATCTGAAAAACATACTAAAATTTCCATTTTGATAAAGTCATTTTTACGGCAGTTATCGTGCTAACCGGCAGACAGACAGACAGAATGAACAAAGTCATAAACACTTTTCAACTATGTTGTAAAGTGTTAAAAATTCGTTTCAAGAAATGGATTCACTATAATTCAGTATTATAAATACAATTGTATATATATATAAATATAAATTTATTTTTAAAATATCTGCAAACATTTTTTGTTTTTGTTTTTTTTAACACTTTACAACATAGTTGAAAAGTGTTTATGACTTTGTTCATTCTGTCTGTCTGTTTGTCTGTCCGTTAGCACGATAACTGCCGTAAAAATGACTTTATCAAAATAAAATTTTAGTATGTTGTTCAGACGGTCTGTGGAACCTATGGGAATATAAATAAATAATATCACCCAATTAGTTTTTTATTGAACCCGGGTTGAAAAAATGAAATACATTGAACCCTATGGGACCTAATTTTTCAAACATTTTTTAAGCAAATTTAAAATTCACAAATTGCTTCGAAATTTTTAGGAAATATTCACATTATCCCATTAAATATATAAAAAAAATTTCAGTAAAATATGTTAGGTAGTTTTTTAATTAAAAATTATTTAATATAGGGAGAAAACAAATTCAATTAAGTTCTGACTTTTGGGATATCCTCCAGAAAGAAAAGAGAGATATATTATGTAATAAATATCTTTCAAAGAGTTTATTTATTTTCTATACGAGAGAGGCTTAACATTTTAAAATAAATTTGGTAGATAACAATTTTTCAATTTTCTTTTAATTTTATGTAACTCTTCATAATATAATTACTTTTATGATGGCATTTTTAATGCACTTTCCTATGTCCTGGAGAGTTAAAATTTGTTACACAACTTAAATTTGCTGAACATTTTATTCTACAAAAATTTGGTGGATCCTTATATATCTTACATTTTTTTTTAAATGGCCTGCAAATAATCCCCGTTCACTTCTATAAATCATTGTTGTAATATTGTTGAAAATTCTGATGTGGGCAGCACATGTCTTTCCCTGCAGACTCATATTCACGTTCTCTTTATATCTTCAATAATAATTTGAGTTTATCTGCACAAAATAAAAGCCATAAGTATTTTAAATGACATTGAATTTGCACGTTAAACTTAAATTTGGTTCTCATTTGATAGCTAGACTTATTGTCAAAGGTGGCGTACCGAAAACGCAGAAAAACTAGAATATCTCAAAAAAGGCTAGTCCTAGAGTAATGGGGTTAGTCTCATTCTTTTTGTTGTTAAAAATCACGTATAAAATAGGAATTTAATTGATATAATTGAGCACACGTAGTCTTTTATTTTTATATTTAACGATTTTTGCGGGCCATTTCGCAAAACTAGCCAGTTCCTTTTTCCCGAATCGTACTAGAATAACCTACAAATGATTTATATACCAAATTTTGTTAAATTTGGTATATAAATCACTTCTAGGTTATTGAAATATTATACACCATATTTTGTTAAATTTGTTCCATTAGTTTTTAGCTAGAGTGGATAAATGCAATTTCTGCCGGCCATTTTGCAAGGAAGGCAGATTCTTTTATTACGAATCGTACTATAATCTAATAAACATCAAGGCTTCTTACAAAAAACATACCAACCAAATTTTATGAAATTCGGTCCATTAGTTTTTTAATTAGAGTGGATGGAATATCCTCACAGACATACAGACACATACACAGATATACCCTTACACACACAGACGTCTTTCTAAAAATAGATTTTCGTGTTCTAGAAGTTCCAAAACGTGTAGATCCTTCAAAAATTCGAGTTCCGATTTTCGGCACGATTCCAATACTTTGAATACACGCACACACACACACACACACACACACATATATATATATAATATCTGTGTATCTAAATTCCGTGCCTACGCAATTACAATAGTTATGATTTTAAATGATCCCTAAACTTTTATTATTTCTTCAACGAAGCCTAATTTTAACTTATGCAGAATGCAAATATCTCAAGCGATTGTAAGGTGAGTTACATAAGAATTGTTGAATTTTTTCACACAAAATTATTTAGCTCTGGAGTCTGGAATACAAGCTATATGAATGAAATATTCATTGATTTTGCATAGAGAATCAGATGATTTATATGTCGATACAGTTTTAAATATTTAAGTATAATAAATTACTATAGTACTGTGATAATGTAAAAGATATTACCACAGAATGTACCACATTTTAGAAATTTTTAAATAAAATTGCATTTCAGTTGGAAAGTGTTTATATTCAATGCTTATGCATGATTGATCTTTCTTGTTCAGAAATTCAGTACAACAAACCACAGAAAACTGGTAAATAAAGTCATTAAGCAGCTTGTAAAGTGTTTTTAATTATAATCGATCCAATCGTTTAATCTGTAAAGAGAAACGTATTGAAAAAACAACACTTTTAATGTATTATGCTCAAAAGTACAAGTCCTTAAAGAAGAAGCTAAGTGAAATGTGAGAACACATAATCTATTAGGTTTGTGCCCAATTATGCAAAAATGCAGGTATTCTCAAAGGAAAGAAACAAATGCTGGACAATTGACTTTTAGATATGCTGCTAGAATACATCATGGACTTATAATTAAAATGACAAGAAAATGTTCACATGAATTTGCAATGATTAATGAATAGAATATGCTAATGTTCTGGGTAAAAAATTCAAAAGAAAAAAATTGGCTCTGCAATTTTAGAATTTGGAATCATAAAGTTTTGCTTAGATAGTCAGAATTAAGTTTTAATCGTTGTAGGCCATCAACAAGCAATTCCAAGACAAGTATCGCACAAAAATCTTCTGACAAAATTTTGGTCAGCTGAAGGAAGTCTTCTTTTACTAAACGCTTTTTCACGTTAGTCAACAAGTTTATAATAAAAATGGTTATCAAAAATACCAACTGATGCATCAGTTCAAAATATTTTAAAGAAGAAGCCATGCAGGAAAAAGAGAAAAAACTAGAAAGAGCCACTTCAATTAAAGCCACAAAATTATCCACAAAGGGTTAATAACTCTTTTAAAGGAAGACAAAAGGAAAACTGAAGCTCCATAATATCGTGCGATGACAATAAACAAAAATATCTTGTAAATATATCTGAAAGTTCAAATGATTCTGACAAGAATATGTCTATTTATAGTGAAACAGAGGACACTGAAACGGAAAATATTTTAAATCATGACTCTAATATTTAAACACAGAAGTAAATGTTATGGCGATTATGGTCTTGTAAAATTCCTTATAAAAATATTACATTGATTCAGTCATTGAAAGAGTTGATATAAAACATGATCTTGTGCGAATAATACGACAAAAGTCTAATTAAAATATCTTTGTTTTTTCTAAAAAAATTGATGCATTTGTCATAAATAATCAAGACATTATAATACGCCTTCCAGAATCTAGGATGTCACAATATATAGTTGACTCTCAGTTGCACAAAAATATTTTGTTTGACATTTCCAAACTTTAATTTCCATTAATTATTTCTTTATGAATTGAATACGTTTCATTCACCCCCTCCTTCCTATTTTGCATACTATAATTATTTTCTTCTAATAGTTATTGAATAACTTAAAAAATCGAACTTTTGAGATAAGAGTAACAGTCCGCATTTGTGAAATTTTAATTGAAAATAAGACCATTAAGAATTGAAATGCAATAACTTACCATTTGTCGTGTTTACATGCTAAATACATAGTTTTGTAAAAGTACAGATGAAACATTTACATAGTTCTTAAAAAAATTAGCCATGGTCTATAGTGACACGTGGTGAAGACCATTGTATACCGACCTTGGGGTACAATGGTCTACTTTGTCACTTGTTATTTAAAAAATTCTACAGCAGAACGTAATTGATATTATTGGTTTTAAGTAAATATAGCATAAACTTGAATATATAGATAATGTGTATACTCATTTAAAGTGATAATTTTGTCCATCGTTTAAAGGAAAAGCATCAAAATGTAAAAAAGTGGTCCATTCCACTCCAGCCTCCCCTACATTTATTCGCCCTTCCTGACCAATAAACATTTTCACTTAACAGTTGCCTATATACATTTATGTTACCACACTTCTCTATTTTCCATTAATTAGATACAGTATCGCGTAGAATTAAAAACATTATAAAACATGAAAATGGCATCGCAAATCAAAGAAGCCCCCATCTCCTTCTGACACGATGGAGAACCAACCACTGACACGATCAGGAGAAAACTAAATGGGATTTCAAAATGAAATATCTCTCAAGAAACGGAACAATGTATGAAGAACTTTCATGATTGATTTCTCAAGCAAAGGGAATAATTTCCTGTTTTTCCACACGATTTCTCGGGGAAAAGGGATAAATCTTCCTGAATAATTCGCTCAAAGAATTCTGAACTGTGACTCCAAGAGAGAGAGAGTAAATCTTTGAAATAAACAATTCGGAGGTACATTTTAATCCAAGCACGGAATCATGAAGAAGTAGAAACATCATAAAATAATCCAAGTACGGAATCATGTAGAAGTAAAAACATTATAACATAATCCAAGTACGGAATCATGTAGAATTCAAAACACTAAAATAATTCAAGCACGAAATCATGAAGAAGTAAAACATTATAAGGTATAACAAGAAAGATCAATCATGCTTAACACATTGATTATGAAACACTTTCCAACTTCAGTGCAATTTTATTTAAACAAATCTAAAATGCAATACATTCCTCGGTAATATTTTAAAACTTATCACAATACTACATTAATTTATTATATTTGAAAACTTAAACCTTCATTGAAAAAAATGAACTTCATTCAAATGACGGCATTGAAATATAAATTGCCTGGTTTAAACATCTCTGAAATGCGATACATTCCTCGGTAATATTTTTAAAACTATCATAATACTACGATAATTTATTATATTTGAAAACACCATCGAAAACAACTGAAATTCATTCAAATGACGTTAGAGAAAAAATAACACGCCTGGATCTTTCTATATAAACAGCATTTCATTCATAACATTTTCCCATTCATTTCATTCGTCACAATACTAAACTAATTTCGTCCTTCTCTTTGTAAAATCAATGAATATTTCATTCATATCGGCTATGCAGACTCCATGGGTTAAATAATTTTGTGTTAAAGAAATGCAGCAATTCTAATACAACTCATTCTATATATTTTGCTGTTCACATTTTACATAAGTGAAAAATAGGCTTCGTTTTAGAAACATACAAATTTGGATGATCATTCAAACTCAAATATATTGAAATTGCGTTGTTTCAGTATGTAGATGCACAGAATTTAGGCAAAAATAAAGTGGTTTTAGGACGGATACAACACTCAATATGAATTAAAAAGAACTTAAAAAATCACGATTTTGAGACAAGATGGATGCCATATATCATTTTGAAGTGGGTCACGTGATCTTTTCATATCATGGTCACGTGATCGCTTCATATAAGAGGTGTAATTACTATTTTAATTTTTATTTAAAAACTACTGAATATATTTCACTGAATTTTTTTTATATATATTTTATGGAACAATTTGAATATTACCTAAAATTTTCGAAGCAATTTGTGAATTTTAAATCGGCTTAAAAACTGTCTGAAAAATTAGGTCCCATAGGGTTCAATGTATTTCATTTCTTCAACCCGGGTTCAATCCAAAACTAATTGGGTGATATTATTCATTTATATTCCCATAGGTCCTACAGACCGTCTGAACAACATACTGAAATTTTATTTTGATTAAGTCATTTTTACGGCAGTTATCGTGCTAACGGACAGACAGACAGACAGAATGAACAAAGTCATAAACACTTTTCAACTTTGTTGTAAAGTGTTAAAACTGATATGGCAAATCAACGGAGGGCCCTTTCTGACACGATGGAGCACCTCTGATTGGAGCACCTCTGATTAGAATTTCTTATTAAAAATAGCTGTTCATATCTATAATATTTTAAACATTTCATACTTATAATTCGTGAGGGAAAAAAACATATTGCATTAAAGGTAAAAACATCTTATGTCGCATTATTTCTTCAAAGATGACACAACTTAAAAAAATCTCGACGGTGACTCCAGTCCCATGGAGATGAAATTGTTTTCCCTGAATTACATTTTGTAAAATCAAAATATTTAAAAACATTGAACCATTTTAACGTATTGAACTATATATTAAATGTGTTTCAAATATGAACCATTTGTGAATCATTTTGCCGTTATACAGTGATGTCCCTGCGCACCACAGGTAGCGGATTATATTGCGCCATTTAAACACTCAATTTAAACCGAAACCCAGTGGAGGTGACATCCACTGGGAAAGTGCACTCCATCTTCCAACAACCTCTCTGAAGGATCTTCGAACCCACAGATTTAACATGCCCGTACTTCGCATAGACACGGAAAATGTTTGGGCAGCTCCGGGAATCAAACTCGGGTCCTCCGCGTGTAATCCCCACGCATTAACCACTATGCTATCCCGACCTCGTACTGTTAGTAATGAAAACCTGAAATATTGTGCTATTAAACTGATCTTTCGAGTTCAAATTAACCGCTTCCTATAATTAAAATTCATAATTATAGCCGTGTTCCTTCATATTTCAATAATAAAATTATTCTAAATGACTACTCAACATCAATCATGTTACTATGGAAACCATTCAATCAATATACACTTAATATGCGTATAAAGACAAAACTAAGTCATTACAAAGTCATAGAGTTCACAGTTTGTCTTGCCGTGAGCACATATCGCTTATTTTAAATTTGGAATTTTCATTGATAATTCTTAAGCTAATTTATAATTTTTAGTTTAACAGGCTATATGAAAATTACAATGAAAAGATAATTTCTAAAACATGCAAGTGCTTAATGATAGCATGCTTAGTTTAATCAAACTGAATATAAGTACAGTAGAATCCCGTGTATCCAGATTAAAGTGACTGAGCGAGATCTAACTACAAAATTTCCAATAGCCCTTGATATGTGATAGTCTAGTAATTACGTAACACAGAACAAGAAATTTTGACGTTTTTCTATGTCTCCGAGATTAAACCAAGCTACCTTTATGCTGTTTGGTTTGCCGAATATAAAAAGAGACATTAAAAAACCAGATTGTAGTATAGTTTTTAAAAAGCTATACAAATTTTAAACAATTGCATATGTACCTCAATTATGAGATACCTCAATTGCATATAATTCTCATTATTTTGTATGTCACTCGAAATGAGTTTCTAGATAATTTCTCATAAGGGTCTAACAATAGTCTCCAAGCACTGCTATATTTCCATTTCACCTTTTCAAATGGTAGTAATATCCTGATTGAACCGTTCCTCGCGCTCCTTCCTGATAACACAGCAGTTAGCCAAGAAAATATCCGGATGAGGGTATATAACGAGTATCCTCAGTGACATGCTGCCCCCTAATCTCTCATAGAGCTACAACAGGTTTTCTACAGAGTAGATGAATTCCTTGCAAAGTTCCTTGCAAAACAACTAGCGTTGTAATTCTGCATATTTTTTATTAATTGTTTTAATAATTTCAAATGAAAGTATCCCTTTTATCGTATCGATTTCTACTAAAACTTAACACTGATATATTGAAGGCAATAACAAATGAAATTCAATGAAATCCTGATGAATATATTTTTAGCATGCATGCTTTGGCTCATAAGCACTTTATTCAGAAAGTAGTTTATATCTGGTCTGGGTTAGAGATCTGTGCGTGTCGGGTTTGATATGACCCACATCCGGAACCAAAAAAAATTGTTGTCCCACGGCCCGACCCAAACTCGCAAAAAAGATAATTGCCAACCCGCAACCTGATCCAAACCCACAGTGTTTGACCTCGAATATCCGACCTGTTATCCGCAATGGAATTGTATTTTTACATTCTATTCAGTGGCGTTTAGATGTATCAATACATACACACAATTTTCTGCCATTTACTGTTCATGACCTCTGTTTACTCATTTATCTAGTTACTATAATAAAAAATGTGTTAATGTATTTAAAATTACTTTTGCGAGTAAACCCCATAACCCGACATGCATAAGTAAAAGAAACTCGGCACGCAAATTGAAAATTAAATTAAAACCAGCAAAATTAGGTCTAGTCTAGGTTACTCAGAACATATATAGGTCAAAAGCTAAATACCGTATTTAGTAATCCATACTGTAAAAAATATGCACCCAGCTGTCTTGTGGAAAACATATTTCCAGTAACCAGGTAGAAAGCATAAATTCAGCTACTGTGTAGAAAATATAAATTCAGCTACTCTGAAGAAAGCATAAATTCAGCTACTCCATAGAAAACATAAATGCAGCTACTTTCTAGAAAGCCTAATTTCAGCTACTCTGTAGAAAGCATAAATTCATCTACTCTGTAAAAAGCATAAATTCAACTAGCAACCCAGCACGCAAATTGAAAATTAAATTAAAACCAGCAAAATTAGGTCTAGTCTAGGTTACTCAGAACATATATAGGTCAAAATCTAAATACCGCATTTAGTAATCCATACTGTAAAAAATATGCACCCAGCTGTCTTATGGAAAACATATTTCCAGTAATCAGGTAGAAAGCATAAATTCAGCTACTGTGTAGAAAATATAAATTCAGCTACTCTGAAGAAAGCATAAATTCAGCTACTCCGTAGAAAACATAAATGCAGCTACTTTCGAGAAAGCTTAATTTCAGCTACTCTGTAGGAAGCATAAATTCATCTACTCTATAAAAAGCATAAATTCAACTACTCTGTAGAAAGCATAAATTCATCTACTTTGTAGAAAGCATAAATTCAGCTACTCTGTAGAAAGCATAAATTCAGCTACTCTGTAGAAAGCATAAATTCAGCTACTCTGTAGAAAGCATAAATTCAGCTACTTTGTAGAAAGCATAAATTCATCTACTTTTTAGAAAGCATAAATTCAGCTACTTTGTAGAAAGCATAAATTCATCTACTTTGCAGAAAGCATAAATTCAGCTATTCTGTAGAAAGCATAAATTCAGCTACTCTGTAGAAAGCATAAATTCATCTTCTTTGTAGAAAGCATAAATTCAGCTACTCTGTAGAAACCTTAAATTCATCTACTTTGTAGAAAGCATAAATTCAGCTACTCTGTAGAAAGCATATATTCAGCTACTCTGTAGAAAGCATAAATTCATCTACTTTGTAGAAAGCATAAATTCAGCTACTCTGCAGAAAGCATAAATGCAGCTGCTCTGTAGAAAGCATAAATTCAGCTATTTGATAGTAAGCAAAAATATTTAGAGTTATATATGAGGAATTCAGCAAGAGAATTTTTTGGAACCTGAGAGAAAACTTCAATGGTCGCACCTTTTGAATTTGATTGATTTGGACTATTTTGGTGTTTTACTAATAATTTTACTCACATCAGTACTACTTTTATCGGAACCTATAGCTTAAAGTAGACTCCAAATAATATTGGGTTTATCCATCCGTGCCCGAAATTCAAAGACGGCACCTATGTAACTGTTATGAAATGCATCCCTGCTTACTTAATTAATTTCCTTTCTGAATTTAATAATCGGCAAAATTCTATTTTCGTTTCGATTCTAAAACTTGTTCTTAAATATTTATTCCAAATTGATAAAGCGCCAATTGCGTATTTCGGCTTCTTGAAGTTTTCCCATCTGTATCGATAACCCTTGGCGTCATGATACAATCCCGCATTTTTGTACATTTACCCGGATTCACATTTCATATTGAAATGTATTGGAACTCTTTTCTGTTTCGCCATGAGCACGCGCATTCACACTAAGACGCTTCGGTAAGAATAATGTAACTAGTTTCAGTTGGCGATGTAATCTCAAAGCAGTAGGAAGTGTTTTGCCGAGGGGCATAAAATGGAATTCATATTCTATTTTAATTTAAAATGTTAAAAATAGTGAAATATCCTTAAAAGTCATCGCGTTTTAAAATCTAAATAGTAAATAGTTAATTTTCGTCCGCGTTGATAAGTCAAGAAAGATGTTCTTCAACAGTTGTTCGTCTACTTCTGTTTTCTGTGAAAATCCATTACATGCATTTTTCTGTGCTGAAATAAAATACGATTGTTGTAATTAAAAGATGTGATGCGATATGAATATGTCTGAAAAATAAAGAAGAATTGGTATATTGAAGAATCTGCTTATGATATCCTGCCTCATTATTTCTACACACACTTCATTTACCGGCCGTCCAAATAGGTGCTCTTAGTCCCCTGGACGAGTCGGACGGTCTGGGTCTTCTACACACTTCATTCAAGTAATGCCAATTCATCTTCACCCTTAAAGAATCTTCGCGAACATTCATATCCCGACTTCAACCGTTCGAGGTTATCCAGAGTTCGGAATACATAGTTCCTCGTCATAGCCGATGTATCAACACTGTTCCGATGTCTCAACACTGCTCCGATGTCTCAACACGATTCCCCACATCCCTGCCGACTGTCCGTCTGCATCACCGGAGTTCCAAATCCACTATACCTTTCACTGCTGAATTGGGTGTCAGCATCTCGGCGACCATTTTCAGAGGCCCTCGTCCCGTGTTGCTGTTGACACAATATAACCAAAGGTACGAGGGTAAATAGTGTTTCACAGTTGAGCCTTGAAGATCACAGAAAGTTTCCTATAAATAGATTACCTGTGTTTACGACTTTAGAAAATAACTTGTTACGAATTTTGGCGAATAGAAAATTGTTGTGTTTCATAAAAGCAAACCACTGACTTTTCCCAATCCTCTTTTTATTAATATAGAAATCTTAAGGAAGTGATTTATAGTTCACTAAAACACTTTCTCAATAGTTGTACCTTCTATCTATATATATATTGTTTGTTTGTTTATTTGTTTGTTCTGTATACAAATCTGCAAGTTTAGACTGATTTTTTTTCACAAATTTAGTGTGGTTATTTTTTACTTCACTTCGGGTAACTTTGCCTTTGTTTCAAGTTTCTAGCACCAGGGGTTGTTTAGATATTAATAGAAAACGCAACATCAAATGCTATGTAGAAATAGCATTATGTAGACAATTTTTTTTTTTAAATGTATTTGAAAAAAAAAATGATATTGCTTAGCAGCATAATTCAATCAAATGTGTTTATACGTCAGACTGCATTTATTCCATTCATATCATTTAAAAAATAAACAAATTAATATAAAAACAAATTTTATAAACTGATGATGTTATAATTTACTTGATTTTATTACAGTCTTTGAATTACAATATTTCGGGAATGATTAATATTTTTAATTTCAGGTCACTCGTTTAATTTTGTGAAATGTATCTCAAACTCGTATTCTCTATTGCGTTAATCGATTTTTGAAAGAGGGGAAAAGTGGTACCGGTATATAACTTCTACTATTTTATGTCTTTATTTAAGGCTTAAATTGACCAAATTTCACATATATTACAAATTTGTTTACAAACTGAATAAAGATATTTTAGACCTGCCTGTGCAAATGGTTTTATATACCGAGAACAGGCATTTTTACATTTCTTCTTAGGGAGATTATGTTAAATATTTTAATAAACTATTTTTAAAAACCGTATTATTTAGAATACTACTGAATTGTGTACATATTGTTGCGAACTTGTTAAACGTTTCGGTGTCTTTACCCCCTCCCCCTACTTATTTTCGTCTCTTCCGAAATCTAGACAAAGAAAACACACCTAAATGCCTCCCCATGACGTGAATATAGGGTTGACAGAATTCCGAAGTTTGAAGAAGGGTTACTAGATTTGGTGATTTGTCGCAAATGTTACGAAGATTCGAGAAAAACTACAAAATAAACGATATCCTATGAGATATGGAGAATTCCGGAAGTTTCTATAGAGATAATATAAAAAGAGTCATCACGCAGTCGGAGAGCAGATGACGTGTTGCAAATTACATTGAACTGTGATTTTTGTTAATGTTTTGCTCCTGTTTTGTGAAATCAATTTTCGTCAATGTTTTGAGAATAGTTTAGGTTATTTTGTGAAATTAGTGAAGCATCTACGTCTTGTTTCACTGTATTTTGTTCTCTTTAAGCTGTACTTGTGAATAAACGTTTTAGTTATCCAGAAATTTGGACTCACTCTTGTATCCGGATTGCACACCCACGATTACAGAGGATACGCCGTAACAATATTTTAAAACACCGGCAACTCAGGTTTTATCATAAAGTATACTATGTAAAGAAAACAAAAGCATTAAAAATAGTATGAATAGATATATTAAAAAAAGTTCTCCAACAGTGCCAGTGAAACAGAAATATGAATTTTAAAGTAAACATCTTCCATGTCGAAAAACAATGCATCGAAATCTTCCATGATTTATTTCTCTGGCAAAGGAAGTAATTTCCTATTTTTCCATGCGATTTATCAACATAAAAGAAATAAATCTTTTAAAATAATTCTCTCAAAAGTATTTCAAATGGTGACTAAAAGAGTGAATCTTTGAAACAAACCATTCAGAGAAACATTTTAATCCAGCTCTACGGCTGTGTTTAGAAGTTTCATACTCAAAGCAATATATACTAAGAAACATTTATATATTCACGAATGTCTTGCAGCTTAAAGTTTGAACTTTCTTTTAAAGTAAATAACGTCTATGATCGGGGTGTGCGGTTGAAATCGGGGTGTTACGATAATTTGGACGTTTATATCTTTGATAAATAATTTATACTTGTTTTGTCGGGAGCGGGGAACCATTTATGAATATATAATATCGTTACGACATATTCTCTGGAATCGTGGGTGTGCTTTCAGGATACAAGAAGGAATCCAATTTTCTGGATAACTTTATTCACAAACACAGCGTTAACAGGATCAATATACAGTTAAACAGAATTTAAATGCTCCACCAATTTCGCAAAACAACCTATAATATTTTCAAAATATTGAAGTATTTCATTTCACAAATCAGCTGTTCTCAAAACATTGCCAAAAGTCGCAGTTCAGTGGATCTCGTATCCCGTCAAGTGCTCTCCAACTGAGTGGTGACTCCTTTTATAGGCTGTCTATAGACACACTTCTGGAGATCTCGCGGAATATTAATTATTACAAGGTGTTTCTCGTACCTTCGTAAGTCGCCAAATGTCGCCAAATTGACGATAAATCGCAAACATTTTTGACAACGCTTCTATGAAATCAATCATGTAAAGATTATATCTCAGTACTATCAGTAATGATTATATCTCGAAAACCAAAAAGTGCTAGTCCTAAATGGTAAGGAAGTAATTTGTAGTACTTTAAAGCCTTACAAATATATATATATATATATATATATATATATATATATATATATATATATATATATATATATATATATATACATATATATATATATTGAGTTGAGTTCTTAGTTTTCAAAATTTTGTAGTTACAATTTCAATATTTTAATAATTTGAGATATTTTCGAAATATAGTTCCAATTTTATATATCTTAGCTGACTATGAACAGTTAAGAAACAATTTGTAGCCCTATGAAAGCCATACAAAAATATACAAATGAAAGTGTAGAAAAGTTTTATTGTACAAAATGTCTTTTTTTAACAAAAGGCCAGGACATTTGACACACATCATTCTTCTATACATTGGCCAGCATCGTGAACCACTTAGCCGTCACATGACGTTGTCCCATTGCACCAGGGGGACGGAACACATTGCACCCAACAACACAACAACCATGCCCGCAGGTGGAACCTGAACTCACAACCCGGCAACCGAGCGAGCACTACGAATCGCTTGCCTTGACCGCTCAACCACCTCGTCGGGGTCTATGTATCTATTGGTGTTTTGTTTTTCGATGTTTTCCTGGCTGTTCCTTGTAACTGCTCTATACCATTTGAGTGAGTTGAGTAGTCTGGGTAATGATAATAGTAATAAAAAACGTTATTTACGCAGAGCCATTTAGACCTCATCGGACATCAGCCACCCGATATTTTTATAATATTTGTGTGGCAACCAAAAATAAAGAAATAGTTTAAGTCCAGTAAAGTTTTAATTATAAATCTTAAATTCATTTAGTAATTTTTATTTTAATATTAAATTCATCAATTTGCCATGGCCGTTATTCTCATATAGCGGAATTATATTTAATGTACATTGCTATGTTGTGCCGCTATAACCCTCCAATTATTTTACTTTTCGTGTGAGTCCTGTAAAGGAATATTATTAAATTATTACAAAGATTAGACCAATTTAAACTTAACAATAACATTTATTAAAGATACAAAATATCTATTAAATTCCAATACATTAACTATTCTTCATATTAATTATTTATTAAGATAGAATGTGAGAGGAGAGCATGTGAGACCCTGAACCATAAACCTAGCGTATTTATTAACCTGCGGATGATTGATGAACACATACCTTCAATCTGGGCCTTGTTAGCAGCACTTGGTCAATCTCGTCTGTAGTTACACGCATCAACTCGAAGTGTAATGCCCACTCGTAACTTCATTGAATACTGCTAACTCAAACACTCCACTTATTTCATGCTCTTAGGTGGTTCTGTCCACAAGTCATCATAGCATATCTGCACCAGTCAACTCTGAACAACTGTTCACCAGCATCTTTCTTAAGTCATTTTATTATATCTCATTTTTAAGTCAAAAATCATGATTGTCTTATTTCTGGTCTGCTCTTGTCTCAAAATTCCACCTGTCTTCTCCAATGTCTGATCTCGTTCTCTGGTCACAGGCTGTGTTTCCCTCAGTGGTAGTGGGAGAGTAACTCCGCCTTTACTTCTTTTTGGCGCTTACTGGCTACTCCTTACCCAATGGCATCATTGCACATTTAGTACGGCCCAGCTCAGCCCCTCTGGTATGGCACCCCTAAATTTATAGTCTTTTGACCTTTAGGTTCAAGTCCTAATAAACCTTGGTGCTAGCCAGACTACAAGCTTTGTTTGCCGTTCTGGCCACCATAAATACTGACATAAAAGTGTCTCATCAAATGTAAGGACACTTTCTGGTCTCACATATCTCCCCTCGGACAAAAAAAAAGTCAACACCAATAGAGTTCGAAGCAAAGTTCAATTCACTTGACACTCTCTAATTGGCATTTTTCACCCTTTTGGGACAAAGTTCGTCCAGAATTGTAGATCAAACAGTCTTGCTGTAAACACCAACAGTTTTTTGAACACATATATTACAGTATATCAAAAGTTATGCACACATCAAAGCCACCAGGTTAAGCTTCCAATTGAAGCACAATTAAATTTTGATAATTTTAAAGTATTTTAAACATATGCACATTCACTTTGAAATGTTACACACTAACTATTTAACTTTTATATTTTTAACACCATTACATCTTCTTTTTTTACAAATTACACAGTATATTACTTTTTCAACACAATTATTTTCCTCCTTAATCTAACATCTTTCATAATTAATAGCTACATTACATATATAATATTTTTGCATATGTGAGACCAGAAAGTGTTCTCACATTTGATGAGACACTTTTATGGTCTCACAATTTGTACATTCTTGTACATGCTTGCCGAAAATCTAGCGTATATTGTAGGTAAATGTCGAGCAGAGAGAGCTCTTCACTCGACTGTCTCATATATTCAAATTCCAGTGTTTATTTCCACTTGCTCTTATCCATTATCCAAAAATGAACAACATATTTATAAAGGAACCTTCTTTTAGTGGCAAATGATGTGTTCATTTTTTGACAGAACTGCTTAATATTTTATTCTCTTTTCTATGCTTATTTCGTGCTGTCATACTGTAAGTTAAGAATCTAAACTGATTTATTTAAAATCATATGTACACGCCTAAAGCCCGAAAGAGGTCGCAGTTATATACAAGATACATCATAATTTCGTAATGACAGCTTAAACGTCCCAAACAAATTCAGAATTTTACACTTGTATAATGTAATAATTGTTTTCTTAAAGTCCGAATTACGAAATGTCCTTACTGCTGAAGATCCCTTTTCGCCGGTTTCAGAATACTTCTGGTGGACGTCTGTTTTGTCTAGGTGAGGTACGTTGAACCTATTGTTTGAGCGTTTGAATGTGAACTATTTTCGGTGGGATTTTTCCTTTGACATAAGCGATCTCGTAACACACGGCCCCGAATTGACGTACAATGCGAAAAGGTCCTTTAAACTTTGGAGTAAGTTTGTGGTCTTGAGCTTGCGGCCAGTCTTAAAGTACTAGATCGCCGCTGTTGAATGTCTTGTCGAGTCATCTGTGGTCAAATAGACGTTTGTTTCCGATGAGTTTCTTCAATATTCAGTAATGCATTTTCACGAAGATAGGCGATGACTTCTAGTTGTTCCAATCGAGTTGATTCGTTCATAATGTTCCAAAATGTAATTCTTTTGGTAGACGAGGGTTATAACAATGCAACAACAAGAATGGGGAATATTTGCTTGAACTTTGTGGTGCAGTATTTATCGCAAGTGAGGTATTGGGAAGAAGTGAGTCCCATTTGGTTGGATTATGGTATGCGTATTTCGTCAAAACACTTATGAGGGTGGCATTCACGCGCTCGACTGTAGAATTTGACTGTAGAGTGTAAGGTGGAGTTGGTCGATGTTCGATGCCAGATTTTTTTTTAAGTTTTGTGCGTGGCAAGCAATATATGCAGGACCTTGGTATGAGATGTATAGCATAGGAGGTCCTAAACGCTTAATAATGTCTTCTTTGAGAGATTTTGTTACTATGTGAGCAGTTAGAGACGAAGTAGCTTTGGCGATGAGGTAAGGAGTAATATGGTCGATTTGTATAATCATGCGTTTGTTCCCTGATGCTGTTTGGGGGAAGAACAACAATAAGATCACTAGAAACAACTTCAAATGGTGTTGACGGCAGAGGACGATCACCTAGGAGTCCGCTTGCACAAACTGTTGACAAATATCGCAACTTCTTACGTATTGTTTAGTTTCTTGTAACATTTTTGGCCACCAATATCATGAGCGTAAAGGTTGTAAGGTCTTTACGAAATCAAAATGTCCGGCATCATCGTGACAGAGACTAAGTGCTGTTTGTCTAAGTTATTTTGGTAAAACTATTGCATAAGTTTCGTTTTGTAGTTCTGTATACTTTTGATGCAACAAAATGTCATTATCTAATTTGAATGTTTTGCGAATTTGACGATAATGGTTGGTGTTGATTGGCGATTTGAGCTTTGTTATGATCTGCGAACAAAACGCGTCTTTCTGTTGTTCGTGGATAAGCGAAGAGTTGGAGTTGAGACTGATAATCAAGTATAGTTGAGACCTAGGATCAGGATATCGAGAGAGATGGTCAGCTAAGGTCTTCATTTTTCCAGCGTCTTCTTGAATCCAATGATGAAGCGGGTCAACTAATTCAGCAACACTGTCATATGTGAGAACAGAGAGTGGATTAGCCCATAGGTCTGTTCACACATATTGTTTATATGTCACCTAGAATGAACTAAATGTATTCGGATACGACCAATTTATGAGGAGTATTTTCAAGCAAGGCATCTTCTGCGCAAATATATGACACTAAATTTTCATCTTCACGAAGCACATGTTTTGCTTGATGTGAAAAAAAATCTTTCATGTTCATCGATCGTTTAAATCGTTTCTGAAATTATTTTCTCCATTCTAACCAATTTTGAGAATTTTTACCGTACACTGAGTCCCAATCTGCGACTGATGATTTCAATCTTGTTTGTGCATTTAGAGAAATAAGGAGGGAGTCCAATGTGCATGAAATACAATTCTTTCCACTTGTATAATCCATTTCGTTGGATCTTCGAATTGTTTTCCAGAAAAATATCGTATCGCTTGCGCGGTATCCATAGTAGAGTTTATTTGAATCGGCGAATTCAATGTTTCTTGACTTAAAGCCAATTAGCCAATTGCAGAACAGTGGCAGCTAATTGTGCGATAATGTATGGTGGGGAATCCTGCGTGGTTGAAGAAGATTCATCACAGTGTTTTAAGTTTTCGGGGATTTGATTATTTTTATTTTCAAGTTGTTTTTTCAATTCTTGAATTCCTAATTATTTTTACTTTCCTTATATACATAATGTATAAGGAAAGTATTGTGACGGGGTCGAAAATTCGAATTCGAGTTTTCGACGGGAGAGCACGTTTCAAGCATCCCTGATCACGAATCAAACATTTTTGAAGTGATGTCTGTGTGTGTGTATGTGTGTGTGTGTGTGTGTGTGTGTGTGTGTGAAAGTATGTGTGTGTGTGTGTGTGTCAGTGAGCCTGTGGAGACTATAACTGACGAACGAATGGACCGATTCGAACCAAATTTGGTACAAAAATCACAATCCATAAACACTAGAAGCCTATTGTTTTTATATGTAATCGCATGTTCAGAACCCCCCTAAATTTTCGAATAAAATTTTGAAAAAATCGTCAAAAAATGAAAACCGCTAATAAAGTTACGCAAATAGACATTTCTTATGTTATTTTTCATTAGAAAGCGATTGGCATAAATTTTAGAACGCTAACATGAACCGTTCGCGAGATATTGTACATTTTTCAAAAAAATTATGAAAAAGTCACATAAAAAAAATTCCTATTGAGAAACATGTTCACTTTTCATATGTAATACCATGCGATAAATTGAGTGACATCATTCTCGTGGATCTAGCTCGTTCCATTCATGAAAAAATATACTTTGAATAATACTTTTGTATTTAAACGCCAATAGTCATTTATCTGCTGTAAGAATAACTTTTTTCTCAGTGCATAACGCTTGGCGAGATTTTGGCGACGAATTTGGCGGAATGTCGCCAACTTGGCGACTTTTTGAAATGTTGCCAAATTAATGAAAATCTCGCCAAATGGATGAAAATGATGCTAAATCAATGAAAATGACGACTTATTGTCGAAAATTCAATATCTTGGAAAGAATATTAGTATCTACTATAAGAAAAACCTATTTTTTTACTGTAAAAGTAGTAAATTCATTACATTATATAAGGAAAGTCATGTGTTGCCCACATCAGATTTTTCATTTTAAGTTTGTGTCAGTTATATGTGTTCCTTGCAGGCAAAGTTTAATATATCAATTGTTCCTTCACGAAAATGTTTTCCTTATCCGAATCCAAACGTTGAATTAGTTCATCTATCTATCCTTTACAAGATAATTTACGAATATTCAGTTCCGTTTTTTATTAGGAAACTGTAAATTCTTTTAAGTCTTTCGAATCCATTTTTTTTTCATTTTTGTGTATGTATTAAGAAAAACAAATATAATGAAAGCAATTACCTTCTGCCTTCGAAGCTTGGAAACGAGACAGTCATACGTCTAGACCAGTGTTCTTCAACCTTTGTCATCCCGCGGAACCCTTTTTTGAGATATTTTTACTTTCCTTATATACATAATGTATAAGGAAAGTATTGTGACGGGGTCGAAAATTCGAATTCGCGTTTTCGACGGGAGAGCACGTTTCAAGCATCCCTGATCACGAATCAAACATTTTTGAAGTGATGTCTGTGTGTGTGTATGTGTGTGTGTGTGTGTGTGTGTGTGTGTATGTGTGTGTGAAAGTATGTGTGTGTGTGTGTGTGTGTGTGTGTCAGTGAGTCTGTGGAGACGATAACTGACGAACGAATGGACCGATTCGAACCAAATTTGGTACAAAAATCACAATCCGTAAACACTGGAAGCCTATTGTTTTTATACGAAATCAAATGTTCAGAACGCCCCTAAATTTTCGAATAAAATTTTGAAAAAATCGTCAAAAAATCAAAACCGCTAATAAAGTTACGCAAATAGACATTTCTTATGTAATTTTTCATTAGAAAACGATTGGCATAAATTTTAGAACGCTAACATGAACCATTCTCGAGATATTGTACATTTTTCAAAAAAATTATGAAAAAGTCACATAAAAAAAAAATTACTATTGAGAAACATGTTCACTTTTCATATGTAATACCATGCGATAAATTGAGTGATATCATTCTCGTGGATCTAGCTTGTTCCATTCATGAAAAAATATACTTTGAATAATACTTTTGTATTTAAACGCCAATAGTCATTTATCTGCTGTAAGAATAACTTTTTTCTTAGTGCATAACGCTTGGCGAGATTTTGGCGACGAATTTGGCGGAATGTCGCCAACTTGGCGACTTTTTTGAAATGTTGCCAAATTAATGAAAATCTCGCCAAATGGATAAAAATGTTGCTAAATCAATGAAAATGACGACTAATTGTCGAAAATTCAATATCTTGGAAAGAATATTAGTATCTACTATAAGAAAAACCTATTTTTTTACAGTAAAAGTAGTAAATTCATTACATTATATAAGGAAAGTCATGTGTTGCCCACATCAGATTTTTTTTATGGAATCCTTCGTTCAGTAGCACACCCAAATTTGATTTTAGGGGGGATGTGTCATATTGCGTATTACATGTTATGAAGAAGGTGCGTCCCTGCCTTTGTTATAAGAACTTTATATAAGATATAAATTTGCATTAATTCAAACAAGAAGATAAATATTCCATATAAAGTATTTGTATTATACATACATATGTCATACGAAATTGAAAACTAAGAAAAACAAAACAAAAACAAAAATTAAAAAAATATTTTAAAAAAATTAAAGACTTTGTTGTGCTTCTTTATTACTGCACAATTTATCAATATCCGGATAGATCGGTGATAATTGAAGACGCATATCGTTTTCGGCATTAAGTCGATTTCTATACTTGGTTTTTGTAGCTATAGCTTGGTTTTGTAGCTCGCTTGGTTTTTGTAGCTCGCGGAACCCCTAAAGCGTTTGAGTGGAACCCTAGGGTTCCGCGGAACACAGGTTGAAGAACACTGGTCTAGACAATGCCGCGAAAATGAGGCGTAGACGGGTTAGCATTGAACGACTACTGTTGTCAGTGGAATGAAGAAAGAAATTCTTGCGGAGTGGAGATTTTCACGACTGCGCCATGTGAGATTAGAATCTAAACTAATTTATTTACAATCATATATACACGCATAAAGCCCGACAGAGGGCGCAGTTATATACAAGATACATCATAATTTCGTAATGGTGCTTACAATATGAATGTTCTGGAAAACCGGAAGTGCCACCTCCAGAATCGGAATTTAAAATCCTTAATAACCTCTCACACACACAAACTCACACTAATCTCTCTGGAATTCGATGCCGAATACATATCCGGCATTATCCAAGATTTATCTGTTGCCAATCCTCAGAGATAAATATTTCGAAGAAAATTTTCAAACAAAAAATAGAAAAGAAACTGGAATTGAAAATTCTTAGTGAACCACTGTACCTCTGCCAGAACTTAATGCTGAATCTGTGTAAGTTGCCATCTAAGCTCTATCTATAGGGAAATAAATGTTTCAATCAAAATTAAATTTTCTGAATTGGAAATGGGAAATAACCAGAATTGGAAATCGATAATAACACCCTTCTCGTCTTCCGGATTTTGATGCTAAATCTATATCAAATATCATCTATACTCTATCTGTAGCTAATTTAGAGAAATAAATGTTTTAAGGAAAATTATTCTGTAAAAGCAATTGTATGGCCAAAAATGCTCCACCAACAATAACTATTTAATTAATATGATTAGATATAGGTATTTCTAAAATATAAATTGACTTTAAAGAAAACATATTAAAAAAAAACTTCAGATCAAATGCACTCAAAATAATGTACCATCCATTAACATACATAAACGTCCAAAGCCCGGTAGTTAAAGATAGAGACATGTTGAATCATGTAAATTTATTAAAAATCAAGTCAAAATTTATATCCAATTTCCCTTTATATGTACTCTATTTCATTGAAAGTAAGTGTCTTTTTAAATAAGAATCATATATATTTTTCAACCCCATAATATCCTAAATCTAAATCAGATGTTTCATATTTTATTTGTACTACGTAGTATAAAAACAAAACACTCTTTCTTGTTTTCCAAGATAGGGCAAAAAAGAATAAATCAGGATGATATCTAAATGGAAGCGGAGTCTGCGTTTCGAATTGATAAATAATCTTACTATAACTTATGAAAAGAGAACCTTAAAGATATTTTATAAAACAATACTAAATACTGGAGGCATTCTATAAAAGACATTTGATCTTCTCTTTCATTTATTACCCAGGACGAGCATTAAGACAGTGTCGAAAATTCGAATTCCAGTTTCGAATTTAACATCACGTTTTTAAGCATATGTGAACTCGAATCGCGCGTGTGTGTATGTATCTATCTGTCCGTCCGAGGGCGCAATATCTCCCGACCGACTGAAGCGTTTAGAAAGTAATTTCATAAGAAAATCACAATCAGTTAATACTAGAAAAATATTGATTTGAGATGTGATCAAATATTTACACCCATCCCCACCTCAATTTTCAACGGAATTTAGAAAACAGCATTAGAAATCAGGACCTTTACTAAAGAAATGTGAATGATAATTTAAGGCGTACTTTTTCATTAAAAATCGAATGCTATAAACTTTAAAAGACTAACATGAACTGTTCTCGAGATATTACACGTTTAAAAAAAATTACCCTAAAAATTATAAAAAGTAGTAAGTACTACACAATAGGTTCACTTTCTATATTCAATGTTATGCAACAAATCTATTAACATCATTATCGTGGATCTAATTCGTTCTATTGAAGACTAAAATCCTATTTTTGTGAGGATTTTGCATGTTATGGGGATTTTGCATGTGAATAAGTAATTCTGTTTGGACTCATAAGTTGCCAAATAGCGTCCAATTTCAATTTACGAGGTATTAATTAAACCCAATTTCAATTTACGTAGTGTTAGTTAAATACAATGTCAAGTTACGTGCTGTTAATAAAACCCAATATCAACATACGTGGTGTTAATGAAATCCAATTTCAATTTGCGTAGTGTTAGTTCAACCCAATCTCAAATTGCGTGGTGTTAGTTAAACCCAATTTCAATTTACGTGGTGTTAGTTAAACCCAATTTCAATTCGCGTGGTGTTAGTTAAACCCAATTTCAATTTGCGTAGTGTTAGTTAAATCCAATGTCAAGTTACGTGCTGTTAATAAAACCCAATTTCAATTCACGTGGTGTTAGTTAAACCCAATTTCAATTCGCGTGGTGTTAGTTAAACCCAATTCAAATTTACGTAATTTTAGTTAAACCCAATTTCAATTCGCGTGGTGTTAGTTAAACCCAATTTCAATTTTGGCAATGTTAGTTAAACCCAATTTCAATTTATGTGATGTTTTAGTTAAACCCAATTTAAATTTAAGTAGTTTTGATAAAACCCGATTTCAATTTACGTGCTGTTAATAAAACCTAATTTTAGTTTACTTAGTGTTATTTAAATCCAATTTCAATTTACATAATGTTAATTTCATGCTTAAAGCATTGTGCTGTGAATCTAGTACATTATTTTGCTGTGAGAGAACTAAAGGCCTAGAATTATGTAGGGAAAATCATATGCTGCCCGCATCAGATATTTTTAAAAATGGATAAATGCATCGTATGACACCAAAATGCACCTTATGTTACCATTTACAATTCTATGGATTTTACAGTTCATTACTGACATAATTTATGTTTTAAAGTAGAAAAGGCAGGACTTTGAATGAATTAGTACATACGAAGTATGCGATCTGTAACAGATTTCAAATTAAAACTTAATTTAACTAATTAATTATGGAGTTAGAAGTAGAATAAAATAAGTTCAATATATTTGAAAATTCTAATGCAAAAGAGCATACGTTTTTAGAATTTGAATTGTAAGTTAAGCAAATTCAAATACAAGCGAACGATGGAATCAGAGTTCATTTAAATCACTAAAACGTATTACCATAGATTTACGTTTCATTATTGTGTATATCATCTAGGTAAAAGGTAACTTTCTATCTCCTTTGTATGCATTTCGTTGTTCTAGCAACCGTGTAAAAAATATGGTACTGATACTTAATATTGGATTATTCCGATGAAATATTTCTGAACTATAGAAGAAACTTTATAGAATCTATACATACAACCACAAATAATCTTGTTCTAGAATTCTTGAAATTTAAACCTGTCAAAAACGCTAATTGAGTGATGGAAGTGAAATTTCTATGGGCGCGGCTCGAAATCGGATTGTAACAAAAGGAAGTCTGTAAGATCAGACTGCCATGTTTCTCTCCTGAAACCGAAAATGTTCGGTCGGAACGTCAGACAGTTGGACTGCAATGTTCTACCAGTTTGAGTAACGTCTTGATGAGACAAAGTGTGAGAACCAACCACAAGCATACTTCCAACTGCCTTGAACGAGCGCCACTCTCCTTGCTGACCTCAGTGGCATCTGTTTTGGCGACTTATTGTCGACTACGGCGAAAAAAATATATATTCTTGCATTCAACTCTTCTACAATTTAACCACTTCTTTATTTTTTGTTGTTCATTGAGAAATCTAAACATTCGTATATTAGAACAATTCACGAAAAAGCCATTATTCGTAAAGTAGAGCAATATCAAAATATTGCCAAATTAACGAAAACGTTGCCAAATTGATAAAATGACAATATATTAATGAAAATGGAGCTTAACTGTTGAAAAATCAACATTTTTAATGCAATAGTTTAAAAAAAAATTGTTTTTAATGGAAGATGATGATTTTTGACATTAAGTTCTGTATTTTTAGAAGAAAAATTAGTGCGATTGCATGTGTAATGCTAGCCATTTCTAATTAATAAAATACCGAAATTGAATGTGGAACGAGAACGATTGTGCTTTCCTCTAAATCTAAAGGATATTTCATAGTAGTAGCTACTCACATAAGTTAAACTTCTACGTCGCTTTTGTCTGTTTTCGTAGTTTCTAAACGGTCCAAACCGACGAATGTAGTTATTTAATTGCAAAGAATTGTTAGTACGTCAGTACATTCTTTAGTATTTGTCTTGTATTTTGTATACTTCTTTATTTTGTATGAATAAAGAATAACAAAATGAGAAAAATGTGTGCTGAGGACCACACGGTATATGGACTTTAAATACACACAAATTAATTTGTGTATCCGTATTTTTACTTTCCTTATATACATAATGTATAAGGAAAGTATTGTGACGGGGTCGAAAATTCGAATTCGAGTTTTCGACGGGAGAGCACGTTTCAAGCATCCCTGATCACGAATCAAACATTTTTGAGGTGATGTCTGTGTGTGTGTGTGTGTGTGTGTGTGTGTGTGTGTGTGTGAAAGTATGTGTGTGTGTGTGTGTGTGTCAGTGGAGACGATAACTGACGAACGAATGGACCGATTTGAACCAAATTTGGTGCAAAAATCACAATCCGTAAACACTGGAAGCCTATTGTTTTTATACGTAATCGAATGTTCAGAACCCCCCTAAATTTTTGAATGAAATTTTGAAAAATCGTCAAAAAATCAAAACCGCTAATAAAGTTACGCAAATAGACATTTCTTACGTAATTTTTCATTAGAAAACGATTGGCATAAATTTTAGAACGCTAACATGAACCGTTCTCGAGATATTGTACATTTTTCAAAAAAATTATGAAGAAGTCACATAAAAAAAAAATTCCTATTGAGAAACATGTTCACTTTTCATATGTAATACCATGCGATAAATTGGGTGACATCATTCTCGTGGATCTAGCTCGTTCCATTCATGAAAAAAGATACTTTGAGTAATACTTTTGCATTTGAACGCCAATTTATCTGCTGTAAGAATAACTTACTGCTTTGTCCATAATGCTTGGCAAGATTTTGGCGACGAAATTGGCGGAATGTCGCCAACTTGGCGATTTTTTGAAATGTTGCCAAATTAACGAAAATCTCGCCAAATGGATAAAAATGACGCTAAATCAATGAAAATGACGACTAATTGTAGAAAATTCAATATCTAATAAGTTATATAATATATAAAAAATCTGATGTGGGCAACACATGACTTTCCTTATATAATGTAATGAATTTACTACTTTTACAGTAAAAAAATAGGATTTTCTTGTAGTAGATACTAATATGCTTTCCAAGATATTGAATTTTCGACAATTAGTCGTCATTTTCATTGATTTAGCGTCATTTTTATCCATTTGGCGAGATTTTCGTTAATTTGGAAACATTCCAAAAAAGTCGCCAAGTTGGCGACATTCCGCCAAATTCGTCGCCGAAATCTCGCCAAGCGTTATGCACTAAGAAATAAATTTTTCTTGAAGCAGATAAATGACTATTGGCGTTCAAATACAAAAGTATTATTCAAAGTATCTTTTTTCAAGAATGGAACGAGCTAGATCCACGAGAAGGATGTCACTCAATTTATCGCATGGTATTACATATGAAAAGTAAACATGTTTCTCAATAGGAAATATTTTTCTTTTTATTTTATATGACTTTTAGATAATTTTTTTTAAAAATGTACAATATCTCGGGAACGGTTCACGTTAGCGTTCTAAAATTTATGTCAATCGTTTTTTAATGAAAAATTACATAAGAAATGTCTATTTGCGTAACTTTATTAGTGGTTTTAATTTTTTGACGATTTTTTCAAAATTTCATTCGAAAATTTAGGGGGGTTCTGAACATCGATTGCGTATAAAAACAATAGGCTTCCAGTGTTTACGGATTGTGATTTTTGTACCAAATTTGGTTCGAATCGGTCCATTCGTTCGTCAGTTATCGTCTCCACAGACTCACTGACACACATCACACACATACACACATACTTTCACACACACACACACACACACACACACACAGACATCACTTCAAAAATGTTTGATTCGTGATCAGGGATGCTTGAAACGTGCTCTCCCGTTGAAAACTCGAATTCGAATTTTCAACCCGTCACAATACTTTCCTTATACATTATGTATATAAGGAAAGTAATATATAATAATAGTTATATACTCGGAATATATAAATATATAATAATAGTTATATAATATATGTCGAAAATTCAATATCTAATAAGTTATATATATATATATATATACTTATTTCTTCGTCCATAACGCTTGGCGAGATTTTGGCGACGAAATTGGCGGAATGTCGCCAACTTGGCGACTTTTTGAAATGTTGCCAAATTAACGAAAATCTCGCCAAATGGATAAAAATGACGATAAATCAATGAAAATGACGACTAATTGTCGAAAATTCAATATCTTGGAAAGGATATTAGTATCTACTAGAAGAAAAACCTATTTATTTTACTGTAAAAGGAGTAAATTCATTTCATTATATAAGGAAAGTCATGTGTTGCCCACATCAGATTTTTTTTAACGAATAATGTGATGTAAAAGGTAGAAATCCAAAGTATGAACACAACTACATGACTAATGGGAGTGTTGTTTATGATATTACTTTCCTTATATACATAATGTATAAGGAAAGTATTGTGACGGGGTCGAAAATTCGAATTCGAGTTTTCGACGGGAGAGCACGTTTCAAGCATCCCTGATCACGAATCAAGCATTTTTGAAGTGATGTCTGTGTGTGTGTGTGTGTGTGTGTGTGTGAAAGTATGTGTGTGTGTGTCAGTGAGTCTGTGGAGACGATAACTGACGAACGAATGGACCGATTTGAACCAAGATTGGTACAAAAATCATAATCCGTAAACACTGGAAACCTATTGATATTATACGTAATCGAATGTCTAACCCCCCCCTAAATTTTCGAATGAAATTTTGAAAAAATCGTCAAAAAATCAAAACCACTAATAAAATTACGCAAATAGACATTTCTTATGTAATTTTTCATTAGAAAACGATTGGCATAAATTTTAGAACGCTAACATGAACCGTTCTCGAGATATTGCACATTTTTCAAAAAAATTATCAAAAAGTCATATAAAATAATAAAAAAAATATTTCCTATTGAGAACCATGTTCACTTTTCATATGTAATACCTTGTGATAAATTGGGTGACATCATTCTCGTGGATCTAGCTCGTTCCATTCATGAAAAAAGATACGTTGAGTTATACTTTTGTATTTGAACGCCAATGGTCATTTAACTACTGTAAGAATAACTTATTTCTTCGTCCATAACGCTTGGCAAGATTTTGGCGACGAATTTGGCGGAATGTCGTCAACTTGGCGACTTTTTGAAAAGTTGCCAAATTAACGAAAATCTCGCCAAATGGATAAAAATGACGCTAAATGAATGAAAATGACGACTAATTGTCGAAAATTCAATATCTTGGAAAGAATATTAGTTTCTACTATAAGAAAAACCTATTTTTTTTACTGTAAAAGTAGTAAATTCATTACATTATATAAGGAAAGTCATGTGTTGCCCACATCAGATTTTTTTTTGTTATATTCAACAGTGTGTGCGCCCAGCCAAACTACAATGTTAATGACTACTTGTCGGTATGAATTGACATTATTACATGGCGAAAAATTTACGACTTCATGACAGAAAATTTACATTTTAATGACAATCAGATGGAACAGCTGTCGAGGTGGAAATTTCAACGCATTGATCTCAACGCAAGAAACTCATGAGATGAGAACATGTGATCTGACTTAGCTTTGCAAGAAGGATGCAAGCTGACAAGATGATGATAATGTATCGTAAATGAACGTGGGCGAGAAGTTGTTGTTTTGACTTATCCCATTTGTCTGAAACAAAGCCTTTAAGACAAAAGACTATGGCAAAGTGGAATAGAATACAGCTTCTGTTGGTCTAAAGACCCCAGACATGGCATGGTAGAAGTCTGACATTCGCCTAATATACAATTTAATCGGAGCCCATTGGAGATGGCATCCGCTGCACCCTTCTTTTTCTACCACCAACTTCTCGGAAGGACATTCGTACCCACAGATTAAAAGTGCCCGTATTCCGCGGAGGCACTGGAATAATTTAGGCAGATCCGAGAATCGAATCAGAGTACACCAAGTTCAACCCAGTGCCTTAGCAACTGGGCCATCCCGCTATGTGTAAGTATCTAAGTGAAACAAAGTATTAAAAATCAGTGAGCATTGATATTAAGATTGGTAAGTGTCAGCTCCCGCCACAATATACTCAAGTGAATGAAGCTTCAACACTATGTAGTAAAAAATCTGATGTGGGCAACATATGACTTTCCCTATATAATGCAATGAATTTACTATTTTTACAATAAAATAATAGGTTTTTCTTATAGTTGCTATTTATATTATTTCCAAGAAATTGAATTTTCGTCAATTAATCGTCATTTTCACTGATTTAGTGTCATTTTTATCCATTTGGCGAGATTTCCGTTAATTTGGCAACATTTAAAAAGTCGCCAACTTGGCGATATTCCGCCAAATTCGGCGTCAAAATCTCGCCAAGCGTTATGGACGGAGAAATAAGTTATTCTTATAGCAGATAAATCAAAAGTATTACTCAAATACAAAAGTATTACTCAAAGTATCTTCTCACATGAATGAAACGAGCTAGATCCACGAGAATGATGTCACTCAATTTATCGCATGATATTACATATGAAAAGTGAACATGTTTCTCAACAGTTAATATATTTTTTTTAATTTATGGGATTTTTTAAAAAAATTATCTAAACAATGTGCAATATCTCGAGAACGGTTCATGCTAGCGTTCTAAAGTTTATGCTAATCGTTTTCTAAGGGAAAATTACATTAGAAATGTCTATTTCCGTAACTTTATTAAAGGTTTTGATTTTTTGATGATTTTTTCAAAATTTTACTCGATAATTTATGGGGTTCTGAACATTCAATTATGTTTAAAAACAATAGGCTTCCAGTATTTATGGATTGTGATTTTTATACCAAATTTTGTTCGCATCGGTCCATTTGTTCGTCTGTTATCGTCTCCACACACACACACACACACACTCACTCACACACACACACGGTCGTCCAAAGCTCCGGTCGCTCAAGTCCTCTGGATGAGTCGGACGGCCTGGGGTTTCCACACACACACACACAGACATCACCTCAAAAGTGTTTGATTCCTGATCAGGGATGCTTGCAACGTGCTCTCCCGTCGAAAACTCGAATTCAAATTTTCAATCCCGTCAAAATACTTTCCTTATACATTATGTATATAAGGAAAGTAACATTGATTTCTTGAAATTATTTTAACGAGGTGTTTTCGGAAATTTAGTTAACTGATATATTTAGAATATTATTTGCATCCTACATTTAATCCGCTTAATATTACATACTGAATATTATATGTTATAATTATAAATGTAAATTATTAATGGATTAAATTCACTTGTGAGTATTTATTGATCTCCCTGCTAATTAAATTCCTTTGCATTAGATCTGTAAATAATGATATTAATGCATGCAGCAGAAAATGGGAAGGTTTAAACACTACGTAATAACACAATTGATGATTCATATTTCAACATTTAATTTAATTAATAAATTAAATACTAATTAACCCAATGCTCACCACATAATTATCACCATAGTAATGTTGTCGTATATACGTTATATAAAACCGGCACTTAAGGATATTATTAATAAATACACCTATGTTTTTAAACATGGCTACTATTTCAATCACAGGAAAGGGACAAGAACAAAGCATCTTACAAGTAGTAATAGTAATTAACATATGCGGAAATATCTCGAAATGTTAAACTAAAAATCACATATATTGTTTTAGATGTAGATTTAGTTGTATGTGGTTCCTTCAGTAATTATTAATAAAACGATTACTGTCAACCATATTTTCATATTCCCTTCAATTATATACACATTTTATTTAGACTTCATACATTGCCGTAAATAATATTGTTTAATATGGCAGAGTTCATTCAGTGTGATTTTGTTACAAATGTTACATTCCTTATCCCTATTTACAAAGGTAAAAGCAAAATACTTTAATCCGCTTTGTGTTTTGGCTTTTGCTATTAACTTCAATTTATTTCTCGATATTAAATATACATTCAGCGATTCTGTATAGACCATTCTTTGGAATTTAAAATAAATCCCTTTTCAAAGGAGAATCTGGCTCATTCCGTTATTACTCATAATCTGCTAAATCTCAAAATGTATTAAAATCTTCTTTCTTGAGCATAATCTTATCACATAAACAAAATATATATTTTGTGTTCGGAGATTACAATGAAAATTAAGTGGAATGTGGACTAGATTTTCTCGTACCAGAATCCATTTTTAAATAGATTGTAATTTTATGCATTTATAAATATTTTGTTTTTATTTTTATTTATTTTTTTGTTTATGGTTTTGTGTTTTTATTATTTGTTTATTTATTTCTATTTTTATGTATTTGCTTTCGCTTCTATATTTATTTATTTTGGTTTTAGTTTTATTTATTTTTGTTTTTATTTTAATTTATCAATTTATTTATTAACTTTTGCTTTTATTTTTATTTATTTTTATTTATATTTTTATTTATTTTTGGTTTTATTTTTATTTATTTATATATTTATTTACTTTTGCTTTTATTTTTATTTACTTTTGTTTATATTTTTATTTATTTTTGGTTTTATTTTTATTTATTTATATATTTATTTACTTTTGCTTTCATATATTTTATTTATTTTTGTTTTTATTTATTTTGTATTGTTATTTATTATTTTTGTATATTTATTTATTTATTTATTCAAATTTTGCAAACAAAATTTTGAAAAATATTTATCGTTGCCCCAAATGATTACAGTTAAAGTATGTTACCCTGCATTATAAAAATATTTCGATTGATATCAAGTTTGACAATGTACCTCCTCGACAGGACCCTTCTGAGAATGGCTAATGAAGTCACGAACAAAAAAATTGTATATGGTGGCTATTTTTCACTACAATGATTGAACTGACATTCCATGATCATTCAGTCATTAATAACCCCCCCCCCCCCGCATAATAATGTGTAGAAAGTACAAAATTTCAAATAAATTCCGAAATGTTCGCTCGAATTTCAAAAAAGTCTATCTAGTTCCAGAAAAGCTGGAAAAACCGGATAAGGAGTTCCATGAATATTTACTAATGTAGCAGCTATCATGTGCACAACAAATCGACCACAGACTGACGACAAACAGACGGACGGACATTACTTTAAAAATAGTCAAAACGTGTTCAGGAGGTCTTAAAACATGTATAGGCACCAAAATTTCGAAATGGAAAATTTTTGTGAAAACAATACAGTTTTCTATACATATGTTCTATAATATGAGGAAGTAAAAATGTTTGTGTCCCACACATGATTTTTGTTTGTTAAAAAAAAAAAACATTTTATTTCGCGGTAAAACAATAACAGAATTTCAAGTCTCATGATTACAATCTCCTCGAAAATAAAAAGCTATAGAGTTACCAATTAAAACAATTGTACTAAATTTTAGCTTCAGATGTCTTACATAAAGGTATGAAATATTTTAGTAATTTTTCAAGCTTTTAATGAAAGCTGATCATAATCACAAAAATCCTTGATAAATGGGAATGACCTCGATTTATATACCTTAAATTGAAAAAAGATATGAAACGTCTGGTTATTACTTTCCTTATATACATAGTATAATGTATAAGGGATGTATTGTGATTGGGTCGAAAATTCGAATTCAAGTTTTCGACGGGAGAGTACGTTTCCAGCATCCCTGAACACGAATCAGGCGACTTTGAGGTGATGTCTGTGTGTGTGTGTGCCTGTGTGCTTACATGTGAATGTGTGGGGGGGAGACGATATCTCACAAACAAATCAAGCGATCCGAACAAAATTTGGTACAAAAATCACAATCAGTGAATACTGGAAGGCTATTGTTTTTACACGCAATCGCATGCCCAGCATCCTCCTAAATTTTGAAATGAAATTTTAAAAACATCATCAAAAAATTTAAACATTCATAAAAGTTACGTAAATAATCATTTCTTATGTAATGTTTCATTAAAAAACGATTGCCATAAGCTTTATAACGCTAGCATGAACCGTTCTTGAGATAAGGTGAACCGTTTAGGATAGCTAGATAAGCGTCCGGATACTTTTTAAGCTGGATAACCTAGACTGCGTGACTCACCTATTGACAGCAGATAGTCTTTAAGCTGTACTATAAAAAAATTCCGGTATAAAAGTGCACATTTTAAATCTGCGACATCTGTTCTATACTCCAGTATACGCCTATCGCTTGTGCCGACGGCACGATTGCCCAATGGAGTGACATCAAACGATACATTAAAACGTTCGATTGTCGATAACTTCGTTGACCGTGGTCGAATTCGAATAAAATAAATGACTTTCTATTAATCTATAGAAACTGTATAGTTTAAAAGAATATAAATATGATATATATTTTTTTTAAATTAGAAAATTTTCAAACTTTTAATAGGTATCTCATTTCACAAAACCCAAAATATTTTTCTATTCGAAATGTGCAAACACATCAATAAATAACGAGTAACAGAGTTACTCTCTCTGTATATTTTGTTTTGCATGAGGATCACTAATTATATTTAAATCTGATTTGAATTCTATAATGCATATAAGTCAAATTTTGAAATTTTAAAGGGATTAATAATATATTATTTCAGTATGAATATACTTTATAGTATTATAATGCAGCGAAGCTCAAAATATGAATCATATTTTACCCAGTTTCTAAATTACACCATCATTAAATAAAACAGTATTCGGTATTAAACATCAATTCACATTTCATTAAATCCATTCTATAAGGCGGAAGGAATAATCAGAAACGTATGTGTAGAATTTTAAAATGTTGTTTTTATAACACTTTACAACATAGTTGAAAAGTGTTTATAACTTTGTTCATTCTGTCTGTCTGTCCGTTAGCACGATAACTGCCGTAAAATGACTTTATCAAAATGAAATTTTAGTATGTTTTTCAGACGGTCTGAGGGACCTATGGGAATATAAATGAATAAAATCACCCAATTAGTTTTGAATTGAACCCGGGTTGAAAAAATGAAATGCATTGAACCCTACGGGATCTGATTTTTCAAACATTTTTAAGCGAATTTAAAATTCACAAATTGCTTCGAAAATTTTAGGAAATATTCAAATTATTCCATAAAATGTATAAAAAAGATATTCAATAAAATATGTTAGGTAGTTTTTTAAATAAAAGTTATTTAATATAGGGAGAAAAACAAATTCAATTATATTCTGACTCTTGCTATATCCTCCAGAATGAAAATAGAAATATATTATATAGTAAACATTTTCCTAAGTGTTTAATTATTTTATGTATAAGAGAGGTTTTACATTAAAAAAAATATGGTAGATAGAAATTTTTCAAATTTTTAAATAAAATAAATTATTATAGTGTTGTGATGAATGAAACGCTGCTTTTATACAGAAGCGATTTATATTTCGATGCCGTCATTTGCATAAAGATCATTTGTTTTCGATGAAGTTTTTAAATATAATAAATTATTATAGTATTATGATAATTTTAAAAATATTACCGAGGAATGTAACGCATTTTAGAGATGTTTAAACCAGGCAATTTATATTTCAATGCCGTCATTTGAATGAAGTTCATTTTCTTCGATGAAGTTTTCAAATGTAATAAATTAATATAGTATTGTGTTAATTTTAAAAATATTACCGAGGAATGTATCGCATTTTAAATATGTTTAAATAAAATTGCATTAAAGTTGGAAAGTGTTTCATAATCAATGCTTTATGCATAATTGATCTTTCTTGTTACCTTTCTTGATACTATTTGGTCTGCTAAATATGAAAAGAGACATTACAAAACCAGATTAGAGTCTAGTTTTTAAAATAGCTATAATACAAATTTTACACAATTGCATATATATAGCTCAATTGCATATAATTCTCATTACTTTGTATGTCGATCAAAATGAGTTTCTAGATAATTTCTCATAAGGGCCTAAGAATAGTCTCCAAGCACTGCTATATTCCATTTCTATTTTAACACTTTACAACAAAGTTGAAAAGTGTTTGACTGTTTTCATTCTGTCTGTCTGTCTGTCTATCTGCCTCTCCGTCCGTTAGCACGATAACTGCCGGAAAAATGACTTTATCAAAATGAAATTTTATTATGTTGTTCAGACGGTCTGTGGGACCTTCCTTCAAACGTCTACTTTTCTAGATCTTCTATAAATAGGAATTAGATGATGACTGATGTAGACTCAGTATCAAATTTTGAGGTAATGTGAGCTGTTTCACTGAGGATTTTCTCCTCCGATTTCATTTTCACTTTCATTTAAAAATAATTTCTTGAAACATCCATTTCTTAAGATTGGCTATAGGTAGAGCTTAGATGATGACTAATAAGATTCAGCATCAAATTCCGGAGTTCGTAGGCGATTTACCAAGAATGTCCAATTCCAGTTCTGGGTGTATCATTTTCGGTTTTTCAAACATTCGTATATTTGCACCAAATAAGTATGCGGAAGAGAATCAAAATCCCTAACAATCTCGTTAAAAATAAATTATACACACCATTTGCCACCTTCTAAAGGCTTTTTCATAAATTTCTCGTGTAATATATATTTGCGTGGCACATTAGCTGAGATATCAAATTCATAGTTAAAAATCTTTTGGATATAAAGATAAACAAAAAATTTTATTTGCCTGTCTTACAAAACTTTTATAAACAGAAAATACTTATTTGAATATATTTTTGTCTGATATTTCCCATGAATATATTTCTCACATATTTTTACAGATTTACGTAAACAGTATATACTAATCTTTTCTAGAAGCTGTCACTTGTGTTTGCATAACAATACATTTATCAAAATAAATAAAATCTGCAATAGATTCTAGATCCGGTTTTCTCAGTAATTCAAAATAAAAGCAGTTCAAAACAAAAAAAAATCTTCCATTTTTCTTCGAGTTTCGAAATCTTTTAAATCTGAAACAGCTTTGCAAACTTTTGTTTCTTTTGCGTAATCTGATTACACAAACAGAAGATCTGATGCGTTTGTTTTATTCCGGGATAAGATAAAAGGAAATTAGTTTGGTATCTAAATCGGAAATAAAAGTAGTTTAAGGACTTATGAATAATCTAAATATTATTTACGGAAAGGAAAAGTTTAAGTAAATTTAGAAGCTAAATATTGAATATTCCCTAAAGGCATTTCCAATACATTAAACATCTTGGTCATCCATCATTATTTTCTTTATTATTTAACTATTCAAATATGTTTTCGTATAATATTATTAAGGCGCATCCTCTAGAATCGTGAGTGTTTGCTCGGGATACAAAAATGAGTCCAAATTTCTGGATAACTAACACGTTTATTCACAAGCCCACGGTAAACAGCAACAATATACAGTAAAACAGCATATAAATGCTTCATTAATTTCGCAAAACAGCAGCTACTATTCTCAAAAAATTGACGAAAATCGTAGTTCAATGCAGCTCGTATCGCGTCAACTGCTCTCCAACTGAGTGATGTCTGCTTTTATAGAATGATTTTATAGAAACTTCTGGAAATTTCTCATATCTATTAGAATACTGATTCTTACGAGGTATTTCTTGAACATCCAGAAAGTTATCAAATGTCCCCAAATTGGAGATAAATCGTCAAACCTGGAAATCCTTCTTTTAATTAGCCATATGGCAACCCCCAGAATCACTTTATGAAAAAGGATGCCGGTACGGGCATTTTCTCCGTCGTGGTATTTCGTGGTCTTTCTCGAACCTTCGAGATATCGACAATTTGACGATAAATCGCTAAATTTGGAAACCCTTTTCCGAAGTTCCACAAGTGGCAACCCTAGAATGACGTCATGGGACAGAATTTTTCTACGTATGTTCTCTCTGTATGATCTTCGAAAAAGACGAAAGACTAGAGAAGAAATGGAATATTCGCAACAATATTTAATCTGACAAAAAAATTCTGGCTGCACTTTTTAAATAAGAATTTTGAAATTAAGAATTTAAAGTTAAAAATTCAGAAGTAAAAAAAAAAAGATTCCAGTGGGGACATTTTACACTTTCACTGCAATGTGTGATAGTTATAGAGTTCCCTCTTAAGTACTTTACATCAATTTTCACTTGAAGTGTTCTACAGCTGCAGGAATAAGCAGGGTCTACTAATAGGAAAGTGGCTATGCGCCATCGATTGAGAAATTTTGCAGTGCCTCTAGCGACTAACTAAAGAAGTTAGAATTCTTATCCCAAAATCAAAGCAAGATGAGAGAAAATTTTCGATGACAAAGTTTCAGAAGGTTCTCTGTTTAGTATGGGAAAATGGGGTTTGTGCACATAAAATGCACACATACGTTTAAAATGTTAACAAAAAATATGTTGTGCAGTAAGTGTTTGTCTGTCTGAATCTAGACATCCCAGTCTAGACAGGATTCCAGTCATTCGTGAATAGCTGCAATTAAAAAAAAAACGTTTAAACTGTTTTTTGATAATCAGAAATCGGAAATTCGAATTTCGGAAATTCGAATTAAGAGTTATTGTGCAAAGAGATAATAAAAACGCTCGAAACTGCTTTTCAACATTATTAAACACTTCTATTCGAGCCAGAATCTCGGTTTTAGATTCATTGAATCCGTTTCAGTTTCCAGGTCAGCAGAAAAATCTAATATTTCAAATATACAATTTAGGGGTGACGATGCAAACGGATAATAATAGAAACTCAAAACTATTTTCCTTAAGAAAGCAGATCACCAGCTAAAATCATTCATTTTCCACATTAAGATCAAAATTTTGTACATAAGTTGATAATCATACAAATTAAACAAAAATCTTAGATTGAAATCTTTTAATTTTTACCTGTATGTTCGTAAAAATTTCAAGCATTTAATAAATTCATCTATTTCGCGCATTCCACTAGCTAAATTATAGCAAGTATACACAAAATATTTTACACACTTAATCATAACAAAGTACGTTTTAACTTATACCTAAGTTTACAAATAATCCTTTAAAAAAAACTAGCTTGGAATTTATGCTTTAAAAAATAGAAATGACTACTAAACTTTTATAAGAACTTTTTATAAGAAAAACATGTGTTCGCTTCCTATACCTAAATTTAGGTAGGTAATGCATACATATGCATTGTATAATACCTTGCAAAACTTTAGAATTTTATCTCGATTACTTTTAGACCAGAGAGTGCGCAAGATGAAAAATGCAGTTTTTTGAAAAATCCAGTTTTAAGTTTAAAATTTTCAATAAATGTTATATACGTTACTTCACTCGTTTGTCTCTAAAATCCGTACTAATCGGAATTTTTCTATAATTTTTTCGTCAAATGATTAAGAATAGTTCATTTTTAATAATAACTGCAAAACAAATTTTTTTTTTGAAACTTAAGAAGTGGTCTTCCCTATTAATTATTAAGTATTTTTACTTAAACTAGAATCTCGGTTTCAATCTTACCTTACTCGTCTTATCTTTTAGATCAATTAGAATTTTTTAGAAAATTCGAAATTTTTATTTTTTTAGAAAATTCGAATTAAAGGAGACGATCACAAAATACACACAGGAATACACAAAATATTAAACTATGTTTAATTATCAAACACTCCCACTCTAGCTAGAATTTTGATTTTGTTCTGATTCTATCCGTCTCGGCTTTTGGATCAACTAAAATTCGAGTTAGGAGTGGCGATACCAAGAAAGCTTCTAAAAACTTAAACAACTTTGCCCGTGACAAGTAATACAAACGCAATTTGATATATATATTTTTTTTGTTGCCATTTGAAAAAATTAAACAATTAAATCATTTTGTCGCTCGCGGAAATAACTTTCAATATATTTTTCTACTTAATTTGATAGCATTATTATAAAATGTGCGCCATTTTTATGCTTAAAAGATTTTTTGATATTCAGAAACATTTGTTATATGTGTCAGCTCTTAAGGCTGATAAACTTTAAGAAAAAAATAAAATGTCCTTAATAACAAACCAACACTGTTAAACACATACTTGAGATTTCTTTGCTGATACAGTGAAGTTCGGAAAAGACTGTCGTTTCATTTTAAGAAACACAATGATGTCAGAGGGAAAAACTTTTAACAAGATATTTACAAAAGTCACGCGTACTAGCAATTTACACATAGTATCTGCAAGCTGCAAGACCTACCTGCAGTGGAACAGTTCTGTCTATGGCTAACAAATCCATAGGAGAGTACAATCCGCTCTGTGTATGCGATATGCCAGTAATTGTTTTGAATTTACTTTAAACTTTAGATCCCAGTCAAAGTTATCTTGGTGTGCAAAAAAGAACAGTATAGAACCAAAGTAATCCAATCAAATCAAATCCTCCAAGAGCTGTAAGTAGTGAAGGGAAAAAGTTTACTAATTAAAAAATTGATGCAACAAAAAACGTTGCTTCCTATCGGGCAAATGGATTTCTGCTTCCTATTTGGCAACTGGATTTCTGCTTCCTATTTCGCAACTGGATTTCTACTTTCTATTTGACAACTGGTTCTACTAGGCAGTTTTCTACTGGGCAGTTAGATTTCTGATTTCTACTGGGTAATTAGATTTCTGATTTCTACTGAGTAATTAGATTTCTGATTTCTATTGGGCAACTGGATTTTTTATTTCAACTTTCAAATTGGAATTTTTATTTCTACTTTGCAGCTTGATTTCTGATTTCTACTGGACAACTGAATTTTTATTTCTATTGGGCAGATGACTTTCTGTTTCTGTTATGATGCAATTGGATTTCTAATTTCTACTGGACAGCAGGAATTTTGATTCCGATTAGCCAGCTGCATTTCTCAACCCTTTTAGATAAATGGATTTCTAATTCTTACGGAATATATGGCTATTTATTTTACAGTGGATTCCTTCAAGATATCAATTATCTAAAGGTCATGAAGAATTCTATTATTAGATGGAATTAATTCACATTTCTAAAGATTGTTCGTATGGGATGCCAAGAAATCATTATGAAACTATGTTGATGTGTGAAAATGTGATTCGCATCCAACCAGGCATGGATCCTAAAAGTGGCATAAGTATTTTCCTAATAAAGCCCTACAAAGTATGCTTATACACTAGTAACTTGAGGTTAAATGCATGAAAGTAAATGCAAAATTGCATATTTTGATCCTTTTCTGTCTCCATAGTATAGTGAATCTAGACACTGGAAATCTAAATATTGGTTGCCGATGGTAGGTGTTAAATAGTTCTTCTAGAAGCAAGTGAGAGCAATACGCAAGTACTGTAATTAGAGTTACATTAGCTCATAAAATAACAAATAGCTATGAATCGCATGCAAAACATAATCATACTGACTTCTCCTGCAGCAACACCGCACATACGTCAACAAGACCAAATCCGACTGTAACACCACTAATTTCATACACAAAATGAATTTCATCGACAATACAACTCAATAGCCTCATATCATCACATAATTTTCTAAAATTGTCGCTTTTTGCATGTATGCAATAAAATACTTAAACTCACCTCTAACTTTTGAAATTCAAAGTTTTCATATGGCAATTGATTCAGAAACCTAAAAAAAGAAACAATGTAAATTAATAATGTAAAAATAATATATACAATATTTAATTTTAAAGATATGTTATCCGTTTCAGAAATCCTCGAAATGCACATAACTCTCAAGAATTTTCTACTTGTGTATAATTCATAATACAGATCTGCTTGATTTTCTTATACTAATTGTACTTTGAGCTTTTATAAAAAAAGTATGGTTTTTGAAATGTTTGTATTAAAAATATTTTCCATACTAAGATGTTACACCTTTGATGTATTTTCCGTTTTATTCTTGTTTGTCGTTGCGAAAACAGCTACTTGGTTCTTCTCAAATTCTCGGGAACACACAACCTAAAGATTCTCAGGGCTCAAAGACTCAATATCTTTCGAGTGCTCTCTGTAAATATATAGGATCTTATTTTATTACCAATAATCAATTTTAAGATCTTCAAATACCTCCAGGTTACAGGCTCCGATTTTTTTTAGATATACTCCTTAAATGTAGAATATTTTTCGATATCTATACATAAGTTTTGAGATCTCTAAGAAACTCGACGGTCTGGAACAAAAACTATTTCTGACTCCCGGGCTCATAATTTTCAAGAGCTCCTATTTTATGTATTTTTTTATTGTACTTTCCGTATTATATATAATACCCTTAAAAGAAAAGTATATGGAGTCAAATATCGACTTACAGCTATGAATGTATTTTCACGTTTATGGCATCGAATACAAATTAATCATTCTTAAAGATCCCCAATAAAAGAACTTTGCATAAAAAATGTATTCAAATAATCAATCGGTGTTGGAGGCGAAAAGCAGCATCCTTTTCGGAAAGAAATGACAGAGCAACCGCACCAGTAAAAATAAATGCGTGTCTGTTGATAAATAAATGCATCCTTCTATTATTACTCTTCTTTTTTACACATACGTTCATCCGGGGCCAACGACCGTACCGTGCTGAAAACACCGGTTCTCGTTAGATCACCGAAGTCAGGCAGCATCGGGCGCGGTTAGTACTTGGGTGGGTGACCACCTGGGAACACCGCGTGTTGTTGGCTCTTTTCGGGCGCGGCAGCCCAGTGGTTAGCGCGCGATTCTCGCCGCTACCAGAACTGCCGCCGTGTTCATGCGGAGTACGATCACGTTAAACATGTGGGTCCGTAAGTCCTTCCGAGAGGTTGGTGGTAGGGGAAGGAGGGTACGGTCCCTGTGGATGCCTCCCCCACTGGGTTCCGGTCTAAATTGGGTGGCACTTCCCGGCCGTCCAAACAGTTACCTTACACCTTTCTGGTAGGTTGGACGGTCTGGGTCTCAACAACAACAACATACGTTCATCCATATTACCAAATTTTCGTCTGCCGACCATTTCCTTCTTATATTTCATGATGCAGCATACATTTTACTGCGTTTGATACATTTTACTTTCCCAGCAATACATGATAATGTATAGGGAAAGTATTGGAATCATGTCGAAAATCCCAACTCGAGTTCTCTACAGATCTACACGTTTCAAGTCCTCTAGAGTACGAAAAAACCGTTTTTAGCGTGAAGTCTTTGTGTGTGTGTCTGTTTGTGCAGATTTTGTATCCACGCTAACTAAAATACTAATTGACCGAATTTCATAAAATTTGCTAGGTAAGTCACTTGTGGGTTACTCTGGTGCTGATTAGATTTTGGTATACTTTGGAAAAAAAATAACCTGCCATTCTTTGCGAAATGACCCGCAAAAATGGTCAAAATCTAAAGTAAAAACTACGTATGCTGAAATATATCCATTAAATGCTTGTTTTATACGTAATTTTTAACGAAGAAAAGAATAAAATCAACCCCGTTACACTAGGACTAGCCTTTCTCGAAATATTTTAGTTTTTTCGTATTTTCCCTACGCCATCTTTGAAAATAAGTTCAGTTATCAAATTAGAACGAAAATTGAATTAAAAGTGAAATACATTTAATTAAAATAAAGATAACGTGAATAAGTCTGTATGGAAAGTCATGCGCTGCCCATATCAGATTTTTTTCTCATACTATATAATGCAGTATAGAGAAAGTATTGTTTTCTCAAAAAATTTCAGTTTTTAGATATGATGTCAATTTATGTTTTAGAAGCTCCTGAACATGTTTAGACTATTTTGGAGTGATATTCATCTGTCTGTCTGACTGTGGTCAATTTCTTGTGGACAGTATAGCTGCCACAAAAATTAACGTATATTCAGGAAATTTCATATCCGGGTTTGTAAACAAAAATCTTGAATGGATACAATTTTTTTTAAATTCGAGCGAAAACTTCGAAATTTTATATACATTTTTTTTACATGGCAGGATAAGACAAAATTCGATATAATCATGAATAAAAGGAGTTACTTATGACTCTGATCACGATATTTAATAGCTTCAGTCATTGTTGTGAAAAAATAGCCGCGATGCAATTTTTATGTCAAGTTAGGTACAGTGTCAAGCATGGTATCAATCGAAATATTTTGTCAAGCCCTTCAAAGTAAATGATATCAAGCTATAATTGTAATCCTTTGGGTCAACAATATCGATTTTTTATTTTACTTGTAAAATTTGAAAGAAAATACCTCACACACTACATAAAAATGGATTTTTGTATGAGAAAGTCGACTGGAGCCAATCTCCAGTTAATTTTTATCCTGTGTTATCATATTTACTAGTGCGGTTTCTACGTTTTCTATCCTGAAGTAAGAGGATTTTTTATGTATCCGTAATCGGTTGATACTTCTAGTCAACTTTTTATACAGTTACTAACGTAGTTCTGGTATTGCAAATTGGTTTAGACTACAGTTTGAGCAACTCCCATATACGTGTTCAATAATTTTTATCTTTATGGACTTAATGCTTCTCGAACAAATTTATGCAAATCCAATTGAATTACTAATACTCTATAAACACAGGAGGCTAATTGATTGAGACGTTAAGCTCATGAAAAGCATATGACGGACAAGTAAAGGTATATGTGAAGGTAAACGACTTCTGTCTTATAACAGTCTTTGAATTTAAGCAATACTATCTTGCTTATATACAACAACTTAACTTAATGTCCGAAAAGTGATTGTATTCCACATTATTCCTGAACACTTAGAATTTTATTAAATGTAGGTGATGCTAAAAGCGCCCTCTACCGTTACTGGATTCGATGTTACAATACTAATATTAGAAAAATTCTAAAATAGTCGTTTTAAAGAGTTTTATGTTTACTGATCATCGCTTGCACCGTACTTACGAGCAGCATTGACTGCAAACTATGGTACTCGTGTAAAGATGGATGATCACTTGAGCACATTCGTGTTTATATGTGAAGATAACAACCGGTTTCGAAGGCAAAACGTACACCTTTCTGACAAATGTGGCAGCAGACATCTCAAGAAAACATATATTAGTCGATAGTCTTTGACAACGGTCACCTCGGGAATATGTACATCTGTTGACAGTCTTTGGCAGCCGTTACCTCGGGAAAATCTATGTCTGATGACAGTCTCTGACAGCGGTAACCTCATAAAAACTTATATCTGTCAACAGTCTTGACAGCAGTCACCTCGGGACAACGTATATCAGTCGGCAATCTTTGACAGCCCTACCTATAATGCTTGTAACTGTACTTTATGAAATCTGGTGAAAATTTCTGTTGTTGTTGTTGAGACCCAGACCGTCCGACCTACCAGAAAGGTGTAAGGTAACTGTTTGGACGGCCAAGAAGTGCCACCCAATTTAGACCGGAACCCAGTGGGGGAGGCATCCACAGGGACCGTACCCTCCTTCTCCTACCACCAACCTCACGGAAGGACTTACGGACCCAAATGTTTAACGTGATCGTACTCCGCGTGAACACGGCGGCAGTTTTGGCAGTGGCTGGAATCGAACCCGGGCCTAACGAGTGCAACTCCAGCGCGCTAACCAATGGGCTACCGCGCCCAGGTGAAAATTTCTGTGTAAAAATTTGTTAAACACATTTTAAAAAATCTGATGTGGGCAACACATGACTTTCCTTATATAATGCAATGAATTTACTACTTTTATAGTAAAAAAATAAGTTTTTCTTATAGTAGATACTTGTATTCTTAAGATATTGAATTTTCGACAATTAGTCGCCATTTTCATTTATTTAGCGTCATTTTAATTCATTTGGTGAGATTTTCGTTAATATGGCAACATTTAAAAAAGTCGCCAAGTTGGCGACATTCCGCCAAATTCGTCGCCAAAATCTCGCCAAGCGTTATGGAAGAAGAAATAAGTTATTCTTACAGCAGATAAATGACTATTGGCGTTCAAATACAAAAGTATTACTCAAAGTATCTTTTCTCATGAATGGAACGAGCTAGATCCACGAGAATGATGTCACCCAAATTATCGCATGGTATTACATATGAAAAGTGAACATGTTTCTCAATAGGAAATATATTTTTCTTATTTTATATGACTTTTTGATAATTTTTTGAAAAATGCGCAATATCACAAGAACGGTTCATGTTAGCGTTCTAAAATTTATGTCAATCGTTTTCTAATGAAAAATTACATAAGAAATGTCTATTTGCGTAACTTTATTAGCGGTTTTGATTTTTTGACGATTTTTTCAAAATTTCACTCGAAAATTTAGGGGGGTTCTGAACATTCGATTACGTTTAAAAACAATAGGCCTCCAGTATTTACAGCTTGTGATTTTTGTACCAAATTTCGTTCGAATCGGTCCATTCGTTCGTCAGTTATCGTCTCCACAGACTCACTGACACACACACACTCACACACACACACACAGACAGACATCACTCCAAAAATGCCTGATTCGTGATCAGGGATGCTTGAAACGTGGTCTCCCGTCGAAATCTCGAATTCGAATTTTCGACCCCGTCACAATACTTTCCTTATACATTATGTATATAAGGGAAGTAAAAATGCTGGAATTGTGAATTCGAGGATCATTTTGTAACAATGTCTACATGATATGACCCAACAAAAGATGTAATCGCTTAGTTGTGTTTTTACTTTCATTCACAGACCTTTGTTTAGAACACTGTTTCATAATAAACTAGTTACTGATATTATTTTTCTAAAACAGAACTCTATTAGACAAAATATATTGAAAATTATGAATATTTCACAAATTTTTATCGCTTCAGAGTCGCATTGTCCCCTTAAGCAAAATGTACAGAGCTTTCTTAAATTATTTTATAATAATTTCTTGATTTTGACAGGCTCTAGTAAAAGAAAACACCCATTTCATTTTTAAAGTGCACATATTCCCCTGATGCCAAAACACCAAAGCTTACAATGTATTTTTTTTTATTTTAATATATTTTCATTCCATTAATACATATTGCATTCGAGCGCACTTGAGGCTACAGAACGGCTACAAAAATGACAATGTTTTTGAAAGAAGCCCATTAAATAAAATTGCATAAAAAGCAATGTTTCAAGTTAACTGCATACGAAACTTGCTTTTATCGAACTGCTATAGAAGGCGTAATTTATTTTAGCACATATCTTGACATAACAAGCACAGTTTATCTCAAAAATGCAGCTCGGGGCAATTTGTTTCTAAACAAACAACCCTCCCTGACGTCATTAACGCAAAATTCAGAAAGTTAGGGATAAAATATGAGATAATCGCAAAGAAAAAAAAGTTCTATATCTGACAATAAAAAAAAAATGAAAAAAAAAGGTGATAAATCGAAAAGTTCACAGAGGATTTTAAGTAGGGAAATAAACATTATAGAACTTAGTTGCAAAATTATAAAACGAAAGCCACATTAAAGTTTTCAAAGATTTTGATAATCTAAACAATTTTTAAAAACAAAATACCTAAAATTTATAAAATAAAATGCATACAGTGTATTAAAGCTGGACAATAAAATAAACATAAATATTTCATTTAAAGGGAAAGATCACATTTAAAACATACATTTTTCTTTCTTTCTTTGTATGTTTATGTAGTATAATGTTCAGAATATGCAATAAAAATTATCAAAATATTCGTAATATAAAAGAATTCCAATATAAATCCATTCCAATTATAACGCGCTTTATGATATAAGTGGTGAATCAATAAATGTACAAATAAAGCAAACCTCCCTAACTTTGAGATTGTTTTCCCCAAATCTGTCATTTTCAACCTTATGCGCTCTTAAACATTTGTATGCTATTTTCTTATGTGAATATACACATAATTCGTCTAAATTTAAATAAATTTGTCAAAAAAAATTATAAATTTATTTAAAAATTTCTACACAATTCGCTGATACTATTAGCATTTAGTAATCACAAAACTGCCTTAATATCTGATTTTTACTTACCTTGCAATACATGGTAATGTATAGCGAAAGTATTCGAATCATATCGAAAATCGCAACTCGAGTTTTCGACGGATTTACCCGTTTTGAGAACTCTAGAATACGAAAAAACTATTTTTAGCGTGACGTCTGTGAGTCTGTGTGTGTGTGTGTACTGAATGTATCTACTCTAACCCAAAACTACTGACTTGGGGGTTTATCTTGGTGCTGATTAGATTTTGGTAAGATTCGGGAAAAATCAGTCTGTCGTCTTTTTTTTGCAAAATAACGCTCAAAAATTGTCTGTATCCACTCTAGCTTAAAACGTAATTGGTCATATTTCCCAAAATTTGATGTATAAGTCACTTGCGGGTTACCTTGGTGTTGATTAGATTTTGGTATGGATTTGGGACAACATAACATGTCTTCTTTTTTTTTTTTAAAATGTCTCGCAAATATCGTCAAAATCTAAAATAAAAGACAGCGTATGTTCATATATATCAATTAAATGCTTGTTTAATAAGTAATTTTAGACGATAATATGAATAAGACCAACTCCATTACTCTGTGACTAGACGGTCTTGAGATATATTAGTTTTTGTTTGCATTTTCGCTACGTCATTTTTAAAATTAAGACCAGTTACCAATTGAAAGCGAAATTGAATTAAAAGTGCAAATTCAATGTAATTTAGAATAATTATGCGTTTTATTTTGCACAATTAAACGCGATTTAATAAATTATTGAAGAAATAAATATAAAGATTATTTGATTCTGTATGGAAAGTCGTGTGCTGCCCGCATCAGATTTTATTATTCTAAAAACATTAATATAATTAAGTCCCGGTAAATGTGCAATTTTTAAAGAAATTTTATTAGAAAAATTAGAATGTGCAGTTTATCCAGAAACCTACGCTATGCACTTGTATCCCAAGAATCATATCAAAAACTATCAATCAAACATAGAAACAAAATGTTCTACCCATTTTTTATTACATGCGGATTTTTGTAGTAATAAATAAGAAGCAAGACAACACACCCTAAAGATTTGATATCATTCGAAAAAATGATGATAAATCCATAAAATATGGAATATTCCGCTACAAATAATAATTTTTCAGTTGGTAATGGTGAACTAACTTGTCCTTAAATAAATCAGTTTAATTAACATATTTTGAAGTATAAACAAATTATATTTTCCCTAAATCTATATTGTCGTTTTGTTGTTGCAAATTTCGATTGGCCTTGTCCTAGGTAGATCGAGTCAATAAGGCCATGATACCCAAGAAAATCTAAAACCAACAGCGGTTTAGAGATAAGACCATCCCGGGATAGTCCCAGATGGTCACGGAGTTGTTGCAGATAAAGCTCTAAAACGTAGCACGTAGTCCAGATAGGAAAAACGTTAGAAACTTTTAAAACTTTCCAAACATGTGATTCCAGTCAATAAAATAATTACCAAGAATTCACCAATCAGTACTGAACGCTGTTTTTAATTTCCTTATATACATAATGTATAAGGAAAGTATTGTGACGGGGTCGAAAATTCGAATTCGAGTTTTCGACGGGAGAGCACGTTTCAAGCATACCTGATTACGAATCAAACATTTTTGAAGTGATGTCTGTGTGTGTGTGTGTGTGTGAAAGTATGTGTGTGTGTGTGTGTGTCAGTGAGTCTGGGGAGACGATAACTGAAAAACGAATGGACCGATTCGAACCAAATTTGGTACAAAAATCACAATCCATAAACACTGGAAGCCTATTGTTTTTATACGCAATCAAATGTTCAGAACCCCCCTAAATTTTCGAATGACATTTTGAAAAAATCGTCAAAAAATCAAAACCACTATTAAAGTTACGCAAATAGACATTTCTTATGTAATTTTTTATTAGAAAACGATTGGTATAAATTTTAGAAGGCTAACACGAACCGTTCTCGAGATATTGTACGTTTTTCAAAAAAATTATCAAAAAGTCATAAAATAAAAAAAAATATTTCTTATTGAGAAACATGTTCACTTTTCATATGTAATACCATGCGATAAATTGAGTGACATTCTCGTGGATCTAGCTCGTTCCATTCATGAAAAAAGATAGTTTAAATAATACTTTTGTATTTGAACGCCAATAGTCATTTATCTGCTGTAAGAATAACTTATTTCTTAGTGCATAACGCTTGGCGAGATTTTGGCGACGAATTTGGCGGATTGTCGCTAACTTGGCGACTTTTTTTAAATGTTGCCAAATTAACGAAAACCTCGCCAAATGGATAAAAATGACTCTATATCAATGAAAATGACGACTAATTATCGAAAATTCAATATCTTGGAAAGAATATCAGTATCTACTATAAGAAAAACCTATTTTTTTTACTGTAAAAGTAGTAAATTCATTACATTATATAAGGAAAGTCATGTGTTGCCCACATCAGATTTTTTGTAATAGCTTTGCAATCTAAAGCATATACAAACGGTTGTTACACAAATAAATTGTTAAGCAATGCTTTTTCCTATTTGATTTCCCGAGACGCCTAACGTCTGAAAGTTTTGCTTCATAAATTACTCAGTACTACTAACACGGAGGCTTTACTAAGTGTCATTCTCCAATCTTAATGAGTTTTGAACGTTAAAATATGTGGATAACACTGAATAAATTTGAAATAATAATGATAAAATTGAAATAATAATGATACATTTGAAATAATAATAATAAATCGAAATAATAATAATACATTTGAATTAGCGTTAAACACTGCACTTTCTAAATGGTATTGGATGGACCACTATATTTCATTGTGCACGAATTGTAATGTATCTACATACTCTGTAAGTGCATGTTGTGTATAACTTCTTCTTCTTCGACCCGGACCGTCCGACCTACGTGAAGGTGTAAGGTAGTGTACAAACTTGTGATAATTAAGATCCGCTGGCATTGCTTATAATAGTATCACAGACCAGCTTCGTTCTTTTTATGAACTCTTCAGCATGAAATAGCCAATACCTCAAAAGTAAACAACTGGCAATAAACGACTTGCTATGTGCGGAATTTTATAAAACTCTATTACAAACTGTATTTAAGAACGATACGATTGAACCTCCAGACTAAATAAATTTAGTTCGAGCATGTAGTGCAAAACCAATCCATGGTTGTTTGTATCTGCAAAATGAGAGTGAAATACTAGATTAGAAAACTCTCCGTTTAAGCAGATTCTATCAGTATGAACTTATCAGCCGCAGCTTCCTGCAACCGTAGTTACAGTTTAAGGAATTTGATGTCATTTACAAGGTAGAATTGAATCTGTTGGTCATTCTGCATTCTCAGTAACTCACACAATCTCAGAGAATCCTCATACAAAAAGTGGCATTAAATTTTTTATAAGATAATAATCATTTTTAAAAGAATAATTTAGTTCGATCATGTAGTGCAAAAAAAATCCACGGATGTTTGTATCTGCAATAAGAGTGAGATTCTAGCTTAAGAAACTCTCTGTTTAATAAAATTCTATCAGCGTGAACTTAGCAGCTACGTTAGACTGTAGCTACAGTTTATGAAATCCAATGCCATTTACATGATAGGATTAAATCTGTTGGTCGTTCTGCAAACTTAGTAACTCACATTTCCTCAAAGAAACCTCATACACAAACAGGCATTCAGATTTATGTATAGTAATAATTTTAAATATACAGAATAATACCAGAATATATGTTTTTACATATATATAATAACTATTAATTATTTTAAATATAATTTATATAATAATAATTTTAGATAACAATAATTTAAATAATTTATAAGATAACACTATAACATATAGGCGCACTCGCACGCAAGTATATTTCCAAAAATATTCGAAACGTGCACAGGATATCGCAAAAACATGCTTATCACCCAATTCGGGAGTTCGATAGTTTTCGAGAATATTTAACAATGCAGTATTACGAGAAAATAAAAATCAAATCACAGATCGCCTGCACGTGTCATTAGAAACCAATTACGAATAATTCGTTAAAGACTTCCACGGGGCAAAAGCAATTTGTTCAATCGCTAAACTCTTAAAATGACAGTATCTATCTCCAAAACGCACTTGAGGCGCAATTTTCATAAGAAAAAATGAGTGCGACATTATTAAGGGTAATTCTCGTTGAAAAATGCATTTTACTCACAAACAACGTGGCCCCGAAACGTCGTGAAAAGCTTCGAGGAGAGCGTAAAAAGTTAATAATTTTCAAATATGGAATTTAGAAAATAATGACAAGCACGCCATTTTTTTTTCTCTTGATAATCTTAAATTGTCTGTTAAGAAGAGTATATTTAATACGCACCAGCATATATATTCTGGCGTTTAAAAGAGGGTATGCGTTAATGCATAGATTTGGATGAACATATTAGAATTTTAATTCATAATACTGCTTTATAAGTATTTTAGGATATTTTTAGGATGTTTTATAAGTTTTTTAGGCACTTCCTTAACAGAGTTTAGGGAACACTGTTTATAACCTAGAATTTAACTATCCTTCGTTAATAACGTGCAAAAGAAACCGAAATCGAATCGTGTACCCGAACAAGTTGCACACTCTGCAATGTCTTTTTTTTCCATCAGAAGTATCAGTGACGTGACGGTTTTTTTCGTTTGGAAGTGCGGACTAGGTGCAACTTTATACTAAAACAAGAAAGATCAATCATGCATAAAGCATTGATTATTAAACCCTTTCCAACTTTATTTTATTTAAAAAAAATTTATTTAAAACTAAATTTTATTTAAAAATCTCTAAAATGCGATACACTCAACGGTGATATTTTTTAAATTATCACAGTACTGCAATAATTTATTATATTTGAAAAGTTAAAACTTCATCGACTTATCAAACAAAATATGATAAAAATTATGGGTTTTTGTTGGTTTATTTAAAAGCGTCTTCAAGAAGCAAAAATCTGTGAACAAAAATAAAACATTTCCTGTTAAATTATGCAATCCTATATCAGTTTCACTTTTCCGACGCAAAATTTTAGAATTATAAATCTCATCAATCATTGCTCATATATGACAAGATTCTGATAAAAAAAAACTTAAAAAAAAGGTAAAAAACGGTCGCCGGTAGTTTTATTTCAAAAGCTACTCACGTATTTGTATTCTTCGTCGCATTGAGAGATATTTACCGTTAAAGCATAAGATGAAAAGAATACAAGACCATGATTTGGCATTGAAGAAGATAATTTCCTTCCCGGTAAACACCCAAACAGCAATGAAATTGATGGAAAATTGGCTCTCTATGTAAAAGCAGGACTATTTTATTCATGTCGCTTTTATTCTAGACTCCATAGCTAAATCATTTTGAGTGAAAAAATTCAGCAATTCTTATACAACTCATCTTGTAATCACTTGCTTACATTCTGCATACATTAGGACGAATGCAATATTAAATATAAATTTAAAAGAACTTTAGTAAAAGAACACTAGTAAAAAAAGATGGATGCCATATTTTATTTTGAAGTGGGTCGCGTGATCTTTTCATATAATGTTTGTGTAATTATTATTTTAATTTTTATTAAAAACTACCCGAATTTTTACTGAATTTTTTTTATATTTTTTATGTGATAATTTGAATATTTTCTAAAATTTTCGAAACAATTTGTGAATTTTAACTTTGCTTAAAAAATGTTTGAAAAATTAGGTCCCAAGAGTTCAATTTATCTCACTTTTTCAATCTTAAGTTCAATCCTAAACTATTTGGGTGACATTATTCATTTACATTCCCATATGTCCCACAGACCGTCTCAACAACATATTAAAATTTCATTTTGATAAAGTCATTTTTACGGCAGTAATCATGCAAACGGGCAGACAGACAGACAGACAGAATGAATAAAGTCATAAACACTTTTCAACTATGTTGAAAATTTTTAAAAACGCCAACATGCCGCAAAATTTTACTCGCCATAATGGATAGTAGTTTTAAAACTTTATACACGCCATTTCCAATATTTTAGTCGCCATTTGGCGACCAACATTTAGCAACCCTTTGCCGCGAGGCCATTATAATCCAATTATGAATGATTTGTTTCAATGGACAGTGAGAAAGATATATCAATTCAAAAACTTTCCAAAATGATGATTTCTATCATTGAGAAAACTGAGCAGCTGAGGCAACATTTGGTAGATAAACAAGGATTCGGCAAGTTGGAGCTATTTCCTCAAATGTATGGCAAATGTTATCAAATTTATCGGCAAGGTCAAGCGACAAAGACTTTCAAATAATAAACAAAGGTTGCCTGTACATGTCGCTTTTCCTCGGGGATAGACAATAATCCATGAAGACAATTTATGTATTCGTAACATTAGCTTTATTCTACAATATGCTTTAGACTTAAATTAATATTATTTTTAACAGAGTAAGCAATACAAGTATATATTTCTTTTACAGCCAAGTTTATTTTTGCACAGCTAAAAATAAACAGCGAAATATAAACAGCGTAAATAATCGTGATATAATTTTCTATTCTTTACAGTAGCATAATTTTTTTAATCTTTTCTTCTGAAACTTTTCGTCCGTTATTAACCGGCGAAAACGTATTTCGGTGCTTATTTAGGGCATATTGCGCATACATAGCTAAAGCGAAGGGGTTGCCGGACTCACGTGTGTCCACGCAGCGGGCGATTACACCTTATGAAAGATTGAATACATTAATGCGTTTTAATTTCTACTTTAAAACCGCAGGGATGTTGGGTACATTTTCTAGTCTCAGACTATATAAATGTTTCACAGCACCCCGTTCCCAAACTGAAAGAACCCGACCGAAAGTTTGAAAATACGTTTCACATAAAAAAATTCCATGTAGTTATATACACCTCTGCTATGCGTACCATTTATCCGTTGGAAACTAATTACGAATAAAATGATACGAACAACTACAGGGCAAGACTAATTTACCAAACACTAATAAATAGCTATCCCTATCGCCGAAATGCAGCTGGGACACCATTTCGGTTGGTAAAAAAGATCGCCCGACATCATTGAATCAAAAGTGGTTGGAGTGCATATTTCAGTTGAAAGCAACTGGATCGTAAAGATAAACTTCGCCAAAAGCTTCACGGTGAGTGAGATAGGAATTAAATCATGAATAAGCTGAGTTGTGAAATATGGGATATTGAAAATAAAGTGAAACACGGATGTATCTCATGGTGGCTTGAAATTTATTTTTAGAGGCACTTCTGATGCATGAAGAAGCAATTCGAATATATATCTATGCGCGTCTGAAAATGAAAGCATCTGTTGAATTTTCTGCATACGTTAGATAAAGATTTCAATTTTTGAAGATTTAAAAGGTTTTTTACGATAAAAGCATTTAGCTATGTATTTATATTTATATTGCTTTACTTTCCATTTAATTTATTATGAACTACTTTTATTTTATTATTTATAAATTTATTTATTTGTTACTAACATAAATACTCGGCGTTATCCAAGATAGTACCGGCATACAATTTAAAATAATTTTATATATACATATGTGATGTCACAAAACTTCCATGCAATGGTGTTTGAAATAACGCTATTACTATTATGAAAGTCCAAGATAAATACCACCTGCATGACTGTAGCCTGCATGACTGTAGTCCTCAATGGTGCTACTGAGGCTTCTAGATATTAGGAGGAGACAGGACTGTTGAGACGATAACTTTCGGTTATCTTTTGAACTTTTGTCGTTTTTCGCATTGTTTATTACTTTTGTATTTTGTTCATGTGCTCCAGCCATCGGAAATAAAAAAAATCTGATGTGGGCAGCACATGACTTTCCTTATATAATGCAATGTATTTACTACTTTTTCAGTAAAAATAAAATAGGTTATTCTTATAGTAGCCATATTTTTTCCAAGATATTGAATTTTTGTCAAATAGTCGGTATTTTCATTGATTTAGCGTCATTTTTATCCATTTTGCGAAATTTTCTTTGATTTGGTAACATTTAAAAAAGACGCCAAGTTGACGACATTCCGCCAAATTCGTCGCCAAAATCTCGCCAAGCGTTATGGACGGAGATATAATTTATTCTTATAGCAGATAAATGACGATTGGAGTTCAAATACAAAAATATTACTCAAAGTATCTTTTTTCATGAATGGAACGAGCTAGATCCACGAAAATGATGTCACCAAATTTCTCGCATGCCATTACATATGAAAAGTGAACATGTCTCTCAATAGGAAATACTTTATTTTTATTTTATGTAATTTTTTGATATTTTTTTTGAAAAGTGTGCAATAACTCGAGAACGGTTCATGCTAGCGTTCTAAAATTTATGTTAATGGTTTTCTAATGAAAAAATTACATAAGAAATGTCTGTTTGCGTAACTTTATTAGACTTTTTTATTTTTTGATGAATTTTTCAAAATATCACTCGAAAATTTAGGGATTCTGAACATTCGATTGCGTATAAAAACAATAGGCTTCCAGTATTCACGGATTGTAATTTTTATACCAAATTTCGTTCGAATCTGTTCATTCGTTCGTCAGTTATCGTCTCCACAGACTCACTAACACACACATACACACACACAGACATCACCTCAAAAATATTCGATTCGTAATCAGAAACGTGCTCTTCCGTCGAAAACTCGAATTCGAATTTTCGACCCCGTCACAATACTTTCCTTATACATTATTGTATATAAGGAAAGTAAAAATATTGTGAAAGTTAGACCTGCAAATGGTATAAATGTGTAAAAGAACTCAATGGCGATTCAAAATGACGAGATGAGGTCCAGGTTATAAAAGACGAATATCACCAACAAATTAGCGGAATTTTAGAAGGATTAGTTAGACTGGGTACAAATTTATGGCCAGCCAGTCACCAAAAATCAACAAAAAATCACGAGACAGAATCACAGTTTACTTAAGACGTCCAAGTGTGGCGCATGAAGACTAACTCGAAGACATATAAGCTAATCAGGAAAAGTGAAAATAATAGTGATATTGATAAATAACTTAAAACTAATAGGAGCGAAATCCCGTATTTGCCTTTAGCTAAGAAACGGTGAAAATATCAGTTGTGGTTTAAGACTCCTTAAATGTGGCACGAATATTTTTCTAATTCTGGTGGAATATATCACTTTTGTAAAACCACTCTAAAAGAAAAAGTGATTAAATATTCAGGCCAATTAGCACTCGGAGTTCCGTATTAACTGCCTTTAGATAAGAAACGGTGAAAATATCAGTTGTGGTTTAAGACTCCATAAATGTGACACGAATATTTTTCTAACTCTGATGGAATATATCGCTTTTGTAAAACCACTCTTAATAGAAAGAGTGACTGAAACTTCAGGGCACTTAGCACTCGGCTAAATCTGAAAGATCTCAACACTTATTCTGGTGTGTGGTAACTGAAAATAGTGCGATTGAACATTAATTAATGTTTCTGTGAATGTGCTTTATCGGAGAAAATTAACGCAGTTTCCCGTTGAGTTTCCATCACTCACCCATGAACGCCCAAGTCCAGTATGAAATACAGTGATTTATATTTATATAACATTCATGGGGAAAATTTGGTTAATATCTGAAATGATATAAGAGTCATGACTTTTTAATGAGGATTTAGCGTTCGTCATTACATAGATGCCTCCTTTCAAAATTTAATATTTATTAAAAAGTGCAGTGGTATATGTATTAAAAGCTATATTTTGCTTAAAGAATATCCATTCTGAAGATTATTTCAAAATAAGTAATGTAAATACGAATACCGCCTATTTTTAAATCTACAAATGGAAATAACAATTTGTCTTTTAGGCATATTTCCTTTCTCATACGAAATATATGCAGAAAGTATTGTTTTCAAGAGAACATTTATATCGATATTTTGATGCCAATATTCGTTTTAGGATCTCCTGAACAAGTTTTGACTATTTTTAGAGGGATATATGTATGTCTTGTGTGTGTGTGTGTATCAGTGAGTTTGTGCAGACGATATCTTGCGAATGAATGAAGATATTCGAATGAAAGTTGATACAGAAATTACAATCCGTGAATACTGGAATCCTATTGTTTTTATACGTAAGAGAATGTTCAGAACCCCCTAAATTTTCGAGATAAATTTTGAAAAAATCATCACAAAATCAAAACTGTTAATACAGTTACGCAAATAGACATTTCTGATATAATTTTTGCTTAGAAAACGATTGACATAAACTTTAGAACGCTAATAAGAATCGTTCTCGAGATATTGCATATTTTTCAAATAAATTTATCAAAAAATACCATAAATAGGAAAAAATATATTAACCGTTGAAAAACATGTTCACTTTTCATATGTAATATCATGCGATAAATTTGGTGACATCATTTACGTGGATCTAGCTCGTTCCATTCGCTCGTTCCATTTTGGCGTCGAATTTGGGGGAATGTCGCCAACTTGGCGACTTTTTCAAATGTTGTCCAATTAACGAAAATCTCGCCAAATGGATAAAAATGGCGCTAAATCAATAAAAATGACGACTCAGTGACGAAAATTCACTATCTTGGAAATGATATAAGTATCTACTATAAGAATAACATTTTTACTTTCCTTATATGAACAATATATAAGGAAAGTATTGTGACGGGGTCGAAAATTCGAATTCGAATTTTCGACGGGAGAGCACGTTTCAAACATCCCTGATTACGAATCACACATTTTGAAGTGATGTCTGTATGTGTGTGTGTGTGTGTGTGTGTGTGTGTGTGAAAGTATGGGAGTGTGTGTGTGTGAAAGTATGTGTGTGTGTGTCAGTGAGTCTGTGAAGAAGATAACTGACGAACAAATAGATCGATTCGAATGAAATTTCGTACAAAAATCACAATCTGTAAACACTGGAAGCCTATTGTTTTTATACGTAATCAAATGTTCAGAACCCCCCTAAATTTTCGCGTGAAATTTTGAAAAAATCGTAAAAAAATCAAAACCGCTAATAAAGTTACGCAAATAGACATTTCTTATGTAATTTATCATTAGAAAACGATTGACATAAATTTTAGAACGCTAACATGAACCGTTCTTGAGATATTGCACATTTTTCAAAAAAATTATCAAAATGTTATATAAAATAAAATAAATATATTTCCTATTGAGAAACATGTTCACTTTTCATATGTTATACCATGCGATAAATTTGGTGATATCGTTCTCGTGGATCTAGCTCGTTCTCATGAAAATAAATACTTTGGGTAATATTTTTGCATTTGCACGCCAATAGTCATTTATCTGCTGTAAGAATAACTTATTTCTCCGTCCATAACGCTTAGCGAGATTTTGGCGACGAATTTGGCGGAATGTCGCCAACTTAGCGGCATTTTTAATTGTTGCCAAATTAACAAAAATCTCACCAAATTGATAAAAATGACGCTAAATCAATGAAAATGATGACTAATTGAAGAAAATTCAGTATCTTGGAAAGAAAGTAAATTCATTGCATTATATAAGGAAAGTCATGTGTTGCCCACATCAGATTTTTTTTACTGTAAAAGTAGAAAATTCATTGCATTATATAAGAAAACTCATGTGCTGCCCATATCTGATTTTTTATTTATATATTTCATTTATTTTTTACTTTTTCATGCATAGTAATGAGAAAGTATAGTTTTCCCGAAAATATTCGATTTCAGTTTTTTTTTTATGCCAAAATATTTTTTAAGATCACCTGAACACGTTTCAACTATTTTTGCAGTGATGTCTGTAGTCGATTTCATGTGTACGCAATAGCAGCCATAAACATTTTTCATGAAACTTTATATCCTGCTTTGTTAAATAAAAATATAGAACTAGATACAGTTTTTGAAATTCGATAGAAAACTCCGAAATTTATCTGAAATGTCATATTTCCTTGACATGATAACGTACGGCAAAATGTGACACAATTATGCATAATAAAGGTAACTTATAGTTTAAGGAACACGAAACTTAATAGTTTCAATCACTGTAGTGAGAAACAGCAGTAATACAATTTTTATTTTCGGAATGTCATTAGCTTCCGTCGTGAGAGGAAAAGGGAAGGGGTAGGCCCCCCCCCCCGGAAGGGTCCATCGATATCAATCGAAAGAATTTGTAAAATCCTTTAATATGAATGGTAATATGCTATAATTGTGATAATTTGGACCAACGAAAACAAGTTTTCAGTTTCGTTTTTTTGCAAAACTTGCAGTGATTTCTGAAGAAAATCACAAGCTACCTAACCCTATCGCGACAACGGACCTATCCATCAGTATGCCACCAATGGTCGTCGTTCTATCAGTGCACACCATACATGTTAATTACTTTACTTTTAACTATGGTACTCCACAAAAGGTAGAAAACAAATAAACTTTGTTCGCGTCAAGAACTTTTTCTTGTGCGATAGTCAAATGCGTGGTGTCCAATTCGCGTGTCGTTACTGTAAATGTCACTAGCCAATGCCACGCATTTAGTGGATGCCGATATAGCCGGAGCTATCCAATGCGACACATGTAGTGGATGTCGGGTGTAACCGGCGCTAGTCGTGAAAGGATTGAAAATGGATTCTGGTATGATAAAGCAGATACACTCTCCAGTTAGATTAAGTATACGGCAGCAAGAACATAAGTAATTTAATTAACTGGAGTAATTTAATCAACTCGACTTTCTCATAGCAGATTTCATTTTCTTTTTTTTCAAATTTTCCCTAAAAATTTTGAGAAATCGGTGTCGTATGTTCAAATGATTACAACTATAACGTGTTACCCTCCACTTTAAAGGGCTTGAAATTTTTTTTTCAATTGATATCATTCTTGCCAATATATATCCTGGCCAGAAACTTGCCCCCAGGGGGAGGCTAATTACGTCAAGAACAGGCAAAATTTGTATCGCGGCTATTTTTCACGACAATGAATGAAACTATGATTGGAACTAGTCAAAACATGTTCAGAAGATCTTAAAATATATTTTGCCTTCAAAATCTCGAAATTGCGAATTTTCGTGAAAACCATACTTCCCCATATCAACGTATGACAAAGTAACAAGAAAGATCAATCATGCATAAAGCATTGAGCATGAAACACTTTCCAACTTCAATGCAATTTTATACAATAATCTCTAATTTATTATATTTGAAAACTTCATCGAAGAAAATGAACTTCATTCAAATGACGGCATTGAAATATAAATTGCCTGGTTTAAACATCTCTAAAATACGATACATTCCTCGGAAATATTTTTAAAATTTTCACAATACTACATTAATTTATTATATTTGAAAACTTCATCGAAAACAAATGAACTTTATTCAAATGACGTCATCGATATATGAATCGTCTCTATATAAAAGCAGCATTTCATTCACAAACATCTTTCCAATCTTTTCATTCATCACAATACTATAATAATTTATTTTATTTAAAAATTTGAAAAATTGTTATCTACCATATTTATTTTAAAATGTGAGACCTTTAAAAATAATGATTAAACTCTTGGAAAGATATTTATTATATAATATATATATCTTTTCCTTTCTGGAGGATATAACGAGAGTTAGAATTTAATTGAATTTGTTTTTCTCCCTATATTAAATAATTTTTATTTAAAAAACTACCCAACATATTTTACTGAAATTTTTTTATATATTTTATGGGATAATTTGAATATTTCCTAAAATTTTCGAAGTAATTTGTGAATTTTAAATTTGGTAAAAAAAAATATTTGAAACATTATGTTCCATAGGATTCAATGTATTTCATTTTTTCAACCCGGGTTCAATAAAAAAACTAATTGGGTGATATTATTCATTTATATTCCCATAGGTCTCACATACCGTCTGAAAAACATACTAAAATTTCATTTTGTAAAGTCATTTTTACGGCAGTTACCGTGCTAACGGACAGACAGACAGACAGACAGATTGAACAAAGTCATAAACACTTTCAACTATGTTGTAAAGTGTTAAAAAGTGGATTGTTGCAACCATAATCCATATTTCAATTACTAATTAATAAATTATTAATCAAAATCCGTCACACAATTTTATTACCAAATTTCTGATTACCGCAGGTAACATTAAAATCGCAAATAAGTACAACGTAGAAATAACCTTAATATATATTTGTGCTGTACGTCTTGATAGAAATGCATTACGGTTAATTCGTTACAAACAGCCGTGAGGGGCAATAACTAATTTATCAATTCAGTTAACTCCATAAAGGGCGATCACTATCGCCAAATTGCAGCCGGTGCGCAATTTGCGTGGGTGAAAAAAGTGCACTATGATATCATTAAAGCGAAAATGGATGCTGGGATACATATTTCATTCCTAAACAACGGAATACCGTACATAAACATCGGAAAACAGAATTTTGGAAAAGGAACAGAAAGAAAAATTTATAAATAAATTTAGTTTTTTAAAATATGGAATTCCAAAACTAACGTAAAATTTTCAATTTCCTTTCCTTGGTGAAAGCTTAAAATTCAACGGAAAAGGCATGCCTCGCACTTAAAAGCGTGAGTTATTTGGGTATATAAAACATGTGTTGAAAAGATTTCGAGTGCTAAGCTTTATTTTTATATAGATGAAGATCTCAATTGAAACGAGTTTTCGCGATATATTGCTTTAAAATAACAATGACGCCTGATATTTAAGACCATACCTGTTGAAAGACTAAGATACGCTCTGTTTGTTATAGTGTTTATTTGTGAAAACAAATAGAGTAGGCGGATCTATTCTAAGCTGTTGCCAACATGAAAGAAACTTTCACTCAAAGGATATATACAACAGTATTAATACTGTAGCATTAATATTGAAATATATTTTATTTTAATAAATAAAGCATAAATATTCTTAATATTAATCCAGAATTAATAAATAGAACACAACTGCAACACGTACGACAAACTTTTTGCGAAGGATAAAAAAAACTTGAGAGTCGTCGGGTTGTTGCTCATGCCAATCTTATGTGTTACTTGTCGTTACGGATTGGCTGGGCCGTTCTTCATGCTGCTTCCTGATTGGTTCTCTCCTAATCCAGGTTTTGAGTATATAATCCCCCCCCCCATCCAGCTCCTCTCTTTCGAGCCCATTACTCATTTGAACTTCGGGTCTGTTGGTTCTCTTGCATTAACGAAGAGAATCCAGCGTATCCTCAAAACAGCCGTATGCTTCATTATTGTATTATATGTGCTTTTATACGCTTCTTAAATTTTTTTAACAATTTCAATACTTAAAAGTATCAAAGGTTTAGTTCAAAAAATGTCCATTCACATTCATGAAAACATAGTGGATTCTAGGAGTATAAACTGGATCATTATGGCGCTCTCAGGGCAAAGTCAGCGGCGGAAGACATCTTAAGAACTTTTTCATAACCGGTCTGGTGGCCGAAAGTAACTAGTAAATATTTAAAAGATTATTGTTTTTATTACGGTAGATTAAATTTATTTGACGATGATGTATTATTTTCTGTGGCAAATTAAGTTAACCAGATTTCGCATTGTGATTATAGTATAAAGTTATGGTATGAAGAGTATGCATAGATTTCTAATACATTCTTACAGAAAGCATGTATATGACAATAAAGTAACTAAAATTATTTCGAGAGCTGGTTGAGCTCACATCGTCACATTAAAAACGATATGCGCTCTTAATAACCGTTAAGAAACAACTGCGACTTATAAGGCAACGTGAAATTCAAGCACAGCAAAAACACCTAAAGCTACATTTCGCTAGAGGATAGATAGTATTAGCCATTTAAAAACGAAACTCAACCATAAACATATCAACACTGGCCGATAACTGTAAAGCTAGATAAAACCACCAGCTAACAAATTTTCACTTTGGATGTGTTTCCCTCTGTTTGTATTTCTATTTTCCTGCCAAGTCGCAGATATTTCCTGGTTGTTATGTGAGCATATTATTTTTGCTTTGGGGAAGAGGGTTCAAAACGCTCTTGAAACAACCGTAGTCACCTAATTGTCTTATTCCAGCTTTCTTTAAAGATGAAGCATTAGAAAGTTATATTCCCACAAACAACAGTTTCATTTATTGGTGACATAAATAAAGGTTGCATTCCAGTCATGTTCTAGACACAGTTATTCTGAAATAACCTTTTCCATTTGCCACGTTTATAGGGAATGTCCGGAACAAATGGTTCCCGTTCATTCTAAATCATTTTGCTCTCATCCTTTCCATTACATTCGTCGTTATTTCTGTATATTATGGCTAATATCTTGAAATTCGAAGAGAACGGCGGAACGTGATTGAGATTGGAATGAAATCACAACCGTCACTTATCAAGAGAAATCACGTTTTACTTTTAAGAATAGACGATGGAATGTTTAACATTAGTATTTTAAATTGTAATTTTATTTCGTAAATGGGAGGAGAAAAGTAATGGTTTGAATGGTGATGTATGTTTTTTTTTCTGCTCTAGGTTAAATTGACTATGGTTTGCAACGTGATTCAAATATTTGCTCGTATTTTCGATACGATATTTTTTTATTTTGGTACATGTGGATCTACGCTATGCAGGGTGAGTCGGAATTGTTTTTACAAAAGCAGAGGGGTGATAATACGCCACCAGACGAGCAATAATTACCATGGAATATAGGGTCGCATTGCACTCAGAGAGGCAGAAAAGAGTAACATTAAAATACGAACCTGCACGTACACCAGTGTTTGGAAAGCGAATGAACGATACCAAATGCTGCACAAACATATTTATTGTGCAGCGACAAGCTCACATCAAGTGCTCAAATTGGCGACCACGCGTGTCGTTACATCGTTCACACCGGCGAAAAAATGACTGACGCACCCTCTCGAAGATTCCGGGTATTAATGTGGTCTGCGGCAACAACGATGCACGCGACGAGATCTTCCGCCGAGTCCACAGGCGTCTCGTAGACTAAAGATTTCATGTGGCCCCAGAAGAAAAAGTCCAGTGGGAATAACTTGCAGTGTTGAAGTTGTGCCGGTTTTTAAAGGGCAACGTGTGCTCTGATTGGCTACCGCCGGAACCTACTAGGAGCCAGTTATGCTGATTCTGCTCCCTGGACATTTGCATACGGTAACTGCATTCGTGTCTGGCGTAGGAGATTCTACGTAGGCAGGTACACAATGACGACCGAGGCGCTAACTGCGTCTTGCTCGACGCGGTTAGACGTGCCTCTTTTCTGCCTCTCAGAGTGCAATGCGACCCTATGTTTCATGGTAATTATTGCTCGTCTGGTGGGGTACTATCACCCCTCTGCTTTGTAAAAATAATTCCGACTCATCCCGTATACAACACTTGCAGGGCACGTACCTTGAATGGATTGAGATGACTATTTGTCGCAAGAGCATTAACAGAAAATTTTCCAAAACATGCATAAACATCGGCTGAAAATAAATCAATGGCCAGTATCCGCTATAAAAGCTATACATTCTCATTCAAAGAGTCGACAATAGCTCTTAAACAATTTACCACTTTATACCCCTGGAGGAAACTACAGCCTAGGTGGTTAAATGACCATCCATTGTTAACAAACCAAAGATTTCTTAGTGTCTCAATTAAAAGTTTTATATAAAGCGGCCCAAACAGGTGCAGTTGGGTCTTTCGATCGGCCTGAACACTTCAAGTTTGAAAAACCGAACTGATGTGTGTGGGGAGGCGTGCCGGCCAATCGTTTGGTGTGTTGGACTGTGGAAACTCCCGCACGTCTGCTGCCGGTGCTTTGGCGAATTGGCTAGACTTTTGTCAAGGTTTCAGTCCACATATTTTCAAGCGCTGCTTAACATCGTCTGTCCATTCATAAGAAGTTCTCAAGGCAGACTGCATATGTTTAACCAACAATCTGAGCCAGTGTTTCTTTCAGGACTTTTGGGACATGAGGGTGAATGGAACTTTAGGGAGGGGCCAAATTTTCTATTTCACTATAGGAATATATCTAAATACTGTCACATAAATAAAATCTCGTTTAACATAAAATGTCTCCCAAGGGGCTTCGCCCCCTCAGAGCTATGCCTGAAAGAAACACTGGTCCGAACTGTGCATGCACGGGGAACGCAGGATAAACAAACAAAACTGGCACACTTTAGTCTGTCAGTTCTAGCTGAGAGTCAAACTGTACATGTGTGGATGGCTTTAAATCTAGAATGTTAATTTTTTTCACTTTACTCAAATGCCGGCCACTGAACCAGCTGCTCATTCCCTAGGATGAGTCCAGTGGTCTGGGTTTTCCATTTTACTCAAATGCGTCTTCTCATCCCAAATAACGAATATCAACACATTCATAGCTAATCTCTAAATTTCGATTTTATTCTTAAAGTATATTTATATGTTTTGTTGAGAAAAAGTTCAATTTTGAAAAAGGGAGATACATCCAATTGAAGCAACAAGGAAAGCGTTTAACTGGTAAAACTATTACCCAGCATGTCGGAATAGGAAAGCCACTATCAGCGACAATATACCCCCTTGGAGAAGATTGCGGAAATACTATTTGTCAATGGTTACCTATGTCAATGGCTAGCTACTTCGCAGCAACAACTCAAGCTTCAACCCTGAAAGTATTGGAGAGATAAGGGTGATTATCCTATCGCTTTTTATATTTTGAGGATTTTAACAAAATATTCTATTTGTGATTACCTATGATCTATGAGAAATATAGCTGTGGAAAATCAAATTCGAGTAGCTTTTTAAAGCAATGGGGTGACGAAATATGGTTATAAATGAGTGAACCTGAAGCTTCCATGTAAATTGCTCAATATTTGCGTTGAATTGATATATCTTTACAAAGTTTATTTTATTTTGGCATTGCTTTTTCTTCAAGTATTTTTTTGTACTCCTCCTCTCTCGCAATGGCTTCAAATACGAAAAATTTTTATATATTGTTTTTCTTAGTCGCGAAACTGCCTATATTTTTTAACCCTCACTCCATATATTTTATGTTAATTTTACACGCACACTCACATTTCATAACCCGTTTCTGTTTACAAATTCTAATCAATGGGCTGTTTGCGAGTTATTTCTGTTACATTTGCATTGGTTCATAACATATTGTTAAATGAATTTAGAATACTTTTAGTTCTAATTATACGCATTGCTAACAATTTAAGTTTTTCATATAAAGTATCTACTACACATGGAATGGCCTGGTGATACGTGCATTTGTCAAGTTCTCGTGTCGATGACTCGTACATGCTTTCCAAAAGTTAGCGAAATGATTAAGGCGGCCTCAAAATGTGTTGATACTTTGAAATCACGAATTCTAAAATTTTCGAAGAAATAATATTTTATGCAATAACTATCTGTATATCAGTTCTTTGTACTACGCAGGGTATCCAGTGATATCGGTGGCCAATGGCTATTTCCTCAACTGTTAGTCACAGAGATATACTTCCAATTGCAAAAATATTTTAAATTTTAAAATCTATTATCTTAGAAACAGTTTAAATCAATAAATACATTTCTGAAAGAAATACGAAATATAAATTTTTATACGGTCCCCCGGTCCTACCAATTATATTTAGGGAAATCATCCTCATACAATTTCATGCAAAATAAAAAAAATCCTTCCTTTTACGACCAAAATTCACTGATTAATGAAGCATTAAACTTTATGACTTAAGTCGCTTTTCCACGTATAAAAATGTCCAGTTTCAGACAACTAACCAATCAGGGACCGTATTGACCATTTCTCAGCACAAAAAGTGCTTCAACTTTAAACAGCTATAAGTCGGTCAATTTTGGTCGTAAAAGGATGAATTTTGTTTTCTTTTATTTTACATAAAATTGTATGAGGATAATTTTCCTAAATATATTTGGTAGGACCGGGGGTCTGTATAAAAATTTATATTTCGTATTTCTTTCAGAAATGCATTTATTGATTTAAACTGTTTCTAAGATAATAGAGATTTAAAATGTAAAACATTTTTGCAATTGGAAGTGTATCTCTGTGACTAACTTTTGCGGAAATGGCCATTGGGCAGCGATAGCACTGGACACCCTGTATATAGAATATAATGTAAAGGAACTTAATTCACAATTTGCGATGAGCATTTAGTTTTCTTTTAAAAATTTTATAATCATTCCATAAAAAGGACAATGTGTTAGTCTGTCGTATAAGTCTCTTGTACTGAGATAATAAACAGAGAGACAGAAGCAATACTTACAATTTTATTAACACTTTACAACATAGTTGAAAACTATTTAAGGCTTTGTTCATTCTGTCTGCCTGCCTGTATATGCGTTCTTTGTGCTATATATAGAATATATATTCGCACGAATGCTGCCGCAAAAATGGCATTATCAAAATGAAATTTTAGTATGTTATTGAAACGGTCTGTGGGACATATAGGAATGTAAGTGAATAATATCACCCAATTAATTTTGGATTGAATTCGTGTTGAAAAAATGAAATACATTAAATCCTATGGGACCTAATTTTTCAAACATCTTTAAGCGAAATTAAAATTAACAAATTGCTTCAAAAATTTTTAAAAATGTTCAAATTATACCATAAAATGCATAAAAAAATTTCAGCAAAATATGTTAGGTAGATTTTTAATATAAAATTAATTACACCTATATAATATAATGAGATCACATGTCCCACTTCAAAATAAAATATGGCATCCAAATTTCTTTCCCAGAGTAAAAATCGTGATTTGAAAAGTTCTTTTAAATTTATATTTAGTGCTGCATCCTTTCCAAAACCGCTTTATATTATCTTACTATTACAGCGTATTTTTAGTGCATCTATATTCTGCTCTAACGCAATTACAATATTTTTGAGTTTAAAGGATGATCAAACTTTGTTCATTTCAACAACGAAGCCTAATTTTAATGGATTCATATTGTAAACAAGTGATTGTAAGATGAGTTGTATAAGAATTTCAGAATAATTTTTCCCCTCAAAATTATTTAAATCTAGAGTCTGGAATAAAGTGTATGAATGAAATATTCACTGCTTTTACATAGAGAGAGAGACGATTTATATTTCGATGACGTCATTTGAAAAAAGTTCATTTTTTATGCAGTTTTAAGTTTTCGAGTACAATAAATGATTGTATACGTAGTTCTGTGATAATTAAAAAAATATCACCGCTGAATGTATCGCATTTTTGTTTAAATAAAATTGCCTTTTAGTTGGAAAGTGTTTTATAATCAATGCTTTATGCATGACCGGCCGTTCTTGTTTATATAGATTATAAAAATTTTACAATTAAGAAATAGTTTTTTTTATAGACTAGGTTTCTGGTCTATTTAATAGGGACAGAAATAAAGAGATTATCTTTTATCATCCTTGAGAAAGCGACATTCAGCTGGCTTTTCGAAAAGCAGAAAGTACTTAACTACATGTCCACAGTGCCAAAGGAATACTTATGATTGTGGCGTTTGCCCCTCCTTACAAAGCTTCCATATTGTTAGCAATAGCAGCAAAAACAGCAATTTCATCAGTTAATAGGGTTTTGAATTGCAGTTCTTGTAGCATTCTTACAGTAGTACACTCTATAATAAAAAAAATCGACGCACAAAGCAGGAGTTGTCCGATTGGGATAAAAATTGGTGGATGTGAAGAACATGCATAGAAAAAGAAACGATTAAAGTTTCAGAACAATTTAATGATTTAGAGTTTGACCGTATACAAAGGGAGGGAGTCAATAAGGCGTTGATCCACCTCTGGCCTGAATGCAAGATGTCACCCGGCGTGGCATAGACTGATAAAGTTCACGAATGGTGTCCTGCGGAGGGTCTTGCCAAATTGTCTCCAACTGTCGGGCTAAATCGTCAACATTCCGGGATGGTTGCAATCGCCTTCCCATAACGTCTTAAATGTGCTCTATGGGAGAGAGACCATGACACCCATCTGACCAAGGAAGTGTTGGAAAAACTTGAAGACTATTCATAGTAACACGTACAGTGTGCGTCCGGGCATGATCTTGTTAAAAAGTACGTCCCGGATGTCGCAAAAGGAACGGTAACACAACCGGTCGGAGAATGTTTTCTACATACCGCTTTGCTGTCAGTGTGACAGAAATGACTACCTAAGGGGTCGGCTATCAAAGGAGATAGCATCCCAGACCATACCCACCTTCAGATATACACCTGTCCAGATATAAACCTGCTGAATTCGCAGTTCCGATGCGCTGGAGCTCCCACTATTTATTAATTGGACACCAAATTTTATTCATTTGCATGTTCGCTCAAAATGTCTTTGCTTACGAAATTTCATTACGATCGGACAACTCCTTGGTGCGTCGATTTTTTTTATTATAGAGTGCATTTTACTGCCTTTGTTTAATGAAAATCGGTACAATTGTTCACCCCTGACAAATGAGGCAAACAGACAGATAAACAGATGAATGTTCAATTGTATTTATTTGTATTATTAAGATGAATTAATAAACCACGAAATCACTGTTAACTCAATTCATCACCAGAACACAAATTCACATTTATTTTTACAAATCATTCTTCTTCTTCGCCCATAAAAATTTTAAAATACCGATGCTATAAATTGTGTCCTTCATTCTTCAAGTAAAACGTGATTTTCCGATAAACAGTTTCGGTCGTGGGTTTCATTTTAATCCCGATCACGTTCTGCCCTTCTGCGGTGAATTGCTAGATATTAGCCATGATACAGCAAAAAAGAAAAAGATAAAAAATATAGTTGATGAGCATAATGTAAAGGATGGGAGACCATGATTTGTAATAAACAGGCGAAGATTTCTTCGGAAAATGATCTTTTATTACCGTAGGAAACGGAAAAGTAGCCCTTGAATAGTAAGATCTTTAATATGAGTTGAGTGTTCCTTTTATTTTTGCTTTTCATGCATTGATAGAAACAGGGAGATTATGATTATAAGGATTGAAGAGTTTAGCTACTTAGTTTTAGCTACAAGATACTTTTGCAACAATATATTCATATCTTTTTGCAAAAGTATCTTGTAGCTAAAACTAAGCCAAACTTTGTAACAGTGACTAAACATCATAAAACATGCAGAAAGAAATTAACAGCAATGTAGTGTAAACAAGAAAGGTAAGGAGTAGCCTTCATATGATGCAGGTGGTGTGTGTTCATCATTTACGACGGAATTATTAAACATTTTCACACCATTTTGAATATTTGTTTTTGTGCAATCATACGAATTTTCAGGAAATCTGGAAGTGGTATCTCAAAGACGAAAGTGAAAATTCTTTATTAATTTCCTTACCCCTTCCAAAATTCGATTCTGAATCATTATCATTCATCATCTAAGCTTTATCTATAGCTAATCCTGAAAAATAGATCTTTCAAGGGAAAATTTTAACAATAAGTGGGAATCCCCTTAGCGAATATCCCCCTCCAAAATATGATGCTGAGTCCATATCAGTCATTATCTAAATTCTATCTATAATCCTGAAAAATAGATGTTGTAAGGAAAATGTAAATTAATGAATCGGAAGTGGTATCTCCAGAAATGTAAGCTGAAACCCTTAGAGAATTTTCCTACTCCCTCTGAATTTATATGCTGAATCCTTACCAGTCATTATATAATCTCTATAGCTAACTTTGTGAAATAGGTGTTGCAAGAAAAGGTTTTGAAGCGAAAGTCAAAATCCTTAGTAAACCATCAAACTAATAGATGTTATCTCTTTCAAAATTTGATGCTGATTACCCGTTATCAGCTAAGCTCTATCTACAGTCTATCTTTAAAAAATGATGATTTAAGTAAACCAAAAACAAATAAACCTTAAAGAGAAAAGAACCTGTAGAGATCCTTAGTGAACACTTTCTATCTCCTTTGGAATACAATGTTAATCTATACCAATCATGACCTATGTTCTGTCTATAACGAATTTTGAGAAATTGATGCTTCAAAAAAATTTAGTGAAAATATTAGTATGTCAAAATTTTGTTACTAAAAATCCGTGGAGAACGTGCTTCATGGCGGGCACAAATTTATTTGATCCTTATGTGCATCAATTGAAATGTTGTCACAAAAAATATCGTATAAAATTTATGTGCATTTTAAATTGCATCAAATTGGCTAATTTTAAGATAACTTATCTTCTTAACCTTCGATTTGATGCATCTTAAAATGGCGCCCGGATAGGGTAATGATAACATAATTACATTTAAAAATGTATTAACATTAAAACAATGAAGCATATTTATTCTTTTATTTCAGTTTTTGGTCACATTTGAAAGTCCTTTCATAAAATGTCCTTACACCCACCCACCCCAATCGTAATAAAATCTTATCAGAACTAAAGCATCTCGTATATGAAATATCCAAATTGGTGATATTGTGCCAAGCTTTTCAAAATTGTTACTAAAATGTTGCCAAACGTCTAAAGCAGACAGATAAGTTGACTGTTTTCAGAACCTCATCATTTACTAGATGTTAATACAGTCATGTGACAGTGTACATAACGTGACATAAAATATCCGCCCGCCAGCATCACATGAGCTTTTAATATCATCGGACATATGAAGACTACGAGCGTCTGTTATCTACGGTCAACATTATTAATTATTATATAACCCCCTTTCTATACACAATGTTAATACCACACGCTAACGAAACACAATTGATTTTGGACCCCCTTGGAATTCCAACAAAACGTACATGTCCCACGAACATTAAAACGCGCAAATCAAGAGAATTTCAATCGAGAAGATTAAATTAATATATCCTACAAAGCAACAGGGATTATCAAAAAAATTAATTTTTCGAGGTATTGAATTCTCGTCAATTTAATGATATTTTAAAGAGTTGCCAAATTTGTCGCCAAGTGACTGCGAAACATACCCTATCGAAACATAATTATTATACTATCCATTAACGAGACGTAATTTATGTACGACTCACGAGATCCCATATTTGTCCCATGGAAACCGTTACATTTTTAATCTAGAGTATGTAATAATTATCATAAATAACAGGGATTATTAAAGATGTTACACTTAATTTTCCGAGATATATTCGCCAATTTGGTAACATTTTCAAAAGTCGTAAATTTGTTCCCAAGCGGGATGGACGAACATACAGACAGACTATATGGAAACATAATTACTATACCATTCATTTAAGAAACATGATTTATTTACAACCGCCTAGAACCCATAACCACAAGCATATCCGTCCCATTAAACTCGCTATATTTTTAATCAAACAAATTTAATTAAGAGTTTCCACAAATTGACGGGGTTTTATATAAAAAAAATATACTTAATTTTCTAAAAAGTAAATGTTCACCTATTTAACAATGTGTTATCAATTTAAAGACATTTTCTAACATGAAAGATCAATCATGCATAAAGCATTGCTTATAAAACAATTCCCAACGTCAGTGCAATTTTTTTAACCTTCCTACAGTGTTCGGGTCTTTTTTGACCCATATCAAATTTATTTCGTATAGATCTACTATATTTTTGGGAATTTTTCAAAAATATTTTATGACTTTGTTTTCATAGTCATAGTAAATATTCAATTATGTGTAATTTTTTTTTCAAATGGTTGTTTTTTTACAGTAAAAATTGTAACACATAAGTCGTTCGGGTCAATTTTGACCCGTGTTGAATTTTTAGTGCATAGGAAAAATAAATTATATAAAATCCAATATATTATTCAATTATTATTGCTGTGACAATGTCTCTATTAATTATTATTGCTGTGACAATTGTATAACCCTGAAATGTACTTTACTGTGGATGAACAACTGGTAGCTTTCCGAGGAAGGTGCTCATTCCGCCAGTACATGCCCATGAAGCAAGCCATGTACGGCATAAAATTTTGGGTACTTTGTGAAAACGCTACCAATTATGTCTGGAATATACAACCCTACCTTGGAAAGAAGCCTGGTTCTGCACCAGAACAAAACCAAGATCTCAGGGTTGTCAACGATCTCGTTCAAGGTTTGAATGGACATAATGTAATATGTGATAACTTTTTCACGTCGTATGAACTTGAACAGCTTCTTCTGAAAAAAAACTGACAATGATTGGAACAATGAGAAAGAATAAGCCAACAATTCCTCCACAGTGGGTTGCAAAAGGGGCCCCAAACTACACATCGAGATTTGCATTCACGAAGGATACAAATCTTGTATCGTACATCCCGAAGAGAGGCAAGTGTGTTGTTCTCCAGAGCACTCTTCATTATGACAGTAAAATAGTAGACACAGATACAAAGAAACCTCAAATCATTTTGGACTATAACATCACCAAAGGAGGGGTAGACACGTTAGATAAACTGGTCTCCTACTATTCCTGTCGGAGGAAGACAAGCAGATGGCCCATTGTAGTTTTCTCCAACATCCTGGACATTTCCGAATATAATGCATTCCTATTGTTTATCAAGAATAATCCAGCATGGAAGATGAGGTCATTTCGCAAAAGGAGAATCTTCATTGATAAGCTTGGCATGACTTTAGTAACCCGCCACATTGCCGGAAGAAAACATCTGCCAAGGGCAAGGGTAGCCCGAGAATTGGTGGTGAATATTCTAAACTCAGGACAACCTTAATCCCGACCTGAAGCATCCGGAAGTGTAGCAACTGCTGGCAAAAGGGGAAGATGCCACTTGTGCCCACAGACTGACAACACAAGTTATGTAAAGTGTTTCAAATGTGGACAGTTCACTTGTAAGAAACATTTCATTCAAGTGTGTAACAATTATATATAAACGGACGACTTCCGGAATTATATTGTTGGCGGTAAGCTAAATATTTCACAAATATTTAGGCTGTGCTGTGTAATTTTGCTTTCATCAAACGAGCGTTCTAAAATATAAAAATAAATATATGTAATAAATACAGGAAAAATACTTCATTGTATTGTATTTGAAAGTTTACAGTGATTTGCGGGAATGAATGATTGAATTACATTATATATTTATATATTGCATTACATATATATATATTATATATTTACATTACATATATTATATATTTACATTACTAATATTAAAAAATGTGACTTCAATTCAATAATATTGAAAATTACACCATGGGTCATTTTTGACCCGAACAACTTAGGTGTATACTGAACTTGAACAACGTATGAAGGTTAAACATCTCTAAAATGCGATATATTCCTCGGAAATATTTTTAAAATTACCACAATAACATAACTTATAAATTAAGTTATTATATTTGAAAACTTAAAACTTCATCGAAAAAAATTAACTTTATTCAAATGACGTCATCGAAATATAAATCGCCTGGCTCTCTCTATAAAAGCAGCGTTTCATTCATCACAAGACTGCAATAATTTATTTTATTTAAAAACTTAATATTTGTACCACTTGTAATATTTGTAATTACTTGCACCATGGAGGTACAAGTAATTTAACTCTATGCTTAAAACCTCATCGAAAACATCGTCGTTCCCTATGTAAAATCAATGAATGTATTATTCATATCAGCTATTGAAGACTACATGACTAAATAATTTTGCGTTTAAGAAATGCATCAATTTTTAAACAACTCATTCTACACATTTTGGTGTTTACATTGTCCATAAGAGAAAATAAAGTTTCGTTGAAGAAATAATCAAAGTTTGATGACCATTTAAAGTCAAATATATTTTAATTGCGTTGTTTCAGAATGTAGATGCACAGAATTTAAGCAAAAAGAAAGCGGTTTTAGGATGGATACAGCACTAAATATGAATTAAAAAGAACAGTAAATATCACAATTTTGACACAAAATGGATACGATATTTTATTTTGAGGTGGGTTACGTGATCTCTTCATATAATGGTCACATGATCTCCTCATATAAATAGTGTAATTACTAATTTAATTTTTATTTTAAAAACTACTGAATATATTGTGCTAAAATATTTTTTATATATTTTATATAATAATTTAAATACATTCTAAAACTTTCGAAGCAATTTGTGAATTTTAAATTTGCTTAAAAAATGTTTGAAGAATTAGGTCCTATAGGGTTCAATGTATTTCATTTTTTCAACCCGGGTTCAATCCAAAACTAATTGGGTGATATTATTCATTTATATTCCCATAGGTCCCACAGGCCGTCTGAACAATATACTAAAATTTCATTCTGATAAAGTCGTTTTTACGGCAGTTATCGTGCTAACGGCGAGACAGACAGAATGAACAAAGTCATAAATACTTTTCAACTATGTTGTAAAGTGTTAACAAGAAAGATCAATCATGCTTAAAGCAGTGATTATGAAACATTTTCCAACTTAAATGCAATTTTGTTTAAACATCTCTAAAATGCAATACATTCCTAAGTAATATTTTAAAACTTATCGCAATACTATATTAATTTATTATATTTGAAAACTTAAAACTTCATCGAAAAAAATGAACTTCATTCAAATGACGGCATTGAAATATAAATTGCCTGGTTTAAACATCTCTAAATTGCGATACATTCCTTGGTAATATTCTTAAAATCATCATAATACTACAATAATTTATTATATTTGAAAACTACATCGAAAACAACTGACATTCATTCAAATGACGTCATAGAAAAAATTACACGCCTGGTCCTCTCTATAAAAGCAACATTTCATTCATAACATTTTTCCAATCATTTCATTCATCACAGTACTAAAATAATTTATTTTATTTAAAAGCTTAAGATCTACAAGTAATTAAACTCTATGCTTAAAACTTCATCGAAAAAAATCGTCCTTCTCTGTGTAAAATCAATGAATATTTCATTTATATCAGCTATGCAGACTTCATGGGCTAAATACTTGCGTTAAAAAATACAGCAATTCTTATGCAACTCATCCTACATATTTTGCTGTTTACATTTTACATAAGTGAAAAATAGGCTTCCTTGTAGAAATAATAATATTTAAATGATCATTTAAACTCAAATATGTTGTCATTGCGTTGTTTCAGTATGTAGATGCACAGAATTTAAGCAAAAATAAAGCAGTTTTAGGACGAATACAACACTCAATATGAATTAAAAAGAACTTTAAAAATCACGATTTTAAGACAAGATGGATGCCATATTTTATTTTGAAGTGGGTCACGTGATCTTTTCATATCATGATCACGTGATCGCTTCACTTAAGAGGTGTAATTATTATTTTAATTTTATTTTAAAAACTACTGAATATATTTTGCTGAAATTTTTTTTATATATTTTATGGAATAATATAAATATTACCTAAAATTTTCGAAACAATTTGTGAATTTTAAATCCGCTTAAAAATTGTTTGAAAAATTAGATCCCGTAAGGTTCAATATATTTCATTTTTTCAACCCGGGTTCAATCCAAAACTAATTGGGTGATATTATTCATTTATATTCCCATAGGTCCTACAGACCGTCTGAACAACATACTAAAATTTCATTTTGATTAAGTCATTTTTACGGCAGTTATCGTGCTAACGGACAAACTTAGATTTTTAGCATAGTTGCCCTTGTCATCATTTTACCGAGATTTTTAAAATTTGTTTCCCATTTAAAAATATGCGAAAAAAAAACTATCACATTTTTTGAAATTCAAGGTGCTCAGCTAGCTCTCTTTAAAACACCTTTAGTTCCCGTTTTAAAAAAAAAAATTCGAAATATCAGATTGAAAATTGAGGAAAGAGATACGTTTTATAGGACGGGGTGGACTTTCCCCATTTTTAGGTATTTTTTGAACATATGAAAAAATCTTTCACAATTTTCGAAAGTTTCCTGTAACTTCTCTGATCGAATGCTGCATTTTAGAAAATACTATCTCCGGACGGATACAACACTCCGCGGACTATCTGCGGACTACTATGTGGCACATACTCTTAAGAGACCCTGCTGGCATTCTGATCACTGGCGGTCTGTGGCTATGCGGCACTTTCGCTCTGCAGCTCTTAATTCAACCTTCTTCAGTGCTCTCTCATTATATATTCCTTTTCTCTATCTCTAGTGGAACTATCACTTCTCGTAAGAGTTGTATATTTTCATCTCTTGGTTGCCGCCTTCTTTTTGCCTGAGATCTGACACACTTCCTTTCTGCCTGAGGTCTGACACACCTCATTTTTGTCTGAGGTATGACACACCTCCTCTTTGCGCTGATTGGCCAATCTTGGTAACTACGGCCAGACATCTTACATAATTGGTTATTCCTTTTACCGAATGTCGTTACTTCACCTTATCCTTAGAGTCCCTCGACCCACATGTCTGGATGCCCCTAAATTTATGGTTTCTGCTGACCTTTGGGTCACAGTGTTATAAAATCTGGCGCCATTGAGACTAAAGGTATTGTCTGACGTTTCAGACACAATAAATAACGTACATAAAGCTGTCTCACAATAAACTGGTGTGAGATCTATCTCTGGTCTCACACAAAATAAAACAAAAAATTCAGAAGCTAACAATATCAAATCGATCTCAGCCACAATCCTTTTCTTCACACAACACCACAAAAGTGGGGAAATAAAATAAAACAAAAAATGCAAATCTAACCATAACAATTCGAACTCAGCCACAATACATATCTTAACACATCGCTGCAAAAGTGAAGAAATAAAATAAAACAAAGGAAATTCAAAAGCTAACATTACGAAAAAAAACAGCTAAAATGCAAAGCATTATTCATCACAGATGAAACGCTTATTTTAAAATGCTACATTAGAGAGACGTTCAATATAAAACAGTTCAAACAAAATTTCCTATTCTACAATGTATACTTAGATATTTCAAATTCTGCAATGCAATGCGTTCTCATCTTTTAACCTGATAGGCCTGCATTTAGAGTCTCAGATCACCTATATGCCAAATCATTGTTTGTATTCATCCGATGACGTTCATCTCTTTACTTGTAATGACAAATATCTTGCAGTTTTGTAAAAAAAAAATATATAAGACGACGTGAAATGGTTTGAAATGGAGCATTAACCAAGACGGCCGTTTCTGAACGAAGTTTTATTTGGGTTTGTAGAAAGCAGGGTTGGGATTAGATGTGATACAATATTTAATGGTGAACATATTTTAAAACAGAGCAGATAGGGGTGGCATAGCCCAGTGGTTAAGACATGGCACGGATATTGCAATCGGACGACCGGAGTTCGATTTCCGGCGCCCTTCCCAAAATGCCCCCTTGTTCACGCGGAGTAAAGGAACGTTAAATGTGGGTATGTCCTTCCTTCCAAGAGGTTGGTGGTAGAGGGAAGCAAGGTACAGCCTCTATAGATGCTGTCCCATTGAGTTTCGGCCTAAATTTGGTGCTCCGTTCCGTTCGTCCAAACAGATATCACGTAGTTGCTCAAGTATTTTGGATGAGTCGGACGGCCTGGGTTTTCGACACCTTCTGGTAGGTCGGACGATCTGGGTCGAACAAACAAACAGAGTAGATAGCACACCTGGAGAAGTGTAATTATGGAATTTTAATGCACAATTTAACATTTTGTAAATGAGTTTTAAAAACTATTAGTTACCAGCCATTTCCACCGCGCTTCGCATGTTTCAAATGACTAGCGGTCATCAAATGTGACGCCTGCACACTAAATAAAAAATGTGGATAACTGTTTTGAAAATTAAAAACCGTTTCGAATGCAAGCAAAAAAAAATGTAGTACATTTTGTAATTCTGTTAAAATTCGAAATGGGAAAATATTTTGAATCTTACTTCCAAAATGATTTCCCATTTCACATGTTAACAGAATTTTAATTGTTCAATTTTTTTTCCGATGTAAAATCGAAAGATTATAAAATTGTGTTTTCATTCATTCTGTCACACGAATATCTTGAATACCGATATTCAAGCCGACCGACCAAAAAGACCGATTCCAGCCGACAGAACTGTTTAATTATTGTGAAACAATGGTTAAACAATTAAAAAAATTATATCGCAATATATTTGCAAAGTTATTTCTTTTACCTAGTTTTAATTGTTGGCATCAGAAGAACATCAATTTGCGTGTTTATTATATCTGAGAGGCAAAGTGGCTTAAGCATGGAGGTAAAAGTAAGGAGTTAAAATTTTATTAAGAAAACAACAATATCGTTTGAGACATTAATTCAGGTGGCGCTGGGATAAGATACGTAGTCTTATATCGTGTGCATTTCTATGGTGAAGGCCTAAAATATTTATTTAAACTGTCAATCTTGTAGAAATAAATTATTAGCGCAATGCGAAGTAGAATTGAAATAATAAAGAATATTCCTATGTATTCAAAATTATTTTACCTTTCCATTTATTTTTATCTCCCTATATTATGTACTCTATCCTACAACTATAAAAATACTGATTAATTATTCTCATAATTAGGGAACCCTTAATTTAAAAATAATCAAAAATGCATATTCTAAATGCTACGCCTTTCTGTTGTAGCAACTAGCAATACCAGTTACTTTACTAGCGACACCAAGATATAATTCTCAAAGAATTATGGTATTATAAAGCATTTCATCCATAGGAGTTTTATCTCCTTCTTTCTAACTCCATGGGTTTCAGTTTTTTGGAAATCCCTTTCGCATCGACCCCTAATTCAAATACGATAAGAAGAAAATGTGGATAGAATAAGACCAAAATCGAGATTCTGGTTTGATTGAAAGTACTCTATAAATAATCAAGTTGTTTCGATGTTTTTGATTATTCTTTTGTGTCGTCACCCTAATTCAAATGTTCGAAATAGGATTTTCCGTTTACTTGGAAGCTTTGAAGAATTGAATGAGACTAAAGCCGAAATTCTGTCTCGAATGGAAGTGCTCGATAATTTTGAAAAGCAATTTTGAGTGTTTTGACTATACCTGCGTAAAGTAACCCTACTTTGAATTTTCGAAATGTTGGATGTTTCCTTGCTCTTGACGTTGAGACGGATTGTAAGTTTAATATTTGAAACTGGTCGTAACATACCTTTTTTACTTTCCTTGTATACATACTGCATAATGAAAGTATTGTGACGGGGTCGAAAATTCGAATTCGAGTTTTTGACGGGAGAGCACGTTTCAAGTATCCCTGATCACGAATCAAATATTTTTGAGGTGACGTTTGTGCGTGTGTGTGTGTGAGTGTGAGTGTGTGTGAAAGTATGTGTGTGTATGTGTGTGTGTGTGTGTCTGTCAGTGAGTCTGTGGAGACGATAACTGACGAACGAATGGACTGATTCGTACGAAATTTGGCATAAAATTTACACTCCGTGAATACTGGAAGTCTATTGTTTTTATACGCAATCGAATGTTCAGAAGCTCCTTAAATTTTCGAGTGAAATATTTTGAAAAATCATCCAAAAATAAAATCCGCTAATAAAGTTACGCAAATAGGCATTTCTTATGTAAATCTTCATTAGAAAACTGTTAAGATAAATTTTAGAACGCTAGCATGAACCGTTCTTGAGATATTGCACATTTTTCAGACAAATTATCAAGAAAATTTATATATAAAAAAAATATTTCCTATTGAGATACATGTTCACTTTTCATATGCAATATCATGCGATAAATTTGGTGACATCATTCTCGTGGATCTGACTCGTTCCATTCATGAAAAAAGACACTTTAAATAATACTTTTGTATTTGAACGCCAATAGTCATTTATCTGCTTTAAGAATAAATTATTTCTTCGGCCATATTGTTTGGCGAGATTTTGGCGACGAATTTGGGAGAATGTCGCAAACTTGGCGACTTTATTAAATGTTACTAAAATAAAGAAGATCTCGCCAAATCGATAAAAATGACGCTAAATCAATGAAAATAACGACTATTTTTGACAAAAATTAAACCTCTTGGAGAAAATATAAGTATATACTATTAGAATAACCTATTTTATTTTTACTGTAAAAGTGGTAAATACATTCCATTATATAAGGAAAGTCATGTGCTACCCTCATTAGATTTTTTTCTACAATCTTCTTTATTCTGCAATATTTTATTATCTGATATTTTTAGTTTGATTGAATATTATCTGAAATAAGTAAACGAATTAGCTCATCCAACTTTCCAAAGCAGGTTGTTCCTTATATGTGTTAGTATTTCTTACTTTCCATAGGCTTTTATAAATTGGTATTCTTTACAATAATATGGACGTCTGTTTTCATTTAAAGTTTTTTGATCAAGATATAAGTTTTAGGATCCTAAACAGCTTCTTCCTTTTACTTTTGTTACATATTACACAATTTCGCAATTTTTTTATTCACAAGTACTTTTACAGTAATTTTTTGTGCTTGTTTTCTTCAGTTTGTTGGTAGTGTTGCTCATGTAGCTTCAAAAACCAGTTATTACTTTCCTTTTATATATATATATATATATATATAATGTATAAGGAAAGTATTGTGACGGGGACGAAAATTCTAATTCGAGTTTTCGACGGGAGAACACGTTTCAAGCATCCCTGAACCCGAATCAGGTGTTTTTCATATGATGTGTGTGTATGAAAGTATGTGTCTGTCTGTCTGTGTGTGTGTGTGTGTGTGTGAGTGTGTGTGTGTGTGTCAGTGAGTCTGTGGAGACGATAATTGACGAACGAATAGAGCGATTCGAACAAAATTTGGTACAATAATTACAATCTATGAATACTGGAAGTCTGTTGTTTTCATACACTATCGGATGTTCAGAACTCCCCTAAATTTTCGAGTGAAATTTTGAAAAACTCATAAAAAAATTAAAATCCTTAATAAAGTTACGTAAATAGTCATTTCTGATGTAATTTTTCATTTGAAAACGATTAACATATATTTTAGAACGCTGGCATGAACCGTTCTAGAGATATTACAAATTTTTCAAATAAATTTACCAAAAATTCCCATAAATAAAGAAAATAAACTATTGAGAAACATGTTCATTTTTCATATGTAATATTATGCTATAAATTTGCTGACATCACTCTCGTGGATCTAGCTCGTTCCATTTACGAAGAAAGCTACTTTGAGTAATACTTTTTTATTTGAACTCCAATAGTCATTTTTCTGCTATAAGAATAACTTATTTCTCCGTCCATAACACTTGGAAAGATTTTGGCGACGAATTTGACGAAATGTCGCCAACTTGGCGGCTTTTTTAAATGTTGCCAAGCTAACGAAAATCTCACTAAATGGTTAAAATTGACGCTAAATCAATGAAAATGACGACTAATTGACGAAAATTCAATATCTTGGAACTAATATAAGTATCTACTATAAGAATAACCTATCTTTTTTACTGTAAGTGTATTAAATTCATTGCATTATACAGTCGAACCTCACATTTACGGTCACTTTCCGGACAGAAAAATTTGTCCGTAAACGAGGAGTGACCGTAAAAGAGGGGATCGTTCTAAATTAGATGAAATATTACACTTTAATCGTTTTAAATTCCTCCTATTGAAACATGCCTTTTTTTGAGAACATAAAACAATTTTAAGGTAGCGGACAAACCCTTAGCCGAAATTTGATTTCGGGGGAGGGGACGAGGTTTTTGATACTATACCTGATTGGATCTTTACCAATCAGGTATAGTATCACCTTTTCAGTGTTAAATTTTTCTTTCATCGGGGGGTTAACTCCCCCCCCCCCCCGCTGCGATCTTGGTGACGAACGTGCACATTTGTTTCATAAAAACAATTAAATTCACAACATGCAAGTTCATATGCAAAAAACGTACAGTAGTATGCATGGAATTTATTTACCTTCAGGGAAAGAACTGATCCATTGATGTTTGGTGGATTTTAGCCACCAGTCTTTCTCCTTCGAAGTGTATTTTAAGTTGTCAGACTAAATTTAATGCCTTTCCATCATTATGCTTACAGGAAAATGTCTTTAGTCCGTCTAACACTTTAAAAACTTCAGAGTAATTTCTGATGCTGGCTCCTTGCTCTCTACACTCGACTTCTTCTTCCTCACTTTCTTCCTCTTCAGATGATTCTGTTGCAAATTCCCTGACGATATCCGATATTTCTCTGTTGCTTTCTTCTATCATCACATCTGCATCCATAGGAGCATATTCTTCAGACAACATGCCCAAGAATCCGGCCTTTTCCATCAAGCTCTGTAAACTTTTAGATTCTTCATCTGAATCAGTCGGAAGTGTTGCAAACTCCCTAAATCCATCTTTTTGATAACAGTTAGAAATCGTTTCTTCTTTTACACAATTCCATGCGGATTTTATCCATCCAACTGCATCCAAAACGTTGATCGACTTTGATAGTTCTGTGGCTGATTTAGCTTCTTCCATTTTGCAGATCAAATGCTTTAAAAGTAGCTTGCGGTATTGAACTTTAAAATATTTGATTACACCGATATCCAGTGGTTGACACTTTGATGTCGTGTTAGGGGTAAGGAAAATTACCTTTATGTTTTTCAGGCTAACGTCTGTTGGATGGGACGTGACATTATCCATAAACAGCAGGATTTGTCTTTTTTCCTTCACGAAGTTCTTGTCTAAGTTTATCAAATATTTCAACATGATATCAGAAGTCATCCATGCTTTTCTATTAGAGTGCCATTCGACGGGTAAGCCACGTATATCCAGTCCCTTAAAGCAGAGAGGCTTTGCTGCTTTCCCAATCACCAAAAGGGTCAACTTTTCACCTTGCATGTTTGCTCCCAGCAGTATTGTCAATCGCTTTTTAGAACTTTTTCCTCCATTGCAACGTTCTTTTTTTTAAGCAAAGCGTTTTATCAGGAAGAGCTCGATAGAACAGTCCAGTTTCATTGATGTTATAGATACCCCTTGCTGAATATCCTTCAATAATTGTTGGTATTTTTTCAGCCCAATCTTCACACACACCATTGCCGACATCAGCAGATTCGCCGACCAGTTTCCTGAACGCGATTTCATGTCGAACGCGAAATCGATCCAGCCAACCATTCGAGGCTTTGAAGTCTGTGTATCCTAACTCTTCTGCGGCTTCTCTCGCTTTCTTTTGGAGAATTGGCACGGAAATAAAGAGATTTTTGTTTCATGCAGAAACAAACCAATCGTAAACAACTGTATCTACAGCAAGTCCAGGTGTTTTAGGAAATTTATTTTTTCTATCTTGATTTCCGTTTTTCAACCATTGGTTTCGCCAATATTCTTTCTTTTTCAAAATACAGCATATTTGGGTTCTTCCTACATTAAATTTAGTTGCGAGGGTACGAACTCCGACTTTATGTTTTTTATTATACTCAATAACATTAATTTTATCTTTCAGAGACAGAGCACGACGATTACTAATGCTGGCCATTTCGAAAGAAGGGTGACTATACATACACGTATGAACTCTACGACCTCAACGTCGATGTGACTTCAAATTCTCGAAAAGCAATGCATTAAATGTTAATTTAACGACCATGCGCACTCCAGGTCTGTGCTCTTTGTCGAGTTTTTCCCTTGAAGTGGGATCTCACTCCTTTGTGAATGAGGGATGGGGGACTTCCCGTTACTCCTTATCTCCCTTTTGAATTGCTTGCTCTTAATGTCTCTAGAGAATGACCATTGTTGTAGGCGCAGGTGTTTTTCTTACTCAGGTGAGTTGCAATTTTTTCTGAGAATCTATCTTTGGTATAAAAATTTAAAATTTTGATTGTGTCCGTACAGAGGTTTTAGTCTAATGGAATGAATCATTAAAATAGTGTCCGCGTCCGTATCTGAGGGTGACAGCTAATCAGGGGTTCAAAGTGCATATTGTGAATGAGTTTCCTGCCGGGGAATTTATAACTGACCGTAAAAACGGGGTGACCATATCTCAGGGGTGACCGTTTAGAGAGGTTTGACTGTATAAAGAAAGTCGTGTGCTGCCCACATCAAATTTTTTTCCTATTTTATTATCTAGAAGACACTTTAGTTCGTAGTCTTATTTACTGAGAAAATATTCTGAATACGAGTCTTTCTAGTGTTTATCTCAACTTCCTATGTATTATTTCTATCAATTTTTCTATTTTTGATTTTATAATGATTTATTTCTTGTGTCAAGTGATGTAACTATTTATTGATAAATGTCTGTTTTGTTAATGTGGTTACTCTAGCTTTATATCCAGAAGAAGAACAAAATTTTATTGTCCGTTGAACCAACTACATATTTTTCTATGAATTTGGTTGCATTCGGGATCAGAATATTTTGTTCTTCAGCTCTAACTGAGAAAATTTTTTTGTATATTAAGAATATAGAAAATAATTCTTCTTTGTTAGGGAAATAAATATTTTAATATATGTTTTTTGGAAGTACAATATCTAGAAAACTACTGATATTTGGACATATTTTAACTCCCGAACAACATCAAGTATATCTGCAATTTTTATATACAATTTAAAACAGAATGTTTAAATTATAACTTTTCAGATCTAACTTAGAATGTTTTTGTTTATCAGGAATATAGGATCTTATACTTCTTTTATGGGTAATTAAATATTATTAATATAATTTTTTAAGAACAATATAATCCTTAATAGAACTAAAATTCGCACATATTTTATCTCATGAGTAACGTCAGGTATATCTGCTAGTTTTATATATAATTTAAAATGGAATATTTAGATTCACCATAAACTTGATAAGAAATATTTTTATTTAAAGCCCATAAATAATGTAATATCGTTTTAAGAGTAAAAATCTACATTTATAGTATCGACCACGAGATAAAATCTAACTGATCCAATTTTCGATTCGGACGATTATTTTAAACTTAAAGCACCACATATATATATTGTGAGTTAAGATAAAACATATGGAATGAAGTTTGCGCTTTTATTTTTTAAGAGGGTTAATATCCCAACCTTTGACGGGCTTTAATACTAACTACAATCACAAGAAAGAGCTTAGATTTAAAATGCCGGTTAAAACGAATTTTTATTTATGCAGTATTTAGTATTCTGAAATCCTTTTAAGATATTTCGATTTCAAAAATACATCATTTTCACCATTTCTGTTGATAGGTTGGCATTTACGGAGATTCTCAGACCATTTCTGTCAAATCTCTGTTTGTATTCCCGCCGTAACGTTTATCTCTTTACCGTAATGACAAATATTTGGCGGTTTTCTGAAAAATGCCAGGACGTGAAATGTTCTGAAATGAAACTTTAACCGTGACTGTTATATCTGGAGAAAGTTTTATTTGGTTTTGTTTGGATCACAAAGAGACGGAATTATTCGATTTTCCGTTGGAAACGAATAATTTATATTTGTTTTATGGTTTGGTAAAGACATGATTATTATATATACTAGAGAAAAGTTAAAAGGAGTTGTAAGTTTACAGTTCCAAATTATTAGATTACATAATTCTACATAAGAAAAGTACTTCCCACAGTCTGTTCGTAACGCTTGGTGGCAAATTGGTATACTTGAAGACGAATTTGACTATCGCAGCAAAAATGTTGGTCATTTTTAACACTTTACAACAAAGTTGAAAAGCGTTTATGACTTTGTTCACTCATTCTGTCTGTCTGTCTGTCTGTTCGTTAGCACGATAACTGCCGTAAAAATGACTTAATCAAAATGAAATTTTAGTATGTTGTTCAGACGGTCTGTAGGACCTATGGGAATATAATGAATAATATCACCCAATTAGTTTTGGATTGAACCCGGGTTGAAAAATTGAAATACATTGAGCCCTATGGGACCTAATTTTTCACACATTTTTTAAGCGGATTTAAAATTCACAAATTGCTTCGAAAATTTTAGGTAAAATTCAAATTGTTCCATAAAATATGTAAGAAAAAATTCAGTGAAATATATTTAGCAGTTTTTTAAATAAAAATTAAAATAATAATTACACCTCTTATATGAAGCGATCACGTGACCATGATATGAAAAGATCACATGACCCACTTCAAAATGATATATGGCATCCATCTTGTCTCAAAATCGTGATTTTTTAAGTTCTTTTTAATTCATATTGAATGTTGTATCCGTCCTAAAACCGCGAAAGATGTCCTAACATGCAATTCTACGACAGTCAGAGTCCAAGGAGACTTCAACGAAATGAGCAAAACCAGTACATTATACAAGGATGCAAGCGTTGTGGTCAGGTACGTGCTTATTAAATATGATAGCAGGTCTTAAATTATGTCGATAACAAATGGTGATCTAGTGTCACACGGCAAATCTCTCACATTTTGCTCGCTCTTCCGCAAATAAATATGCAAATTGTGTAATGAATTGAGTAATTAAGTGATCTATCTTGTTAATAATTGATGTATTGTTAAAATTAAAATGGTGCAATTAATGGAGTAGTATTATGTTAATTAATATTCCTTTACAGAACTAGCGCTTAAGATAAAAAATTGGAGAGTTATCAGCGGCACACCGCATAATTTAATGAGTTCCATCAATACGATAACTTACAGCCATGTCAAATAAGTATAATTCAATAATAAAAGTTTCTCTTTGTTTTTGTGCACCTCATTTTGTTTCTTCACTTTTGCAGTGTTGCGTTAAGAAAAATATTGTGATCGAGTCCGGATATGACTTTCGAAATTTTAACGTATTTGCACAGTTTGAGGTTCACAATATACGGACTGTGTGTTTTGGGGTGATATTTGCTATGTTTGAATTCCGGACACGTTATTTATGAAACAAATCACTCAATATGAACAAAATTTGATACGATTATTGAAATTAGTCTTCTCTGACATTAAAAATTTACTCTCTATTATGTTATCCTGTCTTCCATTGTTTATTTCTTTAAATAAGTATTTCTTAAAAAAATTAGGATATTTTTACTTTCATTTGTTATTTTATGGATAAAATATTATTTTTTGAACATTTTTTATTTCTGGATTATGACGAATAAGCACATTTTAAGACTTTCAGAATCCATTTCCTACATTTTTGAAAAAAGAGTCCATTTGTGTCATTAAAAAGACTTTTAAATATATATATATATATATTCTGTTTTTCGCGATATTATTCTGATTATGATAGTTTATCTAAATATAAGTTTACCTAACTCTCTTTCTAAAAATGTCCCAAAACAGCAATAAAATTCACAACTAATATTGAATTCCCAAAACACTGACGTATTTACAATTCACATTTGCTTCCTTTTACTTTCTGCTATTCTCGAAAAAATGAGAGCCCTTCTATATACTCTGTGAAAACTCCTGAAAAACGTAATTAACTCGAGATATCCTAATCCAATCATCTGAAGCCATCACAAATTTACAACGATTGCCAAATTTGTCATCAAGGTCAAGCAACACAGACCTTCGATTCATCGCAATAGATACCTGTAAAATTCGTTTTCAACGAATATATAGATTTAATGTTGGAAAAGGAAGGTCGGATATTTTAAAATAAAAGTATTAAAATCTATGTTACACTTTTATTTTCCATACATATTATTTATAATATAAACACCTTTATTTATCTGTCTGTTTATCTATCTATATCTGCGTAACGCTTGACGAAATTTTGGTTTCGAAATTGGCGTAATAACCCCAACATAGCGAGATTTTTTAAATGTTGCCAAATTGACGAAAATGTTGCCAAATTGATAAAAATGTAGTCAAATTCATAAACATGACGACAAATTGATGAAAATTTAATATCTTGGAAAGAACATAAAAATATACTATAAGAAAAACCCATTTCTCCGTCCGTCCAACCGTAACGCTTGGCGAGAAAGTTAACTAGACGTCACCAAACTGGCGGCTTTCTTAAATGTTGCCAAAGCATCAAAAATGTCGATTATGTTGCCAAGCGACAAAAATCTACTATAAGAATAACCTATTTCTCCGTCTGCTAAGCTTGGCAAAATTCTGGCGACGAATTTTAACGGCATATCGCCAACTTAACGAGTGTCTTTAAATGCTACTAAAATGACGGAAATGTCGCCAAATTGATAAAACTGACGGAAAATCAATGAAAATGACGACTAATTGCTGAAAATTCCATATCTTGGAAATAACATACCAAACAACTATATGAATAACCCATATCTCTACCCGTTCGTATTACTTGGCGAAAAATTTAGCGAGATGTCGCAAACTTGGTGACTGTCTTAAATATTGCCAAATTGACGAAAATGTCGCTAAATGGATAAAAATATCACCAATTTGATAAAAATAAAGCTAAATGGGAAGCAATGCTTTGCAATTTTTTTATCATATGACAGGCATACATTCTAGTAATGTATAGGGAAGGTGTTGTGACGGGATCGAAAATTCGATGTCGATTTTTTGACGGAATAACACTTTTTAAGCATGCTTGAATTCTATTCGACCGTTTTTGAGGTGATGTGTGTGTCCCTATTAGAATTTGTATCCGATATCTCACGAATGACCGAAGCGTTTCGAAAAAAATTTCGTACGATTCTTACTATTAACAAATACTGAAATTCCATTAATTTTAAACGCAATCAAATATTCGGCAAACCTTCACCCCTCCCTTAAATTTTTGAATAATTAAAAAAATATTAGAAATATCAATAATGATACATAAATAGTCATTTAAGACAAAAATTTTCGCCAGACAGCCAATGGCATGAACTTTAGAACGCCAACATAAACCGTGATCGATATTTTGCACGTTATTTAAATAATTTTTTCAAGAAATTACATAAAATTTCATTTTTCAGAAAATGGAAAAAGTAGCAAGTATGATATCCAATGTGTTCAATTTCCATAAGCAACATTATGCAACAAATATCTTGAAATAATGTTAGTCGATCTAATTCGTTCCATTGGGAGAAAATGCTTTTTGTAATAGTTTTGTTTTTGACGCTCAGTAATTCGCCAATAGTCATTTATTTCACAGGATATTGATTAAAGTTCCAGTCCATTTTGATGAGACTTTTGCAACTGAGATAAATTGCCAAAAGCACCCAATTTTAATTTACGTGTTGTTAAATTTATGTCAAAACCATTGTTCTGTGGATCTGATACACCATTATTTTAATGTGAAGGAAGTAAGGCCATTGTATTATGCATGGAAAGTCATGTGCTGCCTTCGGTAGATTATTTTTGCTTTCTCATGCTGTTGAATACAGGATGTCTCAAAAAGATTGAAATGCCTTTTCATTCTTTACCTGTTGGGGATAAGTGGACAATGTAAATTGCAAAAATATTGAAAGTAAGGTAGTAAATAAGACTACGTTAATAAAATAGTCCTCCCATTCCTTTTCAAAAAGTTACACTTTTTATATTTTTATACGACCCCCTTAGACAAATTGGATCAATCAGATTTTTTTTATTTTTATCATTAAAAAAAAACGCATATCTATATTCTTAAAATTGAGCGAGTTATATTTAATTGATAATTGAACATTGTGAATGGGGACCATATATCAAATTTAGAAATGTAAATTTTTTGATGTATTACAAAAAAGATAAAACTGGATGATAATACATAGGATACCCAACAGCGTAGGGAGTAAAGCTGTTTTATATGATCTCTGTCCGTGCAATGCTTTATTTAGATGCATTTGTGATAAAAAATATTGACACATATTAACGAATTTCTGATCTAAACAATTCCCATCGTCAAATTGTTTAAGATCCCTATTTTCACTGATAGCACAGCCTTTCACATGGTACGGAAAAGTGGCATAAGTCAGATTTTTTCCTTTAACATAATTCAGTTGATTTTAAAAACACAGATATGCGGGTTTTTTTAACGTTCTTGTTGCATTAAGTATAAAAATTTTCTGATTGACCCAATTTGTCTAAGGGGGTTATATAAAAATTTAAATAGTGTAACTTTTTGAAAATTAATGGGAGGACAATTTCAGCAACGTAGTCTTATTTCCTACCTTACTTTCAACATTTTTGCGATTTACATTGCCCTCTTATCTCCAACAGTTAAAGAATTAAAAGCGCGTTTCAATTTTTTGGGGATACCCTGTACATTATAGAGAAAGTGTTGCTTTCACGAAATTTTTGATTTCGAGATGTTGATGCCAATGTAGGCTTAAGACCTCATAAACACGTTTTGACTATTTTTAGAGTTATGTCCTTTTGTCTATCTGTGTGTGGTCGATTTTTTAACACTTTACAACAAAGTTGAAAAGTGTTTATGACTTTGTTCATTCTGTCTGTCTGTCTGTCCGTTAGCACGATAACTGCCGTAAAAATGACTTAATCAAAATGAAATTTTAGTATGTTGTTCAGACGGTCTGTAGGACCTATGGGAATATAAATGAATAATATCACCCAATTAGTTTTGGATTGAACCCGGGTTGAAAAAATGAAATACATTGAGCCATATGGGACCTAGTTTTTCAAACATTTTTTATGCGGATTTAAAATTCACAAATTGCTTCGAAAATTTTAGGTAAAATTCAAATTGTTCCATAAAATATATAAAAAAAATTCAGTGCAATATATTTAGCAGTTTTTAAATAAAAATTCAAATAATAATTACACCTCTTATATGAAGCGATCACGTGACCATGATGTGAAACGATCACATGACCCACTTCAAAATGATATATGGCATCCATCTTGTTTGAAAATCGTGATTTTTTAAAGTTCTTTTTAATTCATATTGAGTGTTGTATCCGTCCTAAAACTACTTTATTTTTGCTTAAATTCTACGCATCTACATACTAAAACAACACAATGACAATATATTTGAGTTTAAATTCTCATTCAAATTTGATTATTTCTACAACTAAGCCTATTTTTCACCTATATAAAATGTAAGCAGCAAAATATGTAGAATAAATTGTATTAGAATTACTGTAATTCTTTAACACAAAATAATTCAGTCCATGGAGTCTGCATGGCTGATATGAATGAAATATTAATTGATTTTATAAACAGAAGGACGATTTTTTTCGATGAAGTTTTAAGCATAGAGTTTATGAATTGTAGCTCCATGGTCTTAATTTTTAAATAAAATAAATTATTATAGTATTGTGATGAATGAAATGAATGGGAGAAAGTTATGAAGGAAATCCTGCTTTTATAGAGAGATCCAGGCGTGTTATTTTTTCTATGGCGTCATTTGAATTTATTTCAGTTGTTTTCGATGAAGTTTTCAAATATAATAAATTATCGTAGTATTATGATAGTTTTAAAAATATTACCGTGGAATGTATTGCATTTTAGAGATATTTAAACCAGGCAATTTATATTTCAATGCCCTCATTTGAATGAAGTTCATTTTTTTCAATGAAGGTTTAAGTTTTCAAATATAATAAATCAATGTAGTATTATGATAAGTTTTAAAATATTACCGAGGAATGTATTGCATTTTCGACTTTGTAAAATAAAATTGCATTGAAGTTGGAAAGTGTTTCATAATCAATGCTTTAAGCATGATTGATCTTTCTTGTTATGTATATGATAGCTGGCACAAATAATAATGGATTTTCACGAAATTTCATATCCGGATATTTTGTCATAGAGAAAAAATTAGAACAAGATAGAATGTTTTGAAATTTCAGCGAAAACTATGAAATTTATTAAAAATATTATATTTTCTTAACATGGCAGCACAAGACAAAACATGACATATTTATAAATAAATGCAGTTATGTTTAGCTCAGTGATCATGAAACAACAGTTTCGATTACTGTAGTGAAAAATAGCCGCAATACAATTTTTGTGTTTGTGATTTCATTAGCCCTTATCTGGGTATGTTTTCAAACTTGTTATCAATCGAAAGATGTTTTTCAAGCCCTTTAAAATGACGGGTACAGCTGAAGGGGGGCACATTTTAACCTGCAATACAGATTTTACAATTTTTTTTTCCAAAATTTGCAAAAAGGAAAAAAAAACACAAAAATGGATTCTTGTATGAGAAAGTCAGGTTAAGCCACACTACAATCATTTTATTAACATATACATCAAAATTTCGTTTTCCAAATTTTGAAACGAGAATCTTAAATTTGCAAACATGATCCATTATCACTCGAAAGCATGATTTCCGAAGACTATAGCATGAATTCCAATAGCAATTGCAATTTCGTTTGTGAATTCCGTCACGTCCTCGCATTCTTCCAATGACGATGTATTTAGCATTAAATAGCGAGGAGATGAAAATAATTTATAAACACCGATTTACCATCGAAGGAGAAGAGTTTTACCTAAATGCCCGAATAAAGTGTGACAAAATAGATAGAAACCTTCTGGTAAAATCGACAGAATACAGAATCTCTTGTACATATTTTGTTTTGTATTCGTGTGACCTTTGAGATGTGCACAGAAAAACAGAGATAAAGAACACATTTCGACCACTTTTTAAAAGCGTTCTGTCTCTGTATGTGAATGTGTTGCTTTATTTTTGGAATTTATGTAATTTGAGTGTTTGTAATTTACTTTTTATTTATTTTAATCTGGCTGAATATTTTCAATTTAGTAATATTTAAATAATATTTATATGTTTTATTTTTTATGCGTTAATTAGAATTTTTTAATAAGCTAAATTAATTTTCTTAATAATATCATTAATTAAAAGTGTTCCATTTCCTAAATTAATAATACTTTTGATTTGTAAATTTATAAAAGCTATTATTTATTTGATTCTCTTTAAAATCCCTTTTAATTTGATGCATTATTTCCCCCTTTTGGTTAAAAATTGCATTTGTTTTATAGTTTCGAGTTATTTTCCTGTCTAGCGCATTTCAAAAGTTTCAGTTGCGATCATTTTGGAATTCTTGCCTTAGTGCGCTTTTCGACGCAATTTTTGCTACACCTGATTGTGTTCGCGGCCTTTTGGAATTTGTGAATTATTTTAATTGGCTTGCATTTATCCAGATCGTCTGCTAGCGGAGGTTTGAGCCTTTTATGGCAACTCTGATATCTGTGAGCTGATTTTCATTGCTGACGTTTTTCTAATCTATTGTATAAATTCGAATTATTCTTCTATAAATTCTAAAATTCTAATCAGCTTGTATAAATACACTCGCGGAATTTTCAGTTTAAGTTTTGATGTTGAAATTTCTGTCTGTTTGCGCAAAAAACGAGCTGCTTACTTTTCAATGGAACTTACGTTCCACGCGATGTTTTCTTTGGAACTTTTCGTTTCACGTGAACTGTTAATGTTCGTGTCACGTGAACGCATAATTTAGTTGTTAAATGGAGTTTTTTTTTTGTCTTTAGGTTGTTTTTTTAATATCGCAGGATCGATGCGGAAATGAGTCTTTGGAGATTTTTCCGTGTGCCATGAAAAAGAAGCGTCTGATGATGTCATGTTCGGGAGTAACCTCCGGCTGTCATGTAAGAAGATCCGATAGTTTCAGATGTAGCAATTAGGCCAGAAATCGTGATTTTTGCAGCAACATCTGTCCGATCTACATGGAATTATCTTTTTGAATTTTAGTCCAAAGGATCTTTCCCGTTTCTTGCCTGTACCGACGATGTCTCCTTAGTGATCTCTTTGATGATCCTGTTGGGTGACTATAATAAACTTTTTTAGAAATTTTAATTTCCTAAATACTAAATTTTATTTTTATTTAATATCTGATATGAATGATCCTAATTTAAATTATTTGAATTTAAAATTCTAAGCTTTAGGGAATAAATTAAAATTCTAAGCTTTTTTTTAGAGTAAATTTCTAAACCATCTTAATTTATTAGAGACTGGAAAAATCTTAATTCTAAAATTTAATATTCTATTCTTAATACTTTATGATGGGGTTTAAATGTGTTTTAGTCTAGTTTAAAATGCTCATACTGATTCTTTAATTTAAATAAGATAATTTTAATTAATTTAAATAATTCTGAATTCTAAGTATGTCTGTGATTAAATTTGAATTTTTAAATTCTTTCTGAATTGCCTGCCTGTGAGCAGAATTATGTAATTTGTTCCTCAAACTAATTTGGATTAATTTAATAAACTGATTTTCTTTAAACTAATTATTATGTTTCTTTTTTTAATTTTAAGCACAACAGGTTTTATTGCAAAACACAACATATGTCTATGAGGATTTGACAAGCAAACTTAATAGCAAACACACCCACCGTTATCATATTTTCTAAGTAGATTAACTAATTAATAAATTAGAATTTGGTAGAGTTTTTATTAATTTGCTTGATTATAACTTCATATTAGGATTTTCAAAACATTAATTTCTATAGGGAACATTTATAATTCACTGAACAATGGTGTTAGTACATGATATATGGGGAGAAAAGATGAATGTTTGAAACTATGAACTATAAATGTAATTGTTATCTAAATAATACATATTAACACCATGGAGTTATAGAGAAGGAAATAAACTTCCTATGTTTGAAAACCATGGGCTATGAATGTAAATGATATCAAAATAATACATATTAGATCCATGGAGCTATAGAGATAGCTATAAACTTCCTATGTTTGAAACTCTGGGTTATGAATGTAAATGGCATTAAAATAGTACATGCTATGTACATGCTAATGTACATGTAACTTACTAGCATGTAAAATAGTACATGCTAGTAAGTTGCTATGCACCATAAGCTGCTGTGCTGTAACCGTGCTATCAAATAAATCTTTTTGAAGTTATTATTGTACTTTTTGTCGTCCCCGAATGACATAAGAACCTGCATACGTATTTTCTCGATATTCGCCGACTAAATGCGGTTTGCGACACCATGTTCATATCAATGTTCGTTCCCCTTGATGTCTATTAGCAATCCTCTGAATTTGTTATCGCATTAACTGAACACCCTGTATGGAGACAAAAATAATTTGAAAGATAAAATAAATTTGAATGCGTAAGAATTCTTCATTGTTTGAGTTCTAATTTGCACTGCACTGATACTGTTTTGTTTTATAAAATTAACAATTTAAATACATATATTTTATTCAATTATTGTCTCAAACGATTTTGGCTTTTCCTCAACATGAAGCTATAACTCCATCCATGATTAACACAAATCAGTTAAATACATCCCAATTCATGGGCATCACTAAGTTGTTGCCAACTTCAAATTATAAACTTTTAATAAATTAGAAAAATATATTAAAATTTACTCGTCAACCAAAGCTCGTTAAAACTACATATTTTTTTTCATTCCAACAATAATGATTCAAGTCGACACAAATATATTTCTAAACGCGGACGTAATAGTAATTCGAGTAGAATTTCCCACTCCATATATTTATGAATGGAATTTATGCATTAAACATATTATATCGGAAGTAAATTAATTAACTTATCAAACAAAATACGACAAAAATTGTGTATTTTTGTTAGTTTATTTAAAAACATCTTCAAGAAGCGAAAAACTGTAAACAAAAAAATTCCTATTAAATTATGCAATCCCACATTCATCATTTCCAAACTTCCGACGCAAAATTTTAAAATTATAAATCTCATCGATCATTGCTCACATAAAACAAGATTCTGATAAAAACAAAACTTTAAGAAAAATGAGGAAAAACGGTCCCTGTTAGTTTTACTTCGAATGCGACTCACGTATTTGTATTCTTCGTCGCATTGCGAGATATTTACCGTTAAAGAACGATAAGATGAAAAGAATATAAGTCCATGATTTGGCATTGAAGAAGAGAATTTTTTTCCGGTAAACACCCGACCAGCAGCAAAATTGATGAAAAAGTTTTGGTAACATTCGTGAACATTCAGAACATAGTGTAGATACCAAGTCTAAATTGCTGTTATTTCTATATCTTTTGAAAACGATTGTAAAATAAACAAGAAGAATCAATCATGCAAAAATCATTGATTATGAAACACTTTCCAACTGAAATGCAATTTTATTTAAACAGCTCTAAAATGTGATACATTCAGCTGTAATATTTTTTAAGTTATCCCAGTACTGCAGTAATTTATTATACTTGAAAACGTCATCAAAAGAGACAATCTATTTACACAAAATGAATTTTATTCAAATGAAGTCATCAAAATAAAAATCGTCTGCCTCTCAATGCATAATCAATGAATATTTCATTTATATCACTTATATTTCTGTCTCCAGAGCTTAATAATTATTGCAAAAAAAAATCAGCAATTCTTATACAACTCATCTTACGATCGCTTGATTTATTTACATTCTGCATACGTTAAAATTAGACTTTGTTATAGAAATAATCAAACTTTAGTGATAATTTTAAATAAAAAAATAAATTGATTAAAAAAGTTAATTAAAAATTTAAGTAAAAATTTAATTAAAAAAGTGCTTTGGCATAGAATTTAGAAAAACAGATAATACGCAAAAATAAAGCGGTTTTAAGACGGATGAAACACTACATATAAATTTAAAAGATCTTTAAAAATCACTATCTTGAAACAGCTAAAAAAATGGATGCCATATTTTATTTTACAACGAGCCACGTGATCATAGGTGTAAATATTATTCCAAATTTTATTTAGAAAACTACCAAATGTATTCTGTTGAAAAAAAAATTATACATTTTATGCGATAATCTGAATATTTCCTAAACTTTTCGAAAAAATTTGTAAATTTTGACTTTTTATCTTTGCTTAAAAAATATTCGAAAAATTAGATGCCATAGGGTGCAATGTATTTCATTTTTTCAACCGGGGTTAAATCCCAAAATTAATTAGGTGATATTATTCATATGTTTTATTCCCACATGTCCCACACACCGTCTCAACAACTACTAAAATTTCCTTTTTATAAAGTCATTCTCATGGCAGTTATCGTGCCAATGTACAGATAGACAGAATGACCAACGTCATAAGTGTTAAAAATATCATTCGCGCGACTTTCTCTATGAACTGGAACCACTTAATGAACATTCATTATCTACTTTGAATATAATAAAATTTATGCAGAATCCCTAAAAATGTCCATTATAATTTTTGAACGAAAAGTCCTAGTAAACAGTCTTAAATCCATCAATAACAAACTTACTATGGCCAATCGTATAAAAGGAATAGCAGCGCTCCTAATAGAGAGTTGAAGAAGTTTGGGAGAGTTGAAGAAGTTCGTCAATAGAGAGAGAGAGAGAAACGAAAACTGCCAATCACAAAGTTGTAAAGCATTGTCTAACTGGAATTGACACTAAAACGGTAATAAACTGTATTTATTTAACAGAATATAGTTATAGGCCATATGCTGACCTATACAGGACTGATTACCATGAGCAACACTTACATGCACGGGAATCTTGTATAGAACGTGTTAAAAATGTGACAATACGCATTTGAATCTGTCTATATTAAAATAAGTGTACCTGACACTTAGACGAAGCTTGACAAATTTCTCGTTTCTGGAGTTTCTCTCTTCAGTACTGCAAAATCTATAGCATACTAAAATATAAAATGTGGTACACTTGTAGAGAAATGTTTGAAGAATATGCTAAAAAAACTGTGTTTTTATTTAAACTTCAGTTAAGAGATATTTAATGTTGAAGTCAAAGACAGAATATTGGAGCTGCGAGTTCGCGTCTTGGACAGACGAGTCTAAGAATAGAGACCACAAATTTTTGCAGTGATGTATGCATTTACATGGTTGGTTTTTTGCAGGCATATATCTACATGGGTGAATTTTTGCAGGCATGTATCAACATCGTTGAATTTTTGCAGGACAGAGCCCCTTTTTAACACTTTACAACATAGTTGAAAAGTGTTTATGACTTTGTTCATTCTGTCTGTCTATCTGTCTGTCTGTCTGTCCGTTAGCACGATAACTGCCGTAAAAATGGCTTTATCAAAATGAAATTTTAGTATGTTGTTTAGACGGTCTGTGGGACCTATAGGAATATAAATGAATAAATGAATAAAATCACCCAATTAGTTTTGGAGTGAACCTCGATTGAAAAAATGAAATATATTGAACCCTATGGGACCTAATTCTTCAAACATCTTTTAAGCGAATTTAAAATTCACAAATTGCTTCAAAAGTTTTAGGAAATATTCAAATTATTCCATAAAATATATACAAAAAATTCAACAAAATATATTTAGTACTTTTAAAATAAAAATTAAAATAATAATTACACACTTTATATGATGAGATCACGTGACCCACTTTAAAATAAAATATGGCATCCATATTGTCTCAAAATCGTGATTTTTAATGTTCATTTTAATTCATATTTATTGTTGTATCCGTCCTAAAACAGCTTTTTTTTTTTGCTTAAATTCTGTGCATCTACATACTGAAACAACGCAATTACAATATATTTGAGTTTAAATTATAATTGAACTTTGATTATTTCTACCTCGAAGCCTAATTTTCACTTATGGAAAATGTAAACACCAAAAGATGTAGAATGAGTTGTATAAGAATTGGTGCATTTCTTTAACGCGAAATTATTTAGCTCATAGAGTCTGCAATATAGCTGATGCGAATAAAACATTCATTGATTTTACACATAGAACCCAGACGATTTTTTGATGAAGTTTTCAGCGTAGAGTTAAATTACTTGTAACTCCATGGTTTTAAGTTTTTAAATGAAATAAATTATTATAGCATTGTGATGAATGAAAGGATTGGAAAAATGTTTATGAATGAAATGCTGCTTTTATATAGAGGCGATTTATATTTCGATGCCGTCAATTGAATAAAGTTCATTTCTTTTCGATGAAGTTTTCAAATATAATAAATTATTGTAGTATTATGATAATTTAAAAAATATTACCGAGAAATAAATCGCATTTTAGAGATGTTTAAACAAGGCAATTTATATTTCAATGCCGTCATTTGAATGAAGTTCATTTTTTTCGATGAAGTTTTAAGTGTTTAAATATAATAAATTATTATAGTATTGTGATAATTTTAAAAATATTACCGAGGAATGTATCACATTTTAGAGATGTTTATATAAAATTGCATTGAAGTTTGAAAGTATTTCATAATCAATGCTATATACATGGTTGATCTTGTTTATTTTGATGCAGTTTACGAGTTATTCTAATTTTTGTGCACTCCTTTAGTGACACTTTTTCTTAATAAATTTAAAAATAGTGTATCTTTTGTTTTGGATTATAGCCCTTTTTCTGGGCTATTTTGTAAAAAAAGCAGGTTATAAATTTTGGAGTTGTGAAGTTTCATCAATAGTTTTCAAACGAGGGTAGACACATATATTGCACGGCCACATAGACGCACACACAAACGCCAAATTTCTATATGGCATATCGGGATATGAAATTAATATTTGATATGGACATTTGTTGAGTTATCTTATCCTCATCTTACATATACACCCTCACATAGACGGACAGTTTACAGAAAGAGTTTGACCTGGGTTTGAGATGCCTCAATACGAGCTTATCCTACAAAATTTTAAATATGAAAAAAATTTCGAGGTATAATATTTTTATATACAATAATATGACAGAGTAAATATCACATTTCAATTCAAATCGTACATGCAAATTTCCCATGTGTTCCATTTTTTCGACCCAAAAAATTTAAATTACAAATCTCATCCATCATCGCTTTTAAACGTGCTTTCGATAATAAAAAAAAAAAACGACGTCCGCGGTTACAGTTTTATTGGGAAAGCGACTGACGGTATGATATTCTTCATCACAATTGCAAGATATTTGCCGTTAAAGAACGGGAATATAAAAAAGAATATAAAACGATGATTTGCAACCGAAGAAGGGGGGTTTTCCGGGTAATACCCGACCATCAACAAAATGGATGGAAAAGTTATGGTAAGATCGCAAACATTCAAAACGTAATGTAGAAAGTAAGTTTGGTATGGCTGTCATTTTTATACCATTTCAAAAGTAAGTGAAGAGTAAAATTATCATGACTTGGCATAACTCTATAGAATACCAATTTTTGAATAGAATACCAATAGAATTTTTGTATAGAATACCAATTTTTGATGAGCTTATCTGCTGCTGATTTACTATCTGCTTTATTTGAGGAAATTGGAATTATTTCAGAAAATGGATTGGCCCACAGCTGCACGGTGAACCATTTGCAAGCATGTTACTGAAAGTTTCAAGGGAATCAGCTGTCCATAATGGGATATGTATATACATATATATAACGCTTCGGTAGACGATAATTATCTAAATCTTTCATGAATGCCTGTAAATATGGCCTTTCTTATAAATTTGCCGAAATTATCAACAAAGTAGCTACAAAAATGAGCAAAGATTGCAGAATATTTTACATTAGAGTGTAATATGGATGCATTTAGCAGTTGCAGCTAACAATATATGATCACTTTTTTGACCCTCCCCCCCTGTGTACCTACTATAAGAATCCAAGAAAGTAATATTTAAAAAAATCCCCATTGAATAAATTCGAAACTCGCTCATTTTTACACCAAATCTCACGAGTTTCAAACATTTGGAATAGTAATGATACGTACTTGCATTACCAATTTGAACTGTATAACCATAAGATTGGATAAGTCATGATTCTGAATTAATAATCCTAGTCCTTCCTTTATCAACAGATTTTTACTCTCTGCCTTCTCAGACACTTGCGTTTCGTCCATCCGTCTGTAATTACTTCGTTATTATGCATTCTATGACATCAGGTTATTCCGAAGCAGAATGGTCCAAATCAAAAGAAGTCATGGTGGTTGATTAAAAAGAATAGAAATTCTTTTGATTTTTATTACCGTTCCATGCCTATAATTTTCATACTAAGATCTGTACTTTCCATTTAAAACAAACCGCGTTTTTTGATGTCCAGAATTCGCGTTATAAATTCCTTGATAATCTAAAGCTATGAAATGTTATATTTGGACGGATTTTTACGAATACTAAATAAAAATTCATTGCATTTTTATAAATTCAGCCTAATAACTATACAGCAATTTAAGACAAACCTCTAATTTCTACACTTAAAATTGGCGTTTCAAAATTTCTTTACTGACACACACGTGTGGTTGGATGCGTTTTAATAGTGCAGATATTACATTAGTCCATTTGCATCAGAATAAGAATAAGATGAAATTATTTGTATACCTTTCATTTTGGTCCATTTTAAAAATACTTTTGCAGTTCATTTTAAAAATATGTTTACGACTTATCTTCTTAAATCGTATATGCATTCTTCAATACGGAATTTGAGTCCAAAGTACTGATAACTAACAATTTTATTGAAAAGTACTAATAAGCATAAATCGGCGTGATATACAGCGGGTAGCTCGATAACTACCTTGCAGGAAAACAACTGTCAGGTACAATAAAATAGTAATTAAATGTTCAACTAATTCACAAAATATCGGATACTATTTTCAAAACATTGACGTAGCTTACAATTAATGTAACTAGCATCACGTTTGCTGTGCTCCAACTGACCGATGTATCCTTTTATTATTTTTTTTCTCATAGAAACCGAAAGAACTCGTATTTCTTAGAATTTTATTATATCGAAAAGGTTCGAGTACAATCCAAAACTCGCCAATTTAATGATAAATTGCCAAATCTGACACTCTATCTCTGAGCTTCATCATATGGCAACCCTAAATTCACATTATAGGAATGACTGTCTGTAAAGGTGCTTTTCTCTACTGGACAATCTAATCTGATACATATTACAGCAACTTTCTCCAACTGAACGTGTACTCTTCATAGTAATGATTAGAAATTGTTCGTATCACCAAAAGAAAGCTATATTTCGATAAAGTTCTAATGGATTCGGAAACTCGCCAAAAGTTGCCGTGTTGCGATACTGCGCCAAATTTGGCAGCGAATCCCGCAAAGTTGCCAAATACGGCAACCCTACTTTCACGTAATAGCAATGGTTGTCTGTAAAAGTTTTTTTTCCCATTATGAGGACTCAAAAAGCCGTGAAGGCATTTCACATGTTAGTGATAATATTTTTAGAGCATTTTTCTTATTTGGCAGCAAAATTTTCCATTGAATTACATAGTAGTTTTGCGGAACGTATAATATTCCCTTACTGGAGTCTTTTCTTTGAGAATCAGACGGAGAAAACACCCGAACAGTTGTCAGATTCGACGATTTATCGCTAATTTGGCGACGTGTGGCGTCTTTCGAAAGCTTCGAGAAAAACGTAACCAATATTCTACTTGATATGATAGATTTCCAGAAGTTTCTAGGGGGAGAGTATAAAAAGGAGTCATCAGTCAGTCGGATAGTGTTGGTTATCCGGAAATGTGAACTCATTCTTGTATGCTGAGCTCACACCCACGGTTCCAGAGAATAAATCGTAACATTATTTAACTCCAATTGACTTAAATATATTCTAATGCTGGCTCATAAATATTAATAATAATTTTTCCACTTGAAACGCTAAATGATATTAATATCTCCTGATAGTACCTATTTTCCTGGAATTATTATTATTTCTCCCAACGAAAATCATGGCACAAAAACTTCAACGTAAAATGTCGTTTAGTGCAGTTTTGCAAATTGTAAAAATTCTATCTTGTTGCAGATTTCTGCATGGCGTATCTTAATACAAAATTTATTTTTGATACTTTCATTTGTTCTCGGTGAGAAATTTTCCCCCAAACAGTTCCAACTAGGTTCAGAGTGTCTTAGAACGTGCTTCACAATCACAAATCCATTACAAAATCTATCAAAATCGCAAATACTAAAATTATGAGGGAAAAAACACTTATTGTATGCAACTAGCCATCTCACCTGCTCTTTCTTCTCAATATCTAGTGGTCACTAAATGTGGCATTTACATACTTAATAAAAGTATTAAATACCAAAAACCATTTCAAATCTAAGCATAAAAATAGAATGTCCCACATTTCTGAGAGGCATATTGGGTATAAGTTTATTAAAAAGCCCTTTCTATCGTTAAACTTAATTTTTTTTTTTTTAATTTTCGATTTTTTTCCTTGATCTGGAATCTGAGACGGATCGAATGAGATCGAATCCAAGATTGGGGCTCGAGTGTAAGGGATCAATTATTTTGAAAAGTAATTTTGCAATTTTTACTTTCCCTGCAATACATGGTAATGTATAGGGAAAGTATTGGAATCATGTCGAAAATCGCAACTCTAATTTTCGACGGATCTACACGTTTCGAGACTTCCAGAATACGAAAAAACTATTTTTAGCGTGACGTCTGTATGTGTATGTGTCTGTCTGTCTGTGTGTCTGTCTGTGTGTCTGTGTGTCTGTGCAATGTATGTATCCACTCTAACTCAAAAACTAATGGACCGAATTTCATAAAATTTGGTAGGTAAGTCACTTGGGTGTGACCCTGTTGCTAAATAGTTTTGGTACGATTCGTAAAAACAGAACAAGTTTTTTTTGCTAAATGGCCCGTAAAAATTTCACTTATCTGCTCTAGCTAAAATACAAATTAAACAAATTTCACAAAATTTGGTAGATAAATTACTTGTTTGATACTCTGGTGCTGATTACAATTTGGTACGATTCGGAAAAGAAGAACTGGCCTTTATTACGAAATGGTCCGCCAAAATCGCCAAAATCTAAAAAAAAGGACTAAGTAGTGTATGCTCAAACGTATCAATTAAATTCTTATTTTATACGTAATTTTTGAAGAGGAAAATAATATAACACATTCCATTATACTTTAGGACTAACCGTTCTCAAGATATTTGAGATTTCTTGCAATTTTTGTTACGACAATTTCGGAAAAATATCCAATTACCAAATAAATAAAAACACAAATTGAATTAGAAATGCAAATTTAGTGTTATTTGGTTCAATGAAACTCAATCTAATGAATTATTAAAGAAATAAAGAAAATATTAATTTGAGTCTTCAGGGAAAGTCATGTGCTGCCCACAACACATTTTTAATTATTATTTTGCATCTTTACTCCAAATTCGAATTTTCGCAACAGAATTTTTCGTCGACTTGGAAGTTGCACTGTTCGAAAGAGACCCAAATCCAGATTTGGTTTAAAGTCGTAGTACTGGTTTATTTTGGAAAGTGGTTTGAATTTTCTAATTATTCCTTTGTGTCGTCACCTCTAATTCGAATTTTCGAAATATTAGATTTTTTTTCGTCGATCTGAAAGCAGAGATGAATCACTGAGACCACATCCAAGATTAAAACTCCATAACTAAACAAAGTGGTTTTACATTGTAGCCTAATTACAAGTGGCCTAACTGTGACCCTGATGCTGATTAGTTTTGGTACGATTCGTAAAAACAAAACAAGTTTTTTTTGCGAAATGGCCCGTAAAAATTTCACTTATCCGATCTAGCTAAAATACAAATTGACCAAATTTCACAAAATTTGGTAGATAAGTTACTTGTTGGATAACTCTGGTGCTGATTAGAATTTGGTACGATTCGGAAAAGAAGAACCCGCCTTTTTTGCGAAATGTCCCGCCAAAATGGCCAAAATCTAAAAAAAAGTCTAAGTAATGTATGCTTAAATGTATGAATTAAATTCTTGTTTTATACGTAATTTTTGAAGAGGAAAATAATATAACACGTTCCATTATACTTTAGGACTAACCGTTCTCAAGATATTTGAGATTTCTTGCATTTTTGTTACGCAAATTTCGGAAAAATATCCAATTACCAAATAAATAAAATCACAAATTGAATTAAAAATGCAAATTTAGTGTTATTTGGTTCAATGAAACTCAATCTAATGAATTATTAAAGAAATAAGGAAAATATTAATTTGAGTCTTCAGGGAAAGTCATGTGCTGCCCACATCACATTTTTAGTTATTATTTTGCATCTTTACTCCAAATGCGAATTTTCGCAACAGAATTTTTCGTCGACTTGGAAGCTGCACTGTTCGAAAGAGACTCAAATCCAGATTTGGTTTAAAGTCGTAGTAGTACTTGTTTATTTTGGAAAGTGGTTTAAATTTTCTAATTATTCCTTTGTGTCATTTATTTCTTTGTGTCGTTGTCAATTTTCTAATTATTCCTTGTTTTTTCGTCGATCTGAAAGCGGAGATGAATCACTGACACCACATCCAAGATTAAAACTCCATAACTAAACAAAGTGGTTTTACATTTTTACATTTTTTTTATTATTCCCTTGCATAGTTCCCTCTGTTTGGATTGTTTTTAATTTTAGCTTTCTCAATTGGTTTCGAAGCTGATACAAATCGAATGACACCAAAACCAAGATTCTAGTTATAGTAGAAGTACTCGATAATTTCGATATATCACCAGGTCAGCCAATTTCTTCAGTGCATATTTCATACATATATAAGAAAGTAAATATCTCATTTCTTATTAAATTATGCATGCAAACTCCACTTCGGTTCTCCTATTTCGACGCAAAATTTTAAAATTGCAAATCTCATCCGTCGTCACTCTTGTAAAACATAATTTCGGTAAGAAAAAAAAATGCGTCCGCAGTTGCAGTTAGCTAGCTCTACTTGGGAGGCGAATCACGTTTTTAGTTTTCTTCATCGCATTGCGAGATATTTACCGTTAAAGGAGGGGAATATGAAAAGAATATAAAACCATGAATTTACGTCGACAAGAAACGTTTTCCGGTTAATACCCAACCCTCAGCGAAATGAAGGGAAATGTTTCGGTGAGGTCGGAAATATTCAGAACATGATACAGATACTGATTTGAATCGCTGCAGATTTTATACCCTTTTAAAAGTGAGCGGAAAATACGGGTCATAAACGAAAATATTTGTACAAAATTTCGGTATCTTATGAGCATTTGTTACATACTCCAGTTTAACAGTTAGGAGCTTATAATGTTTTGTAAAAAAGTTGTCAGGTTAAATGTATAAAGATTTATGATATTAACTTTGTTTGTTATATTTATAATGTATATATTGGTTTCTGGTATTAAGTTTGCCGGTTAAATTTATAATGGATAATGGTTTTATAATTCAGCATTATAAATCTCGAGTAAAATTTATAATGTTAATTTATAATGTTTTATAAAATAGTTTTCCGGTTTCTGTGAAAAAGTTTTCGGGTTGACGCCCGGTTAATATATTTCGAGTGAAAGTTATAAATATGAAAAAAAAAGAGTCGCTCAGAGAGTTATTTTTAAAATTTTTCGCAAAAATATGTTTAAAATATATAAATATTCATAATATTTTTATATATTCATAATCTGGACCCTATTTTCGACAACATAAGAACATTATTTACAGTTTTAACCAGTGTGTTTGGGGGTATAAGAGTTCAAAATGTTTATATTTTTCGTAATGCACGGTTTTTTCTCAGAGGAACCCCAACCATAGATGTCATTCACATCAAAATACTACTTCATGAAAAAAAAACTTCCCCGGCAAGTTCAAGAAACAATAATGTATTTCCAAAAATGTTGTAAAATCTGAAAATGGCATGCGCCAAGTACCCATGAGATCGAAACTGCATCGAAGCTGTCCTACCTGAAAGTATAGATTCGATCCTGCATTGAACTTGGGGTAAATCATTTTTAGATTTCATGACATTTTCGAAAAAGGTTTTTGTTTCTTATACTTGGCGGGAGTTTTTCAACCATGAAATGGTTTTTCGTGAGATTTCAATCATTTTTGTAGAAAAATTTATCAACTTGATTACATAAAAGTGATATAGCAGAGATTGCAAATTATAATTTTTCGTCAAGCACCGTTTATTCATGTTTTTTTCAATTTTAAGTCATATTTATCTTTACGTTTAAAAATAAGAAAATGCCTCAGAATAAAATTAAAATGCCAATACTAATAAAGAATACCAATATAATGAAAATTAAAAATAAGAGTCTACCTCCTACCAAAATGCGCAAAATAAGCACCAACAGTGAACTATTAAACCGAATTCATTAAATTCGGTTTAATAGTTAAGACTGTGTGTGTAGATCTATTAATACGAAGAAAAATAGCATAGTTTTATTTTTCAGTTTTGAAATGGCTTTAAAGAGAAAAAAGAATCAATTCTTTAACTTTCTTGATGGCTGAGCTGCATACTTCTGAAAATTAAGTTTTATCACGTTGAGTATAATATACATTTGCCCTAAACGGGTTTGGACATGACAACGTGGGTGGACGGAATGCTACCGCCTTCCTAAAATTACATAAGTAAAGCCTCTATCTGACCCGCTTAGCGACAAATTTCGCTCAACATCGCTAACTTGGTAACAATTGGGAAATCCCGGCAATAGTTGGGGATGATTTTTATCTGAGAAGTAAATTTGGTTTTTCAAAATACCTCTCGCTTTGTGGGAGTTATTAATTTAATATTGTTTAACAAAAATCCCGCCTTTCATTCTGCATATAACCACTGTACTTTCAAAACCCTGCATTTTATGAAATTTGGCAATGCAGAAACCTATGGATTATCATGGTGCTAATTAAATTGTGTACAATTAAGAAAATAGAAAATAACTTCTGAGATGGTCCGCCTTAATTAAAAAAAACTTAACTAAACTCTTAAAGATGTTGAATACTTATTTTATATGCACTTTTGATGTGAAATTACTGAGGGCATGGGGTACGGAGTACATAATGTGATGTGGCGGGGATGAAAAGATACTATATAGCGAAAGTGCCACTATACTTGCACTGACGAACTCAAAACGCGGGGACGGGACAGCCCAGTGGTTTAGGCAGGGGAATTGTACTCGGGCGACTTGAGTTCGATTCCCGTCTGAACCCGAATTGTCCCCGTGTTCACGCGAAGTACAGGTACGTTAAATATGTGGGTCTGAAATTCCTTCCCAGAGATTGGTGGTAGGGGAAGGAGGGTACAGTGTCTATGGATGTCGCGTCACTGGGTTCCCATCTAAATTGGGTTGCACTGTCCCAGCCATCCAAACATACACCTTACACCTTCGGGTAGGTCGGACGGTTTGGGTCGAAGAACAGAAGGAATTCAAAACGACACTCAATAGGTAATTTTTCTTCTGATCATGTATGACCTTTAATCTGTATTATAGCTGTATTATATACCCTTTAAACTGTCACGTCTCATTTGAGACAATAATTCAGGTGGCGCTGCAATAAGATAACCGTCCCTGCATTTTATGCATTTCTATGTTGAAGAACTTCAAGTGTTTATTTAAAATGTCAATTTTGTAGAAATAAATGAGTAGCACAATGCAAATTAGAACTGAAACAAAAAAAGAATATCTCCTATGTATTCAAAATTATTTTACCGTTCAATTTATTTTTATATCCCTATATTCAGAACTCTGTCTTACAGCTGTGTGAAAATACTGATTAATTTTACTGATAATTAGGGAATCTTAATTTAAAAATAATCAAAAATACATACACTCAATACTATGCCTCTCTCTTCTGTCAAACGGAAACAAAGGACGGTTGACTGACACTAGCTACAACTAGATGTAATTCTCAAAGCGTTATGGCATTTTCAAGCATTTCATCCATAGGAGTTTTATCTCCTTCTCTCTAGCTCCATGGGTAAAAATTTTAAATTTTTTATTTGCGACATCTGTGCATCGATATCTGCGCTAAACTACAGTATGCGCTTATCGCTTGAGCAGACCGTATGCTCTTCCAGCGGGAGTGAGTGCAAGCGTTACATCCGAACGTTTCATCGAGAAAAACCCCGTCGATCGGGGGTCTGATTCGGACGAAATAAACTGCATTCTATTTATTTATTAAAACTGTATAATCCCTCCCCCAGAAAAAAAAATTTATTCTCAAAAATCTGATAAACCAATAATTATCGATATTTCGAACCCTATATATCTTGTACCATTCCCACACACAACACACATCAACCTCTTGCCATTCGAAATATACGAAAACAGTTATTTTTTTCTCTTCAATCTATAACGAGTAACAGAGTTACTCATTATTTTATCTGTATAAAAAAGAATAAAAACGAAGCCCATTACGCCAGGATAAACTGTTTCGGAGATAATCTAGTTTCTTATTCTGTTCAGTTGACTTTTAAATTGAGCCATTTCTCCGAATAAAAAAAAATGGAAATTATAATAAAACTGCGAATTTGATATTATTTTGTAATAAGTATACTGTTCAAGAGTTAATTTATACGATAAAACATTAATTTATTTGAAGGGAAGTAACTTGAGTTTGAAATGGAATTTATGCGCTCTGAACATTTATTTCTCATTCATTAACTTTAAGTTCTAATCAAATTGAGAATTTAAATTCAGCTTTTACTTACACCAAAGTGCCTAATTTATATTTTCAAATTATATTATATTGTGTATATATTATATTGTCAATTAATAATCAAATATATTATATAATCAAATATTATATTATATTATCAAATTATATTATAAAGTGCCAAATTATATTATATTTTCTTCATCAACGAGAGAGATATTGAGCGTGGAAGCTATATATATATATGAGTATGTATATATATTGTACATATATATATATATATATATATATATATATATATATATATATATATATATATATATATATATATATGCATATATATATATATATATATATATATATATATATATAAACAATGATTTAACAACGACAAAAGAATATCCATGTAAATTACCAACTATCAGCGAAAATCTATTTAATTAAAATTGGAATTCTGTCTGTCTGCATATTTGTGTGGGTCTCTTCATCATGTGAGCAAAACTGCACCGAATTTTGAGAAATTTTATGGACAGCCGTGAAATAGTCCCACTCCATATATTGTGTTTAACTCATATATTATTCTTAGCCGATTGTTGAAACAGAATAAAAATTGTACTAATGTACCTTCTTATACCATTTTAGCATATATTCATATAATTTGCACTCGTGAAGAGTGAAATTGCAACACCATAAAGGAATACACGTAGCCATATGCAAATCACAGTACCGGCAGAAGAGAGAGTTATATGCAAATCATTAAAAGGACAAACAAAGATAAGCAAAAGAAACATGTTTATTCTGTAAAGAATGTGGTCCCGACTGGCAGCTGAACTACGAGGCATACTATCGATGAAGCTATTAATGGTTGCCTGTAGCTATTATAATGGCAATCCTGACCAAGCAGCGTCCACTGTATGTACCAGTATTTACCGGTGGTCCCCGGTGCACCTGACGTTCGATGAGGGCCCACACGTGTTCAATGGGAGAAATATCCGGCGAGGCTGTCGGCCAGGAAAGGGTGTCAATTCCGTTTAGGCTGTTGAGAGTTCGCCGTGCGGGATGGCATTGTCTTGCTAGAACATCGTGCAGGAGACGGCCTGCACCAGTTGCCGAACCACAGGCATCACAACTTGTGTGACGTACCGGCCCGCTGTCAGACGATGTAACGCTCGGTGATATGGGCTAGCAAGTGGAGTTCCCCAGGAAGCCTCCACAACCGTCCAGGGCTGTCATTCCTCCACAGGCAGAAGCGAAATTCATCCGTAAACAATACCTAATGTTATTCATTGGTCCAGTTGCGATGATGACGACATCACGAAAGACGTTTATCCCTCTGTCGAGCGCTTAATGGCACCCCAGTGGCTGGCCGCCGTGCGCTCAGCTGTACTTAATGCAGCTTGTTGCGAATAATTTGGGTACACGCAAGTGTAACCGTTAATTGTAGCAGGCTGTTCCGGATGTCACTTGCCGCTGCGAACGAGTCTCGACCAGCCGTTCGGTGAATCTGCCTGTCTACGCGCTCTGTCGTGCGCCTGCTCGATCCACTCCCTCTTCGGCGTATTCTCTAATATTCCTGAGCCCATCGTGTCACGCATCGCTGGATGGTGCTCACCTCGTGCCCAACACGAGTGCCAATTGCACGCATCGACAAACCCACTTCACGCAGCTTCAGGATGCGGTCTCGTTCCCCAGCCGTTAACTGCTGGTATACAGCTCGCTGACGTCTTCGAGGCATCGCTTCTTCACATTTTCGAAAGTTCGGTTACTGCAAATCGTAGCGGATATCATTTACGGGACAAGCCATCTGTTGGTCTTTATCACCCGAAACTGGGTGACACGTGATCCGATACGTACAAAAACTTAGTCATTGTATATGACTCTCGCTTCTACCGATTCTGTAATTTGCATATGGCTACGTTAATCCCTTCATGGTGTTGCAATTTTACTTTTGACGAGTGTAATATTTTAATAAGTTTGCTTACAAACGAGACAAGTTCGTTTTATTCATCAGATCAGCACGTGAAGTTAATTTTGTATAGCGTGAAAAAATATTATTTTTTTGTTCAGGATAATTAAATCAAATAATTAATAGAATATTTTGAATAACAATATTATTTAGAATACTATAATAATTTGCATACAATTGTGAATTTCAATGTTTTTTATATTATATATTACGTATGTAGAACACACATACTGCTAGTAGATAAATACGTTTAAGAAAGATAGTAGTAATTTAGAATTCTTTGTAGATACTAAGTTTTCATTATAGTCATTATATACATGCAACTCAATGAAACGGAGAAAGATGTTTCAATTTATAGTTAAAGCAGACAATTTTTTATCACATTTTATCAATGAATATCTTTATTGTTTTTGATACCAAAATGGGGACGAGAGGAAAGGAATTGCATGCGAGTTCTTCTTCTTCGCCAGATGAAATTTGCATACGTGGTTCTCTTCTTCAACCAGAAAATAACAACCTGACTCACTCTTTTGAGTTTGTGGAGCTGTCTCTTCCTAAAGAGTAAGTGCCCTGTAACACTATTATGTTTCATTTCCGGCCCTGTAAACTATGACAAAAAATCTGATGTGGGCAACACATGACTTTCCTTATATAATGTAATGAATTTCTACTTTTACAGTAAAAAAATAGGTTTTTCTTATAGTAAATACTAATAATCTTTCCAAGATAATGAATTTTCGACAATTAGTCGTCACTTTCATTGATTTAGCGTCATTTTTATCCATTTGGCGAGATTTTCGTTAATTTGGCAACATTTCAAAAAGTCGCCAAGTTGGCGACATCTCGCCAAATTCGTCGCTAAAATCTCGCCAAGCGTTATGGACGAAGAATTAAGTTGTTCTTACAGCAGATAAATGACTATTGGCGTTAAAATACAAAAGTATTACTCAAAGTATATTTTTCCATAAATGGAACGAGCTAGATCCACGAGAATGATTTCACCCAATTTATCGCATGATATTACATATGAAAAGTGAACATGTTTCTCAATAGGAAATATTTTTTTTCATTTTATATGACTTTTTTAAAAAAATTTTGAGAAATGTGCAATATCTCGAGAACGGTTCATGTTAGCGTTCTAAAATTTATGTCAATCGTTTTCTAATGAAAAATATTACATAAGAAATGTCTATTTGCGTAACTTTATTAGCGGTTTTGATTTTTTGACGATTTTTTCAAAATTTTATTCAAAAATTTAGGGGGGTTCTGAACATTCGATTACGTATAAAAACAATAGGCTTCCAGTGTTTACGGATTGTGATTTTTCTACCAAATTTGGTTCGAATCGGTTCATTCGTGAGTCAGGTATCGTCTCCACAGACTCACTGACACACACACACACACACACACACACACACACACACACAGACATCACTTCAAAAATGTTTGATTCGTGATCAGGGATGCCTGAAACGTGCTCTCCCGTCAAAACTCGATTTCGAATTTTCGACCCCGTCACAATATTTTCCTTATACATTATGTATATAAGGAAAGTAAAAATGCCTGATTTTGTGTATACTACCACTTCGTAAAGTTTGGCCTATCTTTTTTTAATCACCCTGTATAAAATTGAATAAACGATTTGAAAGGAAAACAGTTTTCTTCATCAGGCTAAACCAGGCATAATACCAGTACCAACAAAGGCAAGAACACGTTTGTGAAATTTGTTCTATTAGTTTTTCAGCTAGTGTGGACACAGGCAATTTTTGTGGACCATTTTGAAAAAAAGGCGGGTTCTTTTATCCTGAATCGTACCAAAATCTAATCAGCACCAGGGTCAACCCCAAGTGATTACCTACTAATTTTTATGAAATTCGGCTAATTAGTTTTTGAGTTAGAGTGGATACACACATTGCACAGACAGACACACACACACACAGACGTCACGCTAAAACTGTTTTTTTCGCGTTTTCTAGAGGTTCCAAAACATGTAGACCCGTCGAAAACTCGAGTTTCGATTTTCAACATGATTCCAATACTTTCCCTATACATTACCATGTATTGCAGGGGAAGTAAAAATATATATCCTTGCATCCGTCCTTATTTATACAGTTACATAAACATTGCAGAAATTCTAAGAATAAAAACGTATATTCCAGAACAAACAAACCAACGAAAGTATTTATAGACCCGAAACCGAATCACGGGTGGTTATCTCAACATCCCGGGCTCCATTGATCTTATACAGTTCTTTCCGAAATCCCCTTAACACGATGTCCAATCAGTATTCCTCAGCGAATTTCGAAAAAATTTATCGCCCCGCACCACGCGCTTCAGAGATGAGCAGACGATAAATAAGGATGGGACATAAATGACAGGATTTTCGAAGTAAATGTCAGGATACAAACAATACTGATGCCAGATTCTTTTGCAGACCAAAAAAACGGAGACGTACGTGATAAGGGGAAAAAGGATTCGAATTAGATCTGCTGTTCAGGATGTTAATGCAATGGCTATCTTGAGTTTAAGAAAAACTAAGTGTGTTCTTGAGAGAATGTTCGAAACAAAATATAATTGCGATCTGGAAAAATGATTTGTTAGATTGGCTATGGGATAAAAACGAAAATGTTCCATATGTTTTCCTAAAATGCTGTTCAGATTACAAAATTATACTTGCCAACAATGATTAATTAGCAAGAATGTGGCTCAACTTGTCTGTCTGATACCAGAAAACAATTTTAGTAGCTTTTTTTTCTTTAAATTTTACAATAAAAATTTTAAAAAATCGATATCACAGGTCCAAATTATTACAATTATAACTTGCTACCCTTCACTTTAAAAGGCTTGAAAAAATATTACTTGCCCTGCAATGCATGGTAATGTATAGTGAAAGTATTGAAATACTACCAAAAATCACAACTCGAGTTTATAACGGATCTACACCTTTTGGGACCTTTAGAACACGAATAAACTATTTTTAGCGTGACGACTGTGTGTATGTATCTGTCTGTCTGTCTGTGAAATGTATGTATCCACTCTAACTCAAAAACTAATGGAACGAATTTCATAAAATTTAGTAGATAAGTCCCTTGTAGGTGACCCTGGTGATGATTAGATTTTGGTACAATTCGGGATAAAAGAACTTGCGCTTTGTTTGCGAAATGGCCAGTAAAATTTGCCTGTATCCACACTAACTTAAAACCTAATTTACCAAATTTCACAAAATTTGGTAGATAAATCACTTGTGATTTACCCTGGTGCTGATTAAAGTTTGCTACGATCCGAAAAAATAACCTACTTTTTTTTTTCAAAATGGCTCACAGAAATCGCCAAAATTTAAAATAAAATAATATGTATACTCAAACGCATTAGTTAAATGCATGTTTTCTTGTAATTCTTGTCAAATGAAAAGATTAAGACCAACAAAAAAACGTTATATCTAAAAATAAAAAACTACGTAAGCTCAAATACATCAATTAAATGTTTATTTTATACGTAATTTTTTAGGACAAAAATAATAAGACCAACCCCATTACTCTAGGACTAGCCTTTCTCGAGATATTTTAGTTTATTTGCATTTTTGCTACACCGGTTTTAAGAATAAATCCAGTTACCAAATAAAAACGAAAGCTGAATTAAAAGTGTAATTTCAGTATAACTTTAATTAATTATGAGTGTTATTTAATGCAATTAAACTCAATTTAATGAATTATTAATGAAATAAAAAGGAAATGAATTTGAGTCTGTAGGGAAGTCATATGTTGCCCACATCAGATTTATTTTATTGATACCATACTTGACAATGTATCCCCCGGAGTGCGGTTTACTTGCCCCTTTAACAGGGCTAATGACATCATGAGCAAAAAAAAATTGTAAAGAAAAAAATTATATATTTCACAGCAATCATTGAAACTATAAAGTATTGTGATCATTGGGCCATAAACGAACAATTTTATTCATGATTATGCCTAATTTTGTCCTACGTTGCCATGTTAAAAAAAATATAAAATTTCAAATAAATTTCGAAGTTTCGCTCGAATTACAAAAATTTTTATCTAATTCTTAATTTTTGGACAACAAATCCGGAATAAAGTTTCGTGAAAATCCATTAATATTTGTGGTCGTTATTGTGTGCACAAGAAATCAAACAGACATGCAGGAAGACGGACAGACATCACTCCAAAAATAGTTAAAAGATGTTCAGGTGTTCTTAAAACATATATTGGCATCAAAATCTCAAAATCGTAAATTTTCGTCAGTGCATTGCTGTCCCAAAACTACCTATAAGAAAGTAAAATAAAATCTGATGTGGGCAGCACATGACTTTCCTTATATAATGCAATTAACTTACTACTTTTACAGTAAAAAAACACAGATTATTTTTATAGTAGATATTTAGGTTCAAGTACTACTCATATTCCTGATTTCATGCCAAATCTGGGGGCCATTTCTGGGAGCGGCTAGACGTGACCTATGACATTGCGACTTGGGGGCTCAAATGAGAATAAGGATCCAAGTGGCTAGTTGAACAATGCGGGAAGGAAGGGTCGAAAATTAGGTGGGAGCGATTTCTTCTAAATGTATGTTAAGTTTTTCTTTAGCATGGAAAGACAGGGCGAATTGTCTGAGGGGAAGGTCATGTATTAAAATTAAGTAGCTCAGCTGACATAAAGGGGGTATTAGCTAATTTCATTTGGACGTTATAGGACATCGTTTTTGCTTTCCATGCATTGAATAATCTATAGAAACGAAATAAAACATTTTTTAAAGTAACGTCTCTCTCTCTCTCTGTGTGTGTGTGTGGGGGGGGGGGGCGCACTCGCATAAATTGAAAATCTGTTTGTGTGTGTGTGTGGGGGGGGCGCATAAATTGAAAATCTGTTTATTTGTGTGTTTGCGTTTGTGTGTGGGGGGGAGGGGGCGCGCGCGTATGAATTGAAAATCTGTTTATTTATGTGTTTGTGTGGGTGGGGGGGGGGGCGGTGCGCGCGCGCGTTATAGGCCATTGTTTTTTCTTTCAATGCAATGAATGGTAATCTATAGAAACGAAAAAAACATTTTTTAAAGTAACGTCTCTCTTTCTTTCTCTGTGTGTGTGTATGAGCGCGTTTGTACTTATTTGTGTTTGTGTGTGTGTGTGTGTGAGTGTGAGCACGTTTGCATTTGTGTGCGTTTGTGTTTGTGTGCGTTTGTGTGTGTGTGTGTGCGCGCGTGCAATATAGATCTGTAAAAAAAAAATTGTGTATAACAATTAACAATCTACGGCAATAGCATATTTTTATACTTTTCTTGAACTGCTACAATGCGCCGTTCTAGTGTGAATGCGTCAAATCTGTGGATCATTCATAAAAGCGAAGGTGGAGATTCTGGTAATCTGACCGGTGGCCGGTTTCGTGTGGGAAAGTTGTGAAAACGCAGTTCTCTTTTTGTCCCCTAATGCCCCCCACCCCCCACCCCCCACACACATGCAAGACCAGGAAGTGAACATTCCTCCTTTACTTCTATCGTAAATCTCCGTCAAAGAAAGGCAGTTATTTTCTAATCAGGAAAAATTCAAGAAATTAGATATCGGAAAGAAAGATTTGTAATCATTGAAACTACTGTTTCCATTTCTTTATTGGCTGTGATATTCATTTCATAAAACACTTCTTTACAAATGCAGTTACATTTTATTAAAAAACTCTTAAACATTGTTTCTTTATTTTAAATTTATAAAGATTGTGTAAAAACCCAGTCCAAGAAAAAGTCCTTAACATCAAAAATGAAAATTAAATTTCTGAGGTATTTATATACCAAATTTTGTTAAATTTGGTCCATTAGTTTTTAGCTAGAGTGGATAAAAGCAATATTTGCCGGCCATTTCGCAAAGAAGGCAGATTCTTTTATTACGAATCGTACTAAACTCTAATGAACATCAGGGTTTCCCACAAAAAACTTACCTACCAAATTTTAGGAAATTCGGTCCATTAGTTTTTCCGTTAGAGTGGATACAATATCCTCACAGACACACAGAGGTCTCCCTAAAAATAGTTTTTTCGTGTTTTAGACGTCCCAAAATGTGTAGATCCTTCGAAAATTCGAGTTCCAATCTTCGGCACGATTCCAATACTTTGAATACACACACACACACACATATATTATCTGTGTATCTGAATTCCGTGCCTACGCAATTACAATAGTTGTGATTTTAAATGATCCCTAAACTTTTATTATTTCTACAACGAAGCCTAATTTTGACTTATGCAGATTGCAAATATCTCAAGCGATTGTAAGGTGAGTTATATAGGAATTGCTGAATTTTTTTTACGTAAATTAATTATTTAGCTCTAGAGTCTGGAATACAAGTTATATGAATGAAATATTCATTGATTTTGCATACAGAATCAGACGATTTATATATTTTTTAAATATTTAAGTTTTAAATATTTAAGTATAATAAATTACTGTAGTACTGTGATAATGTAAAAGATATCACCACTGAATGTATCACATTTTAGCGATTTTTAAATGAAATTGCATTTCAGAGTTGGAAAGTGTTTCATAATCAATGCTTTTGCATGATTGATGTTTCTTGTTTTGTTTTTTTAATAGATATATACATGATTCTTTTACAATGATGATTAGGTTCTCTGTTTTTAACAAATTTTAATACTAGGATAGATATATAAAACTTTTAGATGTACTGTTTTATGTACTGCATTGTAAAAATGTCAGGGATAATAGCTTGGGCTATCTATATTTTTAACACTTTACAACATAGATGAAAAGTGTTTTGTTCATTCTGTCTGTCTATCTGTCCGTTAGCACGATAACTGCCGTAAAAATTACTTTAACAAAATGAAATTTTAGTATGTTGTTCAGACGATCTGTGGGACCTATGGGAATATAAATGAATCATATCACCAACTTAATTTTGGATTGAACCTGGGTTGAAAAAATGAAATACACTGCACCCTATGGGACCTGATTTTTCAAACATTTTTTAAGCGAATTTAATATTCACAAATTGCTTCGAAAGTTTTAGGAAATGTTCAAATTATCCCATAAAATATATATAAAAACAATTTCAGCAACATATATTTAATAGTTTTTAAAATAAAAATTAAAATAATAATTACACCCTTGAAGAGATCACGTGGATATTGTATGAAGAGATCACATGACCCACTTCAAAATAAAATATGACATCAATCTTGTGTCAAAATCGTGATTTTTATAGTTCTTTTTAATTCATATTTAGCGTTGCATCTGTCCTAAAACCGCTTTATTTTTGTTTAAATTCTGCGCATCTACATTCTACAACAACGCAATTACAATATATTTGAGTTTAAATGATCATCAAACTTTGATTATTTCTGCAACGAAGTCTAAATTATTTAATTATTCTATATCGTCCTTTATTTGCAATGAATGAGAGAAGAATGTTCCCTTTGTTTGAAAACATGTACCCAATCTTTATTATCCTCTAAATTTGTATTGTCGAGATTTGTAACTTGTCGAAAACAACTCTTTTAGCCGAATGAAATGAGTAGATGCTCCCTTCTTTAGTTAACATAAATTTAAGTACAAATCACAACCTGCTTTAAAAAGACTCACCCCTCTCGGACAGAGGCATCATTCACAGCCTTTAATTGGATGTGACAGGTGTGGGGAGACGAGCCACCCCGGCTTAGCTACTTCCCACAGTTTAAAATGATACAGATGGAGTGACCAATGAATGACCAGAGGTGATGGGGTTGCCAGTCAGGTCTTTTACAGTACCTCAGCCGATATTTATATTCTTTCCAAGATATTGGATTTTCGTCAATGAGTCGTCATTTTCATTGATTTAGCTTCATTTTTATTCATTTGGCGATTTTTTCGTTAATTTCAACATTCCACCAAATTCGTCGCCAAAATCTCGCCAAGCTTTTTGGACGGAGAAATAAGTTATTCTTATAGCAGATAAATAACTATTGGTGTTCAAATACAAAAGTATTACTCAAAGTATCTTTTTCCACGAAGGGAACGAGCTAGATCCACGAGAATGATGTCACCCAATTTATCGCATGGTATTACATATGAAAAGTGAACATGTTTCTCAATAGGAATTTTTATTTTTTTATTTTATATGACTTTTTGATAATTTATTTGAAGAATGTGCAATATCTCGAGAGCGGATCATGTTAGCGTTCTAACATTTATGTCAATCGCTTTCTAATAAAAAATTACAGACGAAATGTCTATTTGCGTAACTTTATTAGAGCTTTTGATTTTTTGACGATTTTTTCAAAATTTCAATGGGCTGCCAGTGTTTACGGATTGTAATTTTTGTACTACATTTTGTTCGAATCGGTCCATTCGTTCGTCAGTTATCATATCCAAAGGCTCACTGACACACACACACACACACAAAAATACACAGACATCACTTCAAAAATGTTCGGTTCGTGATCAGGGATGCTTGAAACGTGCTCTCCCGTCGAAAACTCGATTTCGTATTTTCGACCCCGTCACACTACTTTCCTTATACATTATTGTATATAAGGAAAGTAATATATTCAGAGTAAAAGCCTTCATTTGCGAATTTCTCATTCATATTCTATGCTCGCGACACAGCTTTAATAAGCCGTGAAAGCTATAACCTCCTAATTACTCAATTTTGTGTTGGTGATATCCATTTTCGAAGTTTCATAACTTTATCGGAGGGAGATTTTTGTTTTTTGTTCTTGACGTGGAGTATTTACACAATAGAGTGTTTTTGTGAAATATTATTAATTGCATATTAAACTGCCTTGATCTGTTATTTGAACTAGATATTACATTCTATACATTACATGAAAATAAGTAAAAAAAACTCCATGCAGAGAAGGGAGAAAAACAGCTTTATTAAGCACAAATGTTATGACTTGTTTAAGAGGGCCGGTAAAGCTTCATCTCCTCAATATTAAATTCACCATTTTTACTTTCCCTGCAATACATGGTAATGTATAGGGAAAGTATTGGAATCATGCCGAAAATCACAACTCGAGTTTTCGACGGATCTACACGTTTCGAGACCCCTAGAATACGAAAAAACCATTTTTAGCGTGACGTCTGTGCGTGTGTCTGTGTGTCTGTCTGTCTGTCTGTCTGTCTGTCTGTCTGTGTGTATGTCTGTCTGTCTGTGTGTCTGTGTGTCTGTCTGTCTGTCTGTGCAGATTTTGTATCCACTGTAACTAAAAAACTAATCGACCGAATTTCACAAAATTTGGTAGGTAAGTCACTTGTGGGCGGGGCTAGTGCTGATTAGTTTTGGGTACGATTCGGAATAAAAGAACCCGCCTTTTTTTGCGAAATGGCCCGCAAAAGCTTGTATCCACTCTAGCTGAAAAACTAATGAACCGAATTTCACAAAATTCGGTAGATGAGTCACGTATAGGTCACTCTGGTGCTGATTAGATTTTGGTACGATTCGGAAAAAAATAACCTGCCTTTTTTTGCAAAACGGCCCGCAAAAATCTTCAAAATCTAAACTAAAGAACTTGGTATACTTAGATATATCCATTAAATGCCCGTTTAATACGTAATGTTTAACGACGAAAAGAATAAGACCAACCCCATTACACTAGGACTAGCCGTTCTCGAGATATTTTAGTTTTTCGTACTTTCCCTACGCCACCTTTGAAAATAAGCCCGGTTACCGAATGAGAACGAAATTTGAATTAAAAGTGAATTACATTTAATTGAAATAAATAGAACGTGGATATAAGTTTGCAGGGAAAGTCATGTGCTGCCCACATCAGATTTTTATGTACCCTTTTCTCAGAAATTATTAAAGTAAAAATGTTTAAGGATTATAAAAGGGATAATTTTTACACGTTTTAACAGCTCATTTGCCTACATAAAATTTTAATTTGATATAATATTTTTACTGTAATCCACTTTTCAGATAGCATTTTTTATGACATTTAATTTTCTAAAATAAATTTAAATAAATCTCTAAATCCTTATGTTAAATCGTCCAATGTTACAAAACAAATATATCATGAAAGATTAAAGTCATTTAGTTTGATAGCTATTGAGAAAAATAAATGTAAACTTATAAAATTCATGGTTTAAGAAACTAATACTTAAAGTTTATGATAGCTGAAGTGGCTGTGAAGTGATTTTGCACTGGCCTAATCATTTGATGAAAACACTCAAGAAGAATATATTTTATCGAAAAGGCTCCTTTAAAGGGGATCCCAGAGAAAAATTTTCGTAAGGTGAATTTATAAAAAAAACGTGAGATACAGATTTCAAATATGTTGTACCGGTAGATAGTTTGGAAGGAAAAAATTTACAATTTCAGTTTTCCAATATTATCTACTTTAGGGGTTGCGCACATCAAAATGTTCGATTTTCGTAATGAATGAGACAGGCTCCTTTTAAAATATGATAGAGGCTTGATATTTGGTATATGGGCCAATCATCTGATAGAAAACCAGAAGATAGTTTTTTGCCTGAAGACAAAATTAAGTTTAACAAAAATGTTCATATAGAAGGGTGGGTACTCCACACAAAAATCTTCGAAAGGTGAAATGACAGATAAAGTATGCTTCGCTATGAAATAGAAACTTCAAATTTAATGTACCGATAGATAGTTGTAAATGATGGAAGTATGCAATTTTCGTTTTCCAACATTTGGTATTCTGGGGTGTGCCGCACACTAAAATATTCGATTTGACGAACAAATGAAAAAAACCTCCTTTCCAACGCGATAGAGGCTTGAAATTTGGTATATGGGTTAAATGAACATTTTTAAAAAACTCTGTTTGTCTTGAGTTTTTATGAGATGATTGGCTCATATACCAAATATCATAATTTGATAAAAAAACACAAAATGTATGCAGTTTTTCAACAATATTCATTTAAGGGGGTGCTACACAGAAAAAAGTTTGAAAGGTAAAATTAAATAAAAAGCGTGCTTCGTGATAGGATAGCGAGTTCAAATTTGGTATACGCGTATTTCGTTAGAAAGGAAGAAAGGGTGCAATTTCATAATTCCAATATTTGCTACTTTGGGGGTTGTCACACTCCAATATATTCGATTTGCCTAATAAATGGGAAACGCATACTTTAAAATTTGATACAGGCTTGAAATTTGAAATGTAGGTTAATCATTCGATAAAAAACCCAAGGCGAATATAGTTTTTCAGAAATGTTCATTTAAGAGGGTGCTCCACATTACAACGTTCGAAACCTGAAATGATAAAACTGCATGCTTCAGTATGAGATATAGACTTCAAATTTGGTGTGCTGGTAGATAGTTTGAAAGGAAGAAGGTGAGAAACTTCAGTTTTCCAATATTTTCTTCTTTAGGGGGGTTTCGCGCACCAAAATTTTCGATTTTCCTAATAAATGTGAAATGCAAAATTCAAAATTGCATTCAAAAGTGCATTCAAAATTGTACGTTATTCAGGGGGTTGCTTAATGTGGAACCGTTGATTTTCAACGGATATTCGGCTAGTATATACTAACTAGCCCAATACACGTTGAAAATCAACGGTCTCGCAACAATGAACCCCTGAATAATGTAAATTTTTTAATAATTCGCGTTCTACATTTGTTCAGCAAATCGAATATTTCGGTGTGCAGAACCCCCAAAAGAGGAAAATATTGGGGAACTTAATTTGCCCATTTCTTCCTTTCGAACTATCTACCCTTTACACCACATTAAAGTTATCTCATCCTGAAGCATGCTATTTTATTATTTCTCCCTCCGAACGTGTTTCTGTGAATCACACCCATAAATGAACATTTTTAAAAAACTCTGTTTGTCTTGAGTTTTTATCAGATGATTGGCTCATATACCAAATATCAAGCCTCTATCACATTTAAAAGGAAGCGTGCCTTAGTGTGCAACACCCCTTAAGGTAGCAAGTATTGGAAACTTGAAATTCCACACTTTCTTCTTTTCAAACTATCTACCCGTATACGAAATTTGAAGTCTCTATCCTATCGTGAATCATGTTTTATCCATCACTTCACGTTTCGAGCGTTTTTCTGTGTAGCAGCTCGGTAATGAACATTTTCATCAAACCATATTCATCTTCGTTTTTTCGTCAACTAGTTAGCCCATATACTAAATTTCAAGCCTCTATCACAATGTAAAGGAGGCGTTTTTCATTTGTTCGCTAAATCGAACATTTTAGTGAGCGGCACCCCCCTACAATAGCAAATGTTGGAAAACTGAAATTGCACACTTTCTTCCTTTCCCACTGTTTACCAGTACACCAATTTTGAAGTATGTATCTCATCGCGAAACATGCTTTTCTAGCATCTCATCTTTCGAATGTTTTTGTGTAGAAAACCCACCCCCTTAAAGATACATTTTTGAAAAACTCTATTCTTCTTGTGATTTCTATCAGATAATTCGCCCATATACCAAACGTCAAGCCTCTATCACGTTTTCAATGAAGCGCTTTTCCTTTATTCCGAAAATCGAGCATTTTGGTGAGCGGCACCCCTTAAAGTAGAAAATATTGGTAAACTGAAATTGCACACTTTCTTCCTTCCAAAGTATCTACCCTTACACCAAATTTGATATCTCTATCTCATCCCGAAGCACGGTTTTTTATCAATTCACTTTTCGAACGTTTTTCTCTGCAGCACCCCTTTAAACGAGCATTTTTGAAAAACTATATTAGTCTTGGGTGTTTTCGTTAAATGATTAGCCCATATACCAAATTTCAAGCCTCTATCAAATTTTAAAGGAGCCTTCTCACATGTGTTCGGTAAATCGAACATTTTGTGTGCGGCACCCCCTTAAGTAGAAAATACAGGGAAATCTGAAATTGCACACTTTCTTCCTTTCAAACGGTTTACACATACACTAAATTTGAAGTCTCTATCTCATGGTAAAGTATGCTTTCCTATTATTTCACTTTTCGAGAATTTTGGTGTGGAGCACCCCCTCTAGAGAGCGTTTTCGAAAAATTCTATTTTTTAGGGGGTTTATCGAACGAACGAGCTGTGTACCAAATTGCAAGTCTCTATCTATTGGGGAAGTGCCTATAAAAGCGTGAAAGTCGGACAGACACACGGACACTTAGCAATTACTATATACAAGGCCCACTCAATAAGTCTCCTGTCTAACTAAGAAAAACATTTTTTTTTAGAAAATCGACTTTATTCATCAACATACTCTACTTCAAGAGTGATACATTCATTCCAACGCTGCTCTAACTTTTCAATGCCTTTTTTGTAGAACGATTTGTCTTTGCTCTCAAAATAGGCCTCAGTTTCGGCAATCACTTCTTCATTTGAGCCAAATTTATTTCCCTGTAGCATCTTTTTGATGTCTGCAAAAAGCCAGAAGTTGCTGGGAGCCAGATCTGGAGAGTACGGTGGGTGAGGAAGCAATTCGAAGCGTATTCATATAATTTAACCATCGTTTCCATCGACTTATGACACGGGGCATTGCCTTGACCAACTGTCCTACCGTGCTGAAAACACCGGTTCTTGTTAGATCACCGAAGTCAAGCAGCATCAGGCGCGGTAAGCACTTGAGTGGGTGACCACCTGGGAACACCGCGTGCTTTTGGCATATTTCGGGCGCGGTAGCCCGGTGGTTTGCGCGCTGAATTTGCACGCTGCCACAACTGTCCCCGTGTTCATGCGGAGTACGATCACGTTAAGCATGTGGGTCCCTAAGTCCTTCCGAGAGGTTGGTGGTAGGGGAAGGAGGGTACGGTCCATGTGGATGCTTCCCCCACTGTGTTCCGGTCTAAATTGTCTGGCACTTCCTGGCCGTCCAAGCAGTTACCTTACACCTTTATGGTACCGGTCGACCAAATGGTTGCTCATGTCCTTTGGATGAGTCGGGCGGTCTGGGTCTTCAACAGCTTTCTGATAGGTCGGACGGTCTGGGTCTCAACAACAACAACAACTGGGCATTATCTTGGTGGAACAGCACTTTTTTCTTTTGCACGTGAAGCCGTTTTTCCTTGATTTCTACACTCAATCGATCCAATAATGCCATGTAATATTCACTATTGATAGTTTTACCTTTCTCAAGATAGTCTATGAACAAAATACCATGCGCGTCCCAAAATACGGATGCCATGACCTTGCCAGCTGACTTTTGGGTATTGGGTCGCTTTGGATGACTTTCACCGGCTTCTGTCCACTCAGCTAACGATCTTTTTGATTCAGGTGTGTAGTAATGTGTCCGTTTTTCATCCATTGTCACATACCGACGAAAGAAATCCTTCTCTCGCTTGAACAGCTCCAAACAGCTCTCTGAATCGTCGACGCGTTGTTGTATTTGGTCCGGTGTGAGCAAACGCGACACCCACTTCGAATGCAACTTACGCATGCTCAAATTTTCGTGTAAAATTGTGAGCACACTACCTTCTGATATCTTTAATGTGTCAGCTCTATCAACTTCACTTTACGGTCTTTCAAACTATTTTCTGGACTTTTTTATATTTTCCGGAACAACAACCAGTTTAAGGTGACCAGAGAGTTCAGCATCATCGGTGTTTGTACGACAGCGTTTAAATTCAGTATATCAGTCAATAATACAGTATTGTGGCAATTAATTGTGAAATGTCATTTTTTTCGTTTTATCACATGTAAGCTTAGGAAGAAGCACTCCAAATTAGCTCAGAGTTCAAATTGCAGTTATTATCAAAGTAGCAGGTGTTCGTATACACCTGGTAAGTAGCAGTTGATCAAATTCCTCCGCCAGGTGGCAGGTGTTCCGCAGTGGTAGTTTCTCAGTTGTTGCGGGGCTCATTAGCGTCATTGATATCAGCGCGGAAACACGAGCTAAAGTGATTGCGCTTAGAGAACACACTTCTAAGACGTTCGAGGAAATAGGTAAAATATGTGGAGTGAGTACAGCAAGTGTCGGGAGGATCTGGAAGCGGTTTCAGGAAGCAGGAAATGCTGGAACCAACCGCTCTGGAAGATGCGGCCGAAAAAGATCAACTTCGACTCGTGACGACAAAACTTTACATCGAATGAGTGTTAAAAATCCTCGATTAACCAGTTTTGACCTGTCTAAGTCCATGGTGGCAGCCGGTGTTGATATTGCACCTTCAACAGTGCGATACAGGCTGTTAGAACGCGGACGGAGAGCACGTCGACCGTACAAGAAGCAGGTTCTGACGCTTCGCATGAAGAAAAAAAGGTTGGAATGGGCACGGAAATACAAAACATGGACTGAGAAGGACTGGGAGAAAGTTCTCTTTTCTGACGAAACACATTTTGTGGTTCAGGGATTTAGATCTATGTTCGTGAGAAGGAGCCAAGGAGAACCTCTCAATCAGCACCACATCAAGTACCCAAGCATCCGCCCAAAAAGATGTTTTGGGGTTGTTTCAGCGTTTTGGGGACAGAATATCTTGTTCCCGTAGAGGGAATGATGAACAGTGCCAGTTACGAAGTCATATTGACCCGAAAAGTGCTTCCAACCATGGCTAAACTGTGGCCGAACGGAGATTGCGTTTTCCAACAAGACAGCGCGCCATGTCACACTTCGAAGTGAATCAAAAATTTCTGCTCAAAAAAAAATATTACCGTACTGGATTGACCCGGGAATCCACCAGACTTGAATTCCATAGAAAATTTGTGGGCTATTGTCAAAAAACGGCTTCACAAATTTGACTGTACGACGATGGACAAGCTAATTTCGGCCGTTATTGACATATGGTTCAGAGACGTTGAAATTAAAACTACATGTGCTAGTATAGTACATTCCATGCCGAAACGTGTCTGTGATGTTATAAAATCTCGGGGCGGTCATATCACTTATTAGTTTTAAATGTATCCATAGAAAACTTGAATAAAACTGAATTTTATAAAAAAAAACTGCATTTCTCAATTAATTGCCACAATACTGTAGTTGATTTCCCTGGTGCAGAGTCTTCATAACGCTTATCAAGACACTGTTTGGCTTCAACAGTATTTTTCCTCCATCAAAAAACAATACTTAATCAACACACGAAATTCTTTTTTATCCGTTGTTTTAAAAATTACAAAACAGGGGTCACTAAAACCACTGTAACCTATAAACTAATTGTCAGAATGTCATGAAAGTTTGACATACATCGTTTGAAGGTTGGTACTATCCAGAAATTGTATGGGTCTGTCAACAGTGTTGCCATATATGTGTCAGACCGGAGACTTATTGAGTGAAGTCTTACTAGCCGAATACCTTTGAAAATCAACGGTCTCACAATACGCAACTCCTAATAATGGGAATTTTAAATATTTCGCGTTCCACATGTATTCAACAAATCGAATATTTTAGTATGCAGAACCCCCTAAAGAAGAAAATATGGGAAAACTTAAATTTCGCACATCTTCCTTGCGAGCTATCTACTCATACAGGAATTAAAGTCTCTATCTCATCGCGAAGCATTCTATTTTATCATTTTCCCTTTCAAATGTTTTTCTGTGGAGCACACTCATAAATGAACATTTTTGAAAAACTCTGTTCCTCTTGTGGTTGTTATCAGATGATTGCCCCATATACCAAATATCAAGTCTCTATCATGTTTAGAGGAAAGCGTGTCTCATTTATTCGGAATATCGAATATATCGGTGTGCGGCACCCCTTAAAGCAGCAAATATTGGAAATCTGAAATTTCGCATTTTCTTCCTTTCCAACTATCTACCCGTACACCAAATTTGAGTTCTCTATCCTATCACGAAGCATGTTTTTTCTATCACTTCACCTTTCGAAAGTGTTTCTATGTAACACCCCCCTTAAATGAACTTTTTTGAAAAACCGTATTCATCATGGGGATTTTTATCAAATGATGAGCCCATATACTAAATTTCAAGCCTCTACCACATTGTAAAGGTGGAGTTTGTCATTTGTTCGGCAAATCGAATATTTTAGTGAGCGGCACCCTCTACAACTGCAAATGTTGTAAAACTGAAATTGCACACTTTTTCCCTTTCCAACTACTTACCTGTACACCAAATTTGAAATCTCTATCTCATCAGAAGTATTCTCTATCTCTCTCGAAGTATGCTTTTTCTATCATTTCACATTTCGAATGCTTTTGAGTGCTGTTCCCACCCCCTCAAATATACATGTTTGAAAAACTCTATTCTGATTGGGTTTACTATCAGATGATTCGCACATATACCAAATATCACGTTTGAAAAGGAGCGTTTCTCCTTTATTACAAAAATCAAATATTTTGTGTGCGGCACCTCTTAAAGTGGAAGATATTGGAAAACTGAAATTGTACACTTTCTTCTTTTCAAACTTTCTACCGGTACACCAAATTTGAAATATCTATCTCATCCCGAAGCATATTTTTTAACCAATTCACCTTTCAAACGTTTTTCTCAGTAACACCGCTTAAAGGAACATTTTTGAAAAATTATATTCGTCTTGGGTGTTTATTAAACGATTAGCCCATATACCAAATTTCAAACCTCTATCAAATTTTAAAGGAACAGTTTCTCTTTTATTCGGTAAATCTAACATTTTGGTGTGCTGCACCCCCTTAAGTAGAAACTATAGGAAATGTGAAATTACACACTTTCTTCCTTAGGCCAACGACCGTACCGTGCTGAAAACACCGGTTCTCGTTAGATCACCGAAGTCAGGCAGCATCGGGCGCGGTTAGTACTTGGGTGGGTGACCACCTGGGAACACCGCGTGTTGTTGGCTCTTTTCGGGCGCGGCAGCCCAGTGGTAAGCGCGCGATTCTCGCCGCTGCCAGAACTGCCGCAGTGTTCATGCGGAGTACGATCACGTTAAACATGTGGGTCCGTAAGTCCTTCCGAGAGGTTGGTGGTAGGGGAAGGAGGGTTCGGTCCCTGTGGATGCCTCCCCCACTGGGTTCCGGTCTAAATTGGGTGGCACTTCCCGGCCGTCCAAATAGTTACCTTACACCTTTCTGGTAGGTCGGACGGTCTGGGTCTCAACAACAACAACACTTTCTTCCTTTCGAACGGTTTACCCATACACGAAATTTGAAGTGTCTATCTCATCGCAAAGAATTTTTCTCTATTATTTCACTTTTCAAACGTTTTGATGTGCGGAACCCCTCATAATTACAAATATTGGAATTTTTCTAATGCACACTTTTTTTTTACGGTAAACTGAAGAAAATGACGGTAAACTGAAATTGCACATGCTCTCCCGTTCAAACTATCTACCCATACATAAAATTTAAAGTCTCGATCACATTTCGAAGCATGGTTTCTCGTCATTTCACCTTTCAGACGTATCTCTCTAGAGCACCCCCTGGAACGAACATTTTTTAAAAACTCATTTGTCTTGGGAGTTTTCATTAAATGATTAGCCCATATACCAAATTTTAAGCTTCTATCAATTTTTAAAGCGAGCGTGTCTCATTTGTTCGACAAATCGAACATTACAGTTCGCGGTATTCCCTAGAATAGCAAATATTGAAAATCTGAAATTGCGCACTTTCTTCCTTTGGCACTTCACTTGACAACTTTCTTCACTTGACAATTAATATATAAGAATAGATAGATTTCCAAGTGTCCGTCTGTCTGTCTGTCACGCATTTTTAGGCACTTCCTGAATAGATAGAGACTTACAATTTGGTACACGGATCGATCGTTCGATAACCCCCCCCCGGAAAAAATAGAGTTTTTCGAAAACGTTCTCTAGAGATGGGGGAGGGGAGTGCTCTACACCAAAATGTTCGAAAAGTGAAATGATAGAAAAGCATACTTTGCCATGAGATAGAGACTTCAAATTTAGTGTATGGGTAAACCGTTTGAAAGGAAGAAAGTGTGCAATTTCAGATTTCTAATATTTTCTACTTCAGAGGGTGCCGAACACCAAAATATTCGATTTACCGAATAAATAAGAAACGACTCTCTTAAAATTTGATAAAGGCTTGAAATTAGGTATATGGACTAATCATTTGATGAAAACTCACAAAACAAATATAGTTTTTCTAACACATTCGTTTAAGGGGGTGCTTCAAAGGAAAACTTTCGAAAGGTGAATTGATAAGAAAACATTCTTCGGGATGGGATAGAGATTTGAAATTTGGTGTACGGGAAAATAGTTTGGAAGGAAGAAATTTTACAATTTCAATTTTCCAAAATTTTCTACTTTAGGGGGGGTGTTGCATACAAAAATATTCGATTTACAGAATGAAGTTGAAACACTCCTTTTAGAATGTGATATAGGCTTGATATTTGGTATATGCGCAAATCATTTAATAGAAAACCCAAAAATAATGGAGTCTTTAAAAAATGTATATTTAAGGGGGTGGGTACTCCACAGAGAAAAAATTCGAAACGTGGAATGATAGAAAAAACGTATTTCGCGATGAGTTAGTGACTTCAAATTTGGTAACAGGGTAGATTGTCGGAAAGGAAAAATGTGTGCAATTTCAGTTTTCCAACACTTGCTACTTTAGAGGATGCCGCACTCTACAAATTTCGATTTGACGAACAAATGAAAAAAGGCTCCTTTACAATGTGATAGAGGCTAGAAAGTTAGTATATGGACTAATCATTTGATAAAAGAACCTATGATTATTACGATTTTTCAAAAATGAACATTTAATGGGGTGCAATACAGAAAAACGTTCGAAATGTGAAGTGATAGAAAACATGCTTCACGATAGGATAGAGATATCAAACTTGGTGTACAGGTAGATAGTTTGAAAGGAATAAAGTATGCAATTTCAGATTTCCAATATTTGCATTTTTAGGGGGTACCAAACACCAATATGTTCGATTTTCGGAATAAATGAGGCATGCTTCCTTTTAAATGTGATAGAGCCTTAATATTCGGTATATGGGCCAATCATCTGAAAAAAAAAACGCAAAACTTGCAGAATTTTTCAAAAATGTTTATTTATGAATGTACTTCACAAATAAACGTTCGAAAGAGGAGATGATAAAATAGTATGCTTAGGGATCAGATAGTGACTTTAATTTGGTGTACATGTAGATAGTTCGAAAGGAAGACGTGCGCAATTTAAGTTTTCCAATATTTTCTTCTTTAGGGGGTTTTGCACACTAAAATATTCGATTTGCAGAATAAATGTGAAACGCGCATTATTAAAACAAGAAAGATCAATCAAGCTTAAAGCATTGATTATGAAACACTTTCCAACTTCAATGCAATTTTATTTAAACATCTCTTAAATGCAATACATTCCTAAGTAATATTTTAAAACTTATCACAATACTATAGTAATTTATTATATTTGAAAACATTAAGCTTCATCGGAAAAAATGAACTTCATTCAAAGAACGGCATTGAAATATAAATTGCCTGATTTAAACATCTCTAAAATGTGATACATTCCTCTGTAATATTTTTAAAATCATCATAATACTACAATAATTAATTATATTTGAAAACATCATCGAAAACAACTGACATTCATTCAAATGACGTCATAGAAAAAATAACACGCCTGGCTCTCTCTATAAAATCAGCATTTCATTCATCACAATACTATAATAATTTATTTTATTTAAAAATTAAGACCATGGAGTTACAAGTAATTAAACTCTACGCTTAAAACTTCATCGAAAAATATCGTCCTTCTCTTTGTAAAATCAATGAATATTTCATTCATATCAGCTATGCAGACTCCATGAGCTAAATACTTTTGCGTTAAAGAAATACAGCAATTCTTATGCAACTAATCCTACGTATTTTGCTGTTTGCATTTTACATAAGTGAGAAATAGGCTTCGTGGTTGAAATAATCAAATTTGGATGATCATTTAAACTCAAATATATTGTCATTGCGTTGTTTCAGTATCTATGCACAGAATGTAAGCAAAAATAAAGAGGTTTTAGGACGGATACAACACTCAATATGAATTACAAAAAACTTTTAAAATCACGATTTTGAGACAAGATGGATGCCATATTTTATTTTGAAGTGGGTCACGTGATCTTTTGTTATCATGGTCACGTGATCGTTTCATATAAGAGGTGTAATTATAATTATAATTTTTATTTAAAAAAACTACTGAATATATTTTGCTGAAATTTTTTTTTATATATTTTATGGAATAATTTGAATATTACCTAAAATTTTCGAAGCAGTTTGTGAATTTTAAATTCGCTCAAAAAATGTTTGAAAAATTAGATCCCATAGGGTTCAATGTATTTCAATTCATTTTTTCAACCTGGGTTCAATCCAAAACTAATTGGGTGATATTATGCATTTATATTCCCATGGGTCCTACAGACCGTCTAAACAACATACGAAAATATCATTTTGATTACGTCATTTTTACGGCAGTTATCGTGCTAACGGACAAACAGACAGACAAACAGACAGACAGAATGAACAAAGTCATAAACACTTTTCAACTTTGTTGTAAAGTGTTAAAAATGACAATATTCAGAAGTTGCTTATTGCCAGACAAATGATTTCCAGCGAGTATTCGGCTAGTATATACTAATTAACAAAGTGTCCGTCTGTCTGTCTGTCACGCTTTTTAGTCGCTACCCGAATAGATAGAGGCTTGTAATTTGGTACATAGGGTCGATCGTTCGATAAAACCCACTAGAAAAATCGAATTTTTCCAAAATATTGTATAGAGACGTTGCCCTACACCAACACGTTCGAAAAGTGAAATGATATAAAAGCCTACTTTGTGATGAGATAGAGCTTTCAAATTTGGTGTACGAGTAAACCGTTCGAAAGGAAGAAAGTATGAAATTTCAGATTTTCAATATTTTCTACTTTAGGGGGTGCCGCACGCCAAAATGTTCGATTTTCCGAATAAATGAGAAATGACTCTTTTAAAAGTTGATAGAAGTTTGAAATTTGGTATATTAGCTAATCATTTAATTGAAACGCCCAAGACGAATATCTTTTTTCAAAAATGTTCGATTAAGAGGGTTGCTCCAAACAAAAACGTTCGAAAGGTGAATTGAAAAAAAAAACATGCTCCAGGAAAGAGATAAAAATTTCAAATTTGGTGTACAGGGTAGACTGTTTGGACAAAAAAAAACTGAACCATTTTAGTTTTCCAATATTTTCCAATTTATGGGATGCCGCACACCAAAATGTTCAATTTTCGGAATAAAGGCGAAACGCCCCTTTTAAAACGTGATAGAGACTTGATATTTGGTATATGGCCAAATCATCTGATTGCAAACACAAGAAGAATAGTGTTTTTTTTAAATGTATATTTAAGGTGGTGGGTACTCCACAAAATACATTCGAAAGTTAAAATGATAGAAAACGCATGCTTGACGATGAGATAATGATTTCAAACTTGGTATACGGCAAATACTTTGGCAGGAATAATGTGTACAATTTTAGTTTTCCAAAATTTTCTACTTTAGGGGGTATTGCACACCAGACTGTTCGATTTTCGGAATAAAGGAGTAACGTCCCTTTTAAAACGTCATTGATGCTTGATTTTTGATGTATGGTCGAGTCATTTGATGGAAAATACAAAGTGAATTGAGTTTTTCAAAAGTGTATATTCAAGGGGGTGGGTACTCCACACAAAACATTCGAAAGGTGAAATCATAAAAGAAGCTTGCTCCCCGATGAGATACAGACTACAAATTTGGTGTATGGGTGAATAGTTGGAAAGGAAGAATGTGTGCAATTTCAGTTTTCCAATATTTGCTATTGTGGGGTGCCGCTCACTAAAATTTTCGATTTACCTAACAAATAAAAAATGCCTCCTTTACAATATGATAGAGGCTTGAAATTTAGTATATGGGCTAACCATTTGATAAAAACCCCAAGATGAATACGGTTTTGAAATGACGATTTTGAAAATACGGTTACAAAATTGTTCATTAAGGGGGTGCTACACAGAAAAACATCCGAAAGGTGAAGTGATAGAAAAACATGCTTCACGGTAGGATAGGGACTTCACATTTGGTGTACGAGTAGATAGTTTGAAAGGAAGAAAGTGTTAAATTTCAGATTTCCAATATTTGCTACTATATTAGTGTAAGGGGTGCCTCACACAAATATGTTCGATTTTCCGAATAAATGGGTCACTCTTCTGTTTAAATGCAATAGAGGCTTGATATTTGGTATATGGGTCAATCAGCTGATAAAGAACCCAAGACGAACAGATTTTTTCAAAAATATTCATTTATATGTGTGTGCTTCACAGAAAAATGTTCGAAAGCTGAAATGATAAAATTTTATGCTTCGAGATGAGACAGAGATTTTAATTTGGTGTACTGGTAGATAGTTCGAACGGAAGAAGTGCGGAACTTAAGTTTTCTAATATTTTCTTCTTTAGGGAGTTCTGGACATCAAAATATTAGATTTGCTGAATAAATGTGAAACGCTAATTATTCAAAAATTTACATTATTCAGAGGTGTTGCTTATTGTAAGACCGTTGATTTTCAACGGGTATTTCGCTGGTAAATATATAATTCTGAGTCGATTTTTGATTTTTTTTGGTCCCCTTAAGTTTGTAACATTAACTGCATTTCAAAATAATCCAAATATTATGAAAAAGAAAACTACAACAACGTAAATAAGCACAAATAATACGATATTGCAGCATACTATTTTCAGATTGCGCTGTATATCCCTTCGTCAATGCAAAAGAACCAATAAGTCTGAAGTCCAAAAAAGAAATGAGTGCAAATAAGAGAAGCAGAGGAGGTTATAGGCATAATTCCTTGTCGAGATGTTCCTGTTGTGTTTTTGCGCACGGAAATCTAGTGTTGAAGACCCAGACCAAACGACCAAACCTAAGGCTTGTGGTAGCTTAATGTGTAACCGGACGGAAATCAAGTGTGTTACTTATCTTTCAGATTGGATGGACTGTTCTTCATAGTGCTTTTTGATTGTCTCTCTCTCTTAATCTAGGTTTTGGGTATTTTGAACGTTTGATACATTGGAGTAGTAATATTATTTGCTTGAATATTAATGAATATTTAATATTAGGTTACCTATATGTTGATGAAGTAGGAGTCCTAATCCACGTACCCTATATTTTTATGAGTGTATGGTTTAAATAAATATTCTGTGGGGGCTGGTGCATAGCCGTCCTGGCAGTGGTGCGGGTTTCCCGGTTGGTTTCTATGCGGGCAGTACTCCATCGGCGTTCCTCTCCGTTTGCGGTTGGCCTCGCTTGGCGGAGTGGTGGTCTGCTTTCCCCTTGGTGTCCCGGGCGGCGCGAGCTGTGTGATGGAGTCGTCAGTTTTCTTCGTCTGATGGGTTCGGGTGGATCTTTGTCGGACTTTGTGTTGGGGATCAATTTTCTTTCCAACCTGGTAAATAGATGCTCTAAACCATAGACTAATATATACAGATATGTCACTCTCGATTTCGCAGCGTCCTCAGAGATGGACCAAAATGCGAGTTGGCGCTCTTAGCGATGGTCTCGTTTGGTTTTTGAGCGCTTGGCGATGGTCTGGTTTAGTTTCCAAGGTAATTTTTAATGTTATAACCCTGTAGCATGCATTGCAGCGTGGTTTGAGTAACGTGCAAAAGGATTATTTGTTAAGTGATTAGATTATTTCAAGACATGGATTGACAAAAGAAAACTGATTGCGTTACAGGGTATGTAATTTATTTTTATTAAAATTGAAATAATATTAGTTATCATCATCCTATATACGTGTTCATTATAAGTATACACGTGTTCATAAGTATACACGTGTTCATAAGTATACACGTGTTCATAAGTATACATGTGCTCATCATACGAAATTAGTAGTGTGCTATTACTACCGATCAACCTAAATTCTAAGAGGTAGTGGTATAATTAGTTAAAAAATGTTTCCGTATTTTTATAAACTCTATAATAATTGATATTTGGATAGCTTTTTCTTAGAGCTAATTAAATTGAATGTGATATTGTATGTGTATATATTTATGGAAAATTTTTATTAAGTGCCTTATGGTGAAAAATTCCCCCCACCCCCGGGTAATTAATGATTCAGTTCCACAACTTTGATGGTGCATTTATGTAAATTTGATATTTACTATGAGAATATTTTTATATTAAAAAAAAGTCTATTATCAATATCCTAAAACAAATTAAAGTACAAGTAATTTAGCAATCAACACGCTAGTATACCTTTTAGACTGAAAATATTACATTCATATATATATATATATATATTCATAAAATATTACATTCATATTTATATAATATTTCAGTCTTTTGAGTATGTTAGCTTGTAATTTTTTGTGCATTATGTTTTACAGTGAGGCAATGCAATGCGTCTATTTTTTAATCCATTTTATTAATATTTGAATTAAATATATAACTATGTTTATTTAAATTTACTTAAACCAATGAATATATTTATATTGCAGATTAATGTATTTTTAAATCCTGATCATTTCTATAGTTTCAAAAATTATAAAAGTACAGTCCCGTATATTTTTTCCAGTCCGCTTTTGAAAAAAAAATTCGCCAAGTGAGCGATAACGGGCCAAATCTGGCAGACGTACTTTGTTTATATCGTAGTTCAGTTCGTCCAACTCACGAGCGCTAGTGTCTATGCTGCATCCCATTTTAAAAATGTTGCCATAGGGTCCTATGAGAGTGAGCCTTCTGAATATAGTATTCTGTGCTTTAAACTTTCGGGTGAGTCCCCGTCCTCGGTCTGGGCCATACAGGTCTTGGGTATATAGCCCCCTGTGCTTCTTCCTCTTGCTCCCATTCCTCTTCTGGACTTCGAGGTTGTTAGTTCTCTTGCACTAACGAAAGGGATCCAGTGTAACCTCGAAACAAATGTATGCTGCTTTATTGTGTTATCTATGCTTTGTTTGTGCTTGTTACTCTAGATTGCCTTATCCTTCACTTAAAGTATATTTTACTTATGGAATTCAACATATTAAATGAAGTTTCAAATGAATATGAATTTCATATGTAATGTTGTACGATAATTTGAAATTATTGTGTATATAAGGAAAGGAAAACGAATTTGAGTCTGTAAAGGGAAAAGAAATGTCCTGCCCACATCAACTTTTTCTACTTGTGAAAAAGTTCCCCATACATTATTTATGAAAATAGCTAATACCGTAATTCGGAATATTTTACCATTTCTACTACCGCACATAAAAACACACATAACTTGTACTTGGAAAAAAGAAAATTTATCCTCCACAGAGATATAAAAACACACATAAAGCATCAGCAGATGCTCGTACATTATTATATCAGCGGGTGTCAGCACTCCCCCAACCCATCCCTGAAGTGGCTTGCCTCCTGGGAGGAATTAAAATATTTCATGAGAAATGAAAACATTTTTGCGCGCATAATATATAAAATCAAGCAGAAAAGTATTCTGGTAAAATGGAACAAATTGAAAAGTCTGATATTAAATTTTGAGTGTGCGATATACGGTTTAATTTTGTTGCGGGGGATTATAATATTGGGTTGAACGAGGAGCGACATATTTGTGAATTGAAAACGTTTTTGTAACGGCATGATTGTGCAGCATAAAATACAGCTAATGTAATTTGTTCGGTATTTTATGCAAATGTCATTTTTAAAGCGTCCTAGGAATTGAAAGTTTTTATAATTATTTTTGTAAGTGTAGATTCTGTAAGTATATTTTTTATGTCATCAATATATTCCGGGTTTCTAAGAAAATCCTTAAGCATCGGAATAACATTTTATGGTCAATAGGAAGAACTTTTTATGAATTAATACGTTTGGCCTATCTATAGTAAAGTGACCGTGTCCAATCGAATAAAATAGAGTGTATCACATCTAGTGGAAAATTTAAAGTTTAAGATAACGGCCTCGATAACAAAGCGACACAAACGAATAAAAAGGCAAATTACAAAGGTTTATAGTTTGTCTAAATAGCAGGAAATGACAATAAAACTGTTGCTAAAATCATTTATTCTTTCGATTCAGACCGTCCGAGCTACTTGAATATGTAAGACAACTGTTTTGATTGCCAGCACAATGCCACGCAATTTAGTTCGGAACTCAGGGAAGGTGACATCCACAGGCCTCCCTCTCTCTACCACCACCCTTCTCCCTCTACCACCACCCTTCTCCCTCTACAACCACCCTTCTCCCTCTACCACCACCCTTCTCCTTCTATCATCACCCTCTCGAAGGAAGATTCAGACACATATATTTAACATGCCAGTACTACTTGTGAACATGGGAACAGTTTGGGCAGAGATGGGAATCGAATTCAGATCCTTCGAGTCCAATCCCTGTGCCTTAACCACGGGACTGTTTGGCCCCGAATTCATACATTTAACACAATAAGGTTGTTGTAGAATGCCTGGCCTATCCAAGAATACTAAAACAAAGAACACTTACATACACAGGTATCGAATGTACCAAATGCCCTCAGACAACAACAATGCACAATCGAATTCACAAAATAATATTACCGCGTACGTTGGCAAACATTACAGGTGTCACAGTGTTATATAGGTCCTGATGATACGGCTTTCTGACAATTATTTATTGCCTTACATATACATGGTTTGTTCGTTCCTGGCGTTGATTCCTACTCATTAGATAATGGTTTATAACTTTGTAATTGGTTTTCTCGTCTATCTCGCTTTGTTGACGAGTTTGTTATTCCAAATTTTTAATTATCAGCTAAGTGCGCTGCAATCCTTTTTACTCTCTCTGGCATGGTGACTTTACTAAGGATATCTAACGTGTACTACTTTGACCTTTTCTTGAGACGTTATTTGAGTGCTAAAGAAGCTTTTTAGGAACTCTGTATAATGTCTATGTTGTGAAATAAAACTCGAAATTCAAATTATACAAATGTACATGACGGTCTATGTAGCACCTCACAGTTATTGATTAAGAAATGGACAAAGCAAACTCGAATTGTCAAAGTCCAGAGAAATCCGGGGAAAGTATCGACGAAAAGCAACTGCATCTATTATATTTACAAAGTCAATATTTCATAAGCCTAAGATTGGGGATTGTGTTTGTACTTTCAATATAACCCTCAGTTGTTTTCCACTTATTACTTTCCTTATATACATAATGTATAAGGAAAGTATTGTGACGGGGTCGAAAATTCGAATTCGAGTTTTCGACGGGAGAGCACGTTTCAAGCATCCCTGATCACGAATCAAACATTTTTGAAGTGATGTCTGTGTGTGTGTATGTGTGTGTGTGTGTGTGTGTGAAAGTATGTGTGTGTGTGTGTGTGTGAAAGTATGTGTGTGTGTGTGTGTGTGTGTGTCAGTGAGTCTGTGGAGACGATAACTGACGAACGAATGGACCGATTCGAACCAAATTTGGAACAAAAATCACAATCCGTAAACACTGGAAGCCTATTGTTTTTATACGTAATCGAATGTTCAGAACCCCCCTAAATTTTCGAATAAAATTTTGAAAAAATCGTCAAAAAATCAAAACCGCTAATAAAGTTACGCAAATAGACATTTCTTATGTAATTTTTCATTAGAAAACGATTGGCATAAATTTTAGAACGCTAACATGAACCGTTCTCGAGATATTGTACATTTTTCAAAAAAATTATGAAAAAGTCACATAAAAAAAAAAATTCCTATTGAGAAACATGTTCACTTTTCATATGTAATACCATGCGATAAATTGAGTGACATCATTCTCGTGGATCTAGCTTGTTCCATTCATGAAAAAATATACTTTGAATAATACTTTTGTATTTAAACGCCAATAGTCATTTATCTGCTGTAAGAATAACTTTTTTCTTAGTGCATAACGCTTGGCGAGATTTTGGCGGCGAATTTGGCGGAATGTCGCCAACTTGGCGAATTTTTTGAAATGTTGCCAAATTAATGAAAATCTCGCCAAATGGATAAAAATGATGCTAAATCAATGAAAATGACGACTAATTGTCGAAAATTCAATATCTTGGAAAGAATATTAGTATCTACTATAAGAAAAACCTATTTTTTTACTGTAAAAGTAGTAAATTCATGACATTATATAAGGAAAGTCATGTGTTGCCCACATCAGATTTTTTTGTGTAGGCTGCAAGATACAAAATCCCCCCCTACTTAACGTCATTTGTTACTCTATCAAATTTGTAGTGCAATTTTATTGTTCCAACAAATGTCAATCGTCTTTCAAAATTCGTCCAAAATCAGCCAATCGTCTCATAGATGGAACAATATTTTTAAGGACGTGGTTTGTTAAGGCGAACTTGTAATGTAAGATGTTTCGCGTGGAAAAACAAGCGAGTTGGAAACTCAGTTAAATATTTAGCAAAATTTGACTCTTAAATATACAGACTGTCGCAACAGCGACCAGCGGTTTGTTTGAAAATTTCTTTTAGATCTTTTCGATGATGTTAAGATGGAAACTTTACTGCAATATTTTCGATCGCTAAGGAATCGATTTCGCAAAAATCCTTCTGATTGGCATTCCATTTAATAACTAAAAATATAATTTAGAATTTGAAATAATCTCCATGAGGTGTTTCCTATCAAGAGCTAACAAACATCTGAACCACATTTCATGGTTGTACATCGCTTAGATTTTTCGCTACAGACACAAACACACAAACAAACAGACACACAGATAAACAGACAGATGTCTTCTTTTATTTTTATAGATGATGTTACTTTAGAGTCATAAACTTATCAGTTACAAGCAAAAATCTGTACCATATTTCGTAATGATTTTGAGTTAAAATAGTTGTCACAATAAAGCTTCAAAAATATAAATTATTTTACTTAATTACAAAATAAATGTGGCATCTTATATTTTTACTTTCCTTATATACATAATGTATAAGGAAAGTATTGTGACGGGGTCGAAAATTCGAATTCGAGTTTTCGACGGAAGAGCACGTTTCAAGCATCCCTGATTACGAATCAAGCATTTTTGAAGTGATGTCTGTGTGAAAGTCAGTCGCGGCCGATAAGGGGCGTCGCGAGTACGCGCGACACCATTGAGTAAACACCTCAAATTATTTTTTTAGTTATACAGATTTATTACAATTTCTATTGAAAAAATCTAAATTTTTGTTCAATTAAATCGAGAATTATTAAAAATAAGTTATAAAATATGTCACTAGATGGCAGCACTAAAGTTTCCTTCAGAGAAAGCAGAATCGCGAAAACTGTACTGCATACAATTTTCAACACATAAGGGGAAAATACAGGGATATTTTATAAAGCCGCGTCCCTAACGTCGGCATTTCGAGAGTAAACGAAAGGTATAGGAACAATATTAGAAATTTGGCGTGAAAAAAAACAGACATGCAAGAATTAAACAGTAGATTGTGTCGCGTTCTGGGCGCGGAGCTAGCCAAAGAGAAATAGAAGAGTAGGAAAACATGAAGAGGGACTTCTCAAATTGGCTCAGTTTCGCTAATTTGGCCTCAATTTTTTACATTTAAGAATGCGTTTGTTCTCTTTCTCGTCTGTTTAATAAATTTGGAAGTTCAAATAAACATTTGAACAAATGAGTGGATTAAGTGTACGTGTGTGGTGATGGGAAGGGATGGGGGGGTATTTATGATATTTTAAGGGTTTCTGGCCATCGTGAATAAAATATGTTTTTAGGACACTCACTTTGAGGAATCGCTTGACCCTCCCAGCTGTCTTACTTATTCAAGTGGTTTCGCATTTCGTCATTTCTGATGTAGTGTGGTTCTGTCCTATGAGAAGGGGGTTATTTCTAATTTGTAGCAGTTCTGTGCTCTGATTGATCTGCTGGTGACGAATTCCAATATGTTTGACTTCAAATTAATTCTTTAAACGTCTGGAGTTTCCCATTTTTGACATACCCTTGATCGATAGGCTATTTTTAGTGACGCTTCAGAAATATGTTGTTTCGCATATTTAGTTTGAGGGGTCACTTGACCTACCCAGCTGTCTTACTTTTTCAGCTATTTAACATAAAAAATACCTAAAAATTAAACACACTTTAAATATTTAGTAAAAAAATTTAATATTAAATTTTCATCGTGTTCCTTTTATCTGCGTCGTTTCCCTCGAAATTTTGATCCCAGGTTGGCAACTATATTGCTCAGATACCCCCTGGGCGTAAATTTTACTTGAGGTAGCCCCCAAATTTCTTATCTCGGCTTCTAATTTAGCGATTTTGATTTTAACGATGGTTATAGTCTCTGCATCCTCTGTACGTGTCATCTGAATATACATATTTTGTATCAGACCCCTGAGCGTAACTTTTAGTTTAACTAGCCCCATAATTATACATTTTTAGCGAGCAATTTTCTTAATTGAACGAATTTAGTTTTGCTAGTGGCTATAGTTTCTGCACCATTTGTACATGTCATCTTGTTATGCATCTTTGTTGTGACAGCTCTCTGAGAATAACTTTTACTTCAATTAGCCCCCCTCCCCAAATTTCCCATCTCACCTCCTAATTGAACGAATTTACTTATGCTGATGGTTGTATCTGCACCATCCGTACGTCTCAGTTTGATACACATATTTGATGGATATATAATATACATGCGTTTTTTATGTCAACTCCCTGGGCGTAAATTTTAGTTTAACTAGCTCCCACAATTTTACATCTCAATTCCTAATTGAGCGTTTTTGACTCTGCTGGTGACTATATAGTCTGAGCATAATTTGTACATTTCACTTGGATACACATATTTTTGTGTCAACCCCTGGATGTAGCTTTCAGTTTAACTAGTCCTCACAATTTTACATATCTGCTCCTAATTGAACGATTTTGGTTCGGCGTGTGGCTATAGTCTATCCACCATTTGTACATGTCACATGGATAACTTTCACGTGGCAAATCCCTGAGCATAACTCTTATTTTGGTTTCCCCCCCCCCCCAAATTTTCCATCTCGCCTCCTAATCCACCGATTTTGATTTTACTAGTGGCTATAGTCTCTGAACCATCAGTACGTATCATCAGAATATGCATATATTTTTTGTCAACTCCCTGGGCATAACTTTTAGTTTAACTAGCCCCTACAATTTTACTTTAATGTAAATTAGGACTATGTAATGTTTTTCCACTAGGAAGGATACGTTCCATGTGTCCAGGATCTTTATGAACAAGCGAGCAGATGGGAGGTACGTTATTTTACTTAATACATCCGTCGTTTATATTTTTAATATATATATATATATATATATATATTTCAGTCCATCTTATCATTTTTGCTATAGAGAACATTTTCACTTAATGATTAATCTCAGGTATATATAATACAAGTAAAATAAAAATTTAATTATATATATTACTAATATATAGGCATAAATACATAGATCAGCGCCTCCCTCTACATGTCACTCACGAGCCGCCACTGGTGAAAGTATGTGTGTGTGTGTGTGTTTGTGTGTCAGTGAGCCTGTGGAGACTATAACTGACGAACGAATGGACCGATTCGAATGAAATTTGGTACAAAAATCACAATCTATAGTCACTGGAAGCCTATTGTTTTTATACGCAATCGAATGTTCAGAACACCTCTAAATTTTCGCGTGAAATTTTGAAAAAATCGTCAAAAAATCAAAACCGCTAATAAACTTACGAAAATAGACATTTCTTATGTAATTTTTCATTAGAAAACGATTCACATAAATTTCAGAACGCTAACATGGACCGTTCTCAAGATATTGCACATTTTTCAAAAAAATTATCAGAAAGTTATATAAAATTAAAAAAAAATATTTCCTATTGAGAAACATGTTCACTTTTCATATGTAATACCATGCAATAAATTGGGTGACATCATTCTCGTGGATCTAGCTCGTTCCATTCATGAAAATAGATACTTTGAGTAATACAGTGACCGCCGGTTATAAGATTCAGTGGTTATAAGAAGCAGCCGTTTATAAGACCCAAAACGACAGAAACAAATGCAAACTTCTTTTTAACATTAAAATTGTGTCGCTTATAAGAAACACGATTCCGCTTATAAGAAACAGTTTTCTACAGAAAATTTGTTGATTTCCTTGCGACGCGGGTGTAAAAAAAAAATCGATTTGTTTAAGGTTAACTGAAGGACGAGTTGTTATCTCTTGTCTCTGGGTGTACGGGAAGGGGGTGGGAGTTTGCTATGTAACAAAGGATAACAGAGAATTTCTCCGTAGAAAGGTTTAGGGGGAACAACCCCAAACCAGTAAGAAACGAGTTTTAATCTTTTGGCAGTTAAGGAAACGTACTGATAAGGAAAGGCATCTTTGCTTATGCACTCAAATAAGATTCGTACAGCTTTAGTTAGTCATTTTATGTTTTGCTAGTGGAAGCATGTCGCAAAAGAGAAAAACCCTTACTTTGCTTGAAAAGCAAAGTTTACTTAAAAAGTACGATTCTCTACCTCCGTGTAGTCAATAAGTAAGAAAATAACCTTGCTTGATGCTATCCATATGATCGCAGGCGCGTGGAAAAAGGTTTCTGACATATGCTTTTAATTGCTTCCATAAAGCAGGATTTTTGAAAAATAATGTCGACATACCAGCAGAAGATGAAGAAGAATTAGAAGCACCTTTCGAAGAATGGATTCAGATCGACGAAAATTTACAAACATCTGAAGAAAACAGTGATGATGACATAGTGCGGAAATTCAGAATGTTTGCAATGAAGAAGAAAATAAAGACGAAGTTCCACAAGGAGAAAATTTTCCTACAGCCAAACAGTCGCGAGAAGCCCTAACTATAATTAGAAAAACTCTTGAACACAGAGGGGCATCAGAAAAAGTTTATGGACTATTTTATGATTTAGAAATGGATGTACGTAAACTAATCACAGACTCGTTAACACAAACAACACTGGATAAGTTTTTTGCTATTCCTCAGTAATAGATTACGATATGTATGAAAATGTACTATGCTCTTATACATAAATGAACGACCTATGAGTTTTACTTTTTATTCTTATTTAACTGCATACTATATGCATATAGGTAATATTTTAAGTTGTAAGGCTTAATTTGTAAAATAAAAAATTTTTTTTGGATGCAAAACTTAATTTGCAAATGTATTATGTACGTACTAATATTTTACTTATATACATTTATCTTTCAAATTCTGTAAAACTGTGTTCAATAGTTAGTATTTACAATGGAAGAACGATATTTACAAAATTTTCGGATTTAAGAAACAACTGCTTATAAGAAACAAAACGAGCGAAACGAACGTGTTTCTTATAAGCGGCGGTTACTGTACTTTTGTATTTGAACACCAATAGTCATTAATCTGCTGTAAGAATAACTTATATCTCCCTCTATAACGCTTGGCGAAATTTTGGCGACGAATTTGGCGGAGTGTCGCCAACTTGGCGACATTTTAAATTGTTGCCAAATTAACAAAAATCTCGCCAAATGGATAAAAATGAAGCTAACTCAATGAAAATGACGACTAATTGAAGAAAATTCAATATCTTGGAAAGATTATAAGTATCTACTATAAAAATAACATTTTTTTTAACTGAAAAAGTAGTAAATTCATTTCATTATATAAGGAAAGTCATGTGTTGCCCATATCAGATTTTTTTTTCTTGCTTTTGCAAAACCTTGTGGAATCCGAACACTGATTTGCGGCACAATGAGTTTTCGCCAAACCCTGTTCGGGAATCACTGAGTTGGAGTATAGGCGACCAGCCTGAGATAGGTGGTTTGAATCCCCACTGGGACCTGATTTTTTTTAATGGCATCCGATACACTTTAAGGCACTTTCAGGAACACGTTAGTAATTTATCCCGAAGTATGTATTGTTTAGTTAATTTAATTGTCAGATTCAGTGGTTCACCGAAGTCGATAAAACACGATTTTTCTATCATCTCAGACGCTTATTTACGACAATTAATAAGATGCTAACTTATATAAAAAAAAAGAATGAAGAGATCGTACAGATCGGAAAAGGCATTTTAATCTGAATTTGTAGGAATAAAATGTGGAAGATTTATTTCAAATACATAATGAATAAATAAGTTTAAATACCCGCTAGAATATCAGATCTTTGCATCAAAGCCTATATTTTGTAATGGTTCTATTCGCACTGTATCACATAAAGTATGTTAGTTCAATAGAAAATATCTACTAATAACTCAAAATATTCCAATCAACGTAATAACTTCAAACGTGTGTACGTTTTAATAGACTTCAAACCCAAGTCCCCCGGTGACACAGAACACTGAATATTTTCACACTTATAGTAATCTCAGGACATAACCTTAAAAAGCTGATTTTCGATTGCTCAGGTAAGCGGAGAAAGTGGGTTGTTTTGGAAAAATATTTCTACACTCCAAAATTACCACGGATGACCTAGAATACTGAATTCTTACATATTTATAGTATCGTTGAATTTGTGACTTACCCCTCGTTAGTGGATAAAAAAGGGGAGTCTAAAAGTATTTCCGGACCCTCTTGATGCCCCCTACGAGTGGCTTAGAAAGCTAAATAATTTTACATTTATAGTATCACAATTGGACAGAATCTAACGAAACTGAAATTTCAATTTCTGCCTCGGAGATTATTACAATAAGGTGGGGGGGGGGGGGCGAAAAGTCTTTCCAGACCCTTCAAATCTTCCCTCCCATGGTGCTCAAGAAGGCGGAAACTTTGTATATTTACAGTAACGACAGCGAAACAGAACTAATTTTCGATCAAAACGGCTTTTTTTTACTCAAAGCCCCATACATAGTTAACAAAATAAAGCTTATAAAAAAAGACCTGTAACTTAGCATAAAAAAAGTATTGTTTTCAAGAAAATTTTGAGATTTTGATGCCAATATATGTTCTAGGACCTCCTGAACACGTTTTGACTTTTTTAGAATGATGTACGTCTGTTTGTCTGTGGTCGATTCCTTGCGAATCGCATATGGATTTTCACGAAAGTTTATAATATATGGTTTTGTTAACGAACAATCTAGAACTAGAGAGAATTTTTTTTTTATTCGAGCGAAAACATCGAAATTTATTAGACATTCTTTTATTTTTTAACATGGCAGCATAGGATAGAATTTGGCATAATCACTCATAAAAAGATTTATTATAAAAGAATTTGTGGCGATTGTGCGTCGCCGGGCCCCGAACCAGGGACCTGATGGATGGTAGACCGAGATTATAATCACTGAGCAAAAGCTAGCTCCTCCTCTGTTCTTATAATTTCGGATTTGGCTCGTGTGGCATCTTTGATAGATGTCTTTGCTGCCGCACACTCCCCTCGCTGATGAGGAGGCCGAGAGGCGTGTCGCCTCGGCGTGACGTCAGGGCCGGGAGGCGTGTTGCCTCGGCGTGACGGACAGTTGTGGTCAACCAGGAAGGGAGTGTCAAGGCTTCTGACTCCTTGTGGTGCTGCCATCTCGTGCTGAGAGGCGAAGTCGTTGGAAAGGTTGCGTGTTTCAAGCGTCCAGGGTAACCATTGTGGCGATTGAGCGTCGCCGTGGTCCCGAACCAGGGACCAGATGCATTGTAGACCGACATTATAATCACTGAGCAAAAGCTAGCTCCTCCTCTGTTCTTATAATTCGGGTTTTGGCGGTGTGGCATCTTTGATAGATGTCTTTGCTGCCGCAAATTTAAGTCATAAATGGAGACCTATAAATATATGTTTACTTTCCCATACGTAATATTGAGAAAGTATTGTTATCACGAGATTCTATGATTTCGAGATTTTGATGCCAATATATATTTTAATGCCTCATGAACACGTTTTGACTATTTTTAGAATGATGTCCATCTGTCTGTCTGTACGTCTGAGGTCGATTTCGTGTGTACATGATAGCTACCACGTATACAGGGTGTATCATACTGAATGGGACAAAAAGAATCGCCACTAGAGGCGCTGTTAATCAAAATGGCGCCATCCATGCAGGAGAAAGCTTACTGTGTTTCGGAATACGCCAAAACATCATCGTTTATCGTCGTTCAAAGACATTTTCGCACGAAATTTGGTAAAGAACCACCATCGTCATAAAATCTAACGGTGGGTAAACCAGTTTGAGGACACGGGATGCTTGTGTGAGAAAACCAGCCCAGGACGACCAGGAGCCAAAACCGAAGCGGTTGAAAAAATTCGTGAAACTTTTTTAGTCCCACAAAATCAACGCGTCGTGCGAGTTCTGAACTCAATGTGCTTCATACAGCGGTGTGGCGTGTGTTACTGGAACGTCTGAAATTCCGGCCATACACCTTTCAGATGGTGCAGGAGTTAAAACCTTCCGACAAACCGTTGCGTAAAGTTTTCTGTGAGAATTTGCAAGATAAGCTGGAGGTAGATGGTTTCGCGGAACGACTTGTTTTTAAGAATGAAGCTACTTTTCACGTTTCTGGCAAAGTTAATCGCCATAATTTAAGATTTTGGTGCACGGAAAATGCACATGGTTTAATGGAATATGAGCGTGATTCTCTAAGGGTGAACGTTTTCTGCGTCTTTTCCAGGAGTTGTGTGTTTGGTCCTTTTTTTTCGTGGAAAAAAACGATTAACGGGTGCATTTACCAAGATATGCTATCAGAGTGGTTGTTCCCTCAGTTGGAGGAAGCGGTTCCCGGATTCAATCTGCAGCAAGACGGTGCTCCACCACATTAGCATACAAACGTACGTCAGTACCTGAATGATAGTCTACTCCATCTCTGGATTGATCATGCTGGGTCAAACGATATGGCATTGGTTTGTTGGCCACCGAGATCCCCAGATCTAACTCCATGTGATTTTTTCCTATGGGGTTTTATTAAAGACAAGGTGTTCGTGCCTCCATTTCCCCAGGACTTACAGCAACTGAAACAACGGATAACTGAAGTGCTCGAATCGTTAACAAAGGATATTCTGTCACGAGTGTGGCAGAAACTGGAATACCGCATTGATATTTGCCGTGCCACTTGAGGGGCACTCATAGAACATCTATAGAAACTTGGATAACTATAGTTTCACTGTACATTTGATATATCAAAATAAAGTAATTACAGAGTTCACAGGTATTCTTTCTGTTTGTCCCATTCAATATGATACACCCTGTATTAATGGATTTTTGCGGAACTTTATATCCGGATTTGCTAAGAAAAAATCGGAAAATGCTTTGAAATTTCAGTGAAAACTTCAAAATGTATTCAAAATTTTACACTTTTTTAACATTATAGGATACAATAGAATTTGACATATTTATACATAAATCAGGTTATTTATGGCTCAATAATCACAAAACTTAACTGTTTCAATCCTTATAGTGAAAACTAGCGACTATACATTTTTTTTCGATCCTGACGTCAGGCAAGTTACCGTCCCGAGGTGATATATTGTTAAACTTGATATCAGTCTAAATATTTGTTCATTATTTTAAACCCTTTAAAGTGGCAGTAACATGCTACGATTGTGATCATTTGGATCAAAGATACACATTTTTCAAAATGTTTTGCATAGTTTTCAAAAATAAATATATAAATAAAAAATCTGATGTGGGCAACACATGACTTTCCTTATATAATGTAATGAATTTACTACTTTTACAGTAAAAAAATAGGTTTTTCTTATTGTAGATACTAATATTCTTTCCAAGATATTGAATTTTCGACAATTAGTCGTCATTTCAATTGATTTAGCATCATTTTTATCCATTTGGTGCGATTATCGTTAATTTGGCAATATTTCAAAAAGTCGTCAAGTTGGCGATATTCCGCCGAATTCGTCGCCAGAATCTCGCCAAGCGTTATGGACGAAGAAATAAGTTATTCTTACAGCAGATAAATGACTATTGGCGCTCAAATACAAAAGTATTACTTAAAGTATCTCTTTTCATGAATGGAACGATCTAAATCCACGAGAATGATGTCACCCAATTTATCGCATGGTATTACATATGAAAACTGAACATGTTTCTCAATAGGAACATTTTTATTTTATTTTATATGACTTTTGTACAATATCTAGAGAACGGTTCAGGTTAGCGTTCTATAATTTATGTCAATCGTTTTCTAATGAAAAATTACATAAGAAATATCTATTTGCTTAACTTTATTAGCGGTTTTGATTTTTTAACGATTTTTTCAAAATTTCATTCGAAAATTTAGGGGGGTTCTGAACATTCAATTGTGTATAAAAACAATAGACTTCCAGTGTTTACGGATTGTGATTTTTGTACCAAATTTCGTTCGAATCAGTCCATTCGTTCGTCAGTTATCGTCTCCACAGACTCACTGACACACACACACACACACACACACACACACACAGACATCACTTCAAAAATGTTTGATTCGTGATCAGAGATGCTTGAAACGATACTCTCCCGTCGACAACTCGAATTCGAATTTTCGACCCCGTCACAATACTTTCCTTATACATTATGTATATAAGGAAAATAATAACTACTTAAAAGTGGATTCTGACACTAACATAGAAAGATAATTAAAATAAAGCAGATCGATAGAAAGTTTCTGCCATTATCTCAAAAAATTTCAATTTATATAATAACTTCAAACGCATGTTTGCCTACCCAGACCCCTCGCACACACACTCGAAACCTCCAGCTGGCACAAAAGACTGAATATTTGCAAACTTACAGTAATCACAAGACAAAATCTATTTGCCCCGGAACAGAACCTAACACAATCAATTTTCGAACAAAACTACTATTTTCGAAAAAACGGCCATACATTGTTAAACAAAATAAAACTTATTAGAAAAGCTATACATTAATTTTAATTTCTCATACTGAGTACAATATAGAGAAAGTATTGTTTTCACGAAAATTTCCGATTTCGAAGTTTTAATTCCGATATATACACTATGTGATAATGAAAATTAGACACCAAGAAGGAGTGGGCAGAAAAATATGCAAATTTCAGGGTTGACGCAGCTCACCGAGTTATGTAAATGATGCGAAATGCGCAGCTGTCCCGCGGACGTTGAGTGGGATATAAGGGAAGGAACCTGCAGAATTGGCAATAGTCGCGCCGCTCTGTCTGCCAAGCAAATAATTTCGCAATTGTTTTTTGTCTCAGACGAAACGCGTAGTAGTAGAGAATACCAGGCAGCGTCAAATGAGGCAGGCCCTGCAGCCAGGCGCTTTCACGAGGGGTATGGTGATCGGACTCAGAAGGGCAGGTTGGTCCATACGTCAAATCTCAGCGGACAACCATCTACACGCGTCCACCTTGCAGCTGCTGTGGCGAAAATGGTTGGATCAAGGGAATGTGGCACGTTTGAGGGGCGCCTAAGGCTCCTCTACATACGAGCTGACTCATCAAGCATATTGAAACCCGCCGTAGCTGGAAGCGCAATCCATTAGCATTAGCTCTATTCATATTTTCACTTTAGGAAGCATAATTGTAATAATTACTGGGTGGTTGTTCTGCACCGAACTGCTCTAATCATTCTAGAAAGGGTTTTAAGCTATTTCGCTTTCCTAGAAACGAAGAAAGAAGAAAACAATGGCTAATAAATAATTGGATACCCGGTACTGGAGCATACTTGTGCGAGCTAAGTTCTACAATATTCTAATTGAAACTTATTTTTTCATATGAAGTATTTATTTTAAACACTTCTTTTATAATTTCTGAAACTTTAGTATGGAACCCTATGGGCATCAATATGCTTGAGAAGTCAGCCTGTAGTGGAGGAGCTCTAGGGGCGCCTATACGGCCGGAGTGACGTCATCACGCATGGACTGACGAATTCGCCGGCGACTTGTACTCATGGCGCCGGTTAAAAAGACTGGCATTGACCCAACAGCACAGCCGCTTCTGTTTGCAATGGTGTCAAGATAGAGCAACGTGGACGGCAAAATGGCTGTCTTGTTCTCAGACGAGTCACGCTTCTGTTTCAGACATGACGGCCGTCGTGTACGAGTCTGGAGCCGAAGTGGTGGCATGTCCAATCCGACCACATTTGTGGAATGCCTCACCGCGTAACAACGGCCATCGCCTACGGTATCAGGTCACCTCTGGTCCGTATTGAGGGCACTAAGACGGCTCAAGGATACGTGGGTGGCGTGCTGCGGTCGGTGATACTACCCTTCATTCAGGGGTTTCCCAATGCCATTTACCAGCAGGATATGGCCCGACCACACACTACACGCATCAGCCAACATGCTCTGCAAGATACCCGGGTGCTTCCCTGGCCACCTGTCTAACCTGAACTCTCACCGATCGAACACCTCTGGGACGTGATTGGACATCACTTGTTTGGGCTGCCATCGCAGCGTTTAGAAAACTAACTCTGGCAAATGGTTGAGAGGGAATGCACAGCCATCTCTCAGGACACCAACCGTATGCTCATTGACACTGCACCTATATGTGTTGCTGCCTGTATCGCCGTCTGCGCTGGTCCTACAACCTACTGATCAGTCGGTGTTCACGCTCAAGTGTACAGATGCATCATGTTGCAATAAACATCTCTTATTGTTCGTTGCTGTCCCTCTGTGTTTGCCGATATTCATCACTTTCTGCCCACTCCTTCTTGGTGTCTCATTTCCACTGTCACGTAGTGTATTTTTGGACCTCCTGAACACGTTTTGACTATTTCTAGAGTGATGTCTGTCTGTCTGTGGTTGATTTCTTGTGTACACTATAGCTGCCACAAATATTAATGTATTGTCACAAAACTTTATGTCCAGCTTTGATACCGACAAATCTAGAAATAGATATAATTTTTTTTTAATTTGAGGAAAAACTTTGAAATTTAATCAAAATATTATATTTTCCTAACATAGCAGCATAGAATAAACTTTCACATAATTGTGCAAAATACAGGCTTTTAATTCCTCAATAATCACTACACGTAACAGCTTCAGCCATTGTAGTTGAAAATATCTGCCATGTAATGTTTTTTATTCGTGACATTATTTACCCTTCCTATGGGGGGGGGGGATTACCCTTCCAAGTGGATACATTGTTAAACTTGGTATCAATCGAAATATATTTGACTTTTTTCAAGCCCTTTAAAATGAGGGGTAATATGCAATGATTGTGATCATTTGCATCAACGATGCAGATTTTTAATAGACAGATAATTAGATAGATAAAAAATCTGATGTGGGCAGCACATGACTTTCCGTATATAATGCAATGGATTTACTTCTCTTACAGTAAAACCAAATAGGTTATTCTTATAGTAGATAATTATACTCTTTCCAAGATATTGAATTTTCTTCAATTAGACGTCATTTTCATTGATTTAGCGCCATTTTTATCCATTTGGCGAGATTTTCGTTAATTTGCAACATTTTGAAAAGTCGCCAAGTTGGCGACATTCCGCCAAATTTTCGCCAAAATCTTGCCAATCGTTATGGATGGATAAATAAATTATTCTTATAGCAGATAAATGAGTATTGGCGTTCAAATACAAAAGTATTATTCAAAGTATATTTTCTCATAAATGGAACGAGCTAGATCCACGAGATCGGTGTAACCCAATTTATCGCATGATATTACATATGAAAAGTGAACGTGTTTTTCAACAGTTAATATTTTTTTTCAATGTATCGGATTTTTTGATAAATGTATTTGAAAAATGTGCAGTATCTCGAGAACGATTCGTGCTAGCATTCTAAAATTTTTGTGAATCGTTTTTTAGGAAAAATTACATCAAAAATGTCTATTTGCGTAACTTTGTTAAAGGTTTCCATTTCTTGATGATTTTTTTCAAAATTTCACTTGAAAATTTAGGGGGGTTCTGAACAGTCGATTTTGTTTAAAAACAATAAGCTTCCAGTATTCACGGATTGTAATTTCTGTACCAAATTTCTTTCGAATCGATCTATTCGTTCGTGAGATATCGTCTCCATAGACTCACTGACGCACACACACAGATATCACCCCAAAAATGTTCCATTCGTATTCATAGATGCTTGAAACGTGCTCTCCCGTCGAAAACTAGAATTCGAATCTTCGACCTCGTCACAATACTTTCCTTATACATTATTCTATGTATATAAGGAAAGTAATAAATAAATAAGAAGCTACTTAAAAATGAATTCTGTCAAGAAAAAAAACCTTGATCCGCGCTACAGTTAACTTAAAGAGTACTAGTTTCCTTATCTGTACCCGGCTTTACCACTAGTTAGTATTTAAAATACCATTTATTATTAATACTCCTTATATAATATAAAATCATCGAAGTCTCAAGTGCCCCATTTTTCATTTGAGAAAAGATTTCCATAAATTACTTTGTGGGTGAGTACAGCTGTCATTCGGGATATTTTAGCGTTTCAGCTTCTGCGAGGAAAACACACATAACTTGTATACAAAAAGAGAAATTTATCCTCTATAGAGATATAAAAATACTCATAAAGTAGTCGCAGATGCTCGTACATTTCATAAGCGGATGTCAACCCCCCAGCCACACCCCCAGCCCAACTTATTCCGTACTCTCTGGTCGCGAGGGAGAAATTAAAGTATTTTTCATAAGAAATTGACGCATTTACTGGATGATATAAAATCGAGCAAATACGAATTCTGGAAAAAAGGAAGAAATTGAAAAGTTTGGCGTTAAGTTTAAATGCTTGATTTATGGTTTAATTTTGTTTTGGAAAAAGGATAAATATATGGAGATAGTCCAGTTGTGAAGAACATATTTCAAATACTGTTTAATGTAATGCATAAAGTGCGCAGTAGTGTATTAAAGGGCGTCGTGAATTCAAAGTAACTGAAGTTACTTTGAATTAACTTGAAAACTCCAGTAAACCCCCAGTGAAAACTCCTTAAGGACTAAGACTGAAAGCTGATTAGTTAAGTTCGCGGTCGACTGTAGGAAAAATTATTTCACAATAAAGCATTCGAATGGTATATTCCGGTACTTTTTAGGATTTTTCAAAAATTTATATTTGTATACAAGATTCGGGAATTCAAAGTAACTGAAAAGTTTCGGCGGAACTAGCCATCAGTACGCTACAAACGAATGAGTCTTCTTGCCATTAGTGCACACCGTACACGATAATTACTTTTCTTTTAACTATGATACTCCACAAAAAGGTAAATAACAAATACACTTTACTTGTGTCAAGAACTTTTTCTTGTGCGGTAGTTAAATACAGGGTGTCCAATTCGCATGTCGTTACTGTAAATGTCACTACCCAATTCGATGCATTTAGTGGATGCCGGATATAACCGGCGTTAGCCAACGCGACACATTTAATGGATGTCTGATATCGACGGTAGCCATAGTGAAGCATTTACTGTATGCCAGATGTAGACTACCCTAGCCAGGGTAAAACATTTAGTGGATGCCGAATATAGCCGGCGTTAGCCAATGCGACACATTTAATGGATGCCTGATATCGACGTTAGCCATAGTGAAGCATCTACTGTATGCCAGATGTAGACTACCCTAGCGAGGGTAAAACATTTAGTGGATGCCGGATATAACCGCCGTTAGCCAACGCGACACATTTAATGGATGTCTGATATCGACGGTAGCCATAGTGAAGCATTTACTGTATGCCAGATGTAGACTACCCTAGCCAGGGTAAAACATTTAGTGGATGCCGGATATAACCGGCGTTAGCCAATGCTACACATCTAATGGATGTCTGATATCGACGTTAGTCATAGTGAAGCATTTACAGTATGCCAGTTGTAAACTACCCTTGCCAGGGTAAAACATTTAGTGGATGCCGGATATAACCGGCGTTAGCCAATGCGACACATTTAATGTATGCCTGATATCGACGGTAGCCATAGTGAAGCATTTACTGTATATCAGATGTAGACTATCCTAGCCAGGGTAAAACATTTAGTAGATGCCGGATATAACCGGCGTTAGCCAATGCGACACATTTAATGGATGCCTGATATCGTCGGTAGCCATAGTGAAGCATTTACTGTATGCCAGATGTAGACTACCCTAGCCAGGGTAAAACATTTAGTGGATGCCGGATATAACCGGCGTTAGCCAATGCGACACATCTAATGGATGTCTGATATCGACGTTAGTCATAGTGAAGCATTTACTGTATGCCAGTTGTAGACTACCCTAGCCAGGGTAAAACATTTAGTGGATGCCGGATATAACCGGCGTTAGCCAATGCGACACATTTAATGTATGCCTGATATCGACGGTAGCCATAGTGAAGCATTTACTGTATATCAGATGTAGACTACCCTAGCCAGGGTAAAACATTTAGTGGATGCCGGATATAACCGGCGTTAGCCAATGCGACACATTTAATGGATGCCTGATATCGTCGGTAGCCATAGTGAAGCATTTACTGTATGCCTGATGTAGACTACCCTAACCAGGGTAAAACATTTAGTGGATGCCGGATATAACTGGCGTTAGCCAATGCGACACATCTAATGGATGTCTGATATCGACGTTAGCCATAGTGATGCATTTACTGTATGCCAGATGTAGACTACCCTAGCCAGGGTAAAACATTTAGTGGATTCCGGATATATCCGGTGCTAGTCGTGAAAGGGTTATGGACTAGAACTACTTTTCCTGGGAGTAGGTCAGCTGAGTTGAATGCGTGGTTGACTTTAGAGAAAATTATTTCACAATGAAACATTCAAAGTGTTCATTCCGGTACATTGTGAGGACTTTTCAAAAATTTATATTTCTATAAAGGATTCGAGAATTCAAAGCAACTGGAAGTTTCAGTCAAAACGCCTTAAAGACTAAAACTGGTTTTCCTGAGAACAGATTACATAAGAGCGCTGTCGACTGTAGGGAAAGGATTTTACAATAAAAATTTCAAAAGGTTCATTCCTGTACGTTTTAAGGAATGTTCAAGAATTTATATTTATATACAGGATCCCGAGGAAAGTTTTAAAGCATCTCCAATAAATTTGTAAAGACATATCCATGAGTATACATGTTAGGTCGATTTAGAATGAAATGACCTTACCCAGACGACTAAAAGTAATTACAGCGCCCCCTATTGGAGAATTTATAACATTGGTATAAAGAACTCGGCAACAAAGTCAGATAGTGAGTAGAAATAGGCACTTGAAACGACCGAAAGGCATAAGCAGAAGACAATAATCTGTCAAATATGTATCATCAGGGGACATGGAACATCTGCAGTGCCTTTCAAAATTGATGAGCTTCAAATTCTCAAATCTGGTACTTAATTAACATTTCATATTAAAAAAATTTAAGACTAAGATAAACGAAAAAATGGCAATTACAATGCTGTAGAAGAGCATTGTCTAATTAGTAAATGAAATGTGCCATTGGATATGAAACATGAAAGTATTTGATAAGAATTGCAATTTCTTTAATTTTACGAATTATTTGTTTCGTAATCTTGCTAGAGTAATTAAAAAACACCATTTATTTTCTAATAATAAATTACGTATCTAATAATATCTAAAGAAATACTGCTTTAACATAAAAATTATTTTACTGTGGGGCACACGACCTGTCCTTCTTCGATTAATGAAAATCAAGTCTGTGAGGATCGTCTGACATAATAAAACCCGCAGGCGATATTTCTGATACATGTTTGTGCAGAACCTGACTAACGCAGGGGTATGCAAGTCAGGTGCCCCGGGCCCCGCGTTAAAGGGCCCCAAATTAAACAATTGCAATATCGAAAAATCAACAACTGCTTCCTAAGAAAAAGTATACTATCGGGGTAGGTTTGCCCAGCAAAAAGATAAATTTTGGGGGGTATATAAAATCGTTCTAATTTAAGATCTAGAAAATGTTGGAATATTGGCTATGATAGAAGGTTTCCAATAATTTAAATTCCATTTAAATATAAGCGCATCATTTTTTATACCCTTTCATAGAATGCAATTATGTTTTAGAGAAAATATTTTTGTTCATTTCATATATATCGAAAAGTAGAGATCGGCCCCGGATGAGCGTCTGCCCCGGGGCCCAATTAGGCTAAGTCGGGCCCTTTGTTTAGGATGCATTAGTAACCGCCTAACTGAAAAAATGTGTTAATAAGTCAATTTCTTGGCACATATTTTAATATACATTTCTTATTTGCATTAAATATTTGATATATAATACATCAATTTGAAACTTCTAACAGCAGTTTGATATTACCTGATATACAATACATCAATTTAAAACTTCCAACAGTAGTTTAATATTACTTGATATATAATACTTGATATACAATACATTAATTTAAAACTTCTAACATCAGTTTGATATTTGTAACTCTCATAATAATAGTGAACAGTCATATATACCGAGAAGTAAAGGTCGACCCTGGAGGACTGTCTGCCCCGGGGCCCAATTAGGCTAAGTCGTAGGCCTGTTTTTAGGATATATTAGTAACCACCTAACTGAAAAAATGTGTTAATAAATCAATTTCTTGGCACATATTTTAATACTAGCAGCATACCCGTTCTTCGTACGGAGTATATAATATAAAGAAACTTATAATTCGCAATCATGTGCAATTTCTGTTAAAATATTAAATTTATTCCTCCTAAAGAGAAGTTTAAGAATATCTGTTCTCACTATGCAAAATTATGTTCACGGGCAGATCTGAAGAATAAAACATCCTGGCCCCTATTGTAAGCAAATTTACAAAAAAAAGGGGAATTGAATATGCAACTCAGTACTACTTATATTGTCGCAGATAGGAAAATATGCCAGTATATTAGTAGAAGATTACCCGCATTATAACATGAGTTTCAAAAATCTTTGCCAAAATAAAGGAGATGACGTAATAAATTGAAAATATCAATAATCCCCGTACTCGTTATACCAGAAGGTCGTAATTGATTCCAATATATGCCAATATATATCAAAACATATGCCAATATACCTGTACTACTTATATTCTCGTAGATTAGAAGATATACCAGTGTATTTGTGGAAGATTACTCGTACAACGTACAAAATATGAGTTTAAACAATTTTTATCATAATAAAACAATTGCATAATAACTTGAAAATATCAATAATCCTTGAATCAATAATCCCCGAATCAATAATCCCCGAAAATATCAATAATAATAACGGTTAAACCTGAGTCAAAAATGCTATAAGAAAAATCAAATCGTTTTTTTCTAAAATATATTTTTATATCCATTTATTTATTATTCAAATAGAAAAAATAATAATTAAAATTAGCAGACAGATTTAATTTAATTGCGTTTCTAAGCAACATGATATAAGATAGAATCTTCCTCTTAAACTGCGAAATTAAATAACCATTTTGATTTCTTTATACTTTTCATTTTTCAGTAAAAGCTTGTGAAAAATAAACCATGGAGATAGATTTCCCATTTACATCATGTTTCAAACGATTCATGTTTTCAGAAAGTGACTGATTAGAGCAAAAAATCTCCCATCAAACTCAAAGATAAAGTTTTAATTCACTTTCCCACGATTTTCAAGCTTTTCGTTTGGATAAACCACGGAGTTAGAGAGTAGAACTCTAAGGAAAAAGTTTCGTTTTTCATTAATATCTCGACAACCCCTGGTCTTAGATACTCAAAACGTGGGCTAAATTCATGAAAGGCTATTTCAAGGCTATCCACAAAATTTCATCAAATTCGGTTCAGCCGTTCTCCCGTGACGATGAGACAAACAGACAGACAGACAGATTTTCAATTTTATTTATATAGATACCTTTCTTATTTGCATTAAATACTTGATATACAATACATCATTTTAAAACTTCTAGCAACAGTTTGATATTTGTAACTCATAATAATACACCTGATTTAAATGTTGATACAATGCAGTACGTAAATGATATTTGAAATGTCCCATTTACTCCCAGCACTGTAATGTTTCACTGTTAACTACGAAATTTCTGGTACTTGCCATTTACCCACTCCTAAGCCCCTCCCACCTCATTTCGCCAATTCCGGGGAAATCTAAACGATGTAATACGAAACCAATAATTCTCGTTACCCTACCGCTCCTTCAATGGAGTCAATCTTGACTGATTCCCAAATCAGATGGGAAAACGGAATCCAGAATGTTCAAGGATTAACTGATAAGACGAGTTAGCTGCACATTACTATCCTATCGCTATGCATGAATTCAAAATGGTGCTAAACCTTTCAACCTTAAAGACAGACAGCATCACAATGAATAAAACTGCTGTTTGTGAGAATATAACGTTGTATTACCTGTTTGAAGATATGAGGCATAGGAAAAGTAACTGGCTACAATCGTTTCAATCATGGAGGTAAAAATAAAGAGTTAAGAAAACGCCAATGTCGTTTGAGACAATAATTTAAGTTACGATGGGATAAGATAAGCAGACCTGCATGATATGCATTTCTATGGCAAAAGGGCCTAACCTATTTATTTAAACTGTCAATTTTGTAAAAATAAATTTTAGCACATAGCAAAGTAAAACTGAAACAATAAAGAATATTTCTATGTATTCAAAATTGATTTACATTTCAATTTATTTTTATCTCAGTATAGTATGTACTCTATTCTACAACTATGAAACAATACTGGTGTATTATATTCATAAATAGGGTACCATTATATTAAAAATAATCAAAAATACATATACCAAAAAATTCGCCTTTCTGTTGTGTCAATTAGCAATAGCAGTTACTTTACTAATACTAGCAACACCTCGATATAATTCCAAACCATTATAGCATTTTCAAGCGTTTCATCCATAGAGGTTGCACCTCCTTCTTTCTAACTAGATGATTTCAAGAGCGTTTTGAGTTCTGATCCTAAGATCGAGTTCAAGAACAATGCTCTCTTAATAGACGCAATTGCCTTTAACAGATGTTTCTCAAAGCCTGTTAAGAACACACTCTTTTTAACCTAAGAAAGATGCCTCAAAACGCCCTTGAATCAACTGTAGCTTCCTAATGTTCCTATGCTTGCTTTCCTCAAGGAAGTAATAGAAAGCTAAACAATGAAGGGTGTTTCAAAAATTTTGCATATATCACTTGTCGTAGGACGATTAGTCGTAGAAATGCTTTAGTATAGGTAAGCATCATCATGGTCTAATTTTGATTATGTGACACCTTTTAGTAGAAAGGTTCAAAATGTAACTTTTTATACGAACCCCATAAGCAATTTTCAATTATCAAAATATTTTTCATAGCCCAATGATACAAGCACCTAATGTTCCATTGTCATACGATCAAAGCTACCTCAGAGAGTAATTCATTAAGATTTTCGACGAATTATTTGGAGCTGTATAAAACTTTTATTGAAGATAGGTACGCATATAGGTACGTTTTTAGGTACGCATATAGTTACGCATATAGGTACGCATATACGTACGAAGATAGGTACGTTTTTGAATGAAAGTTTTATTTAACGAAATTCAATTTTTTAGCAATTTTTTACTGGTCAAAATGGTTTAAAATCTGAATCTTTGACAATCATTTCACGACCGGATAAAAAAAAAATAATCTTTAAATTAGAACCCGGAGTCTGCGAAGAAATACTTTTTATAAGACCTGTTTATTTTGGCAATATTTTTTAAACATCCTACATGAGCTCCACTAAGACGAAGTTAGAATAGTGTCCTAATAGCTCAATGTTTAGAGCATCACTGGCAAGTTTCAAGATCCGAGGTGGATCCATGAGTGGCACAGTGAGACTTTTACAACCACCCTGATTGCACTCTGAGTGCAGATAATGCATTATTTAACTATTCCATGGAGAAAAAAAATCCTGACAGGAGAATCTTCTACTTTGAGCCTTATTAGCAAGCCCTCTGGTCTGGGTCAATCAGATCAGCCTTCATGGACCGAGACATGGTAGCCTAGTGGTTAAGGTAACGGGATTGCACTTTCAAGACTCGATTTCGATTCTCGGCACTGGCCAAACTATCCCCGTGTTTACGCGGAGTGCAGGCCGTTTTATCTGTGAATTCAAAAATCCTTCCGAGAAGTTGATGGCTGAGGAAGGAGGATACGCTCCGTGTGGATGTCGCCCTCACTGGGTTCCGTTCTGAATTGGGTGGCACTGTCCCGGCCGGCGTCCAATCAAGTACTTCCTTAGGATGCCGCTCCCATTGGGTTCCGGTCTATATTGGTTGGCGACTCCCGGCACTCCAAACAACTACCTTACACTGTGAAGTGCCTTGCTGCCCCAACCGGAATTCGAACCCTGGATCTCCAAACAGACCAGTTTCCGCTCTACAGTTGAGCTATTGGGACAAAATTGCAAGCTCTAATCGTTGAAGTGGTCTCTGCATTCTCCATCCTCTAATGTCAGATTGGCGTACTACTAACAATCTGACTGACCACCTCCTGCTATTCTTACTCCATGTTAGCCTCCTGCTACTGTTTTCATCCAGGTTAGTATCCTGCGTGGTCGTTATCCTTCCTCTCAGATTGAAATCGGCGCTCAATTTTCCAACGTCTACTGAATCCGTACTAGGGTCACTTTCAGACCTCCGACATATTTGCACTAACCTACAGGGTTGATTTATTCGAGCACCATTCTCTTACTGTCCCAACCGGCAATCGAACCCTGGATCGCCGAACTGACCTGCCGACGCTCTGCCGTTGAGCTATTGGTACGAAATTGGAAGCTCTTATCGTCGAAGTGGACTCTCCAACGTCTTTGGAAGCTCTGGGTCGAAGAAGTACTAACACCTACAGGTAGGTCGGACGGTCTGGATCGAAGAAGAAGAAATACGACCTTACACTTTCGGGTAAGTCGGACGGTCTAGATCCACAGAAAGAAAAAAACAGTCTCCATGGACTGGTATCACACTTTATGTCTTGAATGGATCACGGTCATTTCCTCACTATTCTTAATGTTTGGAACTCTGCAATGGTCTAAATTCTCTATTTAGTCAAGCTTAAATCTATTCCACCTAAATTTATGCATTAGGGGAGATCCAAATGCCGTAATACGAAACCAGTGATCTCGCCCTGATAACCATTATTACTGTAATAGGAGGAAATCTTAACTGATTCTCAAATCAGTTGCGAAATGCAATCAATCGCACCGCTCGGAATATAATTGATGAAGACGAGTTAATTCAAAAACGACCCCGTAGCGGTGTGTTAATTTAGTGTTAATATTTGCTATCTGAAGATTCGCAGTTGTGGAATTCATATTTATTAATTTTACTGGAATGGGTAATGATTTTTCTATGTGCCTATCAACATTTATCTTATACTATTAGTATGAATATTTGACGTTGCCCTGGATTAAAGATCTGATTAAAACTACACCGGAACTCAAAGCGAATTTTCGAAAACCAACAAACGCTTTAAAAATATACCCGTTTTAAACAAATAAAGACAATTTATAGATATGTAAAACATGTCTACAAATATTTCAAAATATTTTTAACAAAGGCTACAAATTTAGTAAAATATTTTTATTTAAAAACATCATTAATAACGTGCACAAAAGTTTGCAAGTGCGGCAGCGCGTTTTCAAACGCCATAACGTTTATCATCAGTGGCAATGTCAATAACAATTATAAACACAAGATTTTATACACATTCCGAAATCGTGAATATAAAATTTGCATGTGGATAGTTGCCTAAACTGATACTAAACAATAGCTAAATTACAAATAAGTACATAAGTAATTCAAGCCAACGATAACTTAAATTTACAAAATAAGTGCATAAATAATTCAGGCCAACCAATTAAACGTTTTATTAAAAACAAATCACTCGATTTCCAGAAAATTCGATAAGGGTATAACACGCATAGAGTCGAAAATGAGACGCCATGTGAAACTAAGGGCTTGAACAGGAGCGAAGTTGCAAATAAAGTCGTTATAAATATAAATGAAAAGGGATTCAAAAAGTAAAATGTTACGGGGTTATTAGAATTAATAACCAGAAAAGTTTTATCATAAATAGGGGTAAGTTTATCATCAATAACAAACTGTGGAAGAGCAGTGGACAGTTTATTATGTTTACTTTCCTTATATGCATCATGTATAAGGAAAGTATTGTGACAGGGTGAAAAATTCTAGTTTTCGACGGGAGAGCACGTTTCAAGCATCCCTGTTCATGAATCAAACATTTTTGAGGTGATGTGTGTGTGTGTGTGTGAGTGTGTGAACGAATGTGTGTGGGTGTGTCAGTGAGTCTGTGGAGATGATATCTCCCGAACAAATGGGGCGATTCAAATGAAATTTGGTACAAAAATCACAATCCGCGAATACTGGAAGCCTATTGTTTTTAAATGTAATCGAATGTTCAGAAGCCCTCTAAATTTTCGAGTGAAATTTTGAAAAAATCATGAAAAAATCCAAACCTTTAATAAAGTTACGCAAATAGACATTTCTTATGTAATTTTTCCTTAGAAAACGATTGACATAAATTTTAGAATGCTAGCATGATCCGTTCTTGATATATTGCACATTTTTCAAATAAATTTATCAAAAAAACCCTTAAATTAAAAAAAAAATATATTAACTGTTGGGAAACATGCTCACTTTTCATACGTGATATCCTGCGAGAAATTTGACGATATCATTCTCGTGTATCTAGCTCGTTCCATTCATGAGAAAAGATACTTTGAGAAATACTTTTGTATTTGAACGCCAATAGTCATTTATCTGCTATAAGAATAACTTATTTCTCCGTCCATAACGCTTATTTCTCCGTTCGCGACTTTCTAAATGTTGCCAAATTAACGAAAATCTCGCCATATAGATAAAAATAACGCTAAATCAATGAAAATGACAACTCATTGAAGAAAATTCAATATCTTGGAAAGAATATAAGTATCTACTATAAGAATAACATTTTTTTAACTGTAAAAGTAGTAAATTCATTGCATTATATATGGAAAGTTATGTGTTGCCCACATCAGATTTTTAATATGACGAGCATGTTTAGATGAACGAAAGCCAACAGTGCGTTTCGTACTACCAATATAACACTTATAATTATTTTCTGAAGATAAGAGGGGTACTACATGCACCCCAGCTTGACTCAAAAAATGACGTTTATCCCTAAATTTATCAGTACGAATACGACTAAATAAAAAGGTAACAGTCGAATGGGCAGGTTTAAACTTAAATTCATGGCAAAAATGAATAAGGAGATGATAAATTGCAGCATGGAACGAAAGACTGGGTTTATACTGCAAAATATCAGAGGAAGGGGCTCGATTAGTTTTATTATAAATAAATTTAGAACGAATGGAGTAAAAGATTTGGTAAATGAAATAACGAGTAAGTGGTATTCATAGCCGAGGCTAAAGACAAAATTTATGTCAGTATGTAAAGCAGAAATCGAAAAACAAACATTAAAAGCACTATTAAAATAAACAATGAATAGGGATTTTGTAGACGAAATGGGGTTGGATGAATTAGCGGGAATACAGACATTAGAAAACGTAGGATTCCGCAAAACAGAAGTATGAAAGACATTAGCGTAAGAAAAGAACGTAGAAGATACAGATCAATTATATTCGTGTTCAACGGTAAAATTAATAGAAGGATAGCAATCATTAACGTTATCAAAAAGACTAACGAGTTCTTTCCAAATAATAAAGAAATCATCCACATAACGACGGTGGACAGTGGACGTTGAATTGAGCAAACATCGACTAAAAAAAAGATTTTTTTTTTTAATATATAACATTATTTTACACATTTAACCTTTTGCTTACGGGTGGGACAGCGTCCATCCCAAATGAAGAACCTCCCAAAAAGACAGGTATCTGACATACCCTATCCCAAACAGTTCGATCCCACTTTGCAGGCATTAGCGTCCATGGAAATCGCCGACAAAAACATTTCACCTCCTGTAGCAGGTGCAACCACCAGTAAGCAAAACACGTAACCCACCCGTAAGCAACCACCCGTAAGCAAACCTACCGTAAACCACCGGTAAGCAGAAAGTTAAATGCATTTTTTTCGGAACGGAATTTTCAAAGGCTTTGCATTTCTAAAATGTTCCATGAGTCTTAATTTTTGTTTGAGATGCATGAAATTTGGCAAGAAGACATCTTTCATACTTTTTAATGAAACTGGGTATGCATTTACTGGACTTTATTAAGGTAATTAAAAGTGAATAAGAACCTAATTAAACGATGAAAATGAAGTTTTAATACAGAAAAATATTTTTAAAAAATTAACTTTCTAAGGGATTAAAACTGAATTCCCAAATTTATGCATAATGTGTTTTTGAGTGATCATAATGTAAAATTTATCAAAAATGTGAACAAATGGCACGCAAGGAGCATTTTCAAATTTTTGTTAAAAAAAGATTAAAGTTAAAAAAGATACAAAATTATAACAAAATTGAAAACATTTAATGGTATTTTATAATGTTAAGCGGAATATTTATAAAAAATTTCATGTTTCTAAGCCAATAAATAAAAAAAAATGTCAATGTCCACCGTCCCCTTAAGGGGCAAAAAGGCAAAACATCATTGTCGAGCTCCTGCAACACACAGCTTCAGTCAAAATGCCAGACACAGGTCTACCCATAGCGCTACCCATAGGCTACCCATTTAATATTTTTGAAAACCACTGACGCTCCTGTGAGTAGCTCATTGTCTGGTACATTGTATTCGACACTACCATTGCAAATACCAGTATACATGGACCGGTTTCGTGCTTATTATGCACTCGCCATCATGGAATAACCAATATCTCTGCAGTGGCAGCACAAAATTTGCTATAAGCCACAATTTTTGCTAACTTCAATGAGAACTGACAGTTTCAGTCTTTTTACGTTACAGATATAAAAATTATTTGCAGCTGAGCTCACACACAACTGCAGCGGCACTTTTCATAAAATTAAAACCCGGCTATATGTGGCGAACACCTTTTAGGAGGATACCAATTTTCCAAATTTTGGGAATGTCCCTTATAGGCGGGTTTTGTGTTCATGAACTATCTTTCATTTAACATCGTCATCGTGTCACTTATTGAAATTCATTGTAGATTTCACCAGTTTAACCAATTTTGCATAGATGTATGTGGAAACAAATAATCGGGCGCGCCGATTTTATTTGCGGATTATGCGGCGCTCCGTCTTGTACTGCGTGCCGCATATAATTATATAAGAGCTACCAAAATGCAATGATAATTATTTATCGTATTCCTATTAAAAGTATAATATTTTATATGCCTTCGTATAGTATAGTTGACTCCGTGCATTGCTTGCTTCCCTAACAACCCACCTATTGTGTGTAATCCGACTTCAATCTGTAAGTAATATAATTATATATAGTTATGTATAATTAAGTATATATAATTATGGTGAATATTAAAGTACACCACTCTGAAATGATGATACATAAATGCTCAATTTAAAATTTTATTAAAATTATCATTATTATTAAGATAATTATCTATATCTTAATTTACAATTTACATATCGTATTTAGAAGTTATTCTGTTGCCCCAAGATAAAGTTGTAAATATAACGTTGGTGGTGTGATAACATGACAGGTGGTAATTTTAATTGAATTTCGAGTCTAATAATCAGAATAAATGCCCATAGGTACGGTAGAACGGTACCTTTGATTTAATGGATGTAGTCATCTGCAAGCTTTTTTGCACACAGCAGCGGTAATTATTTTTATATAAGTCAACTGGACACCTACGAATTATCATTCCGGACATATCATCACTCTATTCCATTTCCGACTCGTGTCTTACTCCTTTATCCATTCTGTCTGCTCTCTCTGAATTCTCACTGAATTCGAAGCGTCTGCTATAGCTCTGCCTTCCTATACCCATTGGCAAGCAGGATTGTGTTAGGAGCTTTCACATTGGCCATATTGCTTACAGCTCGCTGTCTAAGCAGCTCTTCATTGGCAGCCTTACGTCACGACCTGAGGTCTAAAACACCATGTTACCCCCTTCCTGTGTGGGACTCCTGTGTTGCATCATACATCGCTGTAACACTTATTTATAGCCAGATAGTAAACCATATAAATTTTAACGTCAAGTCTTGGCGTCATCAATTGTTAGAATATGCTCACCTTTTTTATGGCTCTGGCCTCGACTTGACGTTAATTTCATGATACCATATTAAAAACATACCACTTGTCTCAAGACAATACGAAGTATTATTTTCTCAAAATACGGATACGGATTATAGTGCATGACCATCCATTGAATTTATAGCTGTGCCAGCACATCCTCGTATTCATCTCGGCTCATTTCAATTTAAAATGAACTGGCTTTCTCATGCAATATATTTGCCTAAATGGAGACGGCATTCAATTTACAATGTGGTTATTTATTAATCCATTATTCTGCAGTAGATTCTTGGAATTTACTCCGGCGATTTTCATAATCTAACATTAAAAAAAAGTCCGATTAGCATATTAGTCCAAAAAATTTTTACTGATATCACGATCACGGGCAATTTTAAATTCTCACTATTTATTACGTGCATATGTTCCCAAAGTATTTTGGAATTGACGAGTCAGGTTTTCATAATTTTATTATTAAATAAAAGAAACCTTCTATAAAACGAGTCTATATTTTACTACAGTCTCGTGTTTAGCTATACTATATCACATGCGGGTCATTTCGAAATTTAATTAATTGGTATGCGGCTTTCAAAATCGGTGGTGATTTGAGAAACCGGAATCATGAATCCAAATGATTACAACTACTTTTCACTTTAAATAGCTTGAAAAAAATCTTAAATTTGATACCATTCTTGACAATGTACCCTCGGAGGTGTAACTTGCCCCCCAATGGAGGCTAGTGACGTCACAAAAACTATATCGCCATTATTTTTCACAACAATGATTCAATGATTGAAACTATGAAGTCTCGGGATCACTGAGCCATAAATAAATCATTTTAAGCATGCTTATGTCAAATTTGTCCTATGCTGTCATGTTAAAAAAAATATAAAATTTCGAGTACATTTCGAATTTTTCGCTCGAATTTCAAAAAAGTCCATCAAGTACTAGATTTTATGACAGCAAAGCCATATGTGAGGTTTTGCGACAAATCCATTAATATTTGTGGCTGCTATAGTCTACACAAGAAATCGACCACAGATATCTGACAGACAGACGGACATCACTCCAAAAATAGTGAAAACTTTTTCAAGAGGTCTTAAAACATATGTTGGCATCAAAATTTCGAGATCGAAAATCTTCGTAAAACGATACTTCCTCAGTACGACGTATGAGAAAGAAACCATTGAAATAGTCTTTAAGAGAAATTGAACTCTGAGTGTTATACATAAGAAAGTCGTTTTATGAATGCGTTACTGACTGCGAGTTGCGAAATTTTCGCAACTGTGAATGACACAGATTCGATGTAATTTTACATAAGCGTGCATTTCATGTTTACTTTTGTGTAATAAAATTCAAATGAATTGATTATAGAAGAAAAAGTGAAATACGAAGTTTAAATTCATGGGAAAATAAATTTACTGCATACATCAGACTTCTAAAGTTGATTTGTTTTGCGCCAATAATTCCACGGAATACGAGGATCACACTGAAGATTTTGAAATACGGTTAAGTGATACAAGTTAAACTTACCAACTCTTAGAAGTATTCAAAGTACTCCTCTCCAACATCAATGCACTTTTGTAGGCGAATTTTCCAAAGAATTAATGCTTCAAGCCATCCATTTCTTAGAATCGATCAAAAATATGCTTTTATACCCTCATCAATCTCATCTTCGGAATGAAAACGACCCCTACGTAATTTTTTTTAGATTAAAAAATAGGTTAAACTTACGCATAGCAAGATCAGGAAAATAGGGTGCATGTTCTATCACTTTGATGTTTTTTGTTCAAGAAATTCGACTGTCATTCTTGCTGAATGAAAAGATGCAAGTATGGTGAAGCATGAGTCCCCTAACATTCATTCCTGAAGAGTTTCGTCAAGACACTTAGTAGTGTACCAGTTAGATGTAACTGTCTTCTGTCCTTCTAGCTTTATGGCTTTGACCAGACCTGCACTTCTGAAGAACACGGCATACATTACTTTTTCATTGCTCGTTGCCTTTTCACCATTGTTGGTTTGGGGTCATCTTCAAAAACCCATACTTCACTTTCTTGACGTGTTGGAACGTTAATAACGGTATGTACGTTTCATCACCAATTATGAATTTAGAAATAATACGGTGCCTACCATCACTAAGCAATTTTAGGGTTTCTTTACTGATTCTGACACGCTCCGCTTTTTGGTGCTCTGTTAAATTATGGGAGACCCAACGACAAACTATTTTTTTCATATGCTGAATATGCTTCATGAATAATCTTAGTATGTATAACTGCAGATCCAATGTTAAATTCCTTTTGTATCATTTGGTAGGTACAGCGATTATCATCGATTAATATATTTCGAATGGCGGACACATTTTCTGGGACTACAGCTGACAAAATTCTTCCTGCGTGTTCTTCATCCAGGAAAAAATCTCGACCTCTTCTGAACTCTGTAAACCATCTGAATACAGTAGCATGAGATGGAGCATCATTTCCATATGCTAATTGTAGACATTGTAGACATTCTTCTTGATTTAGCCCTACATTAAAATCATAGAAAATCATAGCTCGATAATGCTCTTGAGTCAACTCCGTTTACTTTTCTTTCAAAACTTATTCTACGACTAGCAGCATACCCGTTCTTCGTACGGAGTATATAATATAAATAAACTTAAATTTCACAATCATGTGCAAATTCCTATAGCATACTAAATGACATGTTTAATCAAAATATTCTGTTAAAATATTTAATACAATGCTCCTAAAAAGAAACCTAAGGATCTCTGTTCTCACTATACAAAATTATCTTCACGGGTAGATCTGAAGAATAAAATATCCTGGCCTTTTTTGTAAGCAAATTTATAAAAAGGATGGAATTGAATCAATGTATGTAAAATAATAGCGTATTGTATGGGACCCGTACTACTTATATACGCGAATGTTAGAAGATATAACCTGTATTAGTAGTTTACATATATAAAGTGAAAATATCAATAAATCCTTAATCTTTAAACCAGTAGGCAGTAATTAATTCCTATATGTGCCCAAATGAAAGTGCTAAAATTATATGGGAAGATAAACCCGCACTACTTATAATGTCATAGATTAGAAGATATGTCCTAGTGTTAGTAAAATATTACCCGTATTATAATATTTAGTTTGAAAAAATTTTGCCAATATATAACAGATTACTTAATAAATTAAAATTATCAATAATCCCCGTAATCTTCATACCGGAAGGCTTGATTCCAATATATGCCAATATGCATGTACTACTTATATTCTCTTACATAAGAAGATATACCAGTGCATTTGTAGAAGATTACTCGTACAACGTACAATATATGAGCTTCAACAATTTTTGCCGCAATAAAACAATGCCATAAAAAATTGAAAATATCAATAATCTCTCAATCAATAATCCCCGAAAACATCAATAATAATAATGTTTAAACATGAAGATCGTAATTGATATTATCCAGTCAAAAATACGATGGCAATGAAATTTATTTTATATACATATCTTCATCATTAAAATCGGAAAGAAAAGATTTAAAAAAAAATCTTCGTCCCCATAAACACATTAAATTTAAATCCGTTGTTAAGCGACATGTTATGATTTGCTTCAAATAAATTGGTGGTCAAAATATCGTCTGAATATCTCTAATGAAGGTTTGGCGACATTTTAAAAAATCGCCAAATTTATCGCCAAGTGGGACTGTAGAACTGACAGTCCCACTTGGCGATAAATTGACGAACCATCATCAAAATATTATCCCCTAAAAAAAAAACACAATTTCGTTTATTTAGGGCAATTTATCAATTTCAAAATATTTTTATGGATTTATAAATATTTTTATCAATTTGGTGACATTTTAAAAATTTGCTAAATGGGTTACTAAGTAGGGCGGTTGGACGGACAGACAAATGCTAACGAAACACCATTTCAGTACTTTCTTTTAAAAAAAAATACATTTCATTGATTTACGTCATTTTTATCTATTTGGGGACATTTCAATCAATTTGGCAACTTTTAAGAAATTTGCCAAGTTAGCGATAACCAGCCAAATTCGTAGCTCTAAATTCCCAGATCTGAATAAAATATTGCGATCCAGTTTGTATATATTAAATGAAAACACTAAAATATTATTAGAAGATATACCCATTCTACTCTTTTTCTGTTTAAACAATTGGATAAATGAATTTATTGGGTAAACAGAATATGAGTTTATTAGCTAAACACAATATATAAGCTTAAAACCTCTTTGCTAAAATACATGAAAGTGATGTATGCAATTCGCAATTAATATAATTAAAAAAATCAAACCGTTCATTTATAAGATATATTTTAATATCCATTTATTTATTATTCAAATCGAAAAAATAATAATAATCATTAACAAACACATTTAATTCCATTCCTTTGTCGAGCAACATGATATAAGATAGAATCTTCCTCATAAAATGCGAAATTTAATAACCATTTTAATTTCTATATACTTCTAATCGTTGAGTAAAGCTTGTGAAATACAAAACATGGAGGTAGATTTTTCCATTTTAATTCATGTTTCAAACAATTCATGCTTTCAGATAGTGACTATTTAATGCAAAAATCCTGCATCAAACTCAAAAATAAAGTTTTAATTCCCTTTGACGCTTTAAACAAACGATTTTATCCTTTCCGTTTGCATAAACCACGGAGTTGGAGAGTAGAACTCCTATGAAAAAAGTTCCGTTTTTCATTAATATCTCGACAACCCCTGGTCTTAGAAACTCGAAACTTGGGCAAAATTTATGGGGGGTTATTTCAAGGCCACCCACAAAATTTTATTAAATTCGGTTCAGCCGTTCTCTCGTGATGATGAGACAAACGAAAGTTTCGTTTTTTACTAATATCTCAAGAACCACTGGTCGTAGAAATTCCAACCATAGATTAAATTTTAAGTGGGGCTATTTCTAGGCTACCCACAAAATTTCATCAAATTCGGTTCAGCCGTTCTCCCGTGATGATGGGACAAACAGACAGACAGACAGACAGACAGATTTTCAATTTTATTTATATAGATAGCTAAATTGTAATTGCTGCACAAATTATCGTCTGTAGACATACAAGAGTTCACATTTAAATATCGGACCAATAATTTTTTGGAAGCGCATATCGTCTGCCCTTGTATCAAAAATTTCAGTGGGACCCTTCGTAGTAATTGACAAAATAGAATCTGCTAATCTATAGAAATAGCAAATGACTATTTTTTTTAGGATTTCATGGAAACTTAATTTTTAAATCAACATCTAATTAAATTATACAGTTGGAATTCAGAGGTCACAATCCGCAGCAATACAAAGTATGTATGAGGCAATTCCACTCACGCTTCTAAGGAAATCTGAATTAAAGTTTTTAAATATTTTAAACTAAAAATAAATTAATAATGAAAAATATATTCAATAGTTTAATTAGAAGAATAGCCAGCAGACTAACTTGGTATTGGAAGAGTAAGTATGTCACTACGATTATAAATGGAATGGAATCAAGAACTGTATAAAAATTGAAGTATTAAATATAATTAAAAAATCGTCTGCATCAACTACAAATTAAAATATCCCATGAATGGCTGATTGTGCACCAATAGTATTAATTTAGAAAATTTTGGATATTTTTTTCCCAGTGTATAATGGTATAAAACGAATTTTGCTCATTTAGTCGTTCTTGAGTTATAGCTGTAAGAATTTTGATTGATTATTCAAAAACCAAAGAGAGAGGTGGTGATCATTTGAAAAGTGTTGTTAAGAGAGAGAATCGTGTTGTTAAGCAGTGTAATTGTTATTCATTTTAAGTAGTGAAAATTCATTTTGAAAAATGAATCCATTCAAAATTCATTTTGAGTTAAAAAAATACGAAGTCTGACTCCAAATATCAGAAAAAGCATCAAAAGGATGACAGTCACGCTGAGCTACACACCCGAAATACAGAGGTATGTGCCTGTTTTCATACGTTAGGTCACTTTTTGATCTTTGCAATAATAATCAAAAGACCTAGTCCCACGCTGTGCTTTTCTTCTCCTTAAGCGTTTGTTAAAATTGGTGTAATTTTAATTATAATAATAATAGGAGTGTGAGTGAATGACAATTTATTTTAAAGGTTGAAATGTGGATTTTAATGTGTAGTGTTTTGATTTAGTGATTATATTAGGGAACTCGTACAAAGAAGTAATGTTGGGTTATTGCGGGAGTCATTTCTAATTATACACGGTTTCATGTTATTTCACCACAAAGAATAGTAGAATAGTAGAATTTTTCCCACTATAAATAGGTTAAGTCCCACGTTTATGTAAAGTATATATACTTTACAACTGCTGACGCTAGAAACTCTAATTTATAGCGTCAGCAATTTGCGCTGTACTTAGTCCATCTCTCTAAGCTATAGAAACCCTTTTGGATATTTTCGTGTTTAAATTTTCAAATGAAAGAACAAAAGGCAACATTGTATTCAAAAGCGTCTTGCTCTCATAACAAAAAAAAAATGCCTTTTGAATATTAGCAACCACACAATTCTACTTAGATATTATTCGTTTTAAAAATTTTAGAGTCAATAGGAAATCGTATTTTCCTAATATTTTGCCTTCAAAAATTCAGTTAGAATATATATAAACCTAATAGAATTGAGTTTAAAATAGTAGAAACGCATGTTTTTAGTTCCTAAATATATCACACTTCAAACTAAAGAAATACTTTCTATGAAAACATTCTAACTGAAGAATAGAAAAATATTTACTGCTTTTTGAAAAAGGTTCAGTGCTCGATACGCATTTGAAAAGGAAAGCTTTTCATAGCTTCCGAACAAAATCAACTTCAATGTTTACGATTTCAAATTATACTCCAAATTTATGTTCAGAAGGATCGCGTTTTCATTTCAAAAAGTTAACTTCGGAATCCTTGAATAAATGTACAAAATTAAATCGTAAATAAAAGTCTTGGGATTCCATTTAACTTTTTCAATTTTACCAGCATCTCTTTTTCGCTTTTGAAATATACCAACCCCACAAAAAAATGCATCCCGGTAGATATATGTATCATTTTAATTTTTCTCCTGCGGCCGGTGACAGCGAAGAAGTTCTGGACTGATATGTTTTGATAAAACGCATCTGCGTTCGAAAATTCCATACAATCATTTTCGTGTCATTGCAAGAAGGCAACATTTCATTTAGGGTATTGTGCTACATATTTTATGTGTCACAAAGTAGACATTGAAAGGACATAACTCCCATATTATAACATAGTGTATGAAAATGTAAAATAAAAAGCCAAAACTTTTCTGACTTTGATTCTATTCAATACTGAAAGGGTCTTAATAAAATTATACGGAAAAACTTCAATTTAATAAAAAGTTTAAAACAAGAAAGATCAAACATTCCTTAAGCATTGATTATGAAACACTTTCCAACTGTAATGCAATTTTATTCAAACTTCTCTAAAATACATCCAGCGGTAATATTTTAAAAATTATCACAATACTACAATAATTTATTATATTTGAAAACTTACAACTTTATCGAAAAAACTGAACTTTATTCAAATGACGTAATTGAAAAATAAATCGCCTGGCTCTCAATGAAAAAGTAGTAAAAATTTCATTCATACAAAATTATTTCATTCCTTTCATTCCTCACAATACTACAATAATTTATTTTACTTAAAAGCTAAAAACCATGGAAGTAAAAGTAATTTAACTCTATGCTTAAAAGTTCATCGAAAAAGTTTGTTATGAAATCGTCTGCTTCTCTATCTAAAATCAATTAATGTTTCTTTCATATCAGCTATATTGCAGACTCCAAAGCTAAGAAATTCAGCGATTCTTATACAACTCATCTTACAGCTTGAGGTGTTTACATACTCCATAAGTGAAAAATAGGCTTCGTTGAAAAATTGTCAAAGTTTGATGATCATTTAAACTCAAATATATTGTAATTGCGTTATTTCAGAATATAGATGCACAGAAATTAAGCAAAAATGAAGCGGATTTAGGTCGGATACAACACTAAATGTAAATTAAAAAGAACTTTAAAAATGACGATTTTGACACAAGATGGATGCCATATTTTATTTTGAAGTAGATGACGTGAACTCTTCATATAAAGGGTGCAATTAATATTTTAATTTTTTTTTAAAAACTACTGTATATATTTTGCTGAATTTTTTTTTTATTTATTTAATGGGATAATTTAAATATTTCCTAAAACTTTCGAAGCAATTTGTGAATTTTAAATTCGCTTAAAAAATGTTTGAAAAATTAGGTCCCATAGGGTTCAATGTATTTCATTTATTCAACCCGGGTTCAATCTTCGTCCAAGAAAATGAACTTTATTCAAATGGCGTCATCGAAATGTAAATCGTCTGGCTCTCTATGTAAAAGCAATGAATATTTCAACCATATCACTTATATTCCAAACTGCAGAGCTAAATAATTTTTGCTTGAAAAAAATTCAGCAATTCTTATACAACTCATCTCACAACCACTTGTTTACATTCTGCATCCATTATAATTAGACTTCATTGTAGAAATAATCAAATTTTGATGATAATTTAAACTAAAAAATGTTGTAATTGCGTTGGCGCAGAATATAGATACACAGAAAATACGCAAAAATAAAGCAGTTTTAGGACGCTTGCAACAGTAAATATAAATTCAAAAGAACTTTAAAATTCACGATTTTTACACTAGGAAAATGAAAAGGCTGCCATATTTTATTTTGAGGTGGGGCACGTGATATCTTCATATGATATGGATGTAATTATTATTTTTGCATTTATTTAAAAAACTACCGAACATATTTTGAGGATTTTTTTTATATTTTTATGGGATAATTTTAATACTTCCCAAAACTTTCGAAGCAATTTATGAATTTAAAATTCGCTTAAAATAGTTTGAAAAATTAGCTCTCATAGGGTTCAATGTATTTCATTTCTTCAACGCGGATTTAATCCAAAACTAATTGGGGGTATTACTCATTTATATCCCCATAGGTCCCACAGACCGTCTGAACAACATACTAAAATTTCATTTTGATAAAGTCATTTTTACGGCAGTTATCGTGCGAACGGCCAGACAGAACGAACAAAGTCATAAACAATTTTCAACTGTGTTGTAAAGTATTAATGAAACAAGAAAGTTCAATCATGCATAAAGCATTGATTATGAAACACTTTCCAACTTCAATGCAATTTTATATAAACATCTCTGAAATACGATACATTCCTCGGTAATGTTTTTAAAATTATCACAATACTACATTAATTTATTATATTTGAAAACTTCATCGAAGAAAATGAACATCATTAAAATGACAGCATTGAAATATAATTTGCCTGGTTTAAACATATCTAAAATGCGATACATTCCTCGGTAATGTTTTAAAATTATCATAATACTACAATAAAATGTTATATTTCAAAACTTCATCGAAAACAAATGAACTTTATTCAAATGACGTCATCGAAATATAAATCGCCTCTCTATAAAAGCAGCACTTCATTCATAAATATTTTTCCAATCTTTTCATTCATCACAATACTATAATAATATATTTTATTTAAAAATTTGAAAAAGTGTTATGAACCATATTTATTTTAAAAAGGTGGAACTTCTCTTACATATAAATAATTCAACTCCTGAAAAGATATTTATTATATAATATATCCCTTTTTTCTTTCTGGAAGATATAGTAAAAGTCAGAATTTAATTGAATTTGTTTTTCTCCCTATATTAAATAATTTTTATTTAAAAAACTACTTAATATATTTTACTGAATTTTTTTAAATATTTTATGAGATAATTTGGATACTTCCAAAATTTTCGAAGCAATTTGTGAATTTTAAATTCGCTTAAAAAATGTTTGAAAAATTATGTTCCATGGGGTTCAATGTATTCCATTTTTTCAACCCTGCTTCAATCCAAAACTAGTTGGGCGATATTATTCATTTATATTCCCATAGGTCCCACAGACCGTCTGAAAAACATACTAAAATTTCATTTTGATAAAGTCATTTTTACGGCAGTTATCGTGCTAACGGACAGACATACAGACAGATAGAATGAATGAACAAAGTCATAAACACATTTCAACTTTGTTGTAAAGTGTTAATAAAAACAACCAAATTTGGTAAATTAAAATGTCTTTAATAAAAACACCATTTATGACAAACTTAAAAAAATCTGATGTGGGCAACACATGACTTTCCTTATATAATGTAATTAATTTACTACTTTTACAGTACAAAAAGTAGGTTTTTCTTATAGTAGATACTAATATTCTTTCCAAGATATTAAATTTTCTACAAGTAGTCGTCATTTTTATCCATTTGGCGAGATTTTCGTTAATTTGGCAACATTTCAAAAAGTCACCAAGTTGGCGACATTCCGCCAAATTCGTCGCCAAAATCTCGTCAAGCGTTATGCACTGAGAAATAAGTTATTCTTACAGCAGATAAATGACTATTGGCGTTCAAACACAAAAGTATTACTAAAAGTATATTGTTTCATGAATGGAATGAGATAGTTCCGCGAGAATGATGTAACCCAATTTATCGCATGGTATTACATATGAAAAGTGAACATGTTTCTCAATAGGAATTTTTTTTTTATATGACTTTTTGATAATTTTTTTTTAAAAATGAACAATATCTCGAGAACGGTTCATGTTAGCGTTCTAAAATTTATGTCAATCGTTTTCTAATGAAAAATTACATAAGAAATGTCTATTTGCGTAACTTTATTAGCGGTTTTGATTTTTTGACGATTTTTTCAAAATTTCATTCGAAAATTTAGGGGGATTCTTAACATTCGATTGCATATAAAAGCTATAGGCTTCCAGTGTTTACGAATTGTGATTTTTGTACCAAATTTGGTTCGAATCGGTCCATTGGTTCGTCAGTTATCGTCTCCACAGACTCACTGACACACACACATACTTTCACACACACACACACACATACTTTCACACACACACACACACACACAGACATCACTTCAAAAATGTTTGATTCGTGATCAGGGATGCTTGAAACGTGCTCTCCCGTCGAAAACTCGAATTCGAATTTTCGACCCCGTCACAATACTTTCCTTATACATTATGTATATAAGGAAAGTAATAACAAATAATAACAAAGTAATAACAATAGAGCGCTTGCGGACGCAATTACGTACTTCATTAGTGGCAAAGTAAATTGTAAGTGACGAATATTATTTGTAATATACAGGCACAACCGTGAGCCATGATTTGCATATTAATCCTTTCAAAATCGATACATATAAAAACAATATATTACAAAACATATGTTAAAAACATTATTACATATGTTAAAAACACATGTTTATTACAAAACATATACAAAACAAAGTTATTGTATTTCCGAGCCATTTTGCGGAAATAATTCCTGTTTTCATAGGATTTCATGTTAATCTGAGAGTTTGTTCAGTACTCTGTTTATGCCGTTATTTCGGTTGGCGCCAGTGCTATCTGGAGATGACGTGGACTGCGAAGTTTAATTACGATACGTCACGAATGCAGGTGCGAGTTGACCAATGAGGGCCGGATTAATGAGTGACGTGGGTGTTGCCGAAAGGACGCTTCCGGCTTTTCGATCCTTGACCTCGGTGGTGAGCAGACGACCGGAGAGCACGGCGTGAAGCAAAAGGATGGAATTTTTTTAAGTTTCGAGCAACTGATATTATAATGTCAGAATAATATTTTCGGTATAGAAACTGGAGAGTTGTCGGAGTCTAATGTATGTGCTTACCACCTTCCAAATTCCACTATCCAACGAATGCCGCCCAGGTGGTGTAGTGGATAGCGTGTTCGGCTGATGTGTGGAGGGCTCGGGTTCGAATCCCGAATAAGGCATGGAGGCTTGTGTGGCTACTGTAACTGGATTTCGATCTGTTGTTGCCACGTTAATTGAATTAAAAAAAAAAAAAAAAAAAAAAAAAAAAAAATGAAGTTATTAGAATTTTTGAATGGGTTTTTCGAGTGTTTGAGTAGAGTGCATAATGTCGTATCGCATGTATGTTCGATTCGACAGTTTGAGAAACGCGGCTTGGAAATCTCTCCTTTTCAATGCCTGCATTGTGTTAAGCCTTGTCCAGATTCATTTACGAGTGAAAGTCTAGTTTCGTTCGAGAATGTGAATTTAATGTTCTGCTGTTGTTTTTTCGCTGCGCCTGCCTCGTCTGTGGGAAGTTTTCGAAAAGCGAAACTTCTCCTCTGGTCGGCAGCCAATGGGAGAGCTTCTTGGCTGTTGTCGGGCAGTTGCGGCCGTGTTCGGGGGCTTTTTGGAGAAGAAATTTGAGAAGTTTGGATGTAAGTTTTCGGAGGAGAAAACGGAACAAAGAGAGTAGGGCCGGTGGCCCCATATTGCTGTGGATTATTGATTTTCCCAAAATCTAATCCGGGAAGATGCCCGAGGAAGAAATGCACCGGGATCTGAAATTTTATTCAAAATTTAATGCTTTATTTTTCTGTTCTAGGTTGTGATTTTGACCGTTGTCCGAAAATCCGGGCGTGGCTGCTTGATCGGTTGATCGGTGAATGCTGATGTCGTATACTTCAGTTAGGATATAATTTTTCGGAAATGTCCTTCAGCCATGTTTTTAAAGTTAAGATCGGATGTTCTGAAATTATGTGGATTTGGTTTATCAACAGAACGGTAAGGTAAAATTACTAAAATTCTATTCATGAACAGTAGAACTTTGAATCATCATTCTAAGCACTGGTATAAATTTAAAGCTTATAAACTAACGTTTCTTAATTGGATTTCATATTGAAAGTATATTGATAATTGTCTATATAGAAATTTAAATTGATAAAGATTCTAAAGAGTGTGATTGATATAATGTTAACTGAATGTTAATTTACTTTGCATAAAGTTCTCTAGTGAAAGAGATTGTATTATTTACCGAAGGTATTATTGTGAAATGGATATTGAATATTAAATTTGTTTGGAATATATATATATAAAATTTAAATGGCTTACTTAAGAATAAATATGAATATTTGGTTTAATGAGTTAAATTATTTGCACACCCTGAATTCTGTCTTTTATTCTTCTACCCATCTGTGGACTAATGTCTCCAGACCGTAAGTACTCCTGGGTTACTTGCGAGTTAATATATATGAGTTATATGCGAGTATTATAAGTGAATTATGTGTGATTATACTGTGACGCAATGTACTGGTCTGCATATCTTCGATTCTTCTGTGCATATCGGTCGTGAGATCGGTTTCGGTTTCACTTTCGTTCGACTCCCCGCCGATTTGACTCCGGAGCCGAATCCACCGCCGATGTGACTCTGTCGTCGGGAAGGGTTCTGATGCGACACTGATCTCGTGACTCTCCCGATGCGACAATAGTTCGAAAATGATGTGCTGCACGTATATAAATATTCCTGCTATGTGTCTCCGTCCTTTGGCCGTCCATGGCCCATGTCCAAGGCGGATCCGAAAGTGTGTTCCCTATCTCCTCTCTCCTGGGTCAGCTTTGTTTCCTTTGGGTTTAGTCATCACTTTAGTCATTGGGTTTTATTAATATTTTTCTAATTATTAATGTGCTGGTGAAAGCCACTTAATGTTGATCTGTATTGAAGGACCATGAGTATGTATATGTGCCTTAAGAACAGTTAATTGCGTGATCAACAAATAGAATTCTATTTTAACTATTTGTCATGATTTCCACTATTTGTAGGATTTATGTGTGCTCTTACCTTTAGCTTCGAGTCAAGGCTGAACAACCGATTCATAGAATCGCTGGGGAAATAGAATCAGGATATGCAACGCTTATACGATCACTTACTGGTAAACCAAAACCGATACAAAATCTGGTACGGTGTTAACTTCATACATTACCACTTCTCAAATTTAATAGAAAAACCTGTTACCACACCACCGATGAAGTACGTAGTGACGTCAGAAAGCGTAATTTTAAATACGTCTTAAATGGTGTTTCTATTAAAAGCATTTTAATTTACCAAATCTGGTTTATTTTATTTTAAAGTTTCTAAAAAGGTCGACTTAGAGTATTTGCTGATGGAGACGATATCTCACAAAGGAATGGAGTGCTTAAAACAAATTTGGAATGGAAATTATAATCAGTGAATACTGGAAGCGCAATCGAAATTGGGGTTAGCAATATTTCATTGTTCGCAATTGAATGTTCACAGACCACCTAAATTCTCGAATGAAATTGTGAAAAGATCATCAAAAAATCAGAACTTTACATAATGTTACGCATATAATCAAGTCTTGTGCAATTTATTGCTAGGAGACGATTGATATAAATTTTCAAAACGCTAGCATGAACCGTTCTCGAGATATTACATTTTTTTATAAAAAGGAAATCCCATGAAATTGAAACAAGAAAGATCAATCATGCATAAAGCATTCATTGTGAAACACTTTCCAATTGAAATTCAATTTTACTTAAACATCTATAAATTGCATAATACATTCAGTACTGATATTTTTAAATTATCACAGTATTACAATAATATATATTATATTTGGAAACTTAAAACTTTATCAAAAAAGGTAATGCTATAAATCTTCTGATTTTCTATGTAAAACCAATGAATCATATCACTATCTAAAACCACCGGCCGACCAGATGGCTACTCATGTCCTTGTCGACGAGTCGGTCGGTCTGGGTCTTCAACTATGTAAAACCAATGAATCATATCACTATGTAAAACCATTCTCTATGTAAAACCAATGAATCATATCGATATGTAAAACCATTCTCTATGTAAAACCATTAATATCACTTATATTCCAGACTCCAGAACTAAATCATTTTTCGTGAAAAAAAATCGGCAATTCTTATAAAAATTCATCTTACAATCGCTTGATTTGTTTACATTCTTTATGCATGCTACAAAAATTAGGTTTCGTGGTAGGAATAATCACAGTTTAGTGATCATTTAAAATAAAAAATATTGTGAGTGCATTGGTACAGAATTTAGATACACAAATAATATGGAAAAATAAAGCTGTTTTATAATGGATGCACAACTAAATATAAATTGAAAAGATCTTTAAATATCACGATTTTTACACAGGGGAGAAAATGGATGCCACATTTTATTTTGAACTGAATGAGTCACGTGATTTCTTCATATAATATGGATGTAATTATTATTTCAACTACAATGTATGCCAGCCATATGATGGAAATCAGAGTTTGCGAATAATTACTTCCCATTTGGTGCCATTTTTATCAATTTGTCAACATTTTTTTCACTTTAGCAACATTTATAGAAGTTGCCTAGTTGGCGACGTCAAGCTAAAAATCTCTCCAATCGTTACGGATGAACGGACGGTGAAATGGGTTATTCTTATAGTCTATATTTAGTTGAAAGAAGCTTGAAATATGTGACTTGTTGGCAATATGAGCGTGACACTCCTAGTTGCGTGGTATCTCAAATAAAAGTTTATACAATGTTAAGAAATAAAATAACCTCAAGGTTCCACTATCGGTATCTGATTTCATACGCTACGTAAAGTGCCATGTGTAGTACAATACATGTACAACATATTGCACTCCCAATCACAATTGCCAAGAAAGATAATGAACAATCTAAATGCAGCAGAGGAAACCAATCGGAACACAATCATAGATAAATAGTGTTCATCCCCTTCTGCATCAACGACAAATGGGAGAAGTGGTATGAAACCAAAGGGGGAAATAAAAAAGTGCCCCAATGTTTTGTTCCAGAAAGTTCAGCAGAATTGAATTTTGGACAACGAACTAACAACATGTCTCTTTAGTTTGTGCAAAAAATATCGACTGTGAGCGCTAAAAGAAAGTGTGGCTCAGAAGTGTGATGTGCAATAGAATCTTACAGCATAGTGATTGCGCGAATAAGTGTTGGAATGCAAGAAAGCATAGGTATTTATGTATTTTACCTGTCACTAATTAGCACGGAAGGCACACATTTAACGGTTATCTATTAATGAACAATTAGTTCGTACGAATATATGTCGTAATAACGAGTTCTTGTATTTTAAACTAAAAGAACTATTTTGAGTTTCGGTAAATTAAAAGAAAGTGTCTAAATATATGTATCAATTATATTATGTGTGTAAATATGTTTATTAATGAAATATTGGTAGCGCTAGATGTATTATAATAATGGATTTATGAATAGTATTAATAATCAAAACATAAATGGATATCTATAACTTAAATATTAAATAAATTGGTCAAATTTAAATAAGTGTGTTTATTTATATTATGTGTATTTGTCTCTCCGGCTTGAGAACCGGGAGTTTGCATGCTCCACCCTTAGTGAAGGTATCAAAGGTATGCCCTAGTATAATAATTTTGATAAGGACAACTTGACATGATGACACCATGGTTGCAACATAATTTCTCTGGGTTTGGATTAGTATCTAAATTGAAATGTTTATCAGTAATTGAAACACCTTTGGCAACATTTTATAGCAGCGTTTCTCAGAGATAGATAAACAGACAGATAAATCAAGGTGCTTATATTATAAATTTTAATTTTAAAAACTACCTAACATATTTTGCTGATTTATTTTTGCACATTTGAATATTTCCTGAAATTTTGGAAGAAATTAGTGAATTTTGAAAAATATTTATATTCCTTCCGCTTTAAAAATTTTCTCCCATAGAGTTCGATGTATTTCATTTTTTCATCCCGAGTTAAATCCGAAACTAATTCAGTGATGTAACTAATTTCCATCGTTCATTAACCTATATCTCATCACAAAGCATAAGTTTCTATCATTTCACTTTTCGAACGTTTTGATGTGGGGCAACCTCTCTATAGAACATTTTCGAAAAATTCGATTTTTTTCAGAAGGTTTTATCAAACGATCGACCCGTGTACTAAATTGCAAGTCTCTATCTATTCGAGAAGTTTCTAAAAAAAGCATGACAGACAGACGGACACTTGGCAATTAGTATATACTAACCGAATACCGGTTAAAAATCAACGGTCTTGCAATAAACAACCCCTGAATAATGTAAATTCTTGAATAATTCGCATTTCACATTTATTCGGCAAATTGAATATTTTGGTGTGCAGAACCCCCTAAAGAAGAAAATACTGAAAAACTTAAGTTGTGCACTTCTTCTTGTCGAACTATCTACCCGTACATCAAATTAAAGTTTATCTCTCTATATTTGCGGGCCATTTCGCTAAAATAGCCCGTTCCTTTCTCCCGAATCGTACTAGAATAACCTACAAATGATTTATATACCGAAATTTGTTAAATGTGGTATATAAATCACTTGTAGGTTATTGAAATATTATACACCAAATTTTGTTAAATTTGTTTCATTAGTTTTTAGCTAGAGTGGATAAAGGCAAGCAGTTTCGCAAAGAAGGCCGATTCTTTTATTACGAATCGTACTATAATCTAATGAACATCAGGATTTCCCACAAAAAACATACCTACCAAATTTTATGAAATTCGGTCTATTAGTTTTTCAATAGAGTGGATGTAATAACTGCCGCAAAAATGACTTAATCAAAATGAAATTTTAGTATGTTGTTCAGACGGTCTGTAGGACCTATGGGAATATAAATGAATAATATCACTCAATTAGTTTTGGATTGAACCCGGGTTGAAAAAATGAAATACATTGAGCCCTATGGGACCTAATTTTTCAAACATTCTTAAGCGGATTTAAAATTCACAAATTGCTTCGAAAATTTTAGGTAATATTTAAATTGTTCCATAAAATATATAAAAAAAATTTAGCGAAATATATTCAGTAGTTTTTTAAATAAAAATTAAAATAATAATAACATCTCTTATATGAAGCGATCACGTGACCATGATATGAAAGATCACGTGACCCACTTCTAAATGCTATATGGCATCCATCTTGTCTCCAAATCATGATTTTTTAAGTTCTTTTTAATTCATATTGAGTGCTGTATCCGTCTTTAAACCATTTTATTTTTGCTTAAATTCTGTGCTTCTACATACTGAAACAACGCAATTACAATATATTTGAGTTTAAATGCTCATCCAAATTTGATTATTTCTACAACGAAGCCCAATTTTCACCTATGTAAAATGTAAACAGCAAAGTATGTTGAATGAGTTATATGTATTTCTTGAGTTGTGTGAGTTGCTGTATTTCTTTAACACAAAATCATTTAGTTCATGGAGTCTGCATAGCTGATATGAATAAAATATTCATTGATTTTACAAAGAGAAGGACGATATTTTTCGATGAAGTTTTACCCATAGAGTTTAATTACTTGTACCTCCATGGTCTTAAAATAAAATAAATTGTTATAGTATTGTGATGAATGACATGAATGGGAAATTATTTATGAATGAAATGCTGCTTTTATTGAGAGAGCCAGGCGTGTTATTTTTTCTCTGACGTCATTTGAATGAATTTCAGTTGTTTTCGATGAAGTTTTCAAATATAATAAATTATCGTAGTATTATGATAGTTTTAAAAATATTACCGAGGAATGTATCGCATTTTAGAGATGTTTAAACCAGGCAATTTATATTTCAATGCCATCATTTGAATGAAGTTCATTTTTTTCGATGAAGGTTTAAGTTTTCAAATATAATAAATTAATGTAGTATTGTGATAAGTTTTAAAATATTACCGAGGAATGTATTGCATTTTAGACATGTTTAAATAAAATTGCATTGAAGTTGGAAAGTGTTTCATAATCAATGCTTAAAGCGTGATTGATCGTTCTTGTTATATAAGAAATGCTTTTATCTCCGTTTGTCTGTAACGCTTTCCGATCCATTTGGCGAACTTAGCAAAATATGGCCAAGTGGGGCGAAATATCGCCACACTAGCGATATTTCGCCACATTAGCGATATTTCGCCCTAAAATATCGTCCTGACAAAAATATCGTCTAAATTGCAAAAATGGCGGTAAGTTAGCGAGAATAACATCAAATTGATTAATTAACTATTAAAATAGTTTAATATATAGACTATATTGCTTTCTGCCGATGTTATCAATATTCATATTTGCTATTTAGAGTTGCGCGAAATGTAAGTTAATCGGGTAAATCGAAACAGTTTTGCATGTTGTCTACTGGGAAAGCGCTGAATGTACTTATCAGCGTTAAAACATTGTGCCGTAGATCTTATTCATCATTTTTTCGCTGTAAAAGATGCAAATTCATTGCATTATGTAAGGAAAGTCATATGCTGCCCACAATCGATTTTTTATAGCCTTACACAAAATAAACTACAATCTCTTTTCAAAATTTCACTTAAATTTTATGTTCAGAGATTTGAAAGGCACCTAAAATATTCTTAAAGTATCGATACATAATAGAATCGTAAATCAAAAAGTATCATTCCATTTCACTTTTCAATTTAATCCGAAATTCTTATTTACATGAATACCATAAATATGTCGTAACGATATATCCGTCCTATATATGGATTCTTTTAATTTTTCCCTGGAGGGCTATGAGAAGGAAAAAAATTCAAGTGCTCACATGTTACGATAAAATGCGTCTGGCATTCAAAAATGTTTTACGGCCAATTTTGTACCTCTTCAAGGAGGCAAAATTCCATTTTATAGTGTTTTCCTTTTATATGCTGTAAAGCAGAAACGGAAAAGAATGAGTTTTTCATGAATATAAAAAATATTGAATATCAAATATATCTAACAAAAGTTGTAAAACTTCATAAAAGTGATTGAAGTTTAAATGTATTAATTTTACTAAAAGTACTTTGTACAATACTGCATCGTAAAATATTATGTTTTCAAATTTATTTATCTATAAATTTCAGGTTTTATAGAAAATATAGTGATGCTTTAACAAAAGCTAAGCTCAGCTGTTGTTAAGAGTGTATACTGTTCGAACTGTGCTGTTTTAACCTAAAGAAGGGTATACGCCCTCGAAATAATTTCAATCATCTAACTGACATATGCCTCCTTTTTACAATGGAGTTGTGTAAGTCCTTGTTAGAGACGTGTCCAGCTGTATAACGCCCTCGAAATAATTGTAGTCATCCAACTGACATATGCCTGCTTTTTACAAGGACGCTGTGTAAGTTCTTGTTGGAGACGTGTCCAGTTGTATAACGCCCTCGAAATAATTGTAGTCATCCAACTGACATATGCCTCCTTTTTACAAGGAAGTTGTGCGAGTCCTTGTTAGAGAAGTGTCCAGCTGTATAACGCCCTCGATATAATTGTAGTCATCCAACTGACATATGTTGCCTTTTACAAGGAAGTTGTGTAAGTCCTTGTTAGAGACGTGTACAGCTGTATAACGCCCTCGAAATAATTGAAGTCATCCAACTGACATATATCTACTTTTTACAATGACGTTGTGTAACTTCTTGTTAGAGACGTTTCCAGTTGTATAACGCCCTCGAAATAATTGTAGTCATCCAACTGACATATGCCTCCTTTTTACAAGGAAGTTGTGTAAGTACTTGTTAGAGACGGATCCAGCTGTATAACGCCCTTGAAATAATTGTAGTCATCCAACTGACATATACCTGCTTTTTACAAGGAAGTTGTGCAACTTCTTATTAGAGACGTGTACAGCTGTATAAAGCCCTCGAAATAATTGTAGTCATCCAAAAGTCATGTGCCTGCTTTTTACAAGGAATCTGTGTAAGTTCTTCTTAGAGACGTATCCTGTACAATAACGCCCTCAACATAATTGTAATCATACAATTGACCTATGCCTGCTTTTTACAAGAAAGTTGTGTAAGTTCTTGTTATACATGCGACGTGTTCAGTCACTGCAGAATGGTTTACAAATTCTAATCCCTAAAAATATTTTACAGATATTTTCACAGCTTTCGTATGATATAACTAGGTGGTTAGCGTATTGGACCTATGTATGATCTATATGGGTAATAATACCTGTATAGACTATGTAGGTAAGAACCCTATGGGTGTGACATATAGAAACCTGTTCGGAAAAAGTAAAAAAATCTGATGTGGATAATACATGACTTTCCATATATAATACAATTAATTTCAGTTTTTCGCAGTGAACAATGCATAAGATCCACTGCACAATGTTTATAACACTGAATTGTACATATGGCACTTTTCCGGATGATAACATGTAAAACTATTATGAAGTACCCATTTAAATTATATTTCGCGCAACTCTAACTTAACAGTTATCGATATTAATAGCATCCGCCATAAGCAATATGGCCCAGATATTAAAATATTTTAATAATTAATTCACCAATTTGGAATAATTTTTTGTTAATTACTTTTATGGAATTTCGACTATAATTTCGTCAATCTAAGTCAATATATCGCCCAGTTGGCGATATTTCACTAAATGAATAACCAAGTTTGCCAATTTTATCGCCAAGCGTTACAGACAGTGAAGAGAAGAGCTTTTCTTATACATAAATGCCTGTTGGCGAATTTCTGGTCGTAAAAATACAAAACTATTACACAAGTACTTCTCTCGCGAACGAAACGAACTATATCCACGAGAATGGCGTTAATTGTTTTTTTTTTTTAATTTTTTTTCATATGGCCAGGCACTTTGACCTTCGTCATTCGCCTTTATTACAGCGGCCAGAGTGTGAACCATTTAGCCGTCCATTGACGTTGCCCCAGGGGGCAACGTCAGGGGCAGGGTTGGGGGGGGGCGGATCTCATTGAGCCCACAACACAAACATCCATGCCTTACGTGGGGCTCGAACCCACAACGTGGTTGTCCAGCGATTGCTACGGAAACGCTTGCCTTGACCACTCGACAACCACGTCGGTGAATGGCGTTAATTAACTTGTCGCATAATATTACATGAAAAGTGAACATATTTTACGATAGTTAATACTTTTTTAATTTTATGTAATATTTTTATGAATTTATTAGAAAAACGTACAATATCTCGAGAATGGCTCCTACTAGCCTTCTAAAGTTTATGCCATTCGTTGTGTCCCTCGTTTTTAAATGAAAAATTACATAAGAAAAAAATTACATCATTTATGTGACAACATTAAAAGTTCGGAATTTTTAATGACTTTTTCCAAAATTTCATGTGAAAATGTAGGGATCTACTGAACATTTGATTGCGTTTAAAATTAATAGAATTCAATTATTCATTGATTACAGTATTTCGTTCGAAATGCTCCATTTTTTCGTGAGATTTCACTTCCACAGACGCACTGGGGGGGGGGGGGGTGCACACACACACCCGCGCTCATATACACACACGCAGACATCACCTCAAAAACGTTCGATTAAGTTCAGGGATGCTGTAAACGTGCTCTTCCGCCAAAATCTCGAATTCGAATTTTCGCCCCCCTTACATTTCTTTCTCTATACATTATGCTATGTATGTAGGGAAAGCAATATACAAGTCCCACCTGGATTCTTCATGTTACCCTTATATGTGTAAATAGCCTACATGTGATCTATATGTCTGGCTATCTTAGCCTACATGTTATCTATAATTCTACCCGCATTTAGCGAGATCAAAATGGTTTATGCCACCTACATATGTCACATATTTTTTTAGTTATTTTAACACGGAAGTACAACTTTTGCTGCTTGTGAAACATTACTTCCTTTTCGATCGTTGTATGTTACCTTGAACATTGTATGTTGCTTACCTACGTTTTCAGACCTTTTAATCAATTAAATATAGTATTATTAAATATAGTATTATTTTTTAAAAAATCAATTAAATATAGTATTATTAAATATAGTATTATTTTTTAAAAAATCAATTAAATATAGTATCAATTTATTATATAAATAATTTAGTATTAAATATAGTAAAATCAATTAAATATAGTATTATTTTTTAACAGTTTTGATTTGAAAAATACTAAAGAAAAAAAAAAAAAATTTGGTATTTAAAACGTAACGTGGTTGCCACAGTTACCGGCATGAAATCAAAAACAATAAATAAATCCATGGGTAAAATATCATATAATAAATCGTCTGTTGCAACTGTGGATAGAAAATCTGAAAAACTGTTAATTATGTGCCAATAGAGTTAAATAGGAAACAAAAAAGATCAATCATGCATAAAGCATTGATTATGAAACACTTTCCAATTGGATTGCAATTTTATTTGAACATCTCTAAAATGCGACCTTTTAGCGGTGAAATTTAATTAATTATCGTAGAACTACGATAATTTCTTTTACTTGAAAACTTAAAACTTCATCGGAAAAAATGAACTTTATTCAAATGACGTCATCGATATATAAATTATCTGGCTCTCTACGTAAAAGCAGTGAATATTTCACTCATACACTTTTATTCCAGACTCCAGAGTCAAATAATTTTGATAGAAAAGAATTCAGCAGTTCTTATACAACTCTTTCTACAATCACTTGTTTTCATTCTGAATCCATTAAAATTAGGCTTCGTTGTAGAAATAATCAAAGATTAAAGATCATTTAAACTAAATAATGTAATTGAGTTAGCGCAAAATATAGATGCACTGAAAATACGCAAAAATAAAGCTGTTTTAGGACGGATGCAACACCAAATATGAATTTAAAAGAACTTTAAAAATCATAATTTTTACTTTGAGGAAAAAAAAAGATGAATGCCATACTTTATTTTGAAGTCGGTCACGTGATCTCTTCATATAATATGGATCTAATTATTATTTTAATTTTGATTTAAAAATCTTCCGAACATATTTTGCTGACGTTTTTTTATATACTTTATCGGATAATTTGAATATTTCCTAAAATTTTCGAAGCAATTTGTGAATTTTAACTTCGCTTAAAAAAATGTTTGAAAAATTAGGTCCCAAAGGGTTCAATGTATTTCATTTTTTTCAACCCGGGTTCAATCCACAACTAATTGGATGATGTTATTCATTTACATTCCCATATGTCCCACAGACCGTCTCAACAACATACAAAAATTCCATTTTAATGAAAACATTTTTACGGCAGTTATCGTGCGAACGGACAGACACAGACAGACAGACAGACGGATTAAAGTCATAAACACCTTTAGACTATGTTGTAAAGTGTACAAAATTGGGTATATAGGGTACTTTTTAATGCGACTTATAATTTTATGAACAAAATTCTCCAAGTTTTAGATTTTTTTTATCTATGTCCATGTTTGTTTATCTATGGTCAAGTCCCAATGTGTGAGCAAAATCTCAAGTTTCTAAACTTCGATAGTTTGGGGTGTGTTATTCACCTCTTAGTAAATAAGTCTCGTGCAGATGTATGATATAGAGATGAACTGTGTATGAATGTGTATGATTTATACATGGGTAATTACCGTTTAACATATTTTGAGTAAGCATAAATCAGTTTTTACTGAAAAACAATCAACATTACCTCAGACGGTTGTCAATCATAATCTTAGAATAACAATTCTGATGCAGATACAGCACGTTTTACTCAAAGACGCAATTTCTATCTTCAATCTTTTTATGTGAATGAATATCCTACATAATTGAGTTATCACACAAAATAGCACACGCAGTGAATTTCTCAACTAAAAATTTAATTTATAGTTCTCCATATATTTAATTTCTTCATATCTGCACAAAATTAAATTTTAGATCAAAGAGATGAGATCATTTAATTTACTTCTCTATTTACTCCTACGTTCTTATTTACTTTACGGTTTCAGAACTCTTAGATATCTCCGTATGAATTATTGAAATGTTTCCCCTGCGGCCAATGACGTTGAATAAGTTCCATTACGGTAAAGCGCATTCACATTCAACGTAAACCTTTACGTCCAGCTTCGTATGCATTAATATGGATAACCGCAATACCTCGTTTTATGTGCAGATTTTTTTATATTTCCGTAAAACAGAAATTAAAAGGTTAAAAAAATCGGCGGTGTCTCCAGTCCGATGGAGCCAAAATGGTTTTGAATGAATAACATTTTGTAAAATGAAACTCAACTTTTGTCATATATATATATATATATATATATATAAGTATATATGTGTGTGTTACGGTTAAAGTAAAAACATCCGGTTAGTATTAATAATAACCGGTTATTATTAATAATAACCACGTCTTTTAGTCGTGGTGCGTGGCCCACTTCACCACGGGGGATTTAGTAATGCACGTCTTTTGGTAAATGTGATACATATTGCATATTAATCACATTTACCAGTAAATATTAATAATTACCAATGAAGTTCGGTCATTGTAATTAATTAAGCATAATTGAAACCCCAACTCTAACGTAATTTTTATATCATGTGTTAGGAAGTGTATGAAATTACATACATTAACAGTTTAGTTAGCAGTGGAATTTGATCAATGTAAAGAATGTTTTATAATAATGATTACTGTTATTTTTAAGATACATTCATTATTTATTACAACAAACAAATTATATTACACACAAGCACCTTAAGGCGACAAAAAATTGCAAACAAATTACATTATAAATACAATAAATGGAAATCTCAAGCTAAGCGCATTGGAAATTATTACATTGACCAAACTTCACTGGTAATTATTTATAACAACCGGTTCATGGGACAACTTCTCATAAATTATTCACTTTAACCGGTTTATTTGGTTGGTATTAATAATAACCGATTAATTGCATCGACCGTATATATATATATATATATATATATATATATATATATATATATATATATATATATATATATATATATATATATATATATATATATATATATATATATATATATATATATATATATATATATATATATATATATATATATATGTATATAATCAATCTCGAAAAACCTTAAACGTTTTCATACATCTTCAACTTGACATGACGATTACTCGAAAACTGTAAAAACTTCTTTTTTAATAAATATAGATGTAGAAACTAAATTCCCTCATGTATGTTATTTATATCTACCTTTCACAGTTTCAAACACAACTCGAGTGGAAGTATAAAAAATGTAAAAAACTCTTTCGGGCAGATGCTTTTTAAGCTTTTTCGATAGCGCTATATCCAATATGATATTATATACACTTTTAGAGCTTTGAGGGAGCTATAAAATTGTGCTTATTGTTTAAACCTAGCTCTTTCAGTTTTTGAAATAGAGGCATTAAATCTTTAAAAATGCAAAAGTTCCAATCATATTCAACTTGACAAGACGATTACTCGAAAACTATAAGTATTAAAATATTTAAATTACTTTTATATATGCATAATCTGTACCCTATTTCCAACAAAATGAAAGAAATATTTACATTTTTATCTATCATGTCTGGAGCCATAAGCGATCCTAATTGTTTGCATTTTTTTTTTATCGATCCCTGTTTATGCCAGAGAACCTTCAACCATAGATTCACATCAAAATATGCATAATTCCATTCCATACAGTATTTGTTGCGAACGTTTTATATTCCTTTTCTTCCGGAGTTTTTCGTCTCTTTTGAAGACCAGACGGAGAAAACACCCGTAGTGGCATTCTTTCCCATGACGTTATTCTAGGGTTGCCACTTGCGAAACTAAAGACGAAGGGCTGTAAGATTTTGCGATTTATCGCCAATGTGGCGATATTTGTCGATATTTCGAAGCTTCGAGACTATGTGAGAGGTTTCTATAAGTTTCTATGGAGAGTGTATAAAAAGGAGTCATCACTCGGAAAGCAGTTGACGAGATACAAAGTTGCATTGAATTGTGAGTTTTGTGAATGTTTTGTGAATATCGGCGGCTGTTTTGTGAAATGACTTTTGACAATGTTTCGCGAACAATATCGGTTATTTTGAGGAATGAGTGGAGCATTTAAATGCTGGTTTACTGTATATTGTTCCTGTTTACGCAGTACTTGTGAATAAACGTGTTCATTTTCCAGAAGTTTGGACTCATTCTTGAATCCTGCTTGCACATTTACGAAACACTATTGATTTCAGAAGGTTTTAAGCCAAATGCTGTGCTAATGAATGACCTACGTGGCAAGTTTTTGCAACCTCGTCGAGTGATTTTAGCGACACTTTTTGAAGGGTAGCCTTTTAGATACTACTGAGATGTATTCAATATGCGGACTCAATATGTGCCCATACACTCAATATGTGCTCAATATGTATTCAATATGTGCCCATTACTTGGGCAGATCATGAATAACGACATACACCAAGTTTGGTATGTTCGGAACAATAGAACCGAAAACAGGATCATTATCCTAGGACGTACTTGGTGGCTGTTCATCGAATGCATATCATCTTGCGTACAAGTGATTTGCTTAAAAATCCCATATAATTAAATATCCCCAATTCCTACATGTTCATTAACAAGTTCACTCTTCAAGTGAATAACTTGACGTCACTAATAGTGGGGAATATTTTTTGACACTACTTATTTCACTAAATTCGGTACGCAAGTCGGGAAGACAATACAAGATCTTCTCTTCTTTATGCCAGCTTCCAGTTGTCAATGTAATGTGAAGTCCACAAAAGCACACAGTTTTAATCATAAAAATCTGATGGGGGCAACACATGACTTTCCTTATATAATGCAATGAATTTACTACTTTTACAGTAAAAAAATAGGTTTTTCTTTTAGTAGATACTTATATTCTTTCCAAGATATTGAATTGTCGACAATCGTCATGTCGTCATTTTCATTGATTTAGCGTCATTTTTATCCATTTGGCGAGATTTTCGTTAATTTGACAATTCAAAAAGTCGCCAAGTTGGCGACATTCCGTCAAATTCGTCGCCAAAATCTCGCCAAGCTTTATGTATGAAGACATAAGTTATTCTTAAAGCAGATAAATGACTATTGGCGTTCAAATACAAAAGTATTACTCAAAGTATATTTTCTCATGAATGGAACGAGCTAGATCAACATTTACCTGGGCAAGGCCACCCATAAGCTGGGCGGATACCACAAGGTTGGGGGGAGGACTCCATAGGAGAACCCGTATAGCTAATATTTTCCTTTTAAAGGTTGAGATGATATATAAAAGATATAAAATTCATAAAGAAGGTTAAAATCAGATATATAGATAAAGACCGTAACAAATGTTTATAGGGGGACAAACACAAAACTTATTTAAAGAATAAAGCAAAGAAAAAATATAAGAAATGCAAAATAAAGTTAATAAAAGCTATCCTTCAAATTCTACAAGACTACACGCAAATTTAGAAATAGATCCGGAAAAAAAATACTCCCATTATGCATCTTTGGAAGGACATAAAATCAAATTATACAAAAATCCCCCAAATGTACTTTCTCTTCCCTAACTCACGGTAAAGTCGAAATGTATTTTAAGACATTCTGCCTCTTTTATGAAAGTTTTGATGTATGAATTTGTTTTTCTGTATACCCCCCTCCCTCCCTTCAAATGCACCCTTCAACTCAATACAGACTCGGGGCGAATCATAAATTATTCAGCTGCTTATGCATCGGCAGAAAGACGGCGCAATTCCAAGGTAGCAAGACACACAGCAGTCGTTGTTCAATATCTTCGAGATCTGGATGATTTGGAACTCAGGAGTATAGCGTAATATGGATGAAGTAAAATGAAATATGTAAAAGACAAGAGGTTTTTGATACTTTAGAATTGTATTACGCCCATTCTTGTGCGTCACACATTCACTATAACTTTCGATTTAATTGTTCAAAACACTAATTATTTTGCACAGCCACTATACGCTCCTTATGAACTTACCTTGTTCATAAAATAGTGGACACTTTCTTTTCTTGAAAGGAGGGTCTTATTTTCATAATTTAAAAATCACGCACCAAAAAAGCTCGATGAAAAACTGGTTTTTAACACTGTACAATATAGTTGAAAAGTGTTTATGACTTTGTTCATTCTGTCTGTCTGTCTATCCGCACGATAACTGCCGTAAAAATGACTTTATCAAAATGAAACTTTAGTATGTTGTTCAGACGATCTGTGGGACATACGGAAATGTAAATGAATAATTTCACCTAATTAGTTTCGGACGGAACCCGGGTTGAAAAAATGAAATACATTGAACCCTATGGGACCTAATTTTTCAAACATCTTTAAGCGAAGTTAAAATTCACAAATTGCTTCATAAATTTTAAGAAATAGTCAAATTATACCGTAAAATATATAAAAAAAATTTCAGCAAAGTATGTTCGGTAGTTTTTTAGATAAAAATTAAAATATTAATTACACCCATATTATATGAAAGGATCACGTGACCCACTTAAAAATAAAATGTGGCATCCATCTGGTGTCAAAATCTTGATTTTTAAAGTTATTTTTAATTTATATATAGTGTTGCATCCGTCCTAAATCCGCTTTATTTTTTATTTTGTTCTGCGCATCTATATACTGTATCAACGCAATCAGAATATTTAGAAGATTCAGATCATAAAACTTTGATTATTTCTACAACGAAGTCTAATTTTCACTTATAGAGAATTTAAATTGTAAGATGATTTGTATAAGAATTGCTGAATTTCTTTAACGTAAAATTATTTAGCTCTGAAGTCTTCAATATAGCTGATATGAATGACACATTCATTGATTTTACATAGAGATGCAGACGATTCTATAGTGTTGCGTTTTTCGATGAAGTTTTAAGTACAGAGTTATAAAATACTTTAACCTCCATGGATTTTGTAGTATAGTGATAATTTTAAAAATATTGACGCTGAATAAAACGACTGGAAAAAAGCTTATGAATGAAATACTCACTGCTTTTATATACAGAGCCAGGCGATTTATATTTTGATGACGGTATTTGAATAAAGTTTATTTGTTTTCGATGAAGTTTTCAAATATAATAAATTATTTTAGTATTATGATAATTTTTAAAATATCACCGCTGAATGTATCGCATTTTAGAGATGTTTAAATAAAATTGCATTGCAGCTTGAAAGTGTTTCATAATCAATGCTTTATGCATGATTGATCTTTCTTGTTAAATAATGTTACGAATATGTAAGATGTAGTCACTGGATGCTCTTTTGAGAACCAAAAGAGAAAATGACCTTCACAGACAACCATTCCTATTAGATCAATGCAGAATTGTCATATTTGAACAATTATGAATTGGTTGCCAGATTTGGCGATCTATAGCTAATTCAGCGGTTTTGGGCGACTTTTGGAAGGTACCAGAACTCGAATTAATGAATATTCTTGGAGATATCAGCTCCTTCTGGAACTTTCTATGGAGAATGTATAAAATGAGTCGTGCCATGTTTGAACAATCATGGCAGGGTTGCCAGATTTGGCTGTTTGACGTGTTTTAGAAGATAAGAGAACGCTCTTGAAATAATGAAAATTCTTTGAGATACCAGTCCTTTCTGAAAGTTTCTTGGGAGTATATGAGTTGGAGAGAAGATGCCGTAATACGTGATACATTGAATTATAAGATACATTAATGGTTTGAGAATAGTAGCTACTGTTTTGTGAAAATTGTGGAGCTGTTAATTGCTGTTTCACTGTGGACAGTTGTTTAGTCATCCTGTCAGATAGTTATCGAACTATCTGGTATATATACGAGGGTCATTCTAAAAGTAAAGAACGTTTGTTTCTCTAGATATTTTTATTCAAGGTAAGAAACAAAACTTACTTTACAACACATATGATACCTTAGTTATTTTTCTTCCCAGTCGCCATACAAATTTAAACATGTGTCATAGCGTATCAGCAGCTTTTCTATGCCTTCTGCATACTCAGTTACCGCCAAGTTGTTGAACCAGTCATTAACGTCCTTTTTCAGTTCGTTGTCACCTGGCAGACACTTTTCAGTGGACCAAATCACCACTAACAATTTCATAAAGAACTGTTCTTGAAATTTCAGGAAGGAACGAACTGAGTACATCTATAGTGAAACGTCTATCCAGTTGAATTTTTTCCTCAATCCTTGATTTGAGTTCGTCAAGCACAACTGAAGGTCGGTTTCTTCATCATGAATATTCGTTCGCCCGCCATTAAATATGATGCACCATTTTCGAACTGAAGCTTCATTCATCACGTTACCATAAACATCGGTTATCTGTCTGTAAATTTTGATAGGGTGGGCTATTTTCGCATTCAAAAAACGTATTACACTGCGAACCTCACGCTTGGCGGGATCTTTAATTTTGTCACACATTTCAAAGTCACACTATAATCAGTAAAAGACTGTTGCGCTTCGCTGTTAGATACGCGGGGGTTAGATGACGCGGGGATAGGGGGGAGGGAGGACTGCGTGGCTCGTTAGATCAAAACGTTCTTTACTTTTAGAATGCCCCTCGTAGTTCCTGTTTATGCTGTGCTTGTAAATAAACGTGCTAGTTATCCAGAAATGTAGAGTCATTATTGTGTCCTGAAATTACACCTACGATTCCAGAGAATATTTTCGTAACAGTATATAATTCAGTCATCGCTCAGTTGGAGAGAAGCAGATGAACTGAGGTTCAAATTTTAGTTACTTCATATAAATAAAAGTATTTTTATTGCTCAGCTATTCCTTAAAATGCTGTATCGAATTGAATTTTATCTTATAAATTGATTTTGCAGTTACCGTTCGCATGCACTAATGAGACCTTTGCGAGTGACAGAAACTGTCCAAATCTACTAAAGATGTTCATCAATCAATCTAGAAGAAGTATATCGTGACTGAGCATCCCCTAACCACGTGACCTATAAAATGAAAATAGTCCAACGTAATAGTCATCGTGCAAGGACTTACAACTATGAGTATTCAGATCATTAATAAGAAGTGATGAGATTAATCCTGAGGTTGTATCATTAATTTCCTTACATACGTAGTAGTACAATATATAGATAAAATAGAATGGCGGCAAAAGAAAATCGAATTGCAGTTTTTAAAGGATTTGCAGGATTGCAGCATTTCTGGATCTCGGCTTTAATATTCCTACAATTATATAAATTATTGGGATGAGGTTTAAAATTCCAATTCGATATTTTGAGCGACTGTAGTGGTGTTAACAAATTTTATCGTCGAGTTCATGGAGATGATGCAGTTTTGATGCAAATTAAGTTTTTAAAGGATTCTCACGATTGAACATTTCTGGACCTCGGCTTTAATATTCCTACAATTATGTGAATTATTGCGATGAGGTTTAAAATTTCAATTCGATATTTTGAGCGACTGTAGTGGTGTTAACTAATTTTATCGTCGAGTTCATGGAGATGATGAAGTTTTGATGCAAATTAAGTTTTTAAAGGATTCTCACGATTGAGCATTTCTGGACCTCGGCTTTAATATTTCTACAATTATATGAATTATTGCGATGAGTTTTAAAATTCCAATTCGATATTTTGAGCGACTGTAGTGGTGTTAACTAATTTTATCGTCGAGTTCATGGAGATGATGCAGTTTTGATGCAAATTAAGTTTTTAAAGGATTCTCACGATTGAGCATTTCTGTACCTCGGCTTTAATATTTCTACAATTATATGAATTATTGCGATGAGTTTTAAAATTCCAATTCGATATTTTGAGCGACTGTAGTGGTGTTAACAAATTTTATCGTCGAGTTCATGGAGATGATGCAGTTTTGATGCAAATTAAGTTTTTAAAGGATTCTCACGATTGAACATTTCTGGACCTCGGCTTTAATATTCCTACAATTATGTGAATTATTGCGATGAGGTTTAAAATTTCAATTCGATATTTTGAGCGACTGTAGTGGTGTTAACTAATTTTATCGTCGAGTTCATGGAGATGATGCAGTTTTGATGCAAATTAAATTTTTAAAGGATTCTCACGATTGAGCATTTCTGGACCTCGGCTTTAATATTCCTACAATTATATGACTTATTGCGATGAGGTTTAAAATTCCAATTCGATATTTTGAGTGACTGTAGTGGTGCTAACTAATTTTATCGTCGAGTTCATGGAGATGATGCAGTTTTGATGCAAATTAAGTTTTTAAAGGATTCTCACGATTGAGCATTTCTGTACCTCGGCTTTAATATTTCTACAATTATATGAATTATTGCGATGAGTTTTAAAATTCCAATTCGATATTTTGAGCGACTGTAGTGGTGTTAACTAATTTTATCGTCGAGTTCATGGAGATGATGCAGTTTTGATGCAAATTAAGTTTTTAAAGGATTCTCACGATTGAGCATTTCTGTACCTCGGCTTTAATATTTCTACAATTATATGAATTATTGCGATGAGTTTTAAAATTCCAATTCGATATTTTGAGCGACTGTAGTGGTGTTAACAAATTTTATCGTCGAGTTCATGGAGATGATGCAGTTTTGATGCAAATTAAGTTTTTAAAGGATTCTCACGATTGAACATTTCTGGACCTCGGCTTTAATATTCCTACAATTATGTGAATTATTGCGATGAGGTTTAAAATTTCAATTCGATATTTTGAGCGACTGTAGTGGTGTTAACTAATTTTATCGTCGAGTTCATGGAGATGATGCAGTTTTGATGCAAATTAAATTTTTAAAGGATTCTCACGATTGAGCATTTCTGGACCTCGGCTTTAATATTCCTACAATTATATGACTTATTGCGATGAGGTTTAAAATTCCAATTCGATATTTTGAGTGACTGTAGTGGTGCTAACTAATTTTATCGTCGAGTTCATGGAGATGATGCAATTTTGATGCAAATTAAGTTTTTAAAGGATTCTCACGATTGAGCATTTCTGGACCTCGTCTTTAATATTCCTACAATTATATGAATTATTGCGATGAGGTTTAAAATTCCAATTCGATATTTTGAGCGACTGTAGTGGTGTTAACTAATTTTATCGTCGAGTTCATGGAGATGATGCAATTTTGATGCAAATTAAGTTTTTAAAGGACTTTCACGATTGAGCATTTCTGGACCTCGGCTTTAATATTTCTACAATTATATGAATTATTGTGATGAGTTTTAAAATTCCAATTTGTTATTTTGAGCAACTGTAGTGGTGTTAACTCATTTTATCGTCGAGTTCATGGAGATGATGCAATTTTGATGCAAATTAAGTTTTTAAAGGATTTGCACGATTGAGCATTTCTGGACCTCGGCTTTAATATTCCTACAATTATATGAATTATTGCGATGAGGTTTAAAATTCCAATTCGATATTTTGAGCGACTGTAGTAGTGTTAACTAATTTTATCTTCGAGTTCATGGAGATGGTGCAATTTTGATGCAAATTGGGACACGAATTTGCAATAATTTTCGAAATGGCGCACAAAAATAGGAAAAGCTATGAAAACAAAAAAACTGGAATTGCTTAAATTAATTAGATTCTTGTTTTAGGTTTTTGTTAATAACTAGAAAACGTATAAAACAAATCTTAGTAAACTGGAATAAAACTATTTTAGGGAATTTTTTTGGCGAGTTGGCGTTATTTAAGTTTCAAATTTATCGTTATACAAATTGCTCAAAAAATATTTGATATTGATAGCACGGAACTTTCTATACAGAATCAAATTCATTTTTCTTTATTTCTTCCACAGTGCATTTATTTGAATTTAAAGGCACATGCGATGAATGCTTACTGGAACTTTAGCTACTGGAACTTTAAAATATTTCTTTTTCCTTTGCCGCATTCTTTAATACCGCCAAGTCATCAAAATTCCGAAATTAAAAAAAGCTGAAATATCTCTAGAACAGTTTATCGCAACGTAATGGAATTGGTTGTATTAGTTTTTCCCATCAAAATTGCGTATAAAATAAGCATTGTTTCAATACATTTGCGCATATGTATTGTTATTTAAATTTTGTTGGTTTTTGTAGGCCACCTAAAAGAAACCAGATTTCATATTTCCGAATCGAATCAAAATGTAATCAGAGACAGTGTAACCCACAACTACAAATTTTCAGAAAATTCCGGTGCATAATGTTTTTAAATACAATGAATAAATACTATATTACATGGCTAGATAGATAGCCACACACATAAAGCACGACATGTTGGATGTGGTTGGTTTAATACAGGGTGAGTTTAAATTCTCGCACATCAAAGTTCATTTCACTGCTGGAAGTTGATGAACGTTACTGCTGGTTCCAGCAGGACTATGCGAGTTGTCACACATCAAACAAGCACTATCCATCTTTTAAATGATTATTTCAGTGAGCGCATAATTTCCCGAGGATTGTGACCCCCTTGCTTCCCATATTTATCACCCCCTGATATCTTCCTATGGGGGATATTTGAAAAATGTGGTTTACGTGAATAATCCACACACGATTGCTAAGCTGAAAATAAACATCACAACAGCCATTTCAACATCAATACTGCCATGCTCCGCAGAGTCTCACGAAATCTGGTAACACGAAAACTATTTTGCAATCGCGACACACACGTCATTTCCAACACCTAAAGTGTGTCTGCAAAAAATAAAAGATGACATTTAAACTAATATCAGTTGTCGTTGAAACCCAGACCGTCCAACCTACCAAAAAGGTGTAAGGTAACTGTTTGGACGACCGGGAAGTGCCACCCAGTTTTAACCCAGTGGGGGAGGCATCCACAGAGACCTACCCTCCTTCCCCTACCACCAACCTCTCGGAAGGACTTACGGACCTACATGTTTACTGTGATCGTACTCCGCGTGAACATGGCGACAGTTCAGGCAGTGGCGGGAATCGAACCCGGGCCTACTGAGTGCAATTCCTAAGCGCTAAACACTGGGCTACCGCGCCCTCAACTAATCTCTGTAATAATTTACTTTCATTTAAATTTTCATACTGGTACTTTTACGGGCAGTTAAACTTTGATTTGCACGACTTTAAACTCACCCTGTACGTAAGTACCAAATTATTTGTGTAAATTCATAAATGGTACCCTATTTCTGACATAACAAGTAAAAATTGTGTATAATTTTTATTTATCAGATTAGAAAATATAAACATTCAAAGTGTTTGTGCATTTTAAACTACGCTCCGATTTCTGTTGGATACATCACCGGCCACAGCCATTTGCCACATCAGAAAAAAATCTGATGTGGGCAACACATGACTTTCCTTATATAATGCAATCAATTTATTACTTTTACAGTTAAATAAAATTTTATTCTTATAGTAGATACTTATATTCTTTCCAAGATGTTGAATTTTCTTCAATTAGACGTCATTTTCATTGATTTAACGTCATTTTTATACATTTGGCGAGATTTTTATTAAGTTGGCAACAATTAAAAATGTCGCCAAGTTGGCGACATTCTGCCAAATTCGTCGCGAAAATCTCGCTAAGCGTTATGGACGGAGAAATAAGTTTTTCTTACAGCAGATAAATGGCTATTGGCGTTCAAATACAAAAGTATTACTCAAAGTATCTTTTTTCATGAATGGAACGAGCTAGATCCACGAGAATGATGTCACCCAATTTATCGCATGGTATTACATATGAAAACTGCACATGTTTCTCAATAGGAATTTTTTTTTTCATTTTATATAACTTTTGATTATTTTTTTGAAAAATGTGCAATATCTCGAGAACGGTTCATGTTAGCGTTCTAAAACTTATGTCAATCGTTTTCTAATGAAAAATTACGTATGAAATGTCCTTTTGCGTAACTTTATTAGCGGTTTTGATTTTTCGACGATTTTTTTAAAATTTCACTCAAAAATTCAGAGGGTTCTGAGCATTCGATTGCGTATAAAAAGAATAATTTTCCAGCGTTTACAGATTGTGGTTTTTGTACCAAATTGCGTTCGAATCGGTCCATTCGTTCGTCAGTTATCGTCTCCACAGACTCACTGACACACACACATATACTTTCACACACAGACATCACTTCAAAAATGTTTGATTCGTGATCAGGGATGCTAGAAACGTGCTCTCCCGTCGAAAACTCAAATTCGAATTTTCGACCCCGTCACAATTCTTTCCTTATACATTATTTATATAAGGAAAGTAAAAATCTGATGTAAGCAGCACCTGGCTTTCCCTGTAGACTTAAATTTATTTTCTCTTTTATACAATAATGTATAAGGAAAGTATTGTGACGGGGTCGAAAATTCGAATTCGAGTTTTCGACGGGAGAGCACGTTTCCAGCATCCCTGATCACGAATCGAATATTTTTGAAGTGATGTCTGTGTGTGTGTCTCAGAGAGTCTGTGGAGACGATAACTGACGAACGAATGGACCGATTAGAACGAAATTTGGTGCAAAAATTACAATCCGTAAACACTGGAAGCCTATTGTTTTTATACGCAATCGAAAGTTCAGAACACCCCCCCCCCCTAAAATTTTGAGGGAAATTTTCAAAAAATCGTCAAAAAATCAAAACCTCTAATAAAGTTACATAAATAGATATTCCTTAAGTAATTTTTCATTGGAAAACGATTGACATAAATTTTAGAACGCTGACATGAACAGTTCTCGAGATATTGCACATTTTTCAAAAACAATTGGCAAAAAATCATGTAAAATAAAAAAAAAAATATTTCCTATTGAGAAACATGTTCACTTTTCATATGTAATACCATACGATAAATTTGGTGACATCATTCTCGTGGATCTAGCTCGTTCCATTCATGAAAAAAGATACTTTGAGTAATAATTTTGTATTTGAAAGCCAATAGTCATTTATCTGCTGTAAGAATAACTTATTTCCCCGTCCATAACGTTGGCGAGACTTTGGCGACGAATTTGGTAGAATGTCGCCTTGGCGACTTTTTAATGTCGAACTTGGCGACTTTTTTAAATGTTGCAAAATTAACGAAAATCTCGCCAAATGGATACAAATAACGGTAAATCAATGTAAATGACGACTTATTGACGAAAATTCAATATTTTGGATGGAATATAAGTATCTACCATAAGAATAACTTATATTTTTTACTATAAAAGTAGTAAATTCATTGCATTATATAAGAAAAGTCATGTGCTGCCCACATCAATTTTTTTATATTTAAGAGGAAGGTCATGTATTTAAAATGAATTGCCCTCAATCCTGTTTTCAGGATGTTGCCACAGAAAAAAAAAAACCCTGACTATGCAAGCAATGGAAATGTAGGTCATTTTGACTTTACCACCCCGAAATTAAATCTACTATAAGAATAACATTTTTTTAACTGTAAAAGAAGTAAATTTATTACATTATATAAGGAAAGTCATGTGTTGCCCACATCAGATTTTTTCTTTAATATTTCCTTTTATTAGACGAAAAGCAAGCACACTTATTTGATATTGCACTGAATTTGCACTTTAATTCAATTTGCCTTTTCATTTGGTAACTGCATGTATATTTGAAGGCAGCGTAGCAAAAAGGCAGAAATTTAAAATATCTCGAGAACAGATAATACAAAGAGTAATGGGGCTGGTCTTATTCTTTTTATCGTCAAACATTACATACAAAACAAGCATTTAATTGATTCTATTGAGCACACATAGTCTTATATTTTACATTTTAATAATTTTTGTTGACGATTTTGCAAAAAAAATTCAGGTGATATTTTTTTCAACTCGTACCAAAATCTATTCAGCACCAGGGTAACCTATAAAAGACTTATCTACCAAATTTTGTGAAATTTGGTCAATTAGTTTTTAATTTGCGGACCATTTCGCAAAAAGTGGCGGGTTCTTTTATTCCGAATCGTACAAAAATTTAATCATCACCAGGGTCACACCCAAGTAACTTTCCAACCAAATTTTATGAAATTTAATCAATTAGCTTTTCAGTTAGAGTGGATGCATACCTTGAACATACACATACACACACACACACACGTATGTAAGCCCCGCTAAAAATGGGTTTTTGTGTTCTAGAGGTCTTAAAACGTGTAGATCCGTCGAAAACTCAAGTTGTGATTTTCGGTATGATTCCAATACTTTCCCTATACATTACCATGTATTGCAGGGAAAGTAATAAATGTATTTAAGTTTATAAGAAATATCATGCACGTTATCATATGTACCGCACCATAGCATCCCATCGTATTCTGTCATTTTACAACACAAGCAGCTTCGTGAGAAACATTTGTAATTAAAATTTTAAAAATATAACAAGCAGGGCTTTTGTTTAAAAAGCGTAAAAATGCGAAAACCTCCTGCAGTTATGCCTCCTTTACCATTCATATTCGCCTTTCATTTTCAATGCATGCAATTATGACAGCAACAAGCAATTACTCTTCGTTACTGAAATACTGATTCTGTGCGACTGTGACGACGCCCTTTTCGTTTGCATTGCAAGTCCATTGAGGGGGATTGTATGTTCATTGCTTCATACATACAGAAAGTAAATTGTCGTTTTGCATATTTACAGTATATACTCTGCGGATTAAGTAGTTATGGATTGGAGCGGTGTTGAGAGCGCTATGTGTCATAAGGTAAACTTATTCTAATCAAAAAGTATTATTCTATGACTTACCTATGATGCCGCCACTAAGGGTGGAGCATGTAAGCTCCCGGTTCTCAAGCTCGAGATACGAACACACAAAACATAAAGAAATACACATGCTTAATTGCTCAATTTATTTTAATATTTTACTTAATAGATATCTATTGTAATCTTGAGTAATTATGCTATAATTAAATCAATTATTAAAAGACACATAATACTGACAATATTACATTAATATATATATTTACACACATAATAACTTTGATTTAAATTTCTTAAAAACAGTTTCCTTTAAACAATCGATAAAGAATAGTTCTTATAGTTCAATATTTACGAACTCGTTCATATGATCTACTCATACGAACTGGTAGTTAATTATTTTAATAATCGTTAAAGGTGTGCCTTCCGTGCTAATAGTGACAATTGAAAGTTGGTTACCTTTTCTCTTTGTGTTACGTGCATATTCGTGCTATTTCAATGATGTAGGAAAACCGTTACACATCTACTGCACTCGCTACCATTTTATTGCTCACATTCTATAGACACTTTCACAAAACCAAAAACATGATGCTGACTCGTTCAAAAGTTTTAAGTCGACTGAAGTTTTTTGAATATGGCTTTGGGGCGCTTTTTTCTTTCCCCCATTCATTCCCTACCACATCTACCATTCGCTGTTGCTGCAGACGGGGATGACCACTGTTTATATATGCATTTGTTGTGATTGGCTCCCTCTGCAGCATTTAGATAGTTCATTATTTTGGTTGGCATTTGTAATTGGGGTGGAAACATGTAATACAAATATTGTGTTACACTATGCTGAATAAATTTTTAATTTTCCAATATGTTGCAAGACAAACGTGGATGATGATAGATCTCTGTAAAAGATATGATGTGTATATCAAATATCTGATGTGGGCAGCATATGACTCTCTCTGCAGTTTCATACTCACGTTCTCTTAATTTCTCCAATAATCCATTAAGTTTAATTGCACAAAATAACACCCATAATTATTTTAAATTATACTGAAAATGCAATTTTAATTCAATGTTCGTTTTCATTTGGTAATTGAACTCATTTTCAAATGTGGCATGCGGAAAAATTAAAATATCTCGATAACGGCTAATATTAAAGTAATGGGGTTGGTCTTATTCTTTTTATCGTCAAAAATTACGTATAAAACAAGCATTTAATTGATATATTTGAGAATATGTAGTCTTTTGTTTTAGATTTTGATAATTTTTGAGGTCCGTTTATAAAAAAAAAGGCAGTTTATTATTTTCTGAATCATACCAAAATCCAATCAGAACTAGGATAACCCACAAGGGACATACCTACTAAATTTTAAGAAAACCATTAAATTATTTCTTCAGTTAGAGTGGATACATACATTGCACCGACAGGCACAGGCACACACACACACACATATACGCACACAGAAGTCACTCTAAAAATGTTTTTTTTCGTATTCTAGAAGTGGCAAAACGTATAGATCCGTCGAAAACTTGAGTTGCGATTTTCAACATGATTCCAATACGTTCCCTATGCTTTCCCATGTATTGAAGGGAGAGTATAAACTGCAGCATTAATACGAAAATCTGCCGAACCGCGAGTATGAGATCAAATTGAGCACATCCCGGTAACCAGAAGCAAAATCTGTATGGACGAATAACACAGGGGGGTGGGACGAATAACACAGGGGGGCATCATCCAGGGAACAGCTGACTTTGTTTCACTTTCCCTGCAATAGATGGTAAGGAAAATATTGGAATCACGCCGAAAATCGCAATTCGAATTTTCGACGAATCTACACGGTTTGGGACCTCTAGAACAAGAAAAATATATTTTTAGCTGTGGAGTGTATGTATCCATTCTAACTCAAAAGCTAATTGACCGAATTTCATAAAATTTTATAGGTAAGGCGACCCTGGTGATAATTACTTTATGGCACGATTCGGGATAAAAAAAATCCACATTTTTTTGCGAAATGGCTAGCAAACATTTCATGTATCCATTCCAGCGAAAAAAACCTAGTTGTTCAAAAAATTTGGTAGATATGTCACTTACAGGATACCCTAGTGCTGATTAGATTTTGGTACGATTCGGAAAAGAAGAATCTGCGTTTTATTAAGAAATGTCCCCTAGAAATTCGCCAAAATTTAAAATAGAAGACAACGCATGCTGAAATATGTCGATGAAATGCTTATTTTACAAACTTTTAAAGAGAAAAATAATAAGACCTAACCCATTAATCTAGGACTAACCGTCCTCGAGATATATTTGAATTCTTTCGCATTACTGTTCCGCTGCCTTTGAAAAAACATATCCAGTTTCCAAATGAAAACTAAAATAGAATTAAAAGCATTTTACTCAACTCTAAATAAACATTTTTAGTATTGATAGCGTCCTCAATAAGCAATATAGTCCATATATTTAAATATTTCTATAATAAATTTATCAATCAAGCTTCATATTCATTAACTTGGCGTCAATTTTGCAATTTTGACGATAATTTCGTCAATGTGGAGCTAAATATCGTCAAGTTGGCGATATTTAGAAGAGCATTTCTTATATAATAAAAGGTATGCCCATCATATGACGGAATAAAACATTTCAAAACATTGCATCCCCTTTGGCGTCATTTTTATCAATTTGGGGACTTTTTTTATCAATTTGTTAAAATGTTTATCGATTTGACAACAGTTTCGTCACTTTGGCAACATTTAAAAAGTTGCCAAGTTGTCGCCACATGTACACACACCCGCACACACACACGCGCACATTCACACACATACACACACACGGACATAATCTCAAGAACGCCTGATTCGTGTTCATACATGCTTAAAACTTGATCTCCCGTCGAAAACTCGAATTCGAACTTTCGACTCCTCCACAATACTCCCCTTATACATTATACCATATACAGAAGAAAGTAAAAACTATGTATGTTGGAGCAGTAAAATGTCAAATAAAATTTCCGAGATAAAATGCAAATATGTTATTAAGAACACGCTAGCTCATCTCAGGTACCCTTTTGTTTGTCCTTCCAGAGTTTAAAACTAAGTGCGAATGCTTTAAACAACTTAAAATTACGAAAACTCTACAATTATGACTCCTTTAACAATTTCATTTGACTTTTATTGCACGCAGTTATGACAGCAAGAAGCAATTACTCTTTGTTACTGAGATTCTGATTCCTACTTCTGCGACACCGCCATTTATTTGTTTAAAGTTTCGGTAAGTTGTTAAACGATATAGAATATTTCATTGCCTTATTTGGAGTTCCAGAATATAAGTTGGGGTTCAGGATATTAACTCGAACTATCCAGAGATTAGAGTATGTGCTTGAAGTAAACTGTACTCTACTCGTCAACCAATTACGAATTTATACTTATCCGTGACAAAGAATTCTGTCATATTATTGTGTTTACGACAAACTTTTCTTTCAAACATATATTTCTTAGGGTGTGCTATAGGTAATGCTGAGATAATAACCTATTTGGATTCAACGTCAAACTTTAGAAGAGATAGAGCCGTACATTAAGAATTTTCATTTCTAATCCACTTCCAGTTATAAACAGTTTCCTTGATACATCTATTTCTGGGGATCTGTTATAGATATAGCTTAGATAATGACTGAATGAATTCAGCATTTAGTTCCGGAGGAAAATGGAATGTTCTTAAAAAAATTCAATTTTTCCTTCAATAAGTAAACGCGCTTCATTTCACCTATTTGCCTTCGGATGTTGACCTAGTACTAACGTAGGGAATCCAGCGAATTCTCTAAATAGCTACATGCTGTATCATTATTCAACTTATGTTTCAATATGTTTTCAAAAAACATGTCTTTAACTCAGATGGAGTTGGTCACGCTATTACTCGGTCGGTACCATTGTAAAGTAATGAGCCTGGGTTAGAGCTCTATTGTAATGGACTTATTGATCTTTATTGCAAGATTACATAGATGTAGCAAGCAAAAGTGTCATAACTCTAAACTTAAGTAGCAATGTATACTAAAAAGACCTTGAGGCCAGGGTCAACAACCACAGATGCAAGAAGTTAAATTTAACACATTTATTGTGAACTCACTCAAATTACAGCAGCTGGCTGCGCAACTAAATAGAAACATAGACCAAACAGCCAGTATTGCACAAGCCCATTAGGTAATAAAATAGATCATTAATCCACTTTTACGAGCCTGGTGATATTCTATAATTAAGTAATCAATAGAAGGGCTATAAATCGTCCTTTCTTTCTCAATTCCTTCATTGTACTTATAAACATTATCTTGGCCAACCAGGGAAACTAGACACTTACGATCACAGTGATGTCCAACCTAATGTCGGTTTCAGGTATTTGCAGTTTCCTTCCTTTTCACTCACACATCGACACAACTCCTAGCGACTTCCCACTTCCTATGAATTTCAGCCGAACTATCCCTCAGCCTACCACCAGAGCTGAACGAAGCATATGTTACCCAACTTCTTTTACTCATTCGCGATCCAAACTTCATCCTGTCGCCAAACCAGGACCGGAAATGTCACTTGACTCGGCGATTGGTCTACTTAACCGAAGCAGTCAGAAGTTGTTTTATAAAGTCAAACACAAATTATAACTGAACTGAGGGAAATAATAGCCAAAGGTTATATAGACCTCACACGTTGCTGAAATTCCCCCTGTCCTTTGCAGAAAGTGTTTCTTACTTGTTGGTCTTATTATATTTACTAAAGTATGAGTGGCTACATAAATATGAGTGGCTATATAAATTCTACTAGCAATATACAAAGATCGATATATCAATCTTGGAAGACTAATGACCACCACGCCTGCGTAGTTCTTTTTACCATTTAACCCTTAAGTCGCCACTTCGATTTATCCAGGCACTTCAAGTTAAAAACCCTTTTACTCTTATCTGTCTCAATTGCATATCATGTTAAAGCCCAATGGTAAAAAGGTTAAGTGATAGATCTTCGCAAATGTTTAGTTGGGTATTTTATGTCATTTATTAGTTCGGTTTAAGCAGAAGTGAGTAGAAATTAGGTCCATTTATTTAAAGCCATTTCTTCCCTTCGAAAGTGTATTTTTGTTACATTAACTATCTCAATTCAATCTTAGTAGCACAGCTTTTTGTTTCTTTTGAAGTACTGACACAGCATCCCTTTTAGCGATTTGATATCCTTTATAGATGACGTCTACTTAACGAAACGGATTTCATTTTTCTACCGTCCTACTTTTTTCACGTCTCACCAAATATTTTTCATTCTGGAACAAAATGATTTGGAGTGGACTTATTATCAAGAAACAAATTTGTTCTATAAATTATTAGCTCAATGTTTTACGACTTTATATAAAAGTCTAGTTTTATAATTTAGGAAAAAAAGAGAAATCTAATGAAAATTTGATTTGTATTTTGCTTTTTGGTTTTTACGTTCCCTGGATTAAATAAAATGTAGCGTGTTAATTAGGGTTGAAAACAAAACGGGTTTTCAAGAAATAAACCCCCAAAATACAATTTTTTGAGCCATATTATGAACCATGGTTTGATCCAAAAACATGATTTAAACAAAAAAGCATGGTTTGAACAGTAATTTAAACCATGGTTTGAACAGTAATGTAAACCATTGTTTTAACCAAAAAGATGGTTCAAACAAAAAAAAACATGGTTTAAACCAGAAACATGGTTCAAAATATGAAGAAACCATGATTTAAACCAAAGACTATGCTGTATTTTCTCTAATATTTAGAATAGAGGCGCATTTTATAATTTTCACTTTTATATACTAAATTCAGATATAAATAAATATAAGGAATTTTTAACCAAAGTAGTTATTTAAAGATCCAAGTTTTTAGCCTACGGTACGGGACTTTTAACGCTGGTATATATCAAAATAAATAATATTTTCTAATTACCTCAAAAGACATTACGTTCAGGAAAAAGTCGTTTTAGTCCAATATCATTTTCTTTCAGTCTTGTATAATATCTTCTTGGTGCTATTTTTGTTGAGATATAAACATTTTGAATGTTTTCGGTGGCAACGCCGGAGTTACAAATGCGAAAGATTTCCTTCATTTGATGTCTTAAGAGTATTTTTAGCAGTAAATTGAAAACGAGTGTGTTGCATAGTTAAATTAGCAAACACTGTTTAAAAAGCATCTATGTGTAATACTATTATTTTTCCAATTCAAGTTTTAGTAAAATAGGAATATATATATATATATATATTGTTTTCGCTTCGAAACGATCTACGGTGAATTTCCTTTTAAAAAATTCGAACATTTCCGTTCACAGAAATATTCTATTTTCTATGTATGATATTGCTAGGCCGCCAGAAAAGCACATTATGAACGAAAGAGTTATCTCTTAGAATACAAACATGTGTAAAGACTTTTTTTTCTTGAGGTAATACATACGTTTGTAAATATTCTTTCCTATGAAACATCTTGCACTAAGTAGTATTATGTATTTTATTTTTGGAATGTATTATCTGAAAGACCTGATATCGATTTTTCGAAATGCTTTTCTAGAAAGAGATGCATCATTATTTTTATTAGTGGCAAAAATTTTGAATAACCTTACTTTTCTTTTCTGAAACAGTTTTTGGCTTGAAACGTTCAGTTTTCGGGTTCCACTATAGATAGAGCCTTGGTGATGACTGATATGGATTCAGCATCATATTCTGAAGGAAATAGTGGGTTTGCTAAGGATTTTCACTTCCGTTTTTTTATTTCATTTCCAGTTCAGAATTTTTTACTGTACTTGACATATCAATTTCTCAGGATTGACTATAAATAGAGCTTAGGCTATGTGAGACCAGGAGACATTTATGCAGTTAATATTACAAAGATTTACGATATATAACTGGGAAACAAAGCGCAGACTCATAGGTGCCAATTTAAGCCTGTCCTGCCCCTGGAGATTATGACCGCAATAAATTCAGTGCACATAAATTACAGGTGTGATTTGACCAAAAATCTCCTTGAGGCCAAATCTAAAACCAGACAGGTTGCATAGTAAGATTGAAGCCAATGAAGAAGTTTTGCTGCATCGCCCTGAGGATCAACTAATAAGAGATACGGAGGGCGTATCTGAAACTCAGGCGAAATGATGTGGCAACAAGCAGAGAAAGTTCAAGATATATGAAGTCAAATTAAGAATGATCGTGCGAGAGCGTTGCGACTAGAAGGACAGTCCATCATGGTCAAGAGTGTGCTTCATAGAATTGAAGCAATGACCGTCGAAGAGTGTTGTGTAAGAAATTGAGAGGCGATGCGGGCCAAGAAATTGGTTTTTCGTGAATTAGAGTCTGACCGTCCAGTAGCGGTGGCATTGGAAAATTAAAATGTTTAACAGATTTAAAGTGAACCCTCCAATGTTTATTTTCTCTCACCACATTTTGGTTGATATGAATTCAGCATCAAATTCTGTAGAAGTTAGGGGGTTTACTAAGTATTTTTATTTCAATTTTTTTTCATTTCCAGTTCAGATTTTTTTTATTTCACTTGACGCATCCATTTCTCAGGAATGACTGAAGATATAGCTTCGAAGATGACTGTTATAGATTCAGCATCAAATTCGGGAGAAGGTAGGTGGTTTACGAAGTATTTTCACTCCCGGTTATTTTTCAATTTCTAGTTCAGAATGTTTTATTTTACGTGACACATCCATTTCTCAAGATTGGCTATAAATAGAGCTTAGAAGATAATTTATATAGATTCAGCGTCAAATTATATAAATGGTAGAGTCGTTTACTAAGAATTTTTACTTTTGTTTTCATTTCCCACCACTCCTGGTTAAAAAATTTTGCCTTGAAACATCTATTTCTCGGTTTTTGCTACAGAAAGAGCTTAGATGATGACTGATATGGATTCAGCATCAAATTCTGTAGGAGACAGGTAGGGTTTGTGAAGAATTTTCACTTTCTTTTTCTGTCCCACTTCTGGTTCAAAAGTTTTTCTTGAAACATTCCTCAGAATTGGTCATAGACGGACTTTAGGTAATTATTGATATGGTTTTAAAATCAAAGTCTGGATGGGGTAAAGTTACTCAATAACGATTTCCAATTCCGATTCTAGCGAGGATTCTCTCTTCTGATTCAAAATTTTACATTTTCCTTGAATGGTCCATTTTTCAGAATCTGCTATGGATATGGCTGAGATATATAACCTTCAACCTTTTTTGACCCACCGGCCGCATTTGAGTCAGTTAGAGCCGCATATATGAAAACGCTCGTACGCACGCATATACTGAAGCATACGGGAAGTTTTCCTCGATCATATTTTTAAATTTTACATAATTTATGCCAAGCGTAGTGATTTTCGCCAATGAAGGCCTCATACCGCGAGGTAACCCTTTATATTTGGCTTTCCTGTATTATGCAGCAGTTAGATTGGAAATTGGCGATTTGATTGTGTGCGTTCTTATAAAATGAGGATATTTGAAGCTGGATTAGGAATTGTAATAATGTATTGAAGTGTAGAATAAATTAACTACATCCTAGACACATGCAGAGGGGGTCTATTTATAAGCATAGTCCCACATGCATATGCACATACAGCCGCACGAAGACACACACACACGCAATTAGTCACGCTTTCTCAAACATACACATACATACAACATACATATTTCATCAAAATGTATGGAAATACGCCCCAATTTAGCAAAATCTTTAAAACAAAGTAATAAAAACAGCCAAATTTGGCAAATTAAATATTCTTTTAAATTGTCAAATTTGGTTGTCTTTATTACATCAATATATATTTCATTTTACTGAATTTGCAATTTTTGTTTAGTGAGTTCAAATTGTACTATTCACAACGCTTTGAGCCCTGGATGGAAAACTGCAACATTAATTATCCTATTCCTTCGTTTGTTTGATAATCGATTAAGAAGACATATAGTTGAAACATGAAAGGCAAGACTAATATCGTATTATCTGGAATTCTGATAATTTTCCAGCAATATTTTGAACTCTTACGCTAGACAAGTATTTTACTACGTTGTAACCAAAATACAGGGTGTATATACACTGTTTTGACAAAATAAGAGGAGTGATAATACCCATCAAGACGAACAAAATTTAGTATAGAACCTAGGGTCGCATTCCACTCTAAGTGCCAGAAAAGAGCAACTTTGAAACACGTCCAACAAGCACAAGTCGCCACTTCGGACGACATAGCTGTCGTGCCGGAGAAGTATCACATCACCAGAACATCACCATCACTTCTAGTCATCCGACACTTCTTGAATGCCACATATCCCGGACGATGGATTGGGCGTAGAGGACCTGTGACTTGGCCTCCACGCTCACCGGATCTCATCTCACTGGACTTCTTCTTCTGGGGGCACATAAAATCAATGGTGTATGAGACGCCTGTGGACTCCGTAGAAAATCTCGTGTCGAGAATCGTTGTTGCAGCGGACAGGATAAACACGACACCAGATGCCTTCGAGAGGGTGCGCCAGTCGTTCATTCGCCGGTGTGAATTGTGCAACGGCACCCTTGGCCGTGACTTTGAGCATCTACTTTGAGTCTTTTTCTGGTGTAAATAAATGGGATTGTGCAACTTATGATTACGTTAATTCTCCTTATTTTCATTGCTGAAAGTACAACCTTAACTTTACGCTTTTCTGACACTTAGAGGGGAATGCGACCCTAGGTTCCATTGTAAATATTGTTCGTCTTGATGGGTACTATCGCCCCTCTAATTTTGTCGAAACACTTTATATGCACTCTGTATAATACTTCAAGCCAATGATTATAAAGCGCAGGCCCAAAATAGGCATTGCAAGAAACAGAGAATTTCACCCATTAGAAAGGGTAGAGGTTAAGGTAAATGGGGTGGGTGCAAAATTCAGTATAGTTGGAATTTTATGGATAATTTGAATTTTCTGGGGTAGATGAAGAAACACATATTTAAGTGGCAGCGATTATTTTAACTAAACATTTTGGCTTACATTGGACGTTTCCATTTATTTGCAAAGAATTTAATCGCAATCATTGCCCCCTACATGAAAATTTTTCTGTAGGTTCTTTTACTATACAAATTAGAAAGTATTTTTTCATGATTTTTTTTAACCTTTTGCTTACGGGTGGGACGGCGTCAATTACTAACGAAGAACCTCTCAAAAGACAAGTATTTGACATAACCCTATCTCAAACAGTCTAATCCCCTTTGCAGGCATTGGCGTCCATGGAGGTCAATGCCTGGAAAGGAGGATCGAACTCCCTTTGCAGACATTGATCTCCCTTTGCAGACATTGATCTCCCTTTGCAGACATTGATCTCCCTTTGCAGTTTGATCACATCTCGATTTCCTTTGCGTTCGATCTCCCTTTGCAGACATTGCCGTCCATGGACGCCAATGTCTGCAAAGGGAGATCGAACTGTTTGGCATAAGGTAAGATAAGCGATCCATGTGAGATTGGACGATTATACATTCTAATTCTAATAGAGGTAAAGTATGGTCGCAAGTGAGATGGTATATGACCACATAGAGCCAGTTTAAAAGAAATCACTCATATTGGGTTATTCAGGAATGGCAATGATAAATAACTTATTTTGTAGTGATAACGACTGGTATCAGTAGATCTGTTAAAAAAGATTGTGTTTCAGTTGCTTTACCTTTGATAAGTCAGAATCGGAGTGGTAGAATAGTGAGCGTCATGGAGTTTTTTCTGTGTGTATTTGTGATTGTGTATTTCAATGTGTTTTATTATGGTCTGTTACTATGAGTTGCTTCATGCAGGTGTAATGCCGAATTTTATGACGATATTTCGGGGTCATTGCCTATATATTTGCTGGTGTCCGAGAGTGTGCCATGGCTAAGCGGCTAGCTGCAACCGGGATTCAGAAGAGTTCGCAATTGCTGTCTTCAGCCACTTCTTTTAGCATTATGTGGGAATTTTCCTCTTCTTTCATTCATTTTCGTCTTATATATATATATATATATATATATATAAAGGTACATTTGTAAACAATTTTTAAAACTCAAAACTCATCTGTGCGTAACACTATTATTGCAGCAGTTCCAGTTGTAACAGAATAAAACGAAAACTTTCTGCAAGATGATTTCCCAGAGAAAATGGGCTGAATTTTTTTTCTGCGAAAATACCCAAACATTTCCGTTCTGCTGAACGTTCGATTTCATACGTAAGATGGTGCCCGGCCATCAGAAAAGCATATTAGGAACGGCAGAGTTACCTGTTGAGATACAAATTCTCGAAAAGTATTCTTTTTTTAAGGTAGCAAATGCATTCGTAATGCTCTTATGCTTTCCTTTGAAACATCTTGTACTTGATAAGTGGTACATCTTTATGTATATTTATTCGAAGTGTATTTTCTAAATGATCAAATATCGATCTTAGAAAAGATTTTTCCAGGAATATGTTGCACATTTAGATAAGTAGATTTCCTACCAAGACCATAAAAAAACAAACAATCAAATCATAAATTTTTGATTGTAAATGAATGCATTATTTCTTATCACTTTTATTCTTCATGCTTAGAAAATAAATTTTCCGAGTTTTGCTTGAGAATATTGGCAAACTTCCAGAATTTGAAGCACATCATTTCCTGCACCACGTTATTATACCATTCTGTAGAATGAATGCCAATTCAATCACCAGAAAAATGTTTTTTTTACAATAAATCGAACGATTTATGTTAAAATAGACGTAAAACCACATTTAAAAAAAAATCTTGATTTCAAATACAATTTTGAAAAGAATCTTTGCAAAAACATTTGGAATCCTTTAAAGCTATAACGAGATTTCTACTTTTTCTACATAGTATATAGGGAATAGCCCTATATAATGTATAGGAGAACCATTAAAATCGAATTGAGAATTCGAGTTTTGGCCGAAACAGCGCATTTTATGCATCACTGAATTTGAATCGAACGTTTTTGAGTTGTTTGTGTGTAGACAGAGTGTTTCAACATAGTTGACCTCGCTTTTTGTGCTTCGGCAATTTCTTTTAGACATATACTCCTAACTTGAAAGTTTCTTTAAATTAAATGTAAATTTCTTTAAAGAAATTTGCATTAATTACCATCCATCAAAAAAAATCACACGTTTTTTTTTTGATGGGTGGTAATTTTTAAAATAAAGGGGCCTAACATTTTATAAAGTCCATTAAGAAAGATAATTCGATTAAAAAAATTTTGCTATAACCAATCTGAAAAAAAAACAAGAAAGATCAATCATGCATAGTGCATTGCTTATGGAACGCTTTCCAACTTCAATGCAATTTTATTTAAACATCTTTAAAATGCGATACATTCCTCGGTAATATTTTTAAAATTATCACAATAATACTACATTAATTTATTATATTTGAAAACTGAAAACTTCATCGAAAGAAAATGAACTTCATTCAAATGACGGCATTGAAATATGAATTGCCTGGTTTAAACATCTCTAAAATGCAATACATTTCTCGGTTATATTTTTAAAATAATCATAATACTGCAATAATTTATTGTATTTGAAAACTTCATCGAAAACAAATGAACTTTATTCAAATGGAGGCATTCGAAAAATAAATCGCCTGGCTCTCTCTACAAAAGCAGCATTTCATTCATAAACTTTTTGCCATTCCTTTCATTCATCAAAATACTATAATAATTTATTTTAATTAAAAACTTAAAACCATGGAGGTACAAGTCATTTGACTCTTTGTTTAAAACTTCATCGAAAATATCGTCTTCTTCTCTGTGTAAAATCAATGAATGCTTCATTCATATCAGCTATATTTCAGGTTCCATGAGCTAAATAATTTTGCGTTAAAGAAATTCAGCAATTCTTATACAACTCATTCTACATATTTTGCTGTTTACATTTACATAAGTGAAAAACAGGCTTCGTTGTAGAAATAATCAAATTTGGATGATCATTTAAACTGAAATATATTGTAATTGCGTTGTTTCAGTATGTAGATGCACATAATTTAAGCATTAAGCAAAAATAAAGCGGTTTTAGGACGGATACAACACTCAATATGAATTAAAAAGAACTTTAAAAATCACGATTTTGAGACAAGATGAATGCCATATTTTATTTTGAAGTGGATCACGTGATCTTTTCACATCATGGTCACGTGATCGCTTCATATAAGAAGTTTAAGTATTATTTTAATTTTTATTTAAAAAACCACTGAATATATTTTGCTGAAATTTTTTTTCTATATTTTATGGAATAATTTGAATATTACTTAAAATTTGCGAAGATTGAATATTACCCTAAATGTGTGAATTTTAAATCCGCCTAAAAATGTTTGAAGAATGAGGTCCCATAAAGTTCAATGTATTTCATTTCTTCCACCCGGGTTCAAACCAAAAGTGATTGGGTGATATTATTTATTTATATTAACATAGGTCCCATAGACCGTCTGAACAACATACTAAAATTTTATTTTAATAAAGTCATTTTTACGGCAGTTATCGTGCTAACGGACAGACAGATAGACAGGTAGACAGACAGAATGAACAAAGTCATAAACACTTTTCAACTACGTTGTAAAGTGTTAAAAACGATGCAATTATTTTCAATATACATGAAGATATTTACAATAGAAATAACGTAAAATCAGATATCCTCTCAATTCGGTGATTTTCCTTCAATTCGGCAATTTTCCTTCAATTGCTATTGCTTGTTGCAGAGGCGGACTCCATATTAAAACATGACTTCACATAAAACATATCTGCGCAATGTTATGTGCAGCTGACCCAGTATTTTGGAGAAAATTTCCCGATTTTTTAATAAGCAATATTTCGTCGAATATTGTACATAATTTCACCAGGTTTTTTAATTTTTGGCTACATCGCAGCATTTTTTAATTGGAGTTTTTTTGCTGGAGGGACCCTACAAAAATTTACACTTCCTAAAAGTACCACCCACCAAAAAAATTATATGAAAAATTTCGTATTTAATTTAAAGAAACATTCAAATAGGAAGAATGTGTCTAAAACCAATTACTGAAGCATGATAAATACTGTCAATTGTTCTGAAACGCCCTGTGTATGATCATGTATATCTATGCTAGCGTATTATATACGTTAGTGTATATCTATGTTAGTGTATAGCTATGTTAGTGTGTATCTACGTTAGTTATATATATATGTTAGTGTGTATCTACATTAGTGATACCTATGTTAGTGTGTATCTACGTTAGTACATACCTACGTTAGTGTATATCTGTGTTAGTGTGTATCTACGTTAGTGTATATCTATGTTACTGTGTGTCCGTGAGTTGTTTGGACGCGATATTCTGCGAACGAATGAAGGGTTTTGAAAAAAAATGGTATGATTTATAACAATCAATCATCCCTGCTGATTTAAAATGCAATCGAATATTCGGAAAATCCCTTTCTTCCAATTTTATAACACAATTTTGACAATTATCATTAAAAATTATGGACCTTCAATAATAATAAATAAATAACCAATTTCAACATGTTTTTTTCATTTGAAAACTAATGATAAAAACTTTAGAACGCTATTATCAACAGTATTCAAGATATTGCTCGAGTTTCGAATGAATTTTTGAATAAAATCATTAAAAATCCGAATCTATATTATTATCACATAACTAATTATTTCATACGTATTTTTTAATTAGAAAATGAATGACAGAATTTTTAGAAAGCTAGTAAGTATCGTTCGCGAGATATTGCACGCTTTTTAAAAAAAATGTTTAATATTTATACCGAAAAGCAAATTAGCAAAATCATTTGATATTTTGACCTGAAGTTCTCATGGTTGGAATATCCAAATGACATCGGGGGAAAAAATTGCTGGCTAGATATATATAATTAGCCAGTAATTTGTAGGGCTTTGAAAGCCCGTAAACAAAACAAATGAGTCTGAAATAAAATCAAATAAGCTTATTGAAATTTAGTAAAGTTTTTTTTACAAAATGTTATTCATGCAAAAAGATTTCGGCTCCATCGAACTAGAGCCACCACTGATTTCTTTTCTCAAGGTTCTCAATAACTTTACAGAGGTTTTTCATTTTAACTAAATTCAAGTTCTTTATGGATTCCAGTTTTTCAGTCAGCCGTATGAAGAACTGAGGAATTTTATTGGATTGCTGAACAGTTCAACTAGAAATAAATCGAAATGTAGCTTAGATATATGTACCTCTTGTTGAAACTACTTTTTTGCAACCTATTATTTAACTTGATCTGGTGTTTGGGTGTTAATGGGATTTAAATATTTAAGGTCCTAACTAATCAAGTTCAATTTGGTTATGTCTTTGCTTTTTGTGTAGCATTTTAATTATTTGAATTTTTAATCGGACGAGTCCATCTTGAGCCCGCCATAGGAAATGCACACCTTTCTGGGGATTAACTGGATTAGTTAAAAGTCCAATTTTAGTATGTTGTTATCTTTTGAGGTGTATTTTAACTGTTGATATTTTGAACTTTATCGCGAAATAATATGTACCCGAAATAAACTGTACTCATTTTTGGATAATAACTCAAGAACCAAAGCATCTGGAAAGCCTAACATTGGTATGTCGTGATTTTTCATTCCTTTAAGTAATATACATTTTAATAAGTACATTTTTGTTACATTTAAGTTGTATGCAAATAAAAAAGGTGTTACTTTAAGAAACTATATTTTTACTTTCCCTGCAATACATGGTAATATATAGGGAAAGTATTGGAATCATGCCGAAAATCGCAACTCGAGTTTTCGACGGATCTACACGTTTCCAGACCTCTAGAATACGAAAAAACCATTTTTAGCGTGACGTCTGTGTGTGTGTCTGTCTGTCTGTGTGTCTGTGTGTCTGTCTGTCTGTGTGTCTGTCTGTGCAGATTTTGTATCCACTCTAACTAAAAAACTACTAGACCGAATTTCACAAAATTTTGTAGGTAAGTCACTTGTGGGCGGGACTGGTGCTGATTAGTTTTGGGTACGATTCGGAATTAAACAACCCGCCTTTTTTGTGAAATGGCACGCAAAAGTTTGTATCCACTGTAGCTGAAGAACTAATGGACCGAATTTCACAAAATTCGGTAGATAAGTCACGTATAGGTCGCCCTGGTGCTGATTAGATTTTGGTACGATTCAGAAAAAAATAACCTGCCTTTTTTTGCAGAATGGCCCGCAAAAATCTTCCAAATCTAAACTAAAGAACTACGTATGCTCAAATATATCCATTAAATACTTGTTTATTACGTAATTTTTAGCGAAGAAAGGAATAAGACCAACCCCATTACATTAGGACTAGCTGTTCTCAAGATATTTTAGTTTTTCGTATTTTCTCTACGCCACCTTTGAAAATAAGTCCGGTTACCGAATGAGAACGAAAATTGAATTAAAAGTGAAATAAATTTAATTAAAATAAAGAGAACATGGATATAAGTCTGCAGGGAAAGTCATGTGCTGCCCACGTCAGATTTTTACTTTCCCTGCAATACATGGTAATGTATAGGGAAAGTATTGAAATCATGCCGAAAATCGAAACTCGAGTTTTCGACGGATCTACGCGTTTCGAGACCTCTAGAATACAAAAAAAACTATTTTTAGCCTGACGTCTGTGTGTGTCTGTTTGTCTGTGCGTCTGTCTGTGTGTCTGTGCAATGAATGTATCCACTCTAACTCAAAATCTTATTGATCGAATTTCATGAAATTTGGTAGGAAAGTCACTTGGGTATGACCTTGGTGCTGATTAGTTTTTGGTACGATTCGTATAAAACCAGAACCCGCCTTTTTTTGCGAAATGGCCCATAAAAATATCATTTATCCACTCTAGCTAAAATACTAATTGACCAAATTTTACAAAATTTGGTAGATAAGTTATTCGTGGGATACTCTGGTTCTGATTCGATTTTGGTATTATTCGGAAAAGAACAACTTGTCTTTTTTAACGAAATGGCCCGCAAAAATATTCAAAATCTAAAAAAAAAGCTACGTATGTTCAAATATATAAATTATATCCTTGTTTTATACGTAATTTTTGATGAGTAAAATAATAAGAACAACTCTATTACTCTAGGACTAACCATTCTCAAGATATTTGAGATTTTTCGCATTTAGTTATGCCACTTTTGGAAAAATGTCCGATTACCAAATAAAAACAGAAATTGAATTAAAAATGCAAATTTAGTGTTATTTTGTGCAATTAAACTCAATTTAATGAATTATTAAGGAAATAAAGAAAATATGAATTTCAGTCTGCAGGGAAAGTCATGTGCTGCCCAGATCAGATTTTTACTTTCCCTGCAATACATGGTAATGTATAGGGAAAATATTGGAATCATGCCGAAAATCGCAACTCGAGATTTCCCCGGATCTAGACGTTTCGAGACACCTCCAGAATACGAAAAACCTACTTTTAGCGTGCAGTCTGTGTGTGTGTCTGTCTGTTTGTGTGTGTCTGTGTGTCTGTCTGTTTGTGTGTGTCTGTCTGTGTGTGTGTGTGTGTGTGTCTGTCTGTCTGTGCAGATTTTGTATCCAATTTAACTCAAAAACTAAAAAACCGAATTTCATAAAATTTAGTAGGTAAGTCACTTGTAGGTGAATCTGGTGCTGATTAGTTTTGGACGCGATTCGGAATAAAAGAATCCGCCTTTTTTTGTGAAATAGCCAGCAAAAGCTTGTATCCACTTTACCTGAAAATCTAATGGACCTAATTTCATAAAATTCGGTAGGTAAGTCACTTGTAGGACATCCTGGTGCTGCTTAGATTTTGGTATGATTCAAAAGAAAATAACCTGCCTTTGTTTGCAGAATGGCCCCTCAAAATTCGCCAAAATCTAAAATAAATAACTACGTATGCTCAAATATATCCATTAAATGCTTGTTTAATACTTAATTTTTAACGAAGAAAAGAATAAGACCAACCCCACTACTTTAGGACTAGCCGTTCTCGAGATATTTTAGTTTTTTCGTATTTTCTCTACGTCATCTTTGAAAATAAGTCCAGTTATCAAATGAGAACGAAAATTGAATTAAAAGTGCATTAAATTTAACTAAAATAAAGAGAACGTGAATATAAGTCTGCAGGGAAAGTCATGTGCTGCCCACATCAGATTTTTTATTTTTACTTCTTTCTTTCTGTCATTCATAATGTATGTTTAGTGTTACGACGTATACTCTTGAATAGTGGGTGCACTCTCAAGTTTCAAGAATGGGTCCGAATTTCTGGATAACTAATGTTTTTATTTAAAAGCAAGCATAAGAGTACAAAGGTACAATATACAACGAATAGCTCAATAACTATTTTAGAAGCTCACTACATGACTGTCAGTTGTATTAAAACAGCAATTAAATGCTCAATTTATTCATAATGTAGTGAATACTGTTCTCAAAGCACTGACTATCTCCCAATTCAATTTAGGTCGTATCATGTCATCTCCAATTGATAGATGACTCCCTTATATACTCTGCAGAGACCACCAATTCGACGATAAAAATTGTAATTTCGTCTTAGTAGCTTAACGATAGAGTATCGGATGGGCTGTACGCAAATCCATGATTCCATTCCCGGTTGGAGCAACTCGGTTCTGTACAATGACGAGCAATCAACCCTGTAGGACAGTGGAAAGATGTCAGAGGTCTGAAAGGGACCCTTGTATGTCTAGTAAGGATTTAGTGAACTCTGAGATTTTTGAGCTCCGATTTCAAATATCGGGAAAACAACGACTACGCAAGAAGCTTACCTGAAGTAGAATCAGGCGGCTAACCTGAAGTAAAATAGGAGGTGGTCAGTCAGATTGTCAGCTACACGCCAATCTGACATAACAGGTTGTAGAATTCTGAGTTCACTTCAACAATAAGAGGTTGCAATTCCGTCCGAGTTGCTCAACGGTAGAGCGCCGGTTGGCAAGTGCGAAGATTCATGGTTGGATTGCCGGTTGGGACAGCACGGTTCTTTACAACTATGCATAGAAAGAGGTCATATCTCCAAGAATAGTGGATATTTTGAGAAATTTCTAGTAGATTCAAAATCTTGTCAAAAGTTGCCAAGTTGGCGATATATCGCTAAATTTCACACCCATGCCCCGAAAAACTGCTAATCATTGACAACCCTACTTTCATGCAATTCGAATGGTTGTCTGTAAAAGAGTTTTCTCTTTGCGAGTAGGCAAAGTACGGTGAATCGTTTTACATATTCTTGACAATAGTGAAAGTGGTGTAATGTATTCTGAGATTCGAATTTGCACGTTCGATGAATGTATACAATTTGGTCATCATTGCAGGCCATTTATCATAAAAGAAAGACAAGTTTTTTCCTAATTGTACCAAAATCTAATCAGCACCAGGGTGACCCACAACTGACTTATCTACCAAATTTGGTGTATTATGTTTTCAGCAAGTGTGAATACAGACAATTTTTGCAGGCAAGTTTTGAGTGAATACAGGCAATTTTAATACAAGCATTTTGTAAAAAAAGGCAGGTTCTTTTATTCCAAATCATACCAGAATCGAATCAGCATCAGAATTATCCCCAAGTGACTTACCTACCAAATTTTATGGAATTCGGTCAATAAGTTTTTAAGTTACAGTGGATGCATACATTGCACAGACAGACATACACACGGACGTCACGCTGAAAATAGGTTTTTCGTGTTCCACGTGTCCCAAAATGTATAAATCCGTCCAAAACTCGAGTTTGGTGTATTATGTTTTCAGCAAGTGTGAATACAGGCAAGTTTTGCGGGTCACTTTGCAAAAAAAGGCAGGTTCTTTTATCCCACATGCACCAGAATCGAATCAGCACCAAGGTTATCCACAAGTGACTTATCTACCAAATTTTATGAAATTCAGTCAATTAGGTTTTTTTAGTTACAGTGGATGCATACATTGCACAGACAGACACACACACAGACATCACGCTGAAAATAGGTTTTTCATGTTCTAGATGTCCCAAAATGTTTAGATCCGTCGAAAACTGGGGTTGTGATTTTTGGTATGATTCCAATACTTTTTCTATACATTACCATGTATTGCAGGGAAATTAAAAATTAAAATATGTCAGAAAAGACAGCAATATACTAAATTTGAATTTTCTAGCTGCTCCGTAGTCGAAAACAGTGACATGCAAAACTTTGACTTTCTAGCTGCTTCGTCGCAGGAAACAGCTACATACTAAATTTGGACTTACCAGCTTCTCTAATACTCAAGATATTTTCAAAAAAAGAGTATATTTATATTGCGAAATGGCCCAATAAAGTCCATAACCCAAAGAATGAACGTACACCTCAAAAGACATACTAAATTTAGGCTTAATGTTTTTATAGTAAATGTTTTAATGTACTAAATGTTTTCTTTTAGAAAGTAAAAAATTTTAAAAAACTTTTTAAAAAAATCTGATGTGGGCAACACATGACTTTCCTTATATAATGTAATGAATTTACTACTTTTACAGTAAAAAAATAGGTTTTTCTTATAGTAGATACTAATATTCTTTCCAAGATATTGAATTTTCGACAATTAGTCGTCATTTTCATTGATTTAGCGTCATTTTTATCCATTTGGCGAGAGTTTCGTTAATTTGTAACATTTCAAAAAGTCGCCAAGTTGGCGACATTCCGCCAAATTCGTCGCCAAAATCTCGCCAAGCGTTATGGACGAAGAAATAAGTTATTCTTATAGCAGATAAATGACTATTGGCGTTCAAATGCAAAAGTATTACTCAAAGTATCTTTTTTCATGAATGGAACGAGCTAGATCCACGAAAATAATGTCACCTAATTTATCCCGTGGAATTACATATGAAGAGTGAACATGTTTCTCAATAGGAATTTTTATTTTAATAAAATAAAAATTCTTATTTAAATTATTCGTATTTAAATTTTTATTTCTTTATTTTATTAAAATAATTCGCTTAAAACGTTATAAAGTGTAACTGAATAGTAAATACACAAAACTGCGAAATTTCGTAGCCCGTAACAACAAATAAAATAGATAGTTACTGCTTTGTTTTCCTTTATTTCTTATTTCAGAAAAGGGTTATTTTCTTCATATTTTGTTATGTGCTATTAATGATACCATAGTCTTATATATTTAGCTATTTTATATTTAGTTTATTCAGTTATACTATTTTAAGCGAATGTTTTACAATCTTCTGCTTTTCGTTTGACCCTGTGTTATCCATCCTTGGTTTCTTTACTAAAGTTTTATTGCTTTCGGATTGGCAACACATACCTAGAATTGTACGGTTATTGCACTATTTGCATACCGCCTGTGGTTAAATAATTATTAAGAAGTTATTTTAAAGTCATTAATCTTTATTTAAATAGATTTAAAAGATAGTGTTTGTTTTGAAGATTTTTAAATTATGTATGCGTTTGCATAGTATAAGTCCGAGCATGTCATGCGTTGGCAATAACCTACCATTTGTTCAGTCAAACATCAACTTGTAAATAATATAATTCTCAAAAGATAAACAATAAAGTTCAACACTCTAAAATGATAAGATATTGCTTCGCAACTTTATATATTTATTAAAATCATTATTTGAAACTATTAAAATATTTACTCAAATTTTCATTTACAATTCATATTTACCAATTCTAACGTTTCCTAAATAAACTTTTGACCCTATTTGTGACGACAGACGGGATTTTTGAACGACTCCAGAGTCAAATCCATAACTAAAATCGAATGTCCTCATGGACGATAAAAGAGTATCTTTGGTTTTGCCTTCAATGTCGTTTGAAGGCACCTTTGGACACCGCAGCTGTCGGCACTTTCACCAAGCGCTCCTCCAAACTCATCCAGACTGTCAACGCGAGCACATTCTCATTTCACGTCTTCCCTAGCTGCATAGTATGCCGGACTCTCTCTCCGTTCTGCATCTGACTCGTGTCTGACCAAATTCTTGTTCGTATTCAATAGTATTGTTTAATCGGACTTGGAGCTCTTCAATTGGCTCCTCCTTCATCTGCACATTGGCTGATGAGCTTGTGATAGGAGAGTTTTTACTGGCCGGAGATACATTGGGCGTAACTGCTTGAGGTCTTGCGAACCACGTGACCTTTCGTCGTATGTAGGGCATTTTTATGTCTCCCTCATAAATTACTGTGGGCCTTTGAATGGTTCCATTATAAACTACATATAATTTAACGTCAAATATTGGCGTCAGCTGGTGTGCTCTATTGTTAGCAGGAACTAACATTTTATTACCCAGGCCACGACTTGACGTTTATTTCCTGGTACCATAGCATCCTAATATGAACTATTTCATCTGTCACCGTTTACCATCCAAAAACCGAAAAAAGTCAACTAAACAATATAACACGAGCAATCTATGGGGGACATAAATAAGTTTAGCGACAAATGCTGTAATATATAAATATTTGCATGACAAACTGCCTTTTAATGCCTACATTTTGATAATAATGCCTACATTTCGCAATATGTCTTTTAATAGTAATACCTACATTTTATTTAATTTTCGGAGCTACTACAAAATATTAACTTCATATGTGTTTTCTAAAAACTGAAATACAATTTTTGCCATACGAAAAAGAACATTTTTGAAAATTTTTTAACTTATAATCCGTGTAAATGATTTGTTGAAAAGGTAGTTTTGAAAATTTGAGAATTGAAATTCCAATTCTCAGTTCAAATATGAAATGAACTGTTTTATACATTTAGTATCTGATTCACCAAATTTACCACCTCTAAGAAGCGCCGCCATAGATTTATTTTTCAAAATAACGCAATCCCATTCCTTTCACAAAATTAAATTTTCAGTAAGTCTATCTTCCAGAAATATTTTCGTAAAAAATCAATGAAATTTATTTTTACCCATTTTTCGATTTTGTTTAAATAAAAAATGCAAAAATATTTACGCTTACCCTTACTTACTCTTTTCTGGATAATATATTTTAGTTTAATCCTAGAACATTCTTTCAAAATTGGAAATGTGCGAAAAAAATATCATTTTATACACAAAGGAGAGCTTAACTGGGTTGAAAGGTGCTTGCACAGGGAGTGCAAAAAAATGTTCTTCGTAAACAAATATGAATCTATTTTCGATGCAAATACTTATAACACCGCGAGTACTTAAAATAGTAAAATGCATAGAAACTTAAAATACATAGAATTTGAAATACATCTGCATATAAAAATAATTTTGACGATCCCTTTAGTCTTAAGTATCCCTAAGTATGTCTTTGAGAACCATTACATGAAAGCGATTATATGTAAATGATAAATTCAATTTTTGACAGTTTTTGAACTAAAATTAAAACGATAAGTATTCAGCAAAATCTATTAGTGTTATCGGCGACTAAATGGTATAAAAGTATTAAATACAAAAAAAAGATCAATCATGCATAAAGCATTGATTATGAAACACTTTCCAACAGAATTGAAATTTTATTTAAAAAATTCTAAAATGTGATATATTCAGCGTTGATATTTTTTCAATTATCACAGTACGACAGAATTTAATATACTTGAAAACTTGAAACTACATCGAAAAAGATAATTCTAGTAACAAAAAATGAATTTTATTCAAATGATGTCATCGAAATATCGATCGTCTGCGTGTCAATGCAAAATCGATGAATATTTTATTCATATCACATATATTCCAGACTTCAGAGGTAAATAATTATACGTGAAAAAAATTAAGCAATTCTTATACAACTCACCTTACAATCGTCTGATTTGTTTACATTCTGCGTGCGTTAAAAGTAGGCTTCGTTATAAAAATAATCAAAGTTTAGTTATCATGTAAAATAAAAAACATTGTAATTGCGTTGGCACAGAATTTAGATAAACGGATAATACACAAAATTAAGCAGTTTTATGCCGGATGCTACAACATATAAATTTAAAACATCTTTAAAAATCACGATTTTTATATAGAGGAAAAAAATGAATGCCACATTTTATTTTGGAATGAGTCACGTGCTCTCTTTGTACAGGCTGTCCAGTGCTATCGGTGCCCAATGGCTATTTCCTCAACAAGTTAGTCACAGAGATATACTTCCAATTGCAAAAATGTTTTAAATTTAAAATCTATTATCTTAGAAACAGATTAAATCAATAAAACAATTTCTGAAAGAAATACGAAATATACATTTTTATACGGTCCCCATTTCCTACCAATTATATTTAGGAAAATCATCCTCATACAATTTCATGCAAAATAACAAGAAAGATCAATCATGCTTAAAGCATTGATTATGAAACACTTTCCAACTTCAATGCAATTTTATTTAAAGAAGTCGAAAATGCAATACATTCCTCGGTAATATTTTAAAACTTATCACAATACTACATTGATTTATTATATTTGAAAACTTAAATCTTCATTGAAAAAAATGAACTTCATTCAAATGACGACATTGAAATATAAATTGCCTGGTTTAAATATCTCTAAAATGCAATACATTCCACGGTAATATTTTTACAAGAAAGATCAATCATGCTTAAAGCATTGATTATGAAATACTTTCCAACTTCAATGCAATTTTATTTAAACAAGTCTAAAATGCAATACATTCCTCGGTAATATTTTGAAACTTATCACAATACTGCGTTAAGGGGCGCGGTAGCCCATTGGTTAGCGCGCTGGAGTTGCACTCGGTAGGCTCGGGTTCGATTCCAGCCACTGCCAAAACTGCCGCCGTGTTAATGCGGAGTACGATCACGTTAAACATGTGGGTCCGAAAGTCCTTCCGAGAGGTTGGTGGTAGGGGAAGGAGGGTACGGTCCCTGTGGATGCCTCCCCCACTGGGTTCCGGTCTAAATTGGGTGGCACTTCCCGACCGTCCAAACAGTTACCTTACACCTTTCTGGTAGGTCGGACGGTCTGGGTTTCAACAACAACAATACTGCGTTAATTTATTATATTTGAAAACTTAAACCTTCATCGAATAAAATGAACTTCATTCAAATGACGGCATTGAAATATAAATTGCCTGGTTTAAACATCTCTAAAATGCTATACATTCCTCGGTAATAGTTTTATAATTATCATAATACTACGATAATTCATTATATTTGAAAACTTCATCGAAAACAACTGAAATTAATTCAAATGACGTCATAGAAAAAATAACACGCCTGGATGTCTCTATAAAAACAGGATTTCATTCATAACTTTCTCCCATTCATTTCATTCATCACAATACTATAATAATTTATTTTATTTAAACATTTTATTTAAGACCATGGAGCTACAAATAATTAAACTCTATGCTTAAATCTTCATCGAAAAAAATCGCCCTTCTCTTTATAAAATCAATTAATATTTCATTCATATCAGCCATGCAGACTCCATGGACTAAATTATTTTGTGTTAAAAAATACAGGAATTCTAATACAACTCATTCTACATATTTTGCTGTTTACATTTTACATAGGTGAAAAATAGGCTTAGTTGTAGAAATAATCAAATTTAGATGAGCATTTAAATTCAAATATATTGTCATTGCGTTGTTTCAGTATGTAGATGCACGGAATTTAAGCAAAAATAAAGTAGTTTTAGGACGGATACAACACTCAATATGAATTAAAAAGAACTTAAAAAAATCACGATTTTGAAACAAGATGGATGCCATACATCATTTTGAAGTGGGTCATGTGATCGTTTCATATCAAGGTCACGTGATCGTTTCATATAAGAGGTGTAATTATTATTTTAAGTTTTATTTGAAAAACTACTGAATATATTTCGCTGAATTTTTTTTTATATATTTTATGGAGCAATTTTAATGTTACCTAAAATTTTCGAAGCAATTTGTGAATTTTAAATCCGCTGAAAAAATGTTTGAAAAATTAGGTTCCATAGGGCTCAATGCATTTCATTTTTTCAACCCGGGTTCAATCCAAAACTAATTGGGTGATATGATTAATTCATATTCCCATAGGTCCTACAGACAGTCTGAACAACATACTAAAATTTCATTTTGATTAAGTCATTTTTACGGCAGTTATCGTGCTAACGGACAGACAGACAGACAGACAGAATGAACAAAGTCATAAACACTTTTCAACTTTGTTGTAAAGTGTTATAAAAAGAATCTTCCATTTACGACCAAAATTCACCGAGTTATTAAACATTAAACTTTATGATTTAAATCGCTTTTTCGCGTATAAAAATGTCCCGTTTCAGGCAACCAACCAATCAGGGACGTATTGACCATTTCTCAGCACAAAAAATGCTCAACTTTAAACAGCTAATTTTGGTCGTAAACGGATGATTTTTTTTTATTTTGCATAAAATTGTATGAGAATGATTTTCCTATATATAATTGGTAGGACCGGGGGACTGTATAAAAATTTATATTTCGTATTTATTTCATAAATGCATTTATTGATTTAAACTATTTCTAAGATAATAGATTTTAAACTTTAAAACATTTTTGCAATTGGATGCATATCTCTGTGACTAATGGTTGAGGAAATAGCCATTGGGCACCGATAGCACTGGACACCCTGTATATCATGTGTGTAATTATTATTTCAATTTTTATTTAAAAAAACTACCCAACATATTTTACTGAATTTTTTTTTTACACATTTTATGTAATAATCAGACTATTTCCTAAATTTTTTGAAGTAATTTGTGAATTTTAACTTCGCTTAAACATGTTTGAAAAATCAGGTCCCATAGGGTTCAAGGTATTTCATGTTTTGAACCCGAGTTAAATCCGAAACTAATTAGGTGATTCATTTCCGTTCCCATATGTACCCCAGACCGTCTCAACAACACTAAAATTCCGTTTTGATAAAGTCATTTTTACGGAAGTTATCGTGGGAATGGCCAGAACAGACAAATTGACCTAAGTCATTAGCACTTTTCAACTATGTTGGAAAGTGTTAAAAATTCACAATATGCATGAAACTCCATTATGCTTACACTTGTCATAAAGCAACTGTTCAAATGGTTTATTTCATTTCTAGATATTTAAAAGCAAAGATCATCTAAAGCATACATTCTGAAGTAGTCTTCGTCTAATATCTCATGTTTTGAATATAACATGAGAGAGAAACAAATTGAAAAATAGTTTCGCCTCCTTCCTAGCTTCCTGGAAATGAGAAACTAGTTTTAAACTTAGTTCAAGGCTGTGGCACATTCTGGAGAAATGCCAAATATGAGCCACTGTATATCACAACTTTTCTCAAAAGAAGGCGGTGAGTTACAGTTCTTCCGATGATTAATGTAAAAGCAATACTACTTTGAAAAATACTTCTTTTAGAAATGCTTAGCTGTAGAATTTCTTGGTCTTAGCTAACTTAATACCCAGCTAATCAAGGAGGAGCAGTTTTTAATCGGTATTGTGCTAATGTAAGCAAAAGTTACTAAAGGATTTCTGCATATTGGAACTGTTATTGGACATTCATTGGAAAATCGGATTTATCTGAAGCATATTTTAAATCTGTATAGCTGAACAAAGTAAACGATTTGTAACTAAGAATAAAGATTCGCAGATGACTTTCAGAATCCCCGTAAATAATATGTTGCGTATTTATTTTTCTTATTTTTATTTTTGTGAATTTTTTACTCATATTTGTTTAAATTTTCACGCTCTGTTTTATCTTATTGCCATAAACAAACGTTACACGAATGATATGACTTATTTTCAATAAATTTCGAAATAGCAATTCTTTATATAAATTTTGGATGATTTTTTTTTACAGAAATCAGATCGAAAATTGCTCGTTAGATAGAATATGGTGAATGTGAGAGGCATTGGGCTAGCTGCCCGCGTAGCGTCCGGTTTGTCAAACGCTATATAATTCTCTAAAAAAAGAGAAGTCGCTGGGTAGCGGTTAGCGGATATGGATTTGCTGTTTATTAATAACATTCTGGAATAAGATCAAAAATATATTCATTACTATATTAAAAATAAAAATATTTTATAGTACATTGTTGTCTTTATGAATTTCCTCGTGTTTTATCGCGTAGATAGACAGTTTGGAGTTTAATTGCAGTTTCATCAGCAAATGGAAATCAAAAAATTGTCCAAAATGGGTGAATTACATATGTTTGATTGAACACAGCCGTTATTAAGAAGCTCTTGTAGACGTATTGACATAAATTCGTTGATTTAGACCACGCCGCCCCTCCCTCCCCCCTCACATCATATGTGCTATGTGGCATTGTCTAGCTTTATAAGAATGATCTCAATAACTTTGCAGAATGATATTTCATGTAAATAAGTAACACAGTATATACTAATTTGTACATTGTAAATATTACAAGACTTTTAATAAATACATTTAAAAACGGGAAAATCTCTAGAACGTTTTCTGCTAAAATGGTTTTCTAACGGAATGATACATATAATAAATTTCCTTTATTAAAATACTTGTATATAGGCGTGTCAAAGACAGGGCCAAACTAACACTGTTAAAAATTTTAAGTTGCAACCTCTTTACTTTATATATATACGTAATATGATGTATAGGGAAAATATTGTGACGACGTCGGAAATTCGAATTCGAATTTTTGACGGAAGAGCACGTTTCAGACATATCTTAACTCATATCAAACGTTTTTGAGGTGAAGTCTGTGCTTACATAAGAAAGTGCGTAAGAAAACGAAAGATAAAAACTTTAAAAAGCCAGCACGAACCGTTCTCGAATATCCATTGCTTGTTAAATATAAATAAAAATGTTGCCCAAAGTTTCAAAAAATTGTGGGGTCTATCAAGTGCGAGGCGGAAGCCAGGATAAAGCCAAACGCGCGCTCGTTTGTTCAACGATGGCTTTTTCTTTGCAATTGCCTTCACTTCAGAGATGGAAATAGCGCGCAAAGTGTAAATGACATAAGGTTCGAAAGGTTTTATAATATACGCTGAAACAGTGAACAGTTTTTCAAGCAATTTTAACACATTTAGAAACAATTTTAGGTAAATTATCTATGATTGGCAAAAATTTAAGTAAAACTATAGAGCAACAAAACGAAAAAGCCAAAACGGAAAAATAGAGAATATAAAGAAAATACCAAAAATATATGAAAATCGTCCCTAGAATTAAAGCTTTTTCTTAAATGATTTTATTTCTGGAAGAAAAACTAAAATTTAAATAAAAATAAACCCAAAATAACTCCCTCCCCCGAGAAATGAAATGCTTTAATTTTGGGGGTCAAAACTTGAATTTTAGGCCCCCCAAAATGTAGCTCTCAAAAATAAAAGCATTTTATTAAATGATTTTATTTAGGAAACCAAAACTAAAAATGTTGGCTCCCGAAATTCTAATTTTCTTAAAAATAAAATTTTGGCGTCTTTTTACACATTTTGCTTAAGTAACTAAAATTCCAAGACGTACCGCTGGTTCTATCTTGTAGTTGATACAAGCGTACCAAAGCGATTGATACAAATGTGCACAATACTACAAGTGTGCACAATAATACAAGTGTGCAAAAACTCCACATTCCAAGTTAAAAGGGAACTTCTAGAGGGTTTCAAAAACACTTTCGACTGTCATTATATAGATACTTATATTCTAAATTATAAAAAATTTTCAATTTAGAATGAATTCATTTCCACAACTCTTAGAACTGTGGTAATACAACTTTAAGACCTACAGAAATCCTCGCATTCCAGCATGCAATTCTTTCTTTGCTTGGTAATCTTCCTCTCTTTACCTGTAAAAGACATACATTATAAAATGGAGTCATTCCTAGAATAAAACCTTCCGGTTATTTACTCTGGTGAAACGTTTATTAAATATTTCTAAAAAATTGATTCGGAGCAGCAAAGGTTTGTTTTCATTTTGTTATATAACAACTTAAAAATCGAGCAAATGTAGCGACCCAAACAGCATAAAGTATTTTTAAAAACTGCATTTTTTTTCCATTGAGGGGGGAAATGTGTTTGTATATTAAAAGTGTTTAAATGTTATTCATTTTTTCAGGCGGCTTTTTATTTATCCTTAACTTCATTTTCAAAACTTTAGCGAATACGAAAAGTGTATTTTCCTTACACTATCTCAAACAAATACTTCTTGAACTAGATTTTCTTCTTGTGACTATATATCGATTCCTTTCTAAAAGCAGTGTATCGTATATCAAACGTATAATGGACCGGGGAATTTGAATTTTTTTTCTTTTGAAGGCCAGTGCATTTACCAAATTTTTAACTTCATGAATAGACTGATTATTTCAAATTTTACAAAATTCTGGATACAATATAAATTTTTATTCTGAAATTCACATATTTATAGATATAACCACCAATGGACTTCTTGCTGGCTAATGTACAGGATCCACTTCAACGATAAGATTGTTTGTCGATAAATGCGCCTTCCAGGTTGGAAAGAATTATTTTATTTTGGCAGATTTTGTTCCGGAATTGGGAAGAACTAACCGCCCACAACAACTAAATAAGTGCACTTAACAATATCAAAAGCAAATTATTTTATGCGTCAATTTTAATAGGAACACGAACTTATTTAGTTTTCCACTATGTTAGTTTAAACAACTTTTCCCTACACCTCTTATTAAGTTCACATGGAATTTGTTTGTTGCTTCGTTCAATATATTTTACTGGCTCGTCTCGGCTCCCAGAACACGTAGAGAGTTGAAACTCGGTACACAGTTTCATCTCATGGAATATTTTCATCTATAAAATTTTCACGTCATTACATTACGTCATTTACGTACGTTCTCTTTCAGGGTCTCTTTCTTGACTCCCCGAGCACGTAGAGTGCTGTTACTTAGCGTACAGCTGAACATTTTTATCTATAAAATTTTCACATCGTTAAGTTACGTCATTTACCTACGTCATAATTAATGGTCTCGCGCGCGCGCGTTCTTGGCTCCCAAATCACGTAGAGTTCTATACACAGTTTCATCTTGTCGAACATTTTCATCTATACAATTTTTCTTTCATTACGTTACGTCATTATATCATTTACGGAGTCACATTTACAGATTACATTTTATGGGTCCATTATCGATTCCTAGAGAATGTAGAGAGTTCAAACTCGGCACGGAACACTTTCATCTATAAAATTTTAACGTGATTACCTTATGTCTTTACGTTTTTAAGTCGTTACGTTTTTGACGTCGTTAAGTATTTTACTGACGTGTTCTTCGTTCCCAGAGTACGTAGAGGCACCCGGTACAGAGTTCTATTTCGCGAAACATTTTCATCTATAAAATTGTAACGTGCTCACATTATTTGCGTTACGTCATTTACGTACGTTGTGACCATGTGTTTGCCTTTTCATGCATTTTCTTTGAGAATTACAGCTCAGTGTCTTCAGATGAAATGTTCTCCTTGTTCTAAGACGTCAGTCCATGTATAACACTACATTGGTTTGAACGTAAATAACGTAAAAAAATTAAAAATTAAACTTAAAAATAAACTATGAGAACAAAACAAGTTTTTCTATGGTCTCTCTTACAGAACAGTAGCACACGTAAAAGTAAGTAAGTTTCACTCAGACACGAATTTGAACGAAACAGTTTACCTTACACCTTTCTGGTAGGTCGGACGGTCTGGGTCTCAACAACAAGGAATTTGAACGAAATTGTTGGTATGCAGGTTCAATTCAAAACAATACTATACGAATATTAAGATTATCTGAAATTGATATTATACAAAATTGTCTAAACTCTTTCATCTGTCTACACCCTTATTTCCTTTCGGCAATTCTGCATAATATCAATTTCAGACAATGATTATATTTCTATCGTATGGCTTTAGATTGACTGCCTACTACAACCATCAGTTTGGTTCAATTCCATTTGCGATTAACGCATTGAACACCAAGCTATTTATATTTAACTCACACTGTGTTTGGCCAGAAGGTTACATGGATTAAATATAGCTCCAAGCATGGATTGGATTCTATGTTCTTTGAATGGAATACGTTTCGCATTTTCCATGTAATATCAATGCAGACACTTGTCCGATTAATATGCAGACACTTGTCACACACTTGATATGCAGACACTTGATTTGCAGACACGTATCAGACACTTGATATGCAGACACTTGTCACACACTTGATATGCAGACACTTGTCACACACTTGATATACAGACACTTGATCTGCAGACAAGTGTCAGACACTTGTCACACACTTGATATGCAGACACTTGATTTGCAGACACGTATCAGACACTTGATATGCAGACACTTGTCACACACTTGATATGCAGACACTTGTCACACACTTGATATACAGACACTTGATCTGCAGACAAGTGTCAGACACTTGTCACACACTTGATATGCAGACACTTGATTTGCAGACACGTATCAGACACTTGATATTCAGACACTTGTCACACACTTGATATGCAGACACTTGTCACACACTTGATATACAGACACTTGATCTGCAGACAAGTGTCAGACACTTGTCACACACTTGATATGCAGAAACTTGTCCGATTAATATGCAGACCCTTGTCACACACTTGATATGCAGACACTTGATCTGCAGACACGTATCAGACACTTGATATGCAGACACTTGTCACACACTTGATATACAGACACTTGATCTGCAGACACGTGTCAGACACTTGTCACACACTTGATATACAGACACTTGATCTGCAGACACTTGTCACACACTTGATATGCATACACTTGTCACACACTTGATATGCAGACACTTGATATGCCGATACTTGATCTGCAGACACGTGTCAGACACTTGATATGCAGACACTTGATATGCCGATACTTGATCTGCAGACACGTATCAGACACTTGATATGCAGACACTTGTCACACACTTGATATACAGACACTTGATCTGCAGACACGTGTCAGACACTTGTCACACACTTGATATACAGACACTTGATCTGCAGACACTTGTCACACACTTGATATGCATACACTTGTCACACACTTGATATGCAGACACTTGATATGCCGATACTTGATCTGCAGACACGTGTCAGACACTTGATATGAAGACACTTGTCACACACTTGATATGCAGACACTTGATATGCAGACACTTAATCTGCAGACACTTGATATGCAGACACTTTTCACACACTTGATATGCAGACACTTGTCACACACTTGATATGCAGACACTTGTCACACACTAGATATGCAGACACTTGATATGCAGACACTTGTCACACACTTGATATGCAGACACTTGATCTGCAGACACTTGATCTGCAGACACGTATCAGACACTTGATATGCAGACACTTGTCACACACTTGATATACAGACACTTGATCTGCAGACACGTGTCAGACACTTGTCGCACACTTGATATGCAGACACTTGATATGCAGACACTTAATCTGCAGACACTTGATATGCAGACACTTGTCACACACTTGATATGCAGACACTTGTCACACACTTGATATGCAGACACTTGTCACACACTAGATATGCAGACACTTGATATGCAGACACTTGTCACACACTTGATATGCAGACACTTGATCTGCAGACACTTGATCTGCAGACACGTGTCAGACACTTGATATGCAGACACTTGATATGCCGATACTTGATCTGCAGACACGTATCAGACACTTGATATGCAGACACTTGTCACACACTTGATATACAGACACTTGATCTGCAGACACGTGTCAGACACTTGTCACACACTTGATATACAGACACTTGATCTGCAGACACTTGTCACACACTTGATATGCATACACTTGTCACACACTTGATATGCAGACACTTGATATGCCGATACTTGATCTGCAGACACGTGTCAGACACTTGATATGCAGACACTTGTCACACACTTGATATGCAGACACTTGATATGCAGACACTTGATATGCCGATACTTGATCTGCAGACACGTGTCAGACACTTGATATGCAGACACTTGTCACACACTTGATATACAGACACTTGATCTGCAGACACGTGTCAGACACTTGTCACACACTTAATCTGCAGACACTTGTTATGCAGACACTTTTCACACACTTGATATGCAGACACTTGTCACACACTTGATATGCAGACACTTGTCACACACTTGATATGCAGACACTTTTCACACACTTGATATGCAGACACTTGTCACACACTTGATATGCAGACACTTGATATGCAGACACTTAATCTGCAGACACTTGATATGCAGACACTTTTCACACACTTGATATGCAGACACTTGTCACACACTAGATATGCAGACACTTATCACGATTTGTCCGAGAGGCTTTATGGCCTGTCGGACAAATTACCGAAGTTGGCCGAGACTTTTCTTTATTAACTGATTCTTAGTCAGCATTGAAATGAAGACATAATCACTTTTGAAAAAATGTGCAATATCTCAAGATCGGTTCATTCTCGTGCTCTAAAATTTATGTCAATCGTTTTCCAACAAAAAATTACATCAGAAATGATTATAATATTGTTATAATTTTTTGAGGATTTTTTTAAATTTTCATTTCAAAATTTAGAAGATTTCTGAACATTTGATTGCGTGTAAAAACAGTAGGTTTCCAGTATCCACTAATTGTGAATTTTGTACCATATTTTGTTCGGATCACTTCATTCGTCCTTGAGATATTGTCTCCACAGACTCACTAACACACACGCACACACACACACATACTTACATACACATATACTTACACACACGCACAGATACTTACACACACGCACACATACTTACACACACACAGTCATCACCTCAAAAACGTCTGATACGTGTTCAGGGATGCTTGAAACATGCTCTCCCGTCGAAAACTGAAATTCAAATTTTCGATCCCGTTACAATACTTATACATTATACTATGTATATAAGAAAAGTAATTATCACCTTCAAAGGCGTCATCCACATCTTCGTCTCTCATAACAGCATATTTATCGTACATTTGCTGTATATATTTTCGTTCTTCCTCATATACAGCGAATTATGTCGCCATGATAAAAAGTAAAAGAAACTCGAAAATAACATAAACTCAGAATTTTGTACACGTAGACAAGAAACAAACTTCATAAGTATTTCTCCAACGATATAAACATTTGGGATAAATGTGCAAACTAGGTTTTGCAGGTTGAAACCAGTTGAGACGCGAACATATAGCCCAGAAAAGTTACATTATTCTTGACGTTCTGTGAGTTGCAAGTAATTCACGGACGGAAATCAAAGAAAAAATTTTGCTATATTCAAATATTCTTCACAAACTGATATATCTAGTGCATTTTCAAAACATATCAACAATAAAAAATTTGTGTTCCTAAAGGTCGTTCTGTTTCATATTTTGGTAGCCATTTTTTTCCTACTTTTACATGCGCCACTGCTGTATAGGAAGACATTGGAAAACTTTTTTTTTCCCATAATTTTTAAAGATGTATTATTTTCTTTAAATTTTGGCAGGCTGGTTAGAAAAGGTATTGGTAAGATTGACAAAAGTATTAAATTGATGCAGAACCGCAAGTACATTGTCATTTCAAAAAAGCTATTTTATATATTGTTTGTGTGTTATTAAACAAATATATATTACATTGAATTCAAATAACAAATTATGAGCAGACAAATTTTTATCTGTGTCATATTTTTCTCACATTCGATTGTTCATTTTTGAATCTAAGAAACATCAGCAATATGTAAATCAATTAGAAACTGTTCGATTCTTTTATCTAACAAAGAGCTACCGTCCCCTGGTCGCTATGCTAACCAACCCCAGTACCGAGCAAGCGAGTTATTGGCGTTACCACAATTACGGCTGGTACGTTGATGGGAGTTATGGTGAGTTACTTATTCATACCGCCTGTTACGCGGGCTTACCGTCGGAGATCCGCCCCTTGTTCGCTGGCCAAAGCTAACTAGATTCTCTTGACAAGGCTAACTAGATTTAAATTAGAATCTAGTTATCCTTGCTCTAGATATCGGAGAACAATTCACGAGCTCTATCAACCGGCCGGCGCACACGATAATCCGCGTACTCCCAATCGGCTCAACCAATGAAATATTTGCCTGTATTGGAGAATAATTTTGACTTCAGAAGTGCATAAAAAATAGAATAACTCCTAGAAATGCATAACTCATCAATGAATGACTCGTCGATGAATGACTCAGCGAAACTTTAAAAAGGAGCTCCGTCCTGTAAAAATTCAACTATGTAGGTACATGTCTGCAAAAACCGTCGTCCTGCTATTGCTAGTCTGTCCAGGTAGCTCAAATACTTTTCATTTTAACTTTAATATTAAATATCTCTTAAACTAAAGTTTAAATAGACAATCGGTGGTTACTTTCAGCATGTACCCTCTAATATTATTCTACAAATGTACCTAATATTATTCTACAAATGTAATATCATATTTTTGTATGCATTGTGGTTTTTGCAGACGGACACAAAGAAACTCGAAAGGTACTAAATGTGTCTCAAACAGCGGCGGCAGCAACATTTTTAACACTTTACAACATAGTTGTAAAGTATTTATGACTTTGTTCATTATGTCTGTCTGTCCGTTCGCACGATAACTACCGTAAAAATGGCTTTATCAAAATTACATGTTAGTATGTTGTTCAGACTGTCTGTGGTACCTATGGGAATATAAATGAATAATATCACCCAATTAGTTTCGGATTTAACCCTGGTTGAAAAAAAAATGAAATTCGTTTAAGCCTATGGGACCTAATTTTTCAAACATTTTCCAGCTGACAAGGGAAGGCGTTGCAATAGTTCTCTCGGATTGAAATCTTTCATGTCCTATCTTGTAAAGGACCATAAATAATGTTAAATGCCACGTCTTTCATCTGTTAAGTGATAGGGGGCGCCACAATAACAATCTGAAGTTGTCATGCACAACGCCTCGGAAATAATGCATTTTGTTTACGTGTTGCATGCTTGTAGCAAGTCAATTTCGGTGTTATAAATTGGTTAAAGTGTTTTATAATTAAATTTTATATTTTTACTTGAAACAGCGCTCCAATCGATGGTATGCCAACTGAAGATGGAAAAAGGGACACCGCTTCTGTATTAATAATCATTTGGTTGTATGTTTTGTGAAATGCAATGTGGTGAGGTGAATTTTACACATAAATACAATAAAACTTAAACACTTAAATACATTACAGATACTCACCAAATAGTTCCACCAGGCTCAACCGTGTTAATGTATAGTGGGGTCCGATTGGACCAAAGTACATTGCGTTTGCTTAAATAAATAATCACTCCCTTTTTTTGTGGCCACTTAACAATTTATTTACAGAACACATGAAATCTCAATTTAAACATTAAATAACAAAATACACATTTACAAATGAGTTCCCAATTTACCTAAGCTTGACCTCGGGGTGCAAAGTTTATTTAGCATTAATTTGGATATTTTTATTATCCACACTTGTAATTAATTACTTCCTTTAAGGAAAACAAAATATAATTTCATTTTGGCAAATATCCCATTTAGCATAAAGTTGCCCTTAACACTGTAGATTACATCAAATAAGTTTAAACATTCATATACACATTTTAAAATCAATATATATAATTTTCATACCTTCATTACACAAGACTCTCACTGAGTGCTGGTAGCTATCCCTCGGCACTTCGGAATGGGTGGCACGATTAACTGAAGGTTAGTTCATTAATTTGACGGTTCATGAAAAACACTACCAGTCTTAGAAACTTGGTTGAAGATCATCAGGTGACGAAAATTTTAGCCAAGTATATTTGGAGATGGGCACACTCTCCACTTTCCTTCTCCTCCTCTTAACGCCGGCTTAGTCCCAGTGGATCTTGTGAGATCTACATACAGGCCTTTGCCAAAGCGTTAAGGTCAGATACGTTTTCGTAGAGATTGTCTGCTGCTTAGGAGCCTGGGATTGATGCTCCGTAACATTCGTACACGCAGTATTACAGTTACCACGGCTTAAATGCAGCTAAAGGAGCAAGGTTCTACACCGCGCCGTTTTGGAGGCAGAACTGTGTTGTACTGCAACCACACAAAAACAATGACGACTTTCTTCAATTTTCTGGTGGCCACCGCCTGAAGAATTGCGCCCACGTGCTGAATTAGGCTCGGCTCGTCTTGGCTACGAGTCGCCATACTACACCGGACTCACAACGTCGGCTCCCAGCCAAAGGCATTGGCCGCCCGAGATAGGGACCACGGATACCGGGTCAGAGATGCATCAAAATGCATGCCGGATCGGGCTTCACAAAAAAACACAAGTGCCACGCACTTGGAGTGCTATCTTCTCGAGCTCAGAAAAGCAACTGACGATTTTTTACATTTCTAAAAACTTCAGAATTTTAAAACAAGGGGAGCGACAAAAAATACAGGGAGGAAGTCCCCCAATTCCCATTCGCTGTTTCCCAAGCGCAATAAAAAGATGAGGTCCAAAAATGCTTCACACCATTGGTTTTTTTCCTTCCCGGCCGTCCAAATAGATACTCTAAGTCCTCTGGACGAGTCGGACGGCCTGGGGCTTTCACCATTGGTTTTTGAAGCGACGTTCAATTTTATGCGCTCCACTAAAACACAAGAACCAGAGGGCTTTCTACAAAACCGGGTGGTCCAAAGGACCGGACCCCGACGCGCGCCACACCTGATAGGGCTATAAATTTTCAGAGATTTGTAGCTCAACTTTGACATTTATGCTGCAATTAATTCTCTGAATATTTACAATCCATGTCAGTGCGCATACAACCCAACGGCGCCAAAAAATCCCAATTCCGTCTGTGCAAAGGCCTAGCTATCTACATAAATCACAAATATTGTATACATTTCACTTACATTACATCTTCAATTTTTTTTCCCAGGGTTACGTATCAAAATATGTGATTGCAGTATCACATGCAATATTATTATTGTACATGGGTATTTTCAATAGTTAGCTGTTTGTGCTGCCTTCGTTAGACTCATTAATTCACTCGTACTTTGTAAAATGTTAGTTAAACTCACGCGCTTGTTTAGAAATTAAAATTTATTGAAATTGTTGATTATGCAAATTTGTTAAAATGCCGATCAATACTACAAATGTGTTGAGCTTGCTACAAGCAAGAATCAGCAAAGAATTTAAAACACATCCTATTCTAGGTCCGGGAGATCACGAATTAGTAGAGTTTCTATTTGATTTAATTATTCAGAAATTGAAAAACACAATTGAAATTACTGAAAAGAATACATTATGGTACAACAGCGAATCAGATAGATCAATACGACAGGGAATCATGTTTTTGTCGTGTTTGATCAGCATTTACAACCATGTCTTGGCAATTGTTTAGCTAATTAATAAGTTATAAATTATATTATTATAAATTTACCGTTTACTACTTAACATTATTGTCCATTTTATTTTTAAAAAATCTGATGTGGGCAACACATGACTTTCCTTATATAATGTAATGAATTTACTACTTTTACAGTAAAAAAATAGGTTTTTCTTATAGTAGATACTTATATTCTTTCCAAGATATTGAATTTTCGACAATTAGTCGTCATTTTCATTTATTTAGCGTCATTTTTATCCATTTGGCGAGATTTTCGTTAATTTGGCAACATTTCAAAAAGTCGCCAAGTTGGCTACACTCCGCCACAATCGTCGCCAAAATCTCGCCAAGCGTAATGGACGACGAAAAAAGTTATTCTTACAGCACATAAATGACTATTGGCGATCAAATACAAAAGTATTACTCAAAGTATCTTTTTTCATGAATGGAACGAGCTAGATCCACGAGAATGATGTCACACAATTTATCGCATGGTATTACATATGAAAAGTGAACATGTTTCTCAATAGGAAACATTTTTTTTATTTTATATGACTTTTTGATAATTTTTTTCAAAAATGTGCAATATCTCGAGAACGGTTCATGTTAGCGTTCTACAATTTATGTCAATCGTTTTCTAATGAAAAATTACATAAGAAATGTCTATTTGCGTATCTTTAGTAGCGGTTTTGATTTTTTGACGATTTTTTTCAACATTTTACTCGAAAATTGAGGGAGGTTCTGAACATTCGATTGCGTATAAAAACAATAGGCTTCCAGTGTTTACCGATTGTGATTTTTGTACCAAATTTCGTTCGAATCGGTCTATTCGTTCGTCAGTTATAGTCTCCACAGGCTCACTGACACACACACACACACACAGACATCACTTCAAAAATGTTTGAATCGTGATCAGGGATGCTTGAAACGCGCTCTCCCATCGAAAACTCGAATTCGAATTTTCGACCCCGTCACAATACTTTCCTTATACATTATATATATAAGGAAAGTAATAATAATAATAACTGAGGGTAATATTTTCACACTAAAATGTAAACAATACACGTCAGTAGAGCACGGTTGCATGCCAACTCCAGATTGTTATAGTGTCTTCCCCTATCACTTAGCAGATGAAAGCCGTGGCGTTTTATCATTATTTATGGTTCTTTACAAGATAGGACATGAAAGATTGCAATCCGAGAGAACTATTGCAAAGCCTTCACTTGTGAGTTAAAATTCACAAATTGCTTCGAAACTTTTAGGAAATATTTAACTTATAACGTAAAATGTGTAAGAAAATTTCAGCAAAATGTGTTAAGTAGTTTTTTAAACAGAAATTGAAATAATAATTACACCCATATAATAAGATGAGGTTAAGTGACTCATTTCAAAATAAAATATGACATCCATTTTTTTTCTACTCTGTGTGAAAATCGTGATGTTTAAACTACATTTAAATTTATATTTTGTTTTGCATCTGTCATAAAACCACTTTATTTTTGTATAACTAAACTTTGATTATTCCTACAACGAAGCCTGATTTCTATAGCATGCAGAATGTAAATAAATCAAGCAATTGTAAGATGAGTTGTATAAGAATTGCTGAATTCTTTTCATGCACAATTTTTACCTCTGGAGTCTGGAATGTAAGTGATATGAATGAAATATTCATTAATTTTATATAGAGAAGCAGGCGATTTATAGCATTGACTGTTTTGGTGAAGTTTTAAGTTTCCAAGTATAATACATTATGTAGTACTGTGAAAATTTGAAAAATAGCAATGTTGAATGTAGAGCATTTTAGAGATGGTTAAATAAAATTGCATTTCAGTTGGAAAGTGTTTCATAATCAATGGTTTATGCATGATTGATCCTTCTTGTTTAATTTATAGAGATTATAACTCCATAACAGTGTTAGTTAAATGACGTAAAGGCAGATAAATATGTTTTATTCAATACATAAGTTGGTTCAATTAACTGACAAAACAATAATTCTCTGGCATAAAAATTCTAAATTACAAATTTTTGAGTTTTACGAACTCTTATGCATTTAAAGATGAAAGTATTATTCTGTTAAGAAATGAAACGCCTAAATTTACAATGTTATAATAATAGGTGTAATTGAATATTTTGTATAAGAATTAGATTTATAACTTATTTTTGTGCCATAACCTGTTCTTGCAGAGTTTTAATAATTGGTAGCAAAAATCGTACCATACCATCATTTTTATTAAAAACAATAATTCTTAGGATACGCAGTAGATAGATCTTGGAGGATAACTGATTCAATGCCAGATTCTAGAGGAGGAATGAGAGGTTCTATATATGGATTTCCACATCCGGTTCTTTTACCACTTCAGGTTCAAAAATTTTTATTTTCTTGATACATCTCTTTTTCATAATTCGAGATAAATGGAGTTTACATTAGACTTTATATATAATCAGCATCAAATTCTGTAAGAAGTGGGGTAGTTCACTTAGAAAGAGCAAGTTCCGTTTCCTTTTTTGCTTACTGTTCAAAAACATTTTAAACATTTGCTTCAAAGGATTGGCAATTGATATAGCACCGAGAGTGGGTGATATGGAATCAGCATCAAATTGCGGCGATTGTAGGGGAATTCACTAATGATTTCCACTTCCGATTTTGAAGCTGTCACTTTCTATTAAAATATTTACATTTTCCTTGCAACATTTAATTTTCTGGATTGGTTATAGATAGAGATTACATGATGACGATTAATATGATTTCAACATTGAAGGGGGCCAAGGAACTCCACCTAGGATTTCTACTTGTGGTTTTTTTCCACATCCAATTCCAGCATTTTCTTTAAATCATCTATTTCTCAGGATTGGCCATTTATATAACGATGGTAACTTCGGAAAGGTAGGCGGTTTACTAAGAATTTCCACTTCTGATTCAAAAGCCTTCAATTTCCTTGAAGCACCTATATCTCAAAATCGGCTATGATTAGAGCTTAGTTGATAATTAATATGGATTCGTTATCAAGTTCTTTAGGGATTGGGAGATACATTAAGGGGATTTTAATTTCTGATTCTTTTCAACTTTCAATACAAAACATTTTCTTGGATTAATTATTTTATTTCTATTTTTTGCTTTGGGAGGTGATAGTATAAATATGGCATATGAGGGGGTGCCATATTGAATATAGATAGCGAATATAGCGATGATAACTAATATGAGGTCATCATCATATTCTGAAGGGGGTATTGACAGCTCACTGAGGATTTTTACTTCCGGTTCTAAAAATATCACTTAAAAAATTTACATTTTTTTTTCACCATCTATTTCTCAGGATCATAACTTACAGACAGAGCTTAGAGGATAACTAATAGGGGTTCAGCATTGAATTTTGAAGGGGATTTGGAGGTTCTCTAAGGGTTTCCCCTTCCTGTTGTGGAGTAGTTACTTCCGGGTTTTCCGAAAATTCGTATAATAAGTGTGCCAAAGAGTATAAAAATATTTAATAGTTTCATCGGAAATTAAGTGTAAACACTTTCATAAATGTCATGTTTTTTTTTCTATTTTTCACGTTCACAAAAGTGTGTTGCTACTTAAATTAACGAACATGACCATTATTAATAGGTAGCATTTTAAAACGAATCTAACATAGATTGCTTTCAATAAACTACCTGATATTTTAAATAAATGTAGCACACTCTAAATAAATATGGCACACTCAAGATTTTACTTTTAAAAGCGAAAATTTGAGCAGCGAAATATTCCTACTTTTCATCTTTTCTGCCTTTGGAATTCTCACTACAAACAGCGGTTTTGGCGCGAACTTGTCACTTTTGACATCTACCACATTTTATTCTAAAATTACTTTTTTATTGAAAAGGTGAGAAAACAAGAATTATTTACAGTGGCGAGCTGTCATGGAATGGGATGGAGCGATCGATCCAAGCTCGAAATCAAATGAGGACGCAATATTAAAACTTGGAAACCGTTGGTTGGAATCAGTCATGGAAAGAACAACCATGAACACATCACCATGGGACGATAAAGAGTCTCTACCCCACCCACGAAGGCAAGGGGAGCAGGTTCTGTAAATGAAATCTTAAGCATTGAAATGAGATTTAAAATCAAACAGAGAGAAAAAAGACATGACCCGTTTAATTATTGGTAAAAATGAATCAGTTTAGAGAAAGGAAAAATATAAAAAATACAGGAGAATGAGGCAGTAATTAAGAAGAAATAACAAAAGGAAGTTTCCGGTTTCGAAAGTTAATTTCATCAATCCAACCGTTATAAAATTATCATTGGTTGAGACAAGGTAAAATATATATATATATATATAATAATCTGATGTGGGCAGCAAATGACTTTCCCTACAGACTCATATTCACGTTCTCTTTATTTCTTCGATAAATGCATTAAATTGGGTTTAATTGCACCCATAATTATTTTAAATTACACTGAATTTACACTTTTAATTCAAGTTTCGTTTTCATTTGGAAACTGGACTTATTTTCAAAGTCGGCATAGCGAAAATGCGAAAAAAATATCTCGAAAACGGCTAGTTCTAGAGTAATGGGGTTAGTCTTATTATTTTCGTTGTCAAAAATTACGTATAAAATAAGCATTTAATTGATATATTAGAGAATGCGTAGTCTTTTATTTTTAGATTTAACGATTTTTGCGGGCTATTTTGCAAAAAAAGCAGGTAGTTTTGCTCTAAATCATTCCAAAATCTGATCAGCACCAGGTTAATCTACAAGTAATTTATATACCAAATTTTGTGAAATTTGGTCTGTCAATTTTTCAGCTAGAGTACATACAAAACATTTTTGTGAGCCATTCCGTAAAAAAAAAGGTTCTTTTTTCCCCCATCGTACCAGAATCTAATCAGCACCAGGGTCTCCCACAAGAGACTAACCTTACAAATTTTATGAAATTCTGCCAATTAATTTTTCAGTTAGAGTGGATACGAAATCTGCACGGAAAGACAGACACACGCACAGACACAACACGTAGACGTCAAGTTAAAAATACTTTTTTCGTCTTCCAGAGGTCCTAAAACTTGTAGATCCGTCGGAAACTCGAGTTCCGATTTACGGAATGAATCCAATATTTTCCCTTTACATTACCATGTACAGAAGTTCGTTCGCACTTTATGGTAACGATTTTGTATTTATGTTTCTCGTTAGTATTTTGAGATAAAGATTTGGCATTTTCAATATAATCGTCTGCTACTGTTTTGCTTGATTGGAATGTAGAATAAAAGATTTATTTTGAAAATGGCTCTTGAAATTGGTAGATGGCTCGAAAGTTACGTAAATGCTCCTTCCGAGTTGTCATGTCGCCATTCTGTGCGTCATGAACTTTTGAGTGTTTTGAGAAAAAAGCTCTCTCTCTTCCTTCGTGCCTGTTCGGAGCTGTGCTAGGACTTGTTCGTATTGCTTTTGCATTAAAATCTCAGTTTCGTCGAGGAGTACCGTTTTTGCGAAAAGTGCTTGTCTCCGGTTGTGTGACGTGGATGTCTAGCTTGGTTGTTGCCTCTCTCCGCCAATAAGAGTCGGCGTTGAGGAGAGCTTGAAGTTCGCTTTTTCTTTTCGGGCCTCTTTGGACTTAGTTCGCCGAGAGGAAGGATGGACAAAATGTTGTCTTAAGTTAAGACAAAGGTTTAGCCGAAATGGCTTGTTTTTGACGGAAGGATTATTGGGTTCTTTAGAAACTTTTTCCAAGAAGACCCAGGAAGATGAATCTAAATTCCGGGCTAATTTTATCTGCCAAATTTTTAATTATTTTTATTTTATTTTAGGAAGAATTCCATGCCAGGCTTGAGAACCCATTGTTCGAGTACTCTGCGCCATGATGACAAAAGTGTCGGAATAGAACGGTTTTTGATTTTTACTCCTTGAGTCCAGCAATAGAGAGGGATTCCCATTTTTCCTTGATGAACATTAACGCAATACAGAACTTTGGCCTGATTCTAAATTTATGGAACGGAGGTAAAATTTGGTGATTCATTTTTATCTCTGATGGAAAATGCCAGCGAAAGAATTTATTTAAATATGGAAATGGCAAGCACGTAGTGATATTTAAAAATTGATATTGTTGATAAATGTTAATTAAAGATTATGTTTATTAATATCAAAAAGTGAAATTATAAGAAATTTGTGAAAATCTAAAAATATTGGTTTTGTTTTACCCTGGTGGAAATTCAGTTAATATGATAATGTTTTGTGAATGATGAATAATAACTAAGTTAAGAATAATAATATTTAATAAATAATTTTTGGTTGATTTAAATTTGTAGATTTATTTTCATGTATTCCATCTGTGAGTATTTACTTCACGGTTACCATCTGGAATCTAATTCTTCCAGGCAGAAAACCAGTTATTGTATACAACTTGAAATGTTTCAATGAACTAAACATGAAAGCCACTATATCCTCACAGATCGTGCTGTCTTTATTTCTTGTGCCGATCGGTTTGCTAGTTCTTTGCCACAGTGTGCAAAGTCATCTTTTTCATTCTTAAAACTTAATGCTGGTGTCGCTTGACTTTGCGCGCCATGACAGAGTAGAAATATTTGTATCCACAAATTGTAAAGCTATGTAAAAATCGAGGTTATTGCATTTCAAAAAAGGTATTTTTAATATATTAAATTTGAAAGGGGAAAGTAAAAATGGAATAAGAAGAATGAATAAAGTATGAATGTAAGAAGAAATTAAGTAAGCATGATCTAGCTGAGAGTAAAAATGAAATAAATGGCCTCCAAATCGCATCCTAAGACTGTTCGAAAGTGGGTAAATATCAAGAAAGTGAAGTCTCTGATCCTAAAAGAAAATCCTCCGACTTAAATGTCCATTGCATCGAAACTGGGAATGCCTTCTGGCACTGTAAGTAAAATCCTTCATAAAGATTTGGAGTTTAAAAATATGTTTAAATCTAAAGTTCATCTGCTTTTGCCAAAGCATATTGAGGAAAGAAAAACAAATTGTAGAAAATTATGTAAAAAACACCTAGCTGCTGATAAATGGAAATTTGTGGTAACACTCGATGAGGCATGGGTGTATTTAAGTGACTGTAAAAAAAAGAGCAATTTTCTATTGCTCTACTGACGAAAATGACCGTACGAAATGGCTTCGCCAATGTACAGAAAAATTCCCAAAGGAAATCATGATATTTGCAGGATTTTGTTACAACGGTAAATTAAAACTCAAAAAAGTCTCAAGTAAAGCTAAAATTAATTCACTCTACTATCAGCAGAATATTTTAGAACCAATTTTTGAAGAAGAAATTTCAGTTTTACATGGAAAGGACATCAATAAAGTTGAGCTTCATATGGACAAAGCCTCTAGTCACACGTTAAAAGCCTCTAGTCACCTCTAGTCACCTCTAGTCACCTCTAGTCAACTGCCGCATATTTAAGAAAGAAGGAATCAGAAACAAGAATAAAATGTATACCATTTAATGAAATACCTGTAAAATCACCTGACGCTTCTCCTATAGACTTTTGCGCTTTGTGTTTATTAAAACAAGGCTTAAGAAAACGGCGTCCGAGAACACTGGACGGACTTTGGAAAACGACCAAGGAGCGGGATAAAATTGACATGACGGTTCTATGAAAAAGTTTACTTTCACGGAAATTTCGAGCTAGAGCTATAGTCAAGAATCAAGGCTATCAGATAGAAGCAAGTCGCCGCAAGAAATACTCCCTTTATGCATAAAAATTAATTATCAAAATCGTTTCAATAAAGTGCAAACAACCTTTTGTATTGCAGGATAAATAAAAGGGAAATAAAACGGTTTCCAAAAACTATATGTGCTAACAGCATCAACTAAATGAAAATGCCAATAAATATGTCTGCTCAAAAATATCAGTGAATTAGAATGAAATTAAGAAAGGTATAAAAAATTTGAAAGAAAAACAACCGGTGTTCGATGGTATATGAGCTAACTTTTAGAGTCAAAGATATGTGTATGAAGAATACTTCTGTGGTTAGGAAGATGTAAGAATCTACATATTTATCAATAATAGGCACACAGTTCGAATAAATAAGAATTCCTAGTTAAAAACAAGTATGGAGATGCCACGCAGGAATATGTCATGCAGGAAAAGGTGTCACGGCTCTAATATATCACGCAGCTTTAGTGTTGTTGTTGAAACTCAGACCGTCCGACCTACCAGAAAGGTGTAAGGTAACTGTTTGGACGGTCGGGAAGTGCCACCCAATTTAGACCGGAACCCAGTGGGGGAGGCATCCACAGGGACCGTACCCTCCTTCCCCTACCACCAACCTCTCGGAAGGACTTTCGGACCCACATGTTTAACGTGATCGTACTCCGCATGAACACGGTGGCAGTTTTAGCAGTGGCTGGAATCGAACCCGGGCCTACCGAGTGCAACTCCAGCGCGCTAACCAATGGGCTACCGCGCCCCGCAGTTTTAGTGTTGTTGATGTTGAAACCTAGACCGTCCGACCTACCAGAAAGGTGTAAGGTAACTGTTTGGACGGTTGGGAAGTGCCACCCAATTTAGACCGGAATCCAGTGGGGGAGGCATCCACAGGGACCGTACCCTCCTTCCCCTACCACCAACCTCTCGGAAGGACTTTCGGACCCACATGTTTAACGTGATCGTACTCCGCACGAACACGGCGCAGTTTTAGTGTGACGAAGGAAAATACGTATAGTGGTACCACAGTGCCAAGCATCAAACATGTTATATGCAATATGAAATTAAGTGGTAGATGCAAATATGTTAAGCCGTGAATGTGCTAAGCCGCGAAGTTCGTTGGCACAATCCAGGATCATTTAGAAAGACCCCAGGAATATCCTGAATGACCTGCTGCATAATTAAAGTACACTTTGAAATAAACCAAACCATTATCTGGTAAGGCGCAAATAAATGCACAATCTCAAGAGACAAGATGTTAAATAACCACACGGGTGTTTGGATATAAATATAATCTCTTTTATTTAGCAAAGTAATTAAGAAGGCAGAAAGTAAGAGGATAAGCTGAGTAGCTTTCAGCTCAACATTCGACATCTGTAACATTGTACAGCACACTGAACTCAGGGTCGAACCAATTTAACTGCTGCCACGAAATTAACCCAATGATAATAAGCTATCAACAGCATAAATGAAAGCGGCAGGGCAGCAACACATGGGAATATAATAAACAGACAATTAAGATATGGTCTTAAAACACAGGAGAACACCCCGCACTCAGAGATACGACATGCTTAGTAAATTTAGAAGAACAGGATATTAAAGTTACTTGAATTAAGGTGATCTGAAGATTTAATAACTACACGGAAGTCAGAGCTTACTTTCCGTAGATATAGAACTTAAGTTACACTTCCGTAACTGCAGGAAATGGATATAGTAGTTGCAGCGAGAGGTCACCTTACCTCAAAACTCGTCGTTGTAGAGAAGAACGTTGATCATACATCCACCGTAATTGCCCTCGAGATATTCTCGTTCGAAGAAAAGCCGGCTCACCTAGAGGCATTTAAAACGCTTAGGCCCAACCAGGGCACAACTTCATTCAGGTCCCTCGTTCTTCATCATCAGCGGTCGATGTTCCTCGATGTCCGTCGGTGAAGTTGGCGTCTTCTTCGGCTCTCCTTCCCATGCCCACGGAGGCCAGGAATCGACTTGGGGCCGACTCCCGCACTCCTAGGTGAGCAACATTGAAAGTGGTCCAGGCCGACCTGTGAGTGTCGACGACCAGACAGAAAGAAGAGCGCCGAAAAATTTTTGCAACATGGTTTTATGCAACTAGTCGGATTCAGGCCCCAGAATCACTCGGACCTGCGAGAAGGCCTATTTACAGTTTTAGACCAATAGAAAACTCCACAGACATACCCTCTTCAACTTACGGCAGGGTCCCGAAAAGGAAATATTCCGAGACAGCATACCCTCGACGCGAGGTTCCAAACTCCTCCATAAGTTTCATTCCAAAATCTATTGTATCGAAAATGCAAGCCTTGTATGCTTTGCCCGGGAATAAAAAGCTTGAACTATAACGGCCAAATATACATCTCTCTGAATGCGGTTTTCATAGAATAATAATAATGGCGAAGTGCTTTTCTTTTAGTATAGAACATTTTGTATAATAATGAATTTCAAAGACAAGAGGGATAATTAAAACGGGTTTAAAATGATGTAAAAATATAGAATCTCGATAATTAATATATAATTTGCGATTTTTACACAGGTGTTGCGAGATTATGAAATCTCGTCACAACAATATGTGTATAAAGAATACTTCTGTGGTTAGGATGTAAGAATGAGGAAGTAAAGAAGATGTAAGAATCTACATATTTATCAATAATAGGCAGGCACACAGTTCGAATAAATAAAAATTCCTAATTAAAAACAAGTATGGAGGTAGTGTGGAGAAACAACAGATTTGAAGAGCTACAATAGTGGCTCCATTAACTATGTTCAAATAACCAATGAAGAAACTGCTTAATTTACCAGTGCCTGATACTGAATATAAGCTTATAAACAAAATTTAAGGAAGTAACCGGTTATGAAAGCTATATGAGTTAACCTTATTAGCTAAATTCTAGTAACAAATGACGGAATCCTTCCACAAGACGAAATCTTTGCACATATAGTGTTGGGAACTTAACGTAAAAACGTTTGAAAAGTATTTCCAGACCCAAAAGTAGCCCTCCAGTGAATTAAAACGCTGCATTTTTGCATACTTATAGTATCAACCACTTCCAACCGTTACCCAAACTGTTCCCGTATTCACGCAGAATACGGTCACGTTAAATATGTGGGCCCAAAGTTCTTCCGAAAGGTTGGTAATAAGGAAAAGAGGATGCTATCCCTGGGGAGGTCGCCCTCACTGGGTTACGATCTAAATTGGGTGGCACTGTCCAGTCCGTCCAAACAGATACCTTATACTTTTGGGTAGATCGGAAGGTCTCGGTTAAAAGAAAATATCAACCACTGGGTCAAAACTGATAGATTTTTCTCCTTAAATGGACAAACTGGAGTGATAGGTTAAAGTTAGACTCAGCATATAAATTGTTTTCTAAACCGGGACAAAATAAAATAAATAAATATCAAATATATATTTAGAATTGAAAAAAAAAAAATAGAAACCTCATACATAAGACATTAATCTTTTGTTTTCGATCATCCGTATACGTGTTGCTAGTGTGAGCTTTTTAGCGAAATGCATGCTGTTTTCAATTTCTTTAAATAAAAGTTGGAACATTTCAGATGCATGTTTATTTCACAAAGCATTAGATTTAACATTTCACATGCATTAGACATAGTTATTCAGCAATTCTACTTCATTCTTCACACAAAACATTGTTCATGATGCAGAAATGAACACCACTTCAATAAGAGCGGAAGTGAATGGTAGATAAAAATATATACTCCAAAACTCAACTAAAATTCAGTATTAACAATTTTTGATCCATGAAATTTTCGGTATTAACAATTTTTGATCCATAAAATTCGGTATTAACAATTTTTGAATCATGAAATTCGGTATTAACAATTTTTGATCCATGAAAATCGGTATTATCAATTTTTGATCCATGAAATTCGGTATTATCAATTTTTGATCCATAAAATTCGGTATTAACAATTTTTGATCCATGAAATTCGGCATTAACAATTTTTGATCCATAAAATTGATTTAAAATTTGAATATGTTTTTTTCTATTTTTCACAATTCATTTTTATTATTTTCCGCCTGTCACAGTTCGAAGACTATAATTTCTCTTAGCGATCACCACTGCATCCAATAGTTCATTTATGGATGTAACAGCATTTTCAAGTGCTTCATTATTTTTTCCGCAGCTGTTATAATCTCAATCAATGTAATATCACAGTCAGAAATAAGAATTATTCTTTCCCACCAAAATTTCTTCCAAAATATAAATTTCAAACCGGGACTTCAGGCCGTACCTTTAAACCGAGAGAATCTCAGTCGAAAGTACGACACTGGCGAGCCTAGTTAACGTACTTTAAAACCTTTACATCGGGGACATAAAATGCTAAAACTTGACTACGGGGCAGAACCTAACTAGACCAATTTTCAATTTAGTTATTTACGACGTTAAGCACCATACATTCTTAACACAAAATAAAACTTAATATAAAAAGTTGCAGCTTTTTTTTAAGATTATTAGTTTCTCTGCCATTGACAGGTTTCAAAAATATAATGCGAGCAGCACATGACATGAGCAGCACATGACAAGACGATTTTTGCAGGTCATTTGCAAATTATTATTTAAAGGTTATTTTTTTTCAGAATCGTATATAAATCTAATCAGCACTAGGGCAACCCACAAGTGCCTTACCTACACAATTTTTTGAAATTGGGTCAATTAGATTTTGGGTTAGAGTGGATGCATACGTTGCACACACACACACACACACAATCACAATCACACACACACACACACAGACGTCACGCTAAAAATAAAGTTTCTTTTCGTATTATAGAAGTCCCAAAACATGTAGATCTGTCAAAAACTTTGAGTTGCGATTTTTGGCACGATTCCAACACTTTCCCTATACATTACAATGTATTGTAGGGAAAGTAAAACTTGTCTATATATATAGATTCTTGATACGCTTCTTACTCCATCGAGTACTCATAACCTACTCTTTTTAAACGAATATCGTTCTCTTTTCAAACGAAAATCATACTCTTTTTAAAAGAAAATCATACTCTTTTTAAACGAATACCATACTCTTTTAAGTGAATATCATACTCTTTTCAAACCAATAACATTCTCTTTTCAAACGAATATCATACTCTTTTTAAACGAATATCATACTCTTTTTAAACGAATACCATACTCTTTTTAAACGAATACCATACTCTTTTTAAGAGAATATCATACTCTTTTCAAACCAATAACATACTCTTTTCAAACGAATATCATACTCTTTTTAAACGAATATCATACTCTTTTTAAACGAATACCATACTCTTTTTAAGTGAATATCATACTCTTTTCAAACCAATAACATACTCTTTTCAAACGAATATCATACTCTTTTTAAACGAATATCATACTCTTTTTAAACGAATACCATACTCTTTTTAAACGAATACCATACTCTTTTTAAGTGAATATCATACTCTTTTCAAACCAATAACATACTCTTTTCAAACGAATATCATACTCTTTTTAAACGAATATCATACTCTTTTTAAACGAATACCATACTCTTTTTAAACGAATACCATACTCTTTTTAAGTGAATATCATACTCATTTCAAACCAATAACATACTCTTTTCAAACGAATATCATACTCTTTTTAAACGAATATCATACTCTTTTTAAACGAATACAATACTCTTTTTAAGTGAATATCATACTATTTTCAAACGAATAACATACTCTTTTCAAACGAATATCATACTCTTTTTAAACGAATATCATACTCTTTTTAAACGAATACCATACTCTTTTTAAGTGAATATCATACTCTTTTCAAACGAATAACATACTCTTTTCAAGCGAATATCATACTCTTTTTAAACGAATATCATACTCTTTTTAAACGAATATCGTACTCTTTTTAAACGAATATCATACTCTTTTTAAAAGAATATCATACTCTTTTTAAACGAATATCATACACATTTTTAACGAAAGGACTCTATTTTCCGATTTGCTTAACATGTATGAGTGACTTGTAAAAACTATTAAATTTGAATTATGTCTATATAAGGAATCCATTAATTCCCAGGGTACATGTCCGGAGTTGAATGCCTGAAAATTAATGAAAAAGACAATGTACGAAAATGCATATTTTATTCCATCGACGGTTGTTCCTTACCGCCACAAAAAATTATGAGCTAGGTATAAAATGTATGCATTTACATCAGGTAAATCTATGCAGTGCTCATAACAATTGACCAAAAGGTACAATGCAATGAAACAGTGTTTATTAGCGTCAGGGACAGTATCCTGTCCACCACAAAATTTATTCAGTTAAATGGCACTTATATCCTCAAAAATATATCATAAATATTGGCTGCTGCTTTCAATACGTCAGACGATAATAACAGACCTCATTTTTACTCTCCTTACAATAGATGGTAATAAGAAAAATAATCTGATGTGTGCAGCACATGACTTTCCCTATATAATGCAATGAATTTACTACTTTTACAGTAAAAAAAATAGATTATTTTTATAGTAGTTATTTATATTATTTCCAAGATATAAAATTTTCGTCAGTGAGTCGTCATTTTCCATGTCGTCGTCATCAATAATTCGTCATTGATTTAGCGTAATTTTTATCCATTTAGCGAGTTTTCGTTAATTTGGCAACATTTAAAAAAGTCGCCAAGTTGGCGACATTCCACTAAATTCGTCGCCAAAATCCTGCCAAGCGTTATAGACGAAGAAGTAAGTTATTCTTACAGCAGATAAATGACTATTGGCGCTCAAATACAAAAGTGTTACGCAAAGTATCTTTTTTCATAAATGGAACGAGCTAGATCCAGAAGAATGATGTCACCAAATTTATCGCATGGTATTACATATGAAAAGTGAGCATGTTTCTCAATAAGAAATATTTTTTTAAAATGTGCAATATCTCGAAAACGGTTCATGGTAGCGTTCAAAAATTTATGTCAATCGTTTTCTAATGAAAAATTACATAAGAAATGTCTATTCGCGTAACTTTATTAGCGGTTTTGATTTTCTGACGATTTTTTCAAAATTTCACTCAAAAATTTAGGGGATTCTGAACATTCGATTGCGTATAAAAACAATAGGCTTCCAGTGTTTATGGATTGGGATTTTTGCACCAAATTTCGTTCGAATCGGTCCATTCGTTCGTCAGTTATCGTTTCCACAGACTCACTGACACACACACATACATACTTTCACACACACACATACTTTCACACACACACACACACACACACACACACAGACAGACATCACTTCAAATATGTTTGATTCGTGATCAGGGATGCTTGAAACGTGCTCTCCCGTACAAAATCGAATTTGAATTTTCGACCCCGTCATAATACTTTCCTTATACATTATGTATATAAGGAAAGTATTATAAATAGTGTTGAAAATCGTAACTCGAGCTTTCAACAGATCTACACGTTTCGGGACCTCTAGAACACGTAAAAGTAATTTTTAGCGTGACATCTGTGTGTGTGTGTATGGGGGGGATGTGTGTCTGTGGGGGGGGGGGGGGGTATGTGTGTCTATTTGTGTATCTGTGCAATGTATTTATATCTATCTTCTTTAAATCCTAATTTACGAAATTTTATGAAATTTTTTAGGTTAGTCACTTGCGGGTTAATCTGGTGCTGCTTAGGTTTTGGTACGATTCGGAATAAAAGAATCTGCCTTTTACTACGAAATGGCCCGAAAAGTCGTATGTATCCACTCTAACTAAAAACCTAATGGACCAAATGTCACAAAATTTGATAGATAAGTCATCTGTGGGTTACCCTGGTGCTGATTAGATTTTGGAATGATTCTGGAAAAAAGAATTTGCCTTATATTGCAAAATAGCCTACAAAAATAGTCAACATCTAAAATGAAAGACTACGTATGCTCAAATGTATCGATTAAATGCTTTTTATACGTAATTTTTGACTATAAAAAGAATCAGAACAACCCCATTACTCTAAGATTAGCTGTTTTCGAGATATTTTAGTTTTTTTCGCGTTTCTGCTACGCCGTCTTTAAAAATACGTCCTGTTACCAAATGAAAATGGAAATTGAATTCAAAGTGCAAATTCAGCGTAAATTCGAGTCATTATGCGGATTATTTTGTGCAATTAAACTCAATTTAATGAATTATTAAAGAAATAAAGAGAAAATGAATTTCTGTCTGCAGGAAAAGTCATCTGCAGCCCTCATTAGATTTTTATCAATTAAAAAACATGGCGTTTTCTAAGTGGAAAAAAATAATTTATTATTTTAGAGCAATATTTCCTACCCATTCTTATGAGAGTGTCATTGGAGAGTTTCAGAGAAAAAAAGCCTGCTCTAAATCCTTTAACATTTCATCAATTACGAAGTTAGTCAAACGTTTTTGAGAAACTTCATTTGTTGACAACAAAACGAGGACGAGTAGACCATCCACTCTGACTCAGGGTTGACTGTCTAGAGTATATTTTGAAGCTCTTTAATGAATTTGTCTGAAACTCTTCAATGATTTTGTAACTTTTCAATGAATTTGTTTGAAACTTTTCAATATGAAACTCTTCAATGAATTTGAAACTCTTCAATGAATTTGTCTGAAACTCTTCAATGAATTTGTCTGAAATTCTTCAATGAATTCGCAACTCTTCATTGAATTTGTCTGAAACTCTTCAATGACTTTGGCTGAAACTCTTCAATGAATTTGTAACTCTTTAATGAATTTGTCTGAAACTCTTTAATGAATTTGTCTGAAACTCTTCATTGAATTTGTCTGAAACTCTTCGATGGCAATCTCATAAGAGTGGCTAGAGAAATAGCTTTCAACTAAAATTTATTCCACTCTGGAACTCCTTGTTCAATTGTTAAAAGATATCTGTAGTGATCGTCTGACGCATCAGAAACAGAAGATGATATTTGTGATATGTTTTTGCATATTCGTGCCATCTAACTTAACAAAATTGTACAATTTCAATTTTTATGTGAATTATATTGTTTAACATTTTAAAGTGTCCGATTTATCAATCACCAATATTTCGATTCGATATTTTATATTTTTCGCAAAATATTTTGAGTACGTAAATAACAAACATCGGTAGAAATAAATACAATTTCCGTACATATTCTTAGGCCCTGTACACAATGGAGTAACTTTTTCATCGCATTTCAGACTATCAACTCGTGACCTATCCTTATTAGAACAATGCTTTTATAATTCTACTTTGAAAAATGAAGAAAGATTTCAAATTCCTTTGGGTAACTCTGTCTTTGCTTATATTGTATTTTCTTTTTCTCTTTACCTGGAACTATCATACATACCGAATAGAACAATTGAAAGAAATAAAACCTCCAGTTTTTTCTCTACTTAGTATTTTATTCAGTTTTTCTCACAGAATTTATTCCTCACAGAAAAAGTTTGTTTTTTACTCACTTCTATAAGAACTTGGGAGTTTTAGGGCAAATGAGATATAGCCTTAACAACTTTAAAGAATTTTTACTACTAAACCGTATACAGAGATGCTGAAATGCATTTTTACATGAAAAATGTTTTAAATGTTTCATATTTTTTCGCGAAAATTATTTTTTATATCCATTTTTTACTGTCATACGCGCTTCTAAAAACTTTCTGCCGAGTGCTAAAAGAAACTTTTCTTTTCTGCAGTTTCTCATGCGTGGGAGATAAATGCTGGTAGAAATAAAATTTCTTCAAAATCAAATATTGGATTCTATACTACCGTAAATTTGGAGTAAAAATAAAAATCTGCTGTGGGCAGCACATGACTTTCCCTGCAGACTCAAACCCACGTTCTCTTTATTTTAATTAAATGTAATTCACATTTAATTCAATTTTCGTTCTCATTTGATAACTGGACTTATTTTCAAATGTGGCGTAGAGAAAATACGAAAAAATGAAATATCTCGAGAACGACTAGTCCTACTGTAATGGGGTTAGTCTTATTCTTTTCTTCGTTAAAAATGACGTATTAAACAAGCATTTAATGGATATTTTTGAGCGTACTTAGATTTTTATTTTAGATTTTCGCGATTTTTGCGGGTCATTTTGCAAAAAAAGGCAGGTTATTTTTTCTTGAGTCGTACCAAAATCTAATCAGCACCAGGATGGTCCACAAGCGATTTCTCTACCCACTTTTGTGACATTCGGTTCATTACTTTTTCAGCTAGAGTGGATACAAACTTTTGCGGGCCATTTCGCGATAAAAGACGGGTTCTTTCATGCCGAATCGTAACCAAAACTAATCAGCACCAGATTCGCCCACAAGTAACTTATATACCAAATTTTATGAAATTCGGTCAATTAGGTTTTAATTAGAGTGGAAACAAAATCTGCACAGACAGACAGACAGACACACAGGCACACACACAGACGTCACGCTAAAAATAGTTTTGTCGTATTCTACAGGTCTTGAAACGTGTAGATCCGTCGAAAACTCGTGTAGATCCGTCGATTACCATGTATAGCAGGGAAAGTAAAAATCTGATGTGGGCAGCACATGACTTCCCTGTAGATTTATGCCACGCTCTATGTATTTTAATTAAATTAAATTCACTTTTATTTCAATTGTCGTTCTCATTTGATAACTGGACTTATTTTCAAAGGTGGCGTGGAGAAAATACAAAAAAAACTAATATATCGCGAGAACGGCCAGTCCTACTGTAATGGGATTGGTCTTATTCTTTTTTTCGTTAAAAATTACGTATTAAACAAGCATTTAATGGATATCTTTGAGCATACGTAGCTTTTTAGTTTAGATTTTGATATTTTTTGCTGGCCATTTTGCAAAAAACGGCAGATTATTTCTCTTCGAATCGTACCAAAATCTAATCAGCACCAGAGTGACCTATAAGTGACTCTACCGAATTTTCTGACATTCGGTCCATTAGTTTTTCAGCTGGAGTTGATACAAACTTTTGCGGGCCATTTCGCAAAAAAAGGCGGGTTCCTTTATCCCGAATCGTACCCAAAACTAATCAGCACCAGACTCGCCCACAAGTGACTTACCTACCAAATTTTGTGAAATTCGGTCAAATACTTTTTTAGTTAGAGTGGATACTATATCTGCACAGACAGACAGACACACAGACAGACACACAGACAGACACACACACAGACAGACACACACACAGACAGCCACACAGACAGACACACACACAGACGTCACGCTAAAAATAGTTTTTCGTCTTCTAGAGGTCCCGAAACGTGTAGTTCCGTCGAAAACTTGAGTTGCGATTTTCGGCATGATTCCAAATCTTTCCCTATACATTACCATGTATTGCAGGGAAAGTAAAAATGAAATTGAAAGGCAGCTAGCTCTCAGTGCGGTGACCAGCATCGGTGAAATGGTTTCATATATTTTAGCACTTTTCAGCATAAGTTAGCAGAATATGTTGCCGGTTCAATATATTTATGCAAATAAAATGCCTTTAACTTTTAATAGGGATAACAACATTATATTATCATGTTTATTTTAAATACAATTTAGCATCAACTAATATAAGAGGAAAACTAAAATAATCTCATTCGGGCAGCAGATGACATTTTACAGGCTTAAATTTGTTATCTGCATTTTTTTGGTATTCATATTCATTAAATACAGATACATTTATTTTATTACAAAAAATCTGATGTGGGAAGCACATGGCTTTCCTTATATAATGCAATGAATTGACTACTTTTACACACAAAAAAATAGGTTATTCTTATAGTAGATACTTATATTCTTTCCAAGATACTGAATTTTCGTCAATGAGTCATCATTTTCATTGATTTAGCATCATGTTTATCCATTTGGCGAGATTTTCGTTCATTTGGTAACATTTTTAAAAGTCGCCAAGTTGGCGACATTCCGCCAAATTCGTGCCAAGCGTTATGGACGGAGAATTAAGTTATCCTTATAACAGATAAATGACTATTGGCGTTTAAATACAAAATTATTACTCAAAGTATTTTTTTTTCATGAATGGAACGAACTAGATCCACGATAATGATGTCACCCAATTTATCGCATGATATTACATATGAAAAGTGAACATATTTCTCATAATATATTTTTCTTTCTATTTATGGGATTTTTTGATAAATTTATTTGAAAAATGTGCAGTGTCTCGAGAATGGTTCATGCTAGCGTTCTACAGTTAATGTCAATCATTTTCTAAGGAAAAATTACATAAGAAATGTCTACTTGCGTAACTTTATTAAAGGTTTTGATTTTTTGATGATTTTTCAAAATTCACTCGAAAATTTAGGGGGTTCTGAACATTCGATTACGTTTAAAAACAATAGGCGTCCAGTATTCACGGATTGTTATTTTTGTACCAAATTTCATTCGAATCGCTCCATTCATTCGTGAGATATCGTCTCCACAGACTCACTGACACACACACACACACACATACATCACCTCAAAAATGTTTGATTCGTGATACATACTTTAAAAACTATTACATACTTTAAAAACTCGTCAAAATTCAAATTTTAATACACTTTCGAATTAAATTTTAAAAATCTGACGTGGGCAGCACATGACTTTCTCTGCAGACTTATATCCACGTTCTCTTTATTTCAATTAAATGTAATTCACTTTTAATTCAATTTTCGTTCTCATTTAATAACTGGACTTATTTTCAAAAGTGGCGTAGAGAAAATACGAAAAAACTAAAATATCTCGAGAACGGCTAGTTCCAGTTTAATGGGGTTGAGCTTATTCTTTTCTTCATTAAAAATTACATATTAAACAAGCATTTAATGGACATATTTGAGCATACGTAGTTTTTTATTTTAGATTTTGGAGATTTTTGTGGGCCATTTTGCAAAAAAAGGCAGATTATTTTTTTTCAAATCGTACCAAAATCTAATTAGCACTAAGGTGTCCCACAAGTGACTCATCTACCAAATTTTGTGAAATTCTGTCCATTAGTTTTTCAGCTAGAGTGGATATAAGTTTTTGCGGGTCATTTCCCCAAAAAAGGCGGGTTCTTTTGTCCCGAATCATACCCAAAACTAATTAGCACCAGATTCGCCCACAAGTAACTTACCTACCAAATGTTATGAAATTCTGTCCATTAGTTATTTAGTTAGAGTGGATACAAAATCTGCCCAGACACAGACAGACAGACAGACACACACACAGACGTCACGCTAAAAATAGTGTTTCGTATTCTAGAGGTCTCTAAACGTGTAGATCCGTCGAAAACTCGAGTTGCGATTTTCGGCATCATTCCAATACTTTCCCTATACATTACCATGTATTGCAGGGAAAGTAAAAAAAAAAAAACTAATGTAGAACTGCAATTCAAGACCCTTCGCTTAAGAGCAGAATTATAAACATTAAGATGATCTGTAGGTTTGGTGTTAGGTAAGTTTAATACATATTGAAGCAAAATAGGTTTGCTGTTTTATTATAACATTTTATTTCACTTCAAATGGAGTATTTGTAAATGTATATTTGTCGCGTTTCCAATCTTTGAGGCCCTAACTAACCAGGTTCCGTTAATCATAGCGACATAAAATTTGGCATGCCTGTTTCTTATGGTATATTTTAATTATTTAGAATTTCAACCTTATCGTGCCAGCCCGTCCTGTGCCGCCATGGAATGTACTCGTTTTTAAATATTTTTAAGACCCTAACTAATCAAGCGAAACTGAATAACGGACTGTTTTTACGTTCCCTGCAATACATGGTAATGTATAGGGAAAGTATTGGAATCATGCCGAAAATCGCAACTCGAGTTTTCGAGGGATCAACATGTTTCGAGACCTCTAGAATACGAGAAACCTATTTTTAGCATAACGTCTGTGTGTGTGTCTGTGTGTGTGTCTGTGTGTCTGTCTGCCTGTCTGTCTGTGCAGATATTTTATCCACTTTACCTAAAAAACTAATTGACTAAATTTCATATAATTTGGTAGGGAAATCACTTGTGGGCGAATCTGGTGCTGATTAGTTTTGTCGCGAACGTTTTGGTATACTCGACAGAGAAGACAAAGTTTTGAAATCAAACACATTTATTAAACATGAAATAACAAGGCAGTTGATCGAAAACAGTGGAGTACAAGCATTTCTCGCAATAACTCAGAGTTACACTCGGTAGGGTGACCATTAAGAACACCCCTGGAGGAAGAGGAACCAAGAGAATACACATATTTTCTGATACATAAAATAAACACAATATTCCTCACATTATACTTGACATTTATATACGACATTTGTATACTTTGAACATATACGACATTTTCATATAACATCATCAATGATTCGATGCTCACGAGGATTTGACAATTAACACTCTATTCGTTAGGTGGAAGACTAAATATATATAAAACTTTACCTCGTCTCTTTTAAATATAACATTTACAATTCTGTACCATGGGAAAGGATATCAGGATGGACTCTCGGCATAAACTCATCGAGATTCTTGCGCAGAACAAAATCCATAATGGTCGGGAAACTTGACTACACAACATCATGCTGGCGGAATTCAATATCTTGATTGGTTACGGAGATTGGTTGATTCGTACCTCAGGACACAAGGAGGAGTCAGGCAAATACAAATCGCTGTAAAATGAGCTTTCCCTCTAGCCCTATTAGCGATTCAAGCCGACCAGTGAAAGAACCATTTTCTCTTTTCACAAGACTCATTATTCCATTACTACCAGGCTGATTCATTTAAAAACACGAGTGACTCATCTCTGAACCGAGCCAAACGACTCTACGCACAACTTGTCGAACTATGTTACATATTTTAATCACATCCTTCCACTTTCAAAATTAATCCACCTTTTCTTAAAATTCGCGATCATACGCGAATCAAACACACACGTCTACATTTCTCCACGACTCCTTCCACACTGCTTCCAAAATCCTTTTTCAAACGCGCGCGTGCGCAAAACCTGCAAGTTCCCAACTAGCGACTGAGAAGCGAAAATACAAAACTATTACTATTTTTCTGGAACATAAACACTTTTGCGATTTTAGAGTTCACTTCCCTTAAAAGTCAATGTAATTGAAAACATGTAGAAAAGACATCTATATTTCGAAATTGACACTTTCAATCACACAGAAATAAAACAATACTTTAATATACAATTTTAACACAGAGGTGTGAAAGCCTTATCACACTCCTTCGGGGCCCGGGAGAAAAATTTCCTGCAAAGCGGGGAATTTTTCCACACAATACTAGGAAAATACCTGCATTAAGTTCCCAATGACACATGTTCCATTGAGAGGAATTTAGTGTAAATTTTGAGCGATGTACATGTACATCAAAGAAAAAAAACAAAAACAAACAAGATCATGACCAGCATAATAACCAAAATCCAAGAGTGGCCTAAAGTTTGACTCGTGAGTCAAAAAAAAATAAGTCTCAATACAAGCATAGACCTTTACAAGACAACACCAAATTAACAAGACACAAATGATGAAATTGCCCCTTTTAAAACTTAAACACTAATACATTTTCTGGTGAGTACCACAGAGACATGAAAATTTAATTTACTCAACTCACAAAAAGTTTAACTAAACAAAAAGTTTTCTTTCTTCAAAAATTTTACAATTAAAATTCTATAAATTTACTTTTCACAGAAATCAATTTATTAACTATTATCCAACCTTGCCAACAAATTACTTTAAAAGACATTTAAAAAAATTACTAATTTAGAAAATGAGACAAATTTTCAAACCAAGAATGTTGATCAGGCACCCAGGCAAGAAACAAGTCCATTAGAAAGTTGCAAACCTAGAGGTGGCGGTACCCCCAACCAATAAGTCAACAAACACCAAATGACAAAAAAAAATTTCTAAAATTTACTAGACCTTTAAATTAAAAAAAAATCATTCACACATTCATAAAATAAAACAGAGATAAAAATTATCAGTTATCCTTAAAAAACCTTACCAAAACTCTAATCCATCAAGTACTTAATTATCTTAAAATTACTTTAAAACATTACTGCTTATCATTAAAGTAAAGCAAAAAAAAATTATTATTTAAGTATTTAGAATTTTAAAACACTACTTCAACCTGATTAACATGGCACTCACATTCAGAAAGCTGCACTGGCACAGAACTTGCAGTACAGAACATTCAGCTGACTGACACATAAAGCAAATTACACAGAAGTTCAGAAATATTGGATCCATTTTAACATAGCATACAGTTTTGCAAAACATTTTGTGAAACAATTGAAAATATAATATTATGAAACATAATTGTCCATCTCACAACAATATCAGTCTTTTTTTTGAAAATGTGAGAATTTCATAATCTAAACATTTTACTTTACTTTTGAGCCAATTGCTCTCTTGACATATTGCCTTAATTGACAAGTAACTTTAATGAATAAATTGGCCTCTTGGGCGCAAGTCATACTTGTGTGAATTAGGAACATTTTGAGTTTTAACCCTATTTTGATGGTTTAGAAAATATCTACTTTTAAATTGTCTTGTTTCTTGAGTTGAAGAATTATCAATGTTATCATTATATGTGCTAGAAATCAATTCACTACGTCTAGGAGGTAAAGGAGTTAATCTATTAACGTGGACCAATTGCTGATTACATGGATTGTTTTTGTGTTGAATGACAAAGTTAACTTCAGTTGTTTGCTTGATAACTTCAAAAGGACCATGATTTAAAGAACTGAGTTTTTTTGATTGGCCTGGCCGAATATGAGGTGTGTAAAGATAGACCAAGTCACCAACTTTAATCTTAGGCATTTTAGCAGATTTATGTTGTTGAAGTTGTTGTGATTCCTGAGCTTCCTCAAGGTTTTTCTTAACAGTTACAAAGGTCTTTTTTAAGCGAACCTGTAAGTCATCTGAATAATCATGAGTAGATTTGTAAACTGGATATTTTACACCTGTTAAAAGAGCATCAGGTAGCACAGGGTCTCGACCAAAGACAAGATGTGCTGGGGACTCGCCTGTTGAGGCATGGACTGACGTTCTATGAGCCATTAAAGCAAATTGAATCATCCGATCCCAATCGCCCTTATCAGAATAGACCAGATTCTTTAAGGATCTAACTAACGTACCGTTCAGTCTTTCGACTAGCCCGTCTGACTGGGGATGGTACGCTGAAGTATTATGTTTTTTTATGCCTAATTTCTTGTATAGATTGTTGGCAGCTTCAGAAATGAAGTTACTACCTTGATCCGTAATTAAGTGAGCAGGAATTCCATGAATACTTATAAATCTCTCTAAACAAGCAAGAATATCCTCCGTTTTAACTGTAGCAAGTGGATAAGCCTCTGGCCATCTAGTGAAGTAATCTGTAATGACAAGAATGTACTTCATCCCAGAATTCGAGATAGGTAGTGGGCCGACTACATCCATAGCCACACGTTCAAAAGGATAAGTTGTAATAGGAAATTTCTGTATTGGAGCCTTGTTGTTACGAAAACCTCTGTTTTGTACACAAGTTGTGCACGACTTCACATAATTTTCAGTCTGAGCATGCATGTCTGGCCAATAATAGTTAACTGAAATTTTTGCCAGAGTTCTTTGAAAACCACAATGTGCAGCAACAGGAGAATCATGGCAAAGCCATAGAATTTCTGAGACTAAGTCTTGAGGAATAACTACTCTCTCATTATATTGCTGTCTCTGCTTTGGATTTTTGTGTATGCAATGTAACATATCATTTTTCATGAAAAATGAAAGTTTTTGTGGGTATGGTTTTACGCCTTTTTCCAGAAGATTTTTGATTTTTATACATCTAGGATCTTTCAATTGACCAATAGCTATCCTAGTTACCAGAGAAGCTTCCACAGTAGTCTGTACTTGATCTTGAGAATTTTCAACGATTGCATTTATGTTTTCACTACTATCATTATTCTGTACCACTACTCTTCCAGAAATTTTCGTAGGGACAGATTCTACAATACTTTTAGGAACAGTTTGTTTCTGAGTGTTTTGAGATTTCTTTGAAGAAGACTCATCAATACATCTCGAAAAATAGTCAGCTACAACATTATGTTTCCCCGGTTTATGAATGATTTCATAATCAAAAGCCTGCAATGAAACGATCCAGCGAGCTATGCGCGAAGTAGGATCTCTTAATTTGAAAATGAACGATAAGGATGCTTGATCACAGTAAATTTTGAAATGTTTGCCTAAGAGATAGTGCTTAAATTGCTGGGTAGCCCAAACCACAGCCAAAGCTTCTTTCTCGACTACACTGTAATTCACTTCAGCACCTTGTAATTTTTGACTAGCAAAGGAAACTGGGTGAGATAACCCATTTTCATCCAATTGCGAAAGAACTGATCCCAAAGCGTAATTAGAGGCATCTGTATGCAAAGTAAAGGGCAAATTAAAATTTGGTAATTTTAAAATTGGTTCTTGAATAAGCTTGTTCTTAAGTATTTCAAAAGCTTCCTGAGCCTCCTGACTCCACACAAACTTTTTCTGCTTTGATTTCAAAAGATTAGTTAGTGGAAGAGTAATCTTTGCATAATCTGGTACAAACTTCCTATAAAAGCCTGTCAAACCCAAAAATTGTCTGATATTCTTGACACAGGTGGGTACTTTAAATTTTTGCACTAAATCAATGTTATGAGGGTCTGGCTGAACTTTTCCCTCAGACACTCTGAAACCTAAGTACTTTATTGTCTTTCTGAAAAAGAAGCATTTTGATGGCTTTAACCTAAGACCATGTTGAGATAATTTAATAAAAACTTCTTCTAATTTCATCATGTGTTCTTCAAAAGTTTTTGATGAGATGATAACATCATCTATGTATATTCCTGATAACCCTGCCAGTACAAGAGACATTAATCTCTGAAAAGACGCTGGTGCGTTTTTTAGACCAAAAGGGGTCCTACACCATTCGTAGTGACCGGTGGGCGTGGAAAAAGCTGTTTTGTGTGAATCCTGTGGATTCAAATGCAATTGGTAGAATCCTGAAGTTAAGTCCAAAGTTGAGAAAAATGTAGCACCTGCTAAATTATCAATCAATTCACTAATGTTAGGAATTGGAAAATTTTCTGTAATAGTAAGTTTGTTTAACTTGCGAAAATCACAACATAATCTATAAGAACCATCCGGTTTCCTTACAAACAGTACTGGCGTATTGTAAGGTGAAAAACTAGGTTTAATTATTTTAGCTTCTAATAATTCTGTGACTTGTCTATTGAGTTCCCCTTGTAAATGATGTGGAACTTTGTATGGTTTCTGATAAACAGGAACAGATGTTTCCAAATTTATCTCATGTAATATGGTTTTACAACCAGACAACTCAGCAACATTCTTTGCAAAAACTTGTCTATATTTATTCAACAAGGTTGATAATTTATGTTTTTGATCTTTTTGGAGATGACTCAGGTCAAAATCTCCTCCCCAACTTTCAAAAGGCTCCAAAGGTTCACTGGAGTCCAACTCTCCCTCACTCACTACATTAACTTCAACCTCCTCAGACACCTGAATTTCCTGAACATGAGCCACTTTTCTACCCTTATTCAAATGATAAGGTTTTTCCTCTGGGTTAGCAACACGAACCCAAATAATTCCATCCTTAGGAGCTCTATATACAGCTCTAGCAATGAAGATGTGGTCATTTTTCTCTGATTCCAGAAGCAAGGTGGAATTTTCCGGAAACCCTTCTGAAAGTTTGATTTTAATAAATGATTCAGATAAAGGAGGAATTATACATTTTTGTGAATTTTTCACAATAATTGGCTCTTTAATTTTTGTATTTAGAGTTTCTTTTACTCTACATAAGTTATTAACAGTTTTAATGTTTAAGTTCTTATGCTGTGCCACTTCTTCAGTACCACCTCTAACATGATTCTGCTTTTCCCCCATATGCAAAGTAACATTCTGTGCATTTACTACCAAATCTCTAAAAGATTTGCTTCCATTTTCCAAATCGTTAATATGTACCTCTTCACTACCCAAATGTGGCACTACATTATTTTCCGAAAAATTTCTGCTCACATACTCTTCCCGAATGACCTGAGACTCATTCACTACCGGTGCCAGATCTGCTTTGCATTTGGCACATGCATTCGTATGGAACTCTTTCGGTTTACAGTCCTCTACCACACGAACGTTTTTTCCACTACTCATCTGCGAGTCAGGCACAGCAATACGCTTTGCGACACTACTTAGGTTTGAGTCTGCAATTTCCGACTCATTTGCCGGTTCATGATTTGAAATCGAAAGTAAATTATTCGTACATTGATAACCAACAAAAGGAATGGAAGAGTTTGAAAACTTAAAACAGAAGTGATTATAATCTATAATAGCATTATGTTTATGTAAAAACTTGTTACCAAGGATTACATTATATGAAATAGGAGCTGGTGATTTTAACACAAAAAATTCGGTAGGGAATCTTTCTTTTCCCAAATTTAGTGAAATAGTGGCTAAACATTCAACTTTAGTATCTTGTGAACTAAAGCTACGCAAAATTGTTGGTTTGTATGTTAGCAACATATGTGCAATGGGTACAGTATTTAAAGCTTCCTCATACACTAAATTAATTGAACTACCCGTATCAATCAATATTGACACTTCACTGCTCACTAATTTTCCTTTTATAATAGAAGAAGATGACAAAGAATTTGTAATATTATGACAAATATTATTTTCCTCAAAATGTGATGTTTGCCTATCAAAAGTTTTTCTATTATTATAATTGTGCATGGGATATCTACTCTGATTCCCAGAAGAATGATTTTTGGAATTTTGCAAAGATTTATATGACTCCTTATTTTTATAATTTTGCGTTCCTTGCTTTTTATACTTCCACTCATTTGCAGACATTTGCCCTCTGTGTCTTTCACCCTGGTGATACCTAGTTCCAGGACTGGTATAAATTTTCCTACATTTTATACCGTACGCATCTCTTTTTTGAAAAACCTTTTTCCAACACTGTTCTTGAACGTGACCTAATTTACCACATTTGTCACACTTTGGACGCGGTGAACGCTTTTCGTTAACTTTATCTGAATTAAACTTAAATTTTTCTATTTTACCCCTAAGAAATTCAATGTCCCTTTCCTGTTCTAACACTTTTCTTTTTAAATCTGACATACTTTCACTTTGATCTGGTGTGAGAACATATTTTTCTGGTGTGAGAACACCTTTTTTTGTAAGTACCGGATTAGTCAAGTACATAGCATTATTTTCATTTAAAATAGATTCCTCAAGAATTGCAAGTTTTCTAGCCGAATAAAAATCTCTAGGGTTTTGTGACAACACCAATCTTTTTAGTTCCGGATATAAACCATTAATAAATGAAGTTTTTAAAAGTGTTTGCCTGATTTTATTCTCACTTTCGGAATCTACATCTTCCGGAACAACCTTAAATGAAGCAGCTTCGATTCTCATCGAAAACTGTTTAACCGACTCATTTGGTCTCTGTGTAAAGTTCACGAGTGAAATTATGTTTTTAGTAACATTTTCGGTCACTTCAAAATGATCTTTCAAAATGTGAATAATTTCCTGCAAATTTTTACAATTTCTGTGCTTTGGATTCTCTTCAATCAATCTATTTGCTTCCCCCTCTAAATTCAATCTCAAACAAACTAATTTGTCACACTCACTCCAGTTTGCATGAGTGGCTACTAAATTTAACTTTTCCAAAAACTGTGACAACGAAAGCTCTGAATTTCCCGAGAATTTTGGAATATGATGTACGAACTTAGGTGTGAAAATATGGAATGATTTTAACATGTTATCATTTACCGATGAAGCACTGTTTTGATTTGGCAAAGTGCCAGAAGAAGAATTCAGACATACCGGCGATTTATCTGATATATTTTCCTCATTAGATTTAGCTTTGTGGCTAACACTTTTAACTTTACCTCTAGAATTAACAGTATCCGACTCAGTAGCAATATCAAGCGACAAATTCAAGGAGGAATTTAATTTTTTACTTGAATTTTTACTCATCTTACCGACATTTAGTTTTTTGTTTCTAGTAATTGGAGCCATTTTGCATAACAATCAAATATACTCGTATAGTTTAACACAATATGCAATTGCAAAGTTCTTAAACAGTATTTACAATAAAACCAGTTTTTATCAAATCAAATGACATAAATATGCAAACAAATCAATTTTTTTTATCAAATGGCACATATCAAATTCCAAGAACACTCGTTTTTGAGAATACCGAAAACAGAACATGGAACTCTGTTTACTTAAGAAAACACTCATTTTAGCACAACGGTAATTTTTAACCTTCAAAATTTCAATTCTTAAGAAAATTTTTAAAAATTTTAATTCTCTCAGCTCTTCCCCACTCACCGAGAAAAGTAACGGCACCAATTCTGTCGCGAACGTTTTGGTATACTCGACAGAGAAGACAAAGTTTTGAAATCAAACACATTTATTAAACATGAAATAACAAGGCAGTTGATCGAAAACAGTGGAGTACAAGCATTTCTCGCAATAACTCAGAGTTACACTCGGTAGGGTGACCATTAAGAACACCCCTGGAGGAAGAGGAACCAAGAGAATACACATATTTTCTGATACATAAAATAAACACAATATTCCTCACATTATACTTGACATTTATATACGACATTTGTATACTTTGAATAACATCATCAATGATTCGATGCTCACGAGGATTTGACAATTAACACTCTATTCGTTAGGTGGAAGACTAAATATATATAAAACTTTACCTCGTCTCTTTTAAATATAACATTTACAATTCTGTACCATGGGAAAGGATATCAGGATGGACTCTCGGCATAAACTCATCGAGATTCTTGCGCAGAACAAAATCCATAATGGTCGGGAAACTTGACTACACAACATCATGCTGGCGGAATTCAACATCTTGATTGGTTACGGAGATTGGTTGATTCGTACCTCAGGACACAAGGAGGAGTCAGGCAAATACAAATCGCTGTAAAATGAGCTTTCCCTCTAGCCCTATTAGCGATTCAAGCCGACCAGTGAAAGAACCATTTTCTCTTTTCACAAGACTCATTATTCCATTACTACCAGGCTGATTCATTTAAAAACACGAGTGACTCATCTCTGAACCGAGCCAAACGACTCTACGCACAACTTGTCGAACTATGTTACATATTTTAATCACATCCTTCCACTTTCAAAATTAATCCACCTTTTCTTAAAATTCGCGATCATACGCGAATCAAACACACACGTCTACATTTCTCCACGACTCCTTCCACACTGCTTCCAAAATCCTTTTTCAAACGCGCGCGTGCGCAAAACCTGCAAGTTCCCAACTAGCGACTGAGAAGCGAAAATACAAAACTATTACTATTTTTCTGGAACATAAACACTTTTGCGATTTTAGAGTTCACTTCCCTTAAAAGTCAATGTAATTGAAAACATGTAGAAAAGACATCTATATTTCGAAATTGACACTTTCAATCACACAGAAATAAAACAATACTTTAATATACAATTTTAACACAGAGGTGTGAAAGCCTTATCACAGTTTTGGGTATGATTCAGGAGAAAAGAACCCGCTCATTTTTGCGAAATGGTCCACTCTAGCTGAAACACTAATAGATCAAATTTTACAAAATTCGGTAGATATGTCACTTATGGGTCACCCTGGTGCTGATTAGATTTTGGTCCAATTCGGAAAAAATAACCTGCCTTTTTTTGCGAAATAGCCCGCAAATATCGTTAAAACCTAAAATAAAAACTATTTATGCTCAAATATAGCAATAAAATGCTTGTTTTATACATATAATTTTTAACAATGGAAAGAATAAGAGCAACCCAATTACACTAGGACTAGCCGATCTCGAGATATTTTAGTTTTTCACATTTACGCTGCACCACCGTTGAAAAAACGGCCAACTGAGAAAGAAATAGTGAAAAAACTGAGAAAGATAAGTTATCAACTGAGAAAGAAATTTGAATTAAAGGGGCCAATTTTATGTCATTTTAAATAACTGTGGCAATTAAATCGATGTGCAAGCCGTTTTCGAGATATTTTAGTTTTTTCGCATTTTTGCAATGCCGATTTTGAGTCCATTATTTATGTGCGTTATTTAGTGCAATTAAATTAAATTTTATGAATTATTAATGAATAAAAAAACGATGATTTTGAGTTTGCAGGGAAAGTCATGTGCTGCCCATATAAGATTTTAAATTTCCCTGTAATACATTGTAATGTATAGGGAAAGTATTGGAATCATGCCGAAAATCGCAACTCGAGTTTTCGAAGGATCGACACGTTTCGAGACCTTTAGAATACAAATAACTACCTTTAACGTGACGTATGTCTGGGTGTCTGGGTGTTTGTCTGTGTATGTGTGCCTGTGTATCTGTCTATGTGTCTGGGTGTCTGTCTGGGTGTCTGTCTGTCCGTGCAATGTATGTATCCACTCTAACACAGAAACTAATGGGGCGAACTTCATAAAATTTGGTAAGTCACTTGGGTGTGACTCTGGTGCTGATTAGTTTTTGGTACGATTCGGGATAAAAGAACCAGCCCATTTTTGCGAAATGGCTGGCAAAAATTGCCTGTGTCCACTATAGCTGAAAAACAAATGGATTGAATTTTACAAAATTCGGTAGATAAGTCGCTTATGGATTACCCTGGTGCTGTTTAGATTTTGGTACGATTCGGGAAAAAACAACCTGCCTTTTTTGCGAAATGCCCAGCAAAAATCGTTAAAATCTAAAATAAGAATCTACGTATACTCAAATATATCCATTAAATGCTTGTTTTATACGTAATGAAAAGAATAAGACCAACCCTAATACACTAGGACTAGCCGTTCTCGAGATATTTTAGTTTTTTCGTATTTTGCTTACTCCACCTTTGAAAATAAGCCCAGTTACCAAATGAAAACGGAAATTGAATTAAAAGTCAAATAAATTTAATTAAAATAAAAAGAACGTGGAAATAAGTCTACAGGGAAAGTCATTTTCACTGCAATACATGGTAATGTATAGGGAAAGTATTGGAATCATGTCGAAAATCGCAACTCGAGTTTTCGACGGATCTACACGTTTCGGGACCTCTAGAATACGAAAAAACCATTTTCAGCGTGACGCTGTGTATGTCTGTCTGTCAATGCATATATTGTATCCACTTTAACTAAAAAACTAATTTACCAAATTTCTTAACATTTGGTAGGTAAGTAACTTGTAGGCGAATCTGCTGCTGATTAGTTTTTGGTACGATTCGGGATTAAAGAACCCGCCTTTCTTTGCGAAATGGTCCTCAAATATTGCCTCTATCCATTCTAGATAAAAAAACTAATGGACCGAATTTCACAAAATTCGGTAGATAAGTCGCTTGTGAGTCATCCTGGTGCTGACTAGATTTTGGTACGATTCGAAAACTAATAATCTGCCATTTTCTGCGAAATGGCCCGCAAAAATCTTCAAAATCTAAAATGAAAACCTACGTATGCGCAAATATATTCATTAAATGCTTTTTGTATACGTAATTTTTAAAGATGAAAAGAATGAGACCGAACGCATTACACTAGGACTAGCCGTTCTCGAGATATTTTTGTTTTTACTTTCCCTGCAATACATGGTAATGTATAGGGAAAGTATTGGAATCATGCCGAAAATCGCAACTCGAGTTTTCGACGGATCTACTCGTTTCGAGACCTCTCGAGTACGAAAAATATATTTTAGTGTGACGTCTGTGTGTCTGTGTGTGTGTCTGTGTGTGTGTGCCTGTCTGTCTGTGCAATGTATGTATCCACGCTAAATGAAACACTACTGGCCCGAAATTCATAAAATTTGGTAGGTAAGTCACTTGGGTGAAACACTGATGCTGAATTGTTTTTGGTAGGATTCATAAAAACAGAACCCGACTTTTTGCGAAATGGCCCGTAAAAATTTCATGTATCGACTCTAGCTAAAATACTAATGTACCAAATTTCACAAAAATCGGTTGATAAGTTGCTTGTGGGTTACCCTGGTACTGAATAGATTTTGGTACGATTCTGGAAAAAATAGCTAGCCTTTTTTTGCGAAATGACCGGCAAAAACCGCTAAAATATAAACTAAAAAACTGCGTATGCTCAAATATATCCATTAAATGCTCCTTTTATACTTTTATTTTTAGCGAAGAAAAGAACAAGACCGACGCCATTACACTAGGACTAGCCACTCTTGAGATATTTTAGTTTTTTTGTATTTTTTATACGCCACCTTTGAAAATAAGTAATGTTACCAAATGAGAACGAAAATTGAATTAAAAGTGAATTACATTTAAGTAAAATGAAAAGAACGTGGATATAAGTCTGCAGGAAAAGTCATGTGATGCCCACATTACATTTTTTCGTATTATCTCTACGCCATCTTAAAATAATTCCAGTTACCATATGAGAACAAAAATTTAATTGAAAGTTAATTAAATTGAATTAAAATAAAGAAAACGTGGATATAAGTCTGCATGGAAAGTCATCTGCTGTCCACATCTGATTTTTACTTTCCCTTCAATACAGGGTAATGTATAAGGAAAGTAGTGGAATCATGCCGAAAATCACAACTCGAGTTTTCGACGGATCTACACATTTCGAGACTTCTAGAATACGAGAAAACTGTTTTTAGCGTAATGTCTGCGTGTGTGTATCTGTGTGTCTGCCTGTCTGTGTGTCTGTGTGTCTGTGCAATGTATGCATCTAATCTCACTCAAAAACTAATGGACCGAATTTCTTGAAATTTGGTAGGTGTGTCACTTGTGTTTGACCCTGGTGCTGATTAATTTTTCGTGCGATTCGGGATAAACAATTATTTTGAGACATGACCGGCAAAAATTGCCAGTATCCAGTCTAGCTGACAAACTAATCGATCAAATTTTACAAAATTTGGTAGATAAGTCACTTGTGGGTCACCCTGGTGCTGATTAAATTTTGAAACGATTCAAAAAGAAAAGAACCTGCATATTTTTTAAGAAATGGCCCGCAAAAATGTTATATATCCACTTTACCACAACTAATCGACTGAATTTCGTAAAATGTGGTAGATAAGTCACTTGTGGGTGACCCTGGTGCTGATTAGATTTTGGTACGATTCGGAGAACGGAAATAAATCTGCCTTTATAGCGGAATGGTCCGCAAAAATGTGTATGTATCCACTCTAGCTGACAAACTAATTGATCAAATTACACAAAATTTGGTATATATGTCGCTCGTAGGATACTGTGATGCTGGTTAGATGTTAATACGATTTGGAAAAAAAAATCTGTCTTTTTTTGTGAAATAACCCGCAGATCTAATGTATTCGATCCAAAATAAAGTACTACATATGCAAGATAGTGAAACTCTGAAATAAATGACTAAAATTGATGAAATATATTATTTAAGTACTTATTCTAAATTTAAAATTTGACAACTGTAAATGTAACCCCATGACTGCAGGATAAACCGTTCTTCAGATATTGTAGTTTTTGGAATTTTAAGGACCTGTAGAATTTAAAGTGAATTAAGTTGCAAAACGAAACGAAGATGCAATAAAAAAACGAATTGGATATAATATCAGAAAATTATCCGTATTATTTTCTGCAATTAAACTCAATTTAAGGCATAATGAATTGAAAAATTACAAAATGAATTTGAGTCTGCAAGGAAAGACAAGTGCTGCTGACATCAGATTTTTATTTTCCCTGCAATACATGGTAATGTATAGGGAAAGTATTAGAATCATGTCGAAAATCACAACTCGAGTTTTCGACGGATCTACAAGTTTCAAGACCTCTAGAATACGAAAAAAACATTTTTAGCGTGACGTCTGTGTGTCTGTGTGCCTGACTCTGCAGATTTTGTATCCACTCTAACTAAAAAACCAATTGACCGAATTTCATGAAATTTGGTAGATAAGTCACTTGTGGGCTAGTCTGGAGCTGATTAGTTTTGGATACGATTCGGGATAAAAGAACCCGCCTTTTTTTTGCGAAATGACCCGCAAAAGCTTGTATCCACTCTAGCTGTTAAACTAATGGACCGAATTTCACAAAATTTGGTAGATAAGTAACTTGTGGGTCACCCTGGTGCTGATTAGATTTTGGTAGAATTCAGAAAAAAATAATCTGCCTTTTTTGCAAATTGGTCCGCAAAAATCGGCAAAATCTAAAATAAAAAACTACGTATAAACAAATATATCCATTAAATGCTTGTTTGATACGCAATTTTTAACGAAGAAATGAATAAGACAAACCCCATTACACTGGGACTAGCCGTTCTCGAGATATTTTATTTGTTTCGTATTTTCTCTACGCCACCTTTGAAAATGAGTCCAGTTATCAAATGAGAACGAAAATTGAATTAAAAGTGAATTAACTTTAATTAAAATAAAGAGAACGTCGATATAAGTCTGCAGGGAAAGTCATGTGCTGCCCACATCAGATTTTTAACTTTCGCACAACAGCGATTATCTATTTCCGATGAAATAGCGAGACCTATTCCAATATGAACCAGTTTTAAAAGGCTTAAAACTGGTTCATGTTAGGGGCATTTGGTTCATATTACGTTCATATCCGGGTTAGCTATATTTTTCCTGGGCCGCCATAAGAATGCACTCCTTTTTGATGAAGAAATTCAAGAATCAAATCAGCTAGAAGCCTACATTTAGTATGTCGTTATTTTTGTGTTATATTTGAATTCCTGGGAATAAAACCTTATCGGACTAGCCCATCCTTAACCGGAAATAGGAATGTACTCGAGGTTTGGGAGATAACTTGAGAACCAGAACAACTAGAAAGTCCAAATGTAATATGTCGTTATATTTCATACATTTAAGTTACATACATTTTAATAAATATATTTTTCATAGTTTTAAATTGCATACTAAAAATAAAAAAGCTTATAACAACTACATTTTTGTTATATGCTTTTTGCTATTTATTTATACATAAATAATTTCTAAATGTTGAGAGAAAAATAAAAAATTGAAAATAAATCTGATTAACGTCATTAATAAAATGCTTGCTTAATATGCAACATAAGAAGGAGACGACTACTTTAAACCGTCTAAGTATTTCCAGTTATTGTTTCCAGAATTGGCGACATTTGAAAATGCGCCAAATAAAAAATTATGCAATTTGAAAATGGCAAATATAATGGTAATTTTAATAAAAATTATTTTAACATATTTATTAATTAACACAAATTATTTTAATATATATATATATATATATATATATATATATATATATATATATATATATATACTATATATATATACCAGAAAACAATGTATATATGTGCATAAATAAAGAGGAGGAAAACAATTTGATTTTGTTAGGAAATCAACGTGCTGCTCACATCAAATATTTTATATAAAAAATATAGGCACTTAAAAAAATATGTTCTGTTTAATTTATTAATTATAAAATTTTTAATTCATTTATTACTGTTTTATGTAAATTCCAATTACCTTTCATATATTTTTATTTTCCCTGAAATACATGGTAATGTATAGGGAAAGTATTGGAATGGTGCCGAAAATTAATTATAACTCGAGTTTTCAACGGATCTACGTGTTTTATGACCTCTAGAACACGAAAAAAAATTTAATGTGACGAGTGTGTGTATGTGCGTGTGTGTGTCTGTATGTGTGTGTGTGTGTGTCTGTCTGTCTGCATGTGTGTGTGCAATGTATGCATCCACTCTAACTGAAAAACTAATTGCCGGAATTTCAAAAAATTTGGTAGATAAATTCCTTGTGGGATACCCTGGTGCTAATTAGATTTTGGAACGAGTCGAAATACCCCGCAAAAATCGTTAAAATATAAAATAAGACTACGTATGTTCTACTGTATCAATTAAATGCTTGTTTCATAGGTAATTTTTGACGACGGAAAGAATTAGATCAACCCCATTACTCCAGAGCTAGGCGTTCTTGAGACTTTTTTATTTCTTCGCATTTTCGCTACGCCACCTGTGAAATTAAGTCCAGTTACCAAATTAAAATTGCAAATTCATTGTAATTTAGAATAATTATGGGTGTTTTGTGCAATTAAACTTAATTTAATGAAGTCTGCAATAAAAGTCATGTGCTGCCCACATCAAATTTTTAATTTCCCTGCAATACATGGTAATGTATAGCGAAAGTATTGGAAGCAAGTCGAAAACCGCAACTCGAGTTTTCGACGGGTCTATATGTTTGGGAACTCTAAGAGCACAAAAAACTATTTTTGACGTGGCGTGTGTGTGTGTGTGTGTGTGTGCGTGTGTGTGTGCGTGTGTGTGTATGTGTGTGTGTCTGTCTGTCTGTCTGTCTGTGCAATGTATATATTCACTATAACTCACCAACCAAATTCCAAGATATTTTATAGGTACGTCACTTGTGTGTAACACTGGTGCTGATTAGATTTCGATGCGTTTAAGGATAAAAAAAAAACCTTTATTGCAAAATGGCCCGATAAAATTTCATGTATCTACTCCATCTAAACAAATAATTGATCATATTTTACAAAATTTGGTAGATAAGTCACTTGTGGGATATCTTAATGCTGAATCGATTTTGTTTCGGAAAAGATGAGCCTGCCTTTTAACCGCAATAGTCCGCAAACATCTTCAAATTCTAAAATAAAAGAATATGAATGCTCACCTGTATCATTTAAATACTTGTTTTATACGTAATTTTTGACGAATGAAAAAATAAAGCCAAACGCATTACTCTAAGACTAACCGTTTTAGAGCCATTAGTTTTTTCGTATTTTTGTTAAGCCGCTTTTGAAAATATGACGAGTTAAAAAAAATCTGATGTAAGCAGTATATGACTTTCCTTATATAATGCAATGAATTTACTACTTTTTAAGTAAAAAAATTGATTATTTTTATAGTTGTTATTTATATTTATTCCGAGATATTGCATTTTCGTCAATGAGTCGTCATTTTCCATGTCGTCGTCATCAATGAGTCATCATTGATTTATCGTCATTTTTATCCATTTGGCGAGTTTTTCGTTAATTTAGCAGCATTTAAAAAAGTCGCCAAGTTGGCGACATTCCACCAAATTCGTCGCCAAAATCAAGAAATAAGTTATTCTTACAGCAGATAAACGACTATTGGTGTTCAAATGCAAAAGTATTACTCAAAGTATCTTTTTTCATGAATGGAACGAGCTAGATCCACGAGAATGATGTCACTTAATTTATCGCATGGTATTACACATGAAAAGTGAACATGTTTCTCAATAGGAAATATTTTTTTTTCATTTTATATGACTTTTTGATAGTTTTTTTGAAAAATGTGCAATATCTCGAGAACGGTTCATGTTAGCGTTCTAAAATTTATGTCAATCGTTTTCTAATTAAAAATTACATAAGAAATGTCTATTTGCGTAACTTAATTAGCGGTTTTGATTTCTTGACGATTTTTTCAAAATTTCACTCAAAATTTAGGGGGGTTCTGAACATTCGATTGTGTATTAAAGCAATAGGCTTCCAGTGTTTATAGATTGTGATTTTTGTACCCAATTTCATTCGAATCAGTCAATTCGTTCGTCAGTTATCTTCTCCACAGACTCATTGACGCACACATACACGCTGAAACTGCATAGGCTATTCTTATACTTCCCAATAAAACTTTTTCCTCTTAACAAACTTCTAACAAATTATGTTTTCTGCAAAGCTCCCGATTTTCTTCCGCTACAAACTTTAGCCCAACATTTCACCAAGAAGTAAAATAAAAATCTTTTGAACTAAAATTCTCCGACTACACTAAATATTTAAAATTTTCCACGGCCTTTGCATACAGTGTACTACCCTTTGTTAAATAAAATATTTGCTGTATGCAGCACACATGACTTTCCTTGCTGACGTTTTTTTTTATGTTATCCGTTTTTAATGTAAATAAGTAATGTATCATTTTGTGTAGGACGACACATATTAGAATGTTACACATATATTCCAGTTTCCTTCTCTCTATATTAAAAAAATCTGATGTGGGCAACACATGACTTTCCTTATATAATGTAATGAATTTACTACTTTTACAGTAAAAAAAAGGTTTTTCTTGTAGATACTAATATTCTTTCCAAGATATTAAATTTTAGACAATTAGTCGACATTATCATTGATTTAGCGTCATTTTTATCCATTTGGCGAGATTTTCGCTTATTTGGCAACATTTCAAAAAGTCCCCAAGTTGGCAAAATTCTGCCAAAATCGTCGCCAAAATCTCGCCAAGCGTTATGGACGAAGAAATAAGTTATTCTTACAGCAGATAGATGACTATTGGCGTTCAAATACAAAAGTATTACTCAAAGTATCTTTTTTCAGGAATGGAACGAGCTAGATCCACGAGAATGATGCCATCCAATGTATCGCATGGTATTACATATGAAAAGTGAACAGGTTTCGCAATAGGAAATATTTTTTTTTATTTTATATGACTTTCTGATAATTTTTTTTAAAATGTGCAATATGTCGAGAACGGTTTACGTTAGCGTTCTAAAATTTATGTCAATCGTTTTCTAATGAAAAATTACATAAGAAATGTCTATTTGCGTAACATTATTAGCGATTTTGATTTTTTGACGATTTTTTCAAAATTTTACGGGAAAATTTAGTGAGGTTCTGAACATTCGATTGCGTATAAATACAATAGGCTTCCAGTGTTTATGGATTGTGATTTTTGTGCCAAATTTCGTTCGAATCGGTCCATTCGTTCGTCACTTATCGTCTCCACAGACTCACTGAGACACACACACACACACACACACACACACACACACACAGACATCACTTCAAAAATGTTCGATTCGTGATCAGGGATGCTTGAAACGTGCTCTCCCGTCGAAAACTGGAATTCGAAATTTCGACCCCTTCCTTATATATTATGAATATAAGGAAAGTAAAAAATCAGATGTGGTCAACACATAATTTTCCTTATATAATGCAATGAATTTAGTGCTTTTAAAATAAAAAATAGATTTGTCTTATAGTAGATACTTATATTATTTCCAAGATATTGAATTTTCGTCAATTACTCGTCATTTTCATTGGTTTTCATTTTTTGATGACTTTTTCAAAATTTCACTCGAAAATTTATGGGGGTTCTGAACCTTTGATTACGTTTAAAAACAATTGACTTCCAATATTCACGGATTGTTTTTTGTACCAAATTTCATTCGAATCGCTCTATTCCTTCGAGAGATATCGTCTCCATAGACTCACTGATACACACACACACAAACATACGTTCACACACACACATACATACTTTCACACACACACACAGACAGACATTACCTCAAAAATGATTGATAAGTGATCAGATTGCTTGAAACGTGTTCTCCCGTCGAAAACTCGAATTCAAATTTTCGACCCCGTCACAATACTTTTCTTATACATTATCTATATGAGGAAAGTAAAAAGTAGCTGATCGTGTGCCGCCGCTGTTTGACAAATTTCTATTTCCTCAATTTTCTCTACTTCGTGTCGCAAAAACTATAGCATACAAAAATATAAAATGTGTTATACATATAGAGAAAGATATGGAAAATAAGCTGAAATAAACCGTTTTTCGATATATATTGTACTTTAAAGAATATTTAATGTCAAAGGCAAAAACAAAATATTTGAATTACGAGTTTGAGTCCTGGTTGGACTAACAATAGAAATTCCGCGAAGTTCCCAGGCAGGCACCTACAGAGTTCATTTTTTGCGGGATGCAGATCTTTTTTTTAATTTCGATGTAGTTTACGAGACATTTTACTTTTTATGCACTTCTAAAGTGAAAAATATTTTTTTTCATATCGGCACGTCTATCGATTTTCTCTATCACGAACCGCAAAAATTATAGCATACAAACATAGGCAATTAGGTAAATTGAGAGAAAAATAATAAGGTAATACGATGAAATAAACCGCGAAGCGAGCTGTGCGAAAGCAGTGAGTTACTTGGGATGGAGGAGTATAGCGAGCAGGGGGTAGAGCTTCCCTAGTTAATAAAAAATAAAATCTGATGTGGGCAACACATGACTTTCCTTATACAATGTAATGAATTTACTAGTTTTACAGTAAAAAAATAGGTTTTTCTTATAGTAGATACTAATATTCCTTCCAAGATATTGAATTTTCGACAATTAGTCGTAATTTTCATTGATTTAGCCTCATTTTTAGCCATTTGGCGAGATTTTCGTTAATTTGGCAACATTTCAAAAAGTCGCCAAGTTGGCGACTTTCCGACAAATTGGTCGCCAAAATCTCGCCAAGCGTTATGGACGAAGAAATAAGTTGTTCATACATACAGCACAAAAATGACTATTAGCTTTCAAATACAGAAGTATTATTCAAAGTATCTTTTTTCATGAATGGATCGAGCTAGATCCACAAGAATGATGTCACTTAATTTATCGCATGGTATAACACATGAAAAGTGAACATGTTTCTCAATAGGAAATATTTTTTTTTCATTTTATATGACTTTTTGATAATTTTTTTGAAAAATGTGCAATATCTCGAGAACGGTTCATGATAGCGTTCTAAAATTTATGTCAATCGTTTTCTAATGAAAAATAACATAAGAAATGACTATTTGCGTAACTTTATTAGTGGTTTTGATTTTTTGACGATTTTTTCCAAATTTTATTCGAAAATTTAGGGGGTTCTGAACATTCGATTACGTATAAAAACAATAGGCTTCCAGTGTTTACGGATTGTGATTTTTGTACCAAATTTGGTTCGAATCGGTCCATTCGTTCGCCAGTTATCGTCTCCACAGGCTCACTGACACACACACACACACACAGACATCACTTCAAAAATGCTTGATTCGTGATCAGGAATGCTTGAAACGTGGTCTCCCGTCGAAAACTCGAATTCGAATTTTCGACCCCGTCACAATACTTTCTTTATACATTATGTATATAAGGAAAGTAACAAGCAAAATATTGGTTTTCATAACATTTTTAACATAACTAAATTTTCATAACATTTTTGCGATTTTCTAAAAACAATGTTCGATAAATTGAGGGTTTATCCTTGGTTAGTTTACATTATACGGACAATCAATAGGCGTCTCACGTTTATCCATTAAATAAATCGCATTGAATTTCATTGGAGTTGGGCAATTTGTTAGAGAGATAGCGCAACGAAAGGATAAAGGCTGCCAGACCAACACGGAGACGAAAATAAAAAATCTGATGTGAGCAGCACATGACTTTCCTTATATACTGCAATGAATTTACTACTTTTACAGTTAAAAAATGTTATTCTTATAGTAGATACTATAAGAATATAGTCTTTGCAAGATATTGAATTTTCTTCAATTAGGCTTCGTTTTCAATGATGTAGCGTCATTTTTATCCATTAAAGAGATTTTCGCTAATTTGGCAACATTTAAAAAACTCGCCAAGTTCGCGACATTCCGCCAAATTCGTCGCCAAAATCTCACCAAGGGTTATGAACGGAGAAATAAAGTCGGCATAGCGAAAATGCGAAAAAAATATCTCGAAAACGGCTAGTTCTAGAGTAATGGGGTTAGTCTTATTATTTTCGTTGTCAAAAATTACGTATAAAATAAGCATTTAATTGATATATTAGAGAATGCGTAGTCTTTTATTTTTAGATTTAACGATTTTTGCGGGCTATTTTGCAAAAAAAGCAGGTAGTTTTGCTCTAAATCATTCCAAAATCTGATCAGCACCAGGTTAATCTACAAGTAATTTATATACCAAATTTTGTGAAATTTGGTCTGTCAATTTTTCAGCTAGAGTACATACAAAACATTTTTGTGAGCCATTCCGTAAAAAAAAAGGTTCTTTTTTCCCCCATCGTACCAGAATCTAATCAGCACCAGGGTCTCCCACAAGAGACTAACCTTACAAATTTTATGAAATTCTGCCAATTAATTTTTCAGTTAGAGTGGATACGAAATCTGCACGGAAAGACAGACACACGCACAGACACAACACGTAGACGTCAAGTTAAAAATACTTTTTTCGTCTTCCAGAGGTCCTAAAACTTGTAGATCCGTCGGAAACTCGAGTTCCGATTTACGGAATGAATCCAATATTTTCCCTTTACATTACCATGTACAGAAGTTCGTTCGCACTTTATGGTAACGATTTTGTATTTATGTTTCTCGTTAGTATTTTGAGATAAAGATTTGGCATTTTCAATATAATCGTCTGCTACTGTTTTGCTTGATTGGAATGTAGAATAAAAGATTTATTTTGAAAATGGCTCTTGAAATTGGTAGATGGCTCGAAAGTTACGTAAATGCTCCTTCCGAGTTGTCATGTCGCCATTCTGTGCGTCATGAACTTTTGAGTGTTTTGAGAAAAAAGCTCTCTCTCTTCCTTCGTGCCTGTTCGGAGCTGTGCTAGGACTTGTTCGTATTGCTTTTGCATTAAAATCTCAGTTTCGTCGAGGAGTACCGTTTTTGCGAAAAGTGCTTGTCTCCGGTTGTGTGACGTGGATGTCTAGCTTGGTTGTTGCCTCTCTCCGCCAATAAGAGTCGGCGTTGAGGAGAGCTTGAAGTTCGCTTTTTCTTTTCGGGCCTCTTTGGACTTAGTTCGCCGAGAGGAAGGATGGACAAAATGTTGTCTTAAGTTAAGACAAAGGTTTAGCCGAAATGGCTTGTTTTTGACGGAAGGATTATTGGGTTCTTTAGAAACTTTTTCCAAGAAGACCCAGGAAGATGAATCTAAATTCCGGGCTAATTTTATCTGCCAAATTTTTAATTATTTTTATTTTATTTTAGGAAGAATTCCATGCCAGGCTTGAGAACCCATTGTTCGAGTACTCTGCGCCATGATGACAAAAGTGTCGGAATAGAACGGTTTTTGATTTTTACTCCTTGAGTCCAGCAATAGAGAGGGATTCCCATTTTTCCTTGATGAACATTAACGCAATACAGAACTTTGGCCTGATTCTAAATTTATGGAACGGAGGTAAAATTTGGTGATTCATTTTTATCTCTGATGGAAAATGCCAGCGAAAGAATTTATTTAAATATGGAAATGGCAAGCACGTAGTGATATTTAAAAATTGATATTGTTGATAAATGTTAATTAAAGATTATGTTTATTAATATCAAAAAGTGAAATTATAAGAAATTTGTGAAAATCTAAAAATATTGGTTTTGTTTTACCCTGGTGGAAATTCAGTTAATATGATAATGTTTTGTGAATGATGAATAATAACTAAGTTAAGAATAATAATATTTAATAAATAATTTTTGGTTGATTTAAATTTGTAGATTTATTTTCATGTATTCCATCTGTGAGTATTTACTTCACGGTTACCATCTGGAATCTAATTCTTCCAGGCAGAAAACCAGTTATTGTATACAACTTGAAATGTTTCAATGAACTAAACATGAAAGCCACTATATCCTCACAGATCGTGCTGTCTTTATTTCTTGTGCCGATCGGTTTGCTAGTTCTTTGCCACAGTGTGCAAAGTCATCTTTTTCATTCTTAAAACTTAATGCTGGTGTCGCTTGACTTTGCGCGCCATGACAGAGTAGAAATATTTGTATCCACAAATTGTAAAGCTATGTAAAAATCGAGGTTATTGCATTTCAAAAAAGGTATTTTTAATATATTAAATTTGAAAGGGGAAAGTAAAAATGGAATAAGAAGAATGAATAAAGTATGAATGTAAGAAGAAATTAAGTAAGCATGATCTAGCTGAGAGTAAAAATGAAATAAATGGCCTCCAAATCGCATCCTAAGACTGTTCGAAAGTGGGTAAATATCAAGAAAGTGAAGTCTCTGATCCTAAAAGAAAATCCTCCGACTTAAATGTCCATTGCATCGAAACTGGGAATGCCTTCTGGCACTGTAAGTAAAATCCTTCATAAAGATTTGGAGTTTAAAAATATGTTTAAATCTAAAGTTCATCTGCTTTTGCCAAAGCATATTGAGGAAAGAAAAACAAATTGTAGAAAATTATGTAAAAAACACCTAGCTGCTGATAAATGGAAATTTGTGGTAACACTCGATGAGGCATGGGTGTATTTAAGTGACTGTAAAAAAAAGAGCAATTTTCTATTGCTCTACTGACGAAAATGACCGTACGAAATGGCTTCGCCAATGTACAGAAAAATTCCCAAAGGAAATCATGATATTTGCAGGATTTTGTTACAACGGTAAATTAAAACTCAAAAAAGTCTCAAGTAAAGCTAAAATTAATTCACTCTACTATCAGCAGAATATTTTAGAACCAATTTTTGAAGAAGAAATTTCAGTTTTACATGGAAAGGACATCAATAAAGTTGAGCTTCATATGGACAAAGCCTCTAGTCACACGTTAAAAGCCTCTAGTCACCTCTAGTCACCTCTAGTCACCTCTAGTCAACTGCCGCATATTTAAGAAAGAAGGAATCAGAAACAAGAATAAAATGTATACCATTTAATGAAATACCTGTAAAATCACCTGACGCTTCTCCTATAGACTTTTGCGCTTTGTGTTTATTAAAACAAGGCTTAAGAAAACGGCGTCCGAGAACACTGGACGGACTTTGGAAAACGACCAAGGAGCGGGATAAAATTGACATGACGGTTCTATGAAAAAGTTTACTTTCACGGAAATTTCGAGCTAGAGCTATAGTCAAGAATCAAGGCTATCAGATAGAAGCAAGTCGCCGCAAGAAATACTCCCTTTATGCATAAAAATTAATTATCAAAATCGTTTCAATAAAGTGCAAACAACCTTTTGTATTGCAGGATAAATAAAAGGGAAATAAAACGGTTTCCAAAAACTATATGTGCTAACAGCATCAACTAAATGAAAATGCCAATAAATATGTCTGCTCAAAAATATCAGTGAATTAGAATGAAATTAAGAAAGGTATAAAAAATTTGAAAGAAAAACAACCGGTGTTCGATGGTATATGAGCTAACTTTTAGAGTCAAAGATATGTGTATGAAGAATACTTCTGTGGTTAGGAAGATGTAAGAATCTACATATTTATCAATAATAGGCACACAGTTCGAATAAATAAGAATTCCTAGTTAAAAACAAGTATGGAGATGCCACGCAGGAATATGTCATGCAGGAAAAGGTGTCACGGCTCTAATATATCACGCAGCTTTAGTGTTGTTGTTGAAACTCAGACCGTCCGACCTACCAGAAAGGTGTAAGGTAACTGTTTGGACGGTCGGGAAGTGCCACCCAATTTAGACCGGAACCCAGTGGGGGAGGCATCCACAGGGACCGTACCCTCCTTCCCCTACCACCAACCTCTCGGAAGGACTTTCGGACCCACATGTTTAACGTGATCGTACTCCGCATGAACACGGTGGCAGTTTTAGCAGTGGCTGGAATCGAACCCGGGCCTACCGAGTGCAACTCCAGCGCGCTAACCAATGGGCTACCGCGCCCCGCAGTTTTAGTGTTGTTGATGTTGAAACCTAGACCGTCCGACCTACCAGAAAGGTGTAAGGTAACTGTTTGGACGGTTGGGAAGTGCCACCCAATTTAGACCGGAATCCAGTGGGGGAGGCATCCACAGGGACCGTACCCTCCTTCCCCTACCACCAACCTCTCGGAAGGACTTTCGGACCCACATGTTTAACGTGATCGTACTCCGCACGAACACGGCGCAGTTTTAGTGTGACGAAGGAAAATACGTATAGTGGTACCACAGTGCCAAGCATCAAACATGTTATATGCAATATGAAATTAAGTGGTAGATGCAAATATGTTAAGCCGTGAATGTGCTAAGCCGCGAAGTTCGTTGGCACAATCCAGGATCATTTAGAAAGACCCCAGGAATATCCTGAATGACCTGCTGCATAATTAAAGTACACTTTGAAATAAACCAAACCATTATCTGGTAAGGCGCAAATAAATGCACAATCTCAAGAGACAAGATGTTAAATAACCACACGGGTGTTTGGATATAAATATAATCTCTTTTATTTAGCAAAGTAATTAAGAAGGCAGAAAGTAAGAGGATAAGCTGAGTAGCTTTCAGCTCAACATTCGACATCTGTAACATTGTACAGCACACTGAACTCAGGGTCGAACCAATTTAACTGCTGCCACGAAATTAACCCAATGATAATAAGCTATCAACAGCATAAATGAAAGCGGCAGGGCAGCAACACATGGGAATATAATAAACAGACAATTAAGATATGGTCTTAAAACACAGGAGAACACCCCGCACTCAGAGATACGACATGCTTAGTAAATTTAGAAGAACAGGATATTAAAGTTACTTGAATTAAGGTGATCTGAAGATTTAATAACTACACGGAAGTCAGAGCTTACTTTCCGTAGATATAGAACTTAAGTTACACTTCCGTAACTGCAGGAAATGGATATAGTAGTTGCAGCGAGAGGTCACCTTACCTCAAAACTCGTCGTTGTAGAGAAGAACGTTGATCATACATCCACCGTAATTGCCCTCGAGATATTCTCGTTCGAAGAAAAGCCGGCTCACCTAGAGGCATTTAAAACGCTTAGGCCCAACCAGGGCACAACTTCATTCAGGTCCCTCGTTCTTCATCATCAGCGGTCGATGTTCCTCGATGTCCGTCGGTGAAGTTGGCGTCTTCTTCGGCTCTCCTTCCCATGCCCACGGAGGCCAGGAATCGACTTGGGGCCGACTCCCGCACTCCTAGGTGAGCAACATTGAAAGTGGTCCAGGCCGACCTGTGAGTGTCGACGACCAGACAGAAAGAAGAGCGCCGAAAAATTTTTGCAACATGGTTTTATGCAACTAGTCGGATTCAGGCCCCAGAATCACTCGGACCTGCGAGAAGGCCTATTTACAGTTTTAGACCAATAGAAAACTCCACAGACATACCCTCTTCAACTTACGGCAGGGTCCCGAAAAGGAAATATTCCGAGACAGCATACCCTCGACGCGAGGTTCCAAACTCCTCCATAAGTTTCATTCCAAAATCTATTGTATCGAAAATGCAAGCCTTGTATGCTTTGCCCGGGAATAAAAAGCTTGAACTATAACGGCCAAATATACATCTCTCTGAATGCGGTTTTCATAGAATAATAATAATGGCGAAGTGCTTTTCTTTTAGTATAGAACATTTTGTATAATAATGAATTTCAAAGACAAGAGGGATAATTAAAACGGGTTTAAAATGATGTAAAAATATAGAATCTCGATAATTAATATATAATTTGCGATTTTTACACAGGTGTTGCGAGATTATGAAATCTCGTCACAACAATATGTGTATAAAGAATACTTCTGTGGTTAGGATGTAAGAATGAGGAAGTAAAGAAGATGTAAGAATCTACATATTTATCAATAATAGGCAGGCACACAGTTCGAATAAATAAAAATTCCTAATTAAAAACAAGTATGGAGGTAGTGTGGAGAAACAACAGATTTGAAGAGCTACAATAGTGGCTCCATTAACTATGTTCAAATAACCAATGAAGAAACTGCTTAATTTACCAGTGCCTGATACTGAATATAAGCTTATAAACAAAATTTAAGGAAGTAACCGGTTATGAAAGCTATATGAGTTAACCTTATTAGCTAAATTCTAGTAACAAATGACGGAATCCTTCCACAAGACGAAATCTTTGCACATATAGTGTTGGGAACTTAACGTAAAAACGTTTGAAAAGTATTTCCAGACCCAAAAGTAGCCCTCCAGTGAATTAAAACGCTGCATTTTTGCATACTTATAGTATCAACCACTTCCAACCGTTACCCAAACTGTTCCCGTATTCACGCAGAATACGGTCACGTTAAATATGTGGGCCCAAAGTTCTTCCGAAAGGTTGGTAATAAGGAAAAGAGGATGCTATCCCTGGGGAGGTCGCCCTCACTGGGTTACGATCTAAATTGGGTGGCACTGTCCAGTCCGTCCAAACAGATACCTTATACTTTTGGGTAGATCGGAAGGTCTCGGTTAAAAGAAAATATCAACCACTGGGTCAAAACTGATAGATTTTTCTCCTTAAATGGACAAACTGGAGTGATAGGTTAAAGTTAGACTCAGCATATAAATTGTTTTCTAAACCGGGACAAAATAAAATAAATAAATATCAAATATATATTTAGAATTGAAAAAAAAAAAATAGAAACCTCATACATAAGACATTAATCTTTTGTTTTCGATCATCCGTATACGTGTTGCTAGTGTGAGCTTTTTAGCGAAATGCATGCTGTTTTCAATTTCTTTAAATAAAAGTTGGAACATTTCAGATGCATGTTTATTTCACAAAGCATTAGATTTAACATTTCACATGCATTAGACATAGTTATTCAGCAATTCTACTTCATTCTTCACACAAAACATTGTTCATGATGCAGAAATGAACACCACTTCAATAAGAGCGGAAGTGAATGGTAGATAAAAATATATACTCCAAAACTCAACTAAAATTCAGTATTAACAATTTTTGATCCATGAAATTTTCGGTATTAACAATTTTTGATCCATAAAATTCGGTATTAACAATTTTTGAATCATGAAATTCGGTATTAACAATTTTTGATCCATGAAAATCGGTATTATCAATTTTTGATCCATGAAATTCGGTATTATCAATTTTTGATCCATAAAATTCGGTATTAACAATTTTTGATCCATGAAATTCGGCATTAACAATTTTTGATCCATAAAATTGATTTAAAATTTGAATATGTTTTTTTCTATTTTTCACAATTCATTTTTATTATTTTCCGCCTGTCACAGTTCGAAGACTATAATTTCTCTTAGCGATCACCACTGCATCCAATAGTTCATTTATGGATGTAACAGCATTTTCAAGTGCTTCATTATTTTTTCCGCAGCTGTTATAATCTCAATCAATGTAATATCACAGTCAGAAATAAGAATTATTCTTTCCCACCAAAATTTCTTCCAAAATATAAATTTCAAACCGGGACTTCAGGCCGTACCTTTAAACCGAGAGAATCTCAGTCGAAAGTACGACACTGGCGAGCCTAGTTAACGTACTTTAAAACCTTTACATCGGGGACATAAAATGCTAAAACTTGACTACGGGGCAGAACCTAACTAGACCAATTTTCAATTTAGTTATTTACGACGTTAAGCACCATACATTCTTAACACAAAATAAAACTTAATATAAAAAGTTGCAGCTTTTTTTTAAGATTATTAGTTTCTCTGCCATTGACAGGTTTCAAAAATATAATGCGAGCAGCACATGACATGAGCAGCACATGACAAGACGATTTTTGCAGGTCATTTGCAAATTATTATTTAAAGGTTATTTTTTTTCAGAATCGTATATAAATCTAATCAGCACTAGGGCAACCCACAAGTGCCTTACCTACACAATTTTTTGAAATTGGGTCAATTAGATTTTGGGTTAGAGTGGATGCATACGTTGCACACACACACACACACACAATCACAATCACACACACACACACACAGACGTCACGCTAAAAATAAAGTTTCTTTTCGTATTATAGAAGTCCCAAAACATGTAGATCTGTCAAAAACTTTGAGTTGCGATTTTTGGCACGATTCCAACACTTTCCCTATACATTACAATGTATTGTAGGGAAAGTAAAACTTGTCTATATATATAGATTCTTGATACGCTTCTTACTCCATCGAGTACTCATAACCTACTCTTTTTAAACGAATATCGTTCTCTTTTCAAACGAAAATCATACTCTTTTTAAAAGAAAATCATACTCTTTTTAAACGAATACCATACTCTTTTAAGTGAATATCATACTCTTTTCAAACCAATAACATTCTCTTTTCAAACGAATATCATACTCTTTTTAAACGAATATCATACTCTTTTTAAACGAATACCATACTCTTTTTAAACGAATACCATACTCTTTTTAAGAGAATATCATACTCTTTTCAAACCAATAACATACTCTTTTCAAACGAATATCATACTCTTTTTAAACGAATATCATACTCTTTTTAAACGAATACCATACTCTTTTTAAGTGAATATCATACTCTTTTCAAACCAATAACATACTCTTTTCAAACGAATATCATACTCTTTTTAAACGAATATCATACTCTTTTTAAACGAATACCATACTCTTTTTAAACGAATACCATACTCTTTTTAAGTGAATATCATACTCTTTTCAAACCAATAACATACTCTTTTCAAACGAATATCATACTCTTTTTAAACGAATATCATACTCTTTTTAAACGAATACCATACTCTTTTTAAACGAATACCATACTCTTTTTAAGTGAATATCATACTCATTTCAAACCAATAACATACTCTTTTCAAACGAATATCATACTCTTTTTAAACGAATATCATACTCTTTTTAAACGAATACAATACTCTTTTTAAGTGAATATCATACTATTTTCAAACGAATAACATACTCTTTTCAAACGAATATCATACTCTTTTTAAACGAATATCATACTCTTTTTAAACGAATACCATACTCTTTTTAAGTGAATATCATACTCTTTTCAAACGAATAACATACTCTTTTCAAGCGAATATCATACTCTTTTTAAACGAATATCATACTCTTTTTAAACGAATATCGTACTCTTTTTAAACGAATATCATACTCTTTTTAAAAGAATATCATACTCTTTTTAAACGAATATCATACACATTTTTAACGAAAGGACTCTATTTTCCGATTTGCTTAACATGTATGAGTGACTTGTAAAAACTATTAAATTTGAATTATGTCTATATAAGGAATCCATTAATTCCCAGGGTACATGTCCGGAGTTGAATGCCTGAAAATTAATGAAAAAGACAATGTACGAAAATGCATATTTTATTCCATCGACGGTTGTTCCTTACCGCCACAAAAAATTATGAGCTAGGTATAAAATGTATGCATTTACATCAGGTAAATCTATGCAGTGCTCATAACAATTGACCAAAAGGTACAATGCAATGAAACAGTGTTTATTAGCGTCAGGGACAGTATCCTGTCCACCACAAAATTTATTCAGTTAAATGGCACTTATATCCTCAAAAATATATCATAAATATTGGCTGCTGCTTTCAATACGTCAGACGATAATAACAGACCTCATTTTTACTCTCCTTACAATAGATGGTAATAAGAAAAATAATCTGATGTGTGCAGCACATGACTTTCCCTATATAATGCAATGAATTTACTACTTTTACAGTAAAAAAAATAGATTATTTTTATAGTAGTTATTTATATTATTTCCAAGATATAAAATTTTCGTCAGTGAGTCGTCATTTTCCATGTCGTCGTCATCAATAATTCGTCATTGATTTAGCGTAATTTTTATCCATTTAGCGAGTTTTCGTTAATTTGGCAACATTTAAAAAAGTCGCCAAGTTGGCGACATTCCACTAAATTCGTCGCCAAAATCCTGCCAAGCGTTATAGACGAAGAAGTAAGTTATTCTTACAGCAGATAAATGACTATTGGCGCTCAAATACAAAAGTGTTACGCAAAGTATCTTTTTTCATAAATGGAACGAGCTAGATCCAGAAGAATGATGTCACCAAATTTATCGCATGGTATTACATATGAAAAGTGAGCATGTTTCTCAATAAGAAATATTTTTTTAAAATGTGCAATATCTCGAAAACGGTTCATGGTAGCGTTCAAAAATTTATGTCAATCGTTTTCTAATGAAAAATTACATAAGAAATGTCTATTCGCGTAACTTTATTAGCGGTTTTGATTTTCTGACGATTTTTTCAAAATTTCACTCAAAAATTTAGGGGATTCTGAACATTCGATTGCGTATAAAAACAATAGGCTTCCAGTGTTTATGGATTGGGATTTTTGCACCAAATTTCGTTCGAATCGGTCCATTCGTTCGTCAGTTATCGTTTCCACAGACTCACTGACACACACACATACATACTTTCACACACACACATACTTTCACACACACACACACACACACACACACACACACAGACATCACTTCAAATATGTTTGATTCGTGATCAGGGATGCTTGAAACGTGCTCTCCCGTACAAAATCGAATTTGAATTTTCGACCCCGTCATAATACTTTCCTTATACATTATGTATATAAGGAAAGTATTATAAATAGTGTTGAAAATCGTAACTCGAGCTTTCAACAGATCTACACGTTTCGGGACCTCTAGAACACGTAAAAGTAATTTTTAGCGTGACATCTGTGTGTGTGTGTATGGGGGGGATGTGTGTCTGTGGGGGGGGGGGGGGGTATGTGTGTCTATTTGTGTATCTGTGCAATGTATTTATATCTATCTTCTTTAAATCCTAATTTACGAAATTTTATGAAATTTTTTAGGTTAGTCACTTGCGGGTTAATCTGGTGCTGCTTAGGTTTTGGTACGATTCGGAATAAAAGAATCTGCCTTTTACTACGAAATGGCCCGAAAAGTCGTATGTATCCACTCTAACTAAAAACCTAATGGACCAAATGTCACAAAATTTGATAGATAAGTCATCTGTGGGTTACCCTGGTGCTGATTAGATTTTGGAATGATTCTGGAAAAAAGAATTTGCCTTATATTGCAAAATAGCCTACAAAAATAGTCAACATCTAAAATGAAAGACTACGTATGCTCAAATGTATCGATTAAATGCTTTTTATACGTAATTTTTGACTATAAAAAGAATCAGAACAACCCCATTACTCTAAGATTAGCTGTTTTCGAGATATTTTAGTTTTTTTCGCGTTTCTGCTACGCCGTCTTTAAAAATACGTCCTGTTACCAAATGAAAATGGAAATTGAATTCAAAGTGCAAATTCAGCGTAAATTCGAGTCATTATGCGGATTATTTTGTGCAATTAAACTCAATTTAATGAATTATTAAAGAAATAAAGAGAAAATGAATTTCTGTCTGCAGGAAAAGTCATCTGCAGCCCTCATTAGATTTTTATCAATTAAAAAACATGGCGTTTTCTAAGTGGAAAAAAATAATTTATTATTTTAGAGCAATATTTCCTACCCATTCTTATGAGAGTGTCATTGGAGAGTTTCAGAGAAAAAAAGCCTGCTCTAAATCCTTTAACATTTCATCAATTACGAAGTTAGTCAAACGTTTTTGAGAAACTTCATTTGTTGACAACAAAACGAGGACGAGTAGACCATCCACTCTGACTCAGGGTTGACTGTCTAGAGTATATTTTGAAGCTCTTTAATGAATTTGTCTGAAACTCTTCAATGATTTTGTAACTTTTCAATGAATTTGTTTGAAACTTTTCAATATGAAACTCTTCAATGAATTTGAAACTCTTCAATGAATTTGTCTGAAACTCTTCAATGAATTTGTCTGAAATTCTTCAATGAATTCGCAACTCTTCATTGAATTTGTCTGAAACTCTTCAATGACTTTGGCTGAAACTCTTCAATGAATTTGTAACTCTTTAATGAATTTGTCTGAAACTCTTTAATGAATTTGTCTGAAACTCTTCATTGAATTTGTCTGAAACTCTTCGATGGCAATCTCATAAGAGTGGCTAGAGAAATAGCTTTCAACTAAAATTTATTCCACTCTGGAACTCCTTGTTCAATTGTTAAAAGATATCTGTAGTGATCGTCTGACGCATCAGAAACAGAAGATGATATTTGTGATATGTTTTTGCATATTCGTGCCATCTAACTTAACAAAATTGTACAATTTCAATTTTTATGTGAATTATATTGTTTAACATTTTAAAGTGTCCGATTTATCAATCACCAATATTTCGATTCGATATTTTATATTTTTCGCAAAATATTTTGAGTACGTAAATAACAAACATCGGTAGAAATAAATACAATTTCCGTACATAGTCTTAGGCCCTGTACACAATGGAGTAACTTTTTCATCGCATTTCAGACTATCAACTCGTGACCTATCCTTATTAGAACAATGCTTTTATAATTCTACTTTGAAAAATGAAGAAAGATTTCAAATTCCTTTGGGTAACTCTGTCTTTGCTTATATTGTATTTTCTTTTTCTCTTTACCTGGAACTATCATACATACCGAATAGAACAATTGAAAGAAATAAAACCTCCAGTTTTTTCTCTACTTAGTATTTTATTCAGTTTTTCTCACAGAATTTATTCCTCACAGAAAAAGTTTGTTTTTTACTCACTTCTATAAGAACTTGGGAGTTTTAGGGCAAATGAGATATAGCCTTAACAACTTTAAAGAATTTTTACTACTAAACCGTATACAGAGATGCTGAAATGCATTTTTACATGAAAAATGTTTTAAATGTTTCATATTTTTTCGCGAAAATTATTTTTTATATCCATTTTTTACTGTCATACGCGCTTCTAAAAACTTTCTGCCGAGTGCTAAAAGAAACTTTTCTTTTCTGCAGTTTCTCATGCGTGGGAGATAAATGCTGGTAGAAATAAAATTTCTTCAAAATCAAATATTGGATTCTATACTACCGTAAATTTGGAGTAAAAATAAAAATCTGCTGTGGGCAGCACATGACTTTCCCTGCAGACTCAAACCCACGTTCTCTTTATTTTAATTAAATGTAATTCACATTTAATTCAATTTTCGTTCTCATTTGATAACTGGACTTATTTTCAAATGTGGCGTAGAGAAAATACGAAAAAATGAAATATCTCGAGAACGACTAGTCCTACTGTAATGGGGTTAGTCTTATTCTTTTCTTCGTTAAAAATGACGTATTAAACAAGCATTTAATGGATATTTTTGAGCGTACTTAGATTTTTATTTTAGATTTTCGCGATTTTTGCGGGTCATTTTGCAAAAAAAGGCAGGTTATTTTTTCTTGAGTCGTACCAAAATCTAATCAGCACCAGGATGGTCCACAAGCGATTTCTCTACCCACTTTTGTGACATTCGGTTCATTACTTTTTCAGCTAGAGTGGATACAAACTTTTGCGGGCCATTTCGCGATAAAAGACGGGTTCTTTCATGCCGAATCGTAACCAAAACTAATCAGCACCAGATTCGCCCACAAGTAACTTATATACCAAATTTTATGAAATTCGGTCAATTAGGTTTTAATTAGAGTGGAAACAAAATCTGCACAGACAGACAGACAGACACACAGGCACACACACAGACGTCACGCTAAAAATAGTTTTGTCGTATTCTACAGGTCTTGAAACGTGTAGATCCGTCGAAAACTCGTGTAGATCCGTCGATTACCATGTATAGCAGGGAAAGTAAAAATCTGATGTGGGCAGCACATGACTTCCCTGTAGATTTATGCCACGCTCTATGTATTTTAATTAAATTAAATTCACTTTTATTTCAATTGTCGTTCTCATTTGATAACTGGACTTATTTTCAAAGGTGGCGTGGAGAAAATACAAAAAAAACTAATATATCGCGAGAACGGCCAGTCCTACTGTAATGGGATTGGTCTTATTCTTTTTTTCGTTAAAAATTACGTATTAAACAAGCATTTAATGGATATCTTTGAGCATACGTAGCTTTTTAGTTTAGATTTTGATATTTTTTGCTGGCCATTTTGCAAAAAACGGCAGATTATTTCTCTTCGAATCGTACCAAAATCTAATCAGCACCAGAGTGACCTATAAGTGACTCTACCGAATTTTCTGACATTCGGTCCATTAGTTTTTCAGCTGGAGTTGATACAAACTTTTGCGGGCCATTTCGCAAAAAAAGGCGGGTTCCTTTATCCCGAATCGTACCCAAAACTAATCAGCACCAGACTCGCCCACAAGTGACTTACCTACCAAATTTTGTGAAATTCGGTCAAATACTTTTTTAGTTAGAGTGGATACTATATCTGCACAGACAGACAGACACACAGACAGACACACAGACAGACACACACACAGACAGACACACACACAGACAGCCACACAGACAGACACACACACAGACGTCACGCTAAAAATAGTTTTTCGTCTTCTAGAGGTCCCGAAACGTGTAGTTCCGTCGAAAACTTGAGTTGCGATTTTCGGCATGATTCCAAATCTTTCCCTATACATTACCATGTATTGCAGGGAAAGTAAAAATGAAATTGAAAGGCAGCTAGCTCTCAGTGCGGTGACCAGCATCGGTGAAATGGTTTCATATATTTTAGCACTTTTCAGCATAAGTTAGCAGAATATGTTGCCGGTTCAATATATTTATGCAAATAAAATGCCTTTAACTTTTAATAGGGATAACAACATTATATTATCATGTTTATTTTAAATACAATTTAGCATCAACTAATATAAGAGGAAAACTAAAATAATCTCATTCGGGCAGCAGATGACATTTTACAGGCTTAAATTTGTTATCTGCATTTTTTTGGTATTCATATTCATTAAATACAGATACATTTATTTTATTACAAAAAATCTGATGTGGGAAGCACATGGCTTTCCTTATATAATGCAATGAATTGACTACTTTTACACACAAAAAAATAGGTTATTCTTATAGTAGATACTTATATTCTTTCCAAGATACTGAATTTTCGTCAATGAGTCATCATTTTCATTGATTTAGCATCATGTTTATCCATTTGGCGAGATTTTCGTTCATTTGGTAACATTTTTAAAAGTCGCCAAGTTGGCGACATTCCGCCAAATTCGTGCCAAACGTTATGGACGGAGAATTAAGTTATCCTTATAACAGATAAATGACTATTGGCGTTTAAATACAAAATTATTACTCAAAGTATTTTTTTTTCATGAATGGAACGAACTAGATCCACGATAATGATGTCACCCAATTTATCGCATGATATTACATATGAAAAGTGAACATATTTCTCATAATATATTTTTCTTTCTATTTATGGGATTTTTTGATAAATTTATTTGAAAAATGTGCAGTGTCTCGAGAATGGTTCATGCTAGCGTTCTACAGTTAATGTCAATCATTTTCTAAGGAAAAATTACATAAGAAATGTCTACTTGCGTAACTTTATTAAAGGTTTTGATTTTTTGATGATTTTTCAAAATTCACTCGAAAATTTAGGGGGTTCTGAACATTCGATTACGTTTAAAAACAATAGGCGTCCAGTATTCACGGATTGTTATTTTTGTACCAAATTTCATTCGAATCGCTCCATTCATTCGTGAGATATCGTCTCCACAGACTCACTGACACACACACACACACACATACATCACCTCAAAAATGTTTGATTCGTGATACATACTCTAAAAACTATTACATACTTTAAAAACTCGTCAAAATTCAAATTTTAATACACTTTCGAATTAAATTTTAAAAATCTGACGTGGGCAGCACATGACTTTCTCTGCAGACTTATATCCACGTTCTCTTTATTTCAATTAAATGTAATTCACTTTTAATTCAATTTTCGTTCTCATTTAATAACTGGACTTATTTTCAAAAGTGGCGTAGAGAAAATACGAAAAAACTAAAATATCTCGAGAACGGCTAGTTCCAGTTTAATGGGGTTGAGCTTATTCTTTTCTTCATTAAAAATTACATATTAAACAAGCATTTAATGGACATATTTGAGCATACGTAGTTTTTTATTTTAGATTTTGGAGATTTTTGTGGGCCATTTTGCAAAAAAAGGCAGATTATTTTTTTTCAAATCGTACCAAAATCTAATTAGCACTAAGGTGTCCCACAAGTGACTCATCTACCAAATTTTGTGAAATTCTGTCCATTAGTTTTTCAGCTAGAGTGGATATAAGTTTTTGCGGGTCATTTCCCCAAAAAAGGCGGGTTCTTTTGTCCCGAATCATACCCAAAACTAATTAGCACCAGATTCGCCCACAAGTAACTTACCTACCAAATGTTATGAAATTCTGTCCATTAGTTATTTAGTTAGAGTGGATACAAAATCTGCCCAGACACAGACAGACAGACAGACACACACACAGACGTCACGCTAAAAATAGTGTTTCGTATTCTAGAGGTCTCTAAACGTGTAGATCCGTCGAAAACTCGAGTTGCGATTTTCGGCATCATTCCAATACTTTCCCTATACATTACCATGTATTGCAGGGAAAGTAAAAAAAAAAAAACTAATGTAGAACTGCAATTCAAGACCCTTCGCTTAAGAGCAGAATTATAAACATTAAGATGATCTGTAGGTTTGGTGTTAGGTAAGTTTAATACATATTGAAGCAAAATAGGTTTGCTGTTTTATTATAACATTTTATTTCACTTCAAATGGAGTATTTGTAAATGTATATTTGTCGCGTTTCCAATCTTTGAGGCCCTAACTAACCAGGTTCCGTTAATCATAGCGACATAAAATTTGGCATGCCTGTTTCTTATGGTATATTTTAATTATTTAGAATTTCAACCTTATCGTGCCAGCCCGTCCTGTGCCGCCATGGAATGTACTCGTTTTTAAATATTTTTAAGACCCTAACTAATCAAGCGAAACTGAATAACGGACTGTTTTTACGTTCCCTGCAATACATGGTAATGTATAGGGAAAGTATTGGAATCATGCCGAAAATCGCAACTCGAGTTTTCGAGGGATCAACATGTTTCGAGACCTCTAGAATACGAGAAACCTATTTTTAGCATAACGTCTGTGTGTGTGTCTGTGTGTGTGTCTGTGTGTCTGTCTGCCTGTCTGTCTGTGCAGATATTTTATCCACTTTACCTAAAAAACTAATTGACTAAATTTCATATAATTTGGTAGGGAAATCACTTGTGGGCGAATCTGGTGCTGATTAGTTTTGTCGCGAACGTTTTGGTATACTCGACAGAGAAGACAAAGTTTTGAAATCAAACACATTTATTAAACATGAAATAACAAGGCAGTTGATCGAAAACAGTGGAGTACAAGCATTTCTCGCAATAACTCAGAGTTACACTCGGTAGGGTGACCATTAAGAACACCCCTGGAGGAAGAGGAACCAAGAGAATACACATATTTTCTGATACATAAAATAAACACAATATTCCTCACATTATACTTGACATTTATATACGACATTTGTATACTTTGAACATATACGACATTTTCATATAACATCATCAATGATTCGATGCTCACGAGGATTTGACAATTAACACTCTATTCGTTAGGTGGAAGACTAAATATATATAAAACTTTACCTCGTCTCTTTTAAATATAACATTTACAATTCTGTACCATGGGAAAGGATATCAGGATGGACTCTCGGCATAAACTCATCGAGATTCTTGCGCAGAACAAAATCCATAATGGTCGGGAAACTTGACTACACAACATCATGCTGGCGGAATTCAATATCTTGATTGGTTACGGAGATTGGTTGATTCGTACCTCAGGACACAAGGAGGAGTCAGGCAAATACAAATCGCTGTAAAATGAGCTTTCCCTCTAGCCCTATTAGCGATTCAAGCCGACCAGTGAAAGAACCATTTTCTCTTTTCACAAGACTCATTATTCCATTACTACCAGGCTGATTCATTTAAAAACACGAGTGACTCATCTCTGAACCGAGCCAAACGACTCTACGCACAACTTGTCGAACTATGTTACATATTTTAATCACATCCTTCCACTTTCAAAATTAATCCACCTTTTCTTAAAATTCGCGATCATACGCGAATCAAACACACACGTCTACATTTCTCCACGACTCCTTCCACACTGCTTCCAAAATCCTTTTTCAAACGCGCGCGTGCGCAAAACCTGCAAGTTCCCAACTAGCGACTGAGAAGCGAAAATACAAAACTATTACTATTTTTCTGGAACATAAACACTTTTGCGATTTTAGAGTTCACTTCCCTTAAAAGTCAATGTAATTGAAAACATGTAGAAAAGACATCTATATTTCGAAATTGACACTTTCAATCACACAGAAATAAAACAATACTTTAATATACAATTTTAACACAGAGGTGTGAAAGCCTTATCACACTCCTTCGGGGCCCGGGAGAAAAATTTCCTGCAAAGCGGGGAATTTTTCCACACAATACTAGGAAAATACCTGCATTAAGTTCCCAATGACACATGTTCCATTGAGAGGAATTTAGTGTAAATTTTGAGCGATGTACATGTACATCAAAGAAAAAAAACAAAAACAAACAAGATCATGACCAGCATAATAACCAAAATCCAAGAGTGGCCTAAAGTTTGACTCGTGAGTCAAAAAAAAATAAGTCTCAATACAAGCATAGACCTTTACAAGACAACACCAAATTAACAAGACACAAATGATGAAATTGCCCCTTTTAAAACTTAAACACTAATACATTTTCTGGTGAGTACCACAGAGACATGAAAATTTAATTTACTCAACTCACAAAAAGTTTAACTAAACAAAAAGTTTTCTTTCTTCAAAAATTTTACAATTAAAATTCTATAAATTTACTTTTCACAGAAATCAATTTATTAACTATTATCCAACCTTGCCAACAAATTACTTTAAAAGACATTTAAAAAAATTACTAATTTAGAAAATGAGACAAATTTTCAAACCAAGAATGTTGATCAGGCACCCAGGCAAGAAACAAGTCCATTAGAAAGTTGCAAACCTAGAGGTGGCGGTACCCCCAACCAATAAGTCAACAAACACCAAATGACAAAAAAAAATTTCTAAAATTTACTAGACCTTTAAATTAAAAAAAAATCATTCACACATTCATAAAATAAAACAGAGATAAAAATTATCAGTTATCCTTAAAAAACCTTACCAAAACTCTAATCCATCAAGTACTTAATTATCTTAAAATTACTTTAAAACATTACTGCTTATCATTAAAGTAAAGCAAAAAAAAATTATTATTTAAGTATTTAGAATTTTAAAACACTACTTCAACCTGATTAACATGGCACTCACATTCAGAAAGCTGCACTGGCACAGAACTTGCAGTACAGAACATTCAGCTGACTGACACATAAAGCAAATTACACAGAAGTTCAGAAATATTGGATCCATTTTAACATAGCATACAGTTTTGCAAAACATTTTGTGAAACAATTGAAAATATAATATTATGAAACATAATTGTCCATCTCACAACAATATCAGTCTTTTTTTTGAAAATGTGAGAATTTCATAATCTAAACATTTTACTTTACTTTTGAGCCAATTGCTCTCTTGACATATTGCCTTAATTGACAAGTAACTTTAATGAATAAATTGGCCTCTTGGGCGCAAGTCATACTTGTGTGAATTAGGAACATTTTGAGTTTTAACCCTATTTTGATGGTTTAGAAAATATCTACTTTTAAATTGTCTTGTTTCTTGAGTTGAAGAATTATCAATGTTATCATTATATGTGCTAGAAATCAATTCACTACGTCTAGGAGGTAAAGGAGTTAATCTATTAACGTGGACCAATTGCTGATTACATGGATTGTTTTTGTGTTGAATGACAAAGTTAACTTCAGTTGTTTGCTTGATAACTTCAAAAGGACCATGATTTAAAGAACTGAGTTTTTTTGATTGGCCTGGCCGAATATGAGGTGTGTAAAGATAGACCAAGTCACCAACTTTAATCTTAGGCATTTTAGCAGATTTATGTTGTTGAAGTTGTTGTGATTCCTGAGCTTCCTCAAGGTTTTTCTTAACAGTTACAAAGGTCTTTTTTAAGCGAACCTGTAAGTCATCTGAATAATCATGAGTAGATTTGTAAACTGGATATTTTACACCTGTTAAAAGAGCATCAGGTAGCACAGGGTCTCGACCAAAGACAAGATGTGCTGGGGACTCGCCTGTTGAGGCATGGACTGACGTTCTATGAGCCATTAAAGCAAATTGAATCATCCGATCCCAATCGCCCTTATCAGAATAGACCAGATTCTTTAAGGATCTAACTAACGTACCGTTCAGTCTTTCGACTAGCCCGTCTGACTGGGGATGGTACGCTGAAGTATTATGTTTTTTTATGCCTAATTTCTTGTATAGATTGTTGGCAGCTTCAGAAATGAAGTTACTACCTTGATCCGTAATTAAGTGAGCAGGAATTCCATGAATACTTATAAATCTCTCTAAACAAGCAAGAATATCCTCCGTTTTAACTGTAGCAAGTGGATAAGCCTCTGGCCATCTAGTGAAGTAATCTGTAATGACAAGAATGTACTTCATCCCAGAATTCGAGATAGGTAGTGGGCCGACTACATCCATAGCCACACGTTCAAAAGGATAAGTTGTAATAGGAAATTTCTGTATTGGAGCCTTGTTGTTACGAAAACCTCTGTTTTGTACACAAGTTGTGCACGACTTCACATAATTTTCAGTCTGAGCATGCATGTCTGGCCAATAATAGTTAACTGAAATTTTTGCCAGAGTTCTTTGAAAACCACAATGTGCAGCAACAGGAGAATCATGGCAAAGCCATAGAATTTCTGAGACTAAGTCTTGAGGAATAACTACTCTCTCATTATATTGCTGTCTCTGCTTTGGATTTTTGTGTATGCAATGTAACATATCATTTTTCATGAAAAATGAAAGTTTTTGTGGGTATGGTTTTACGCCTTTTTCCAGAAGATTTTTGATTTTTATACATCTAGGATCTTTCAATTGACCAATAGCTATCCTAGTTACCAGAGAAGCTTCCACAGTAGTCTGTACTTGATCTTGAGAATTTTCAACGATTGCATTTATGTTTTCACTACTATCATTATTCTGTACCACTACTCTTCCAGAAATTTTCGTAGGGACAGATTCTACAATACTTTTAGGAACAGTTTGTTTCTGAGTGTTTTGAGATTTCTTTGAAGAAGACTCATCAATACATCTCGAAAAATAGTCAGCTACAACATTATGTTTCCCCGGTTTATGAATGATTTCATAATCAAAAGCCTGCAATGAAACGATCCAGCGAGCTATGCGCGAAGTAGGATCTCTTAATTTGAAAATGAACGATAAGGATGCTTGATCACAGTAAATTTTGAAATGTTTGCCTAAGAGATAGTGCTTAAATTGCTGGGTAGCCCAAACCACAGCCAAAGCTTCTTTCTCGACTACACTGTAATTCACTTCAGCACCTTGTAATTTTTGACTAGCAAAGGAAACTGGGTGAGATAACCCATTTTCATCCAATTGCGAAAGAACTGATCCCAAAGCGTAATTAGAGGCATCTGTATGCAAAGTAAAGGGCAAATTAAAATTTGGTAATTTTAAAATTGGTTCTTGAATAAGCTTGTTCTTAAGTATTTCAAAAGCTTCCTGAGCCTCCTGACTCCACACAAACTTTTTCTGCTTTGATTTCAAAAGATTAGTTAGTGGAAGAGTAATCTTTGCATAATCTGGTACAAACTTCCTATAAAAGCCTGTCAAACCCAAAAATTGTCTGATATTCTTGACACAGGTGGGTACTTTAAATTTTTGCACTAAATCAATGTTATGAGGGTCTGGCTGAACTTTTCCCTCAGACACTCTGAAACCTAAGTACTTTATTGTCTTTCTGAAAAAGAAGCATTTTGATGGCTTTAACCTAAGACCATGTTGAGATAATTTAATAAAAACTTCTTCTAATTTCATCATGTGTTCTTCAAAAGTTTTTGATGAGATGATAACATCATCTATGTATATTCCTGATAACCCTGCCAGTACAAGAGACATTAATCTCTGAAAAGACGCTGGTGCGTTTTTTAGACCAAAAGGGGTCCTACACCATTCGTAGTGACCGGTGGGCGTGGAAAAAGCTGTTTTGTGTGAATCCTGTGGATTCAAATGCAATTGGTAGAATCCTGAAGTTAAGTCCAAAGTTGAGAAAAATGTAGCACCTGCTAAATTATCAATCAATTCACTAATGTTAGGAATTGGAAAATTTTCTGTAATAGTAAGTTTGTTTAACTTGCGAAAATCACAACATAATCTATAAGAACCATCCGGTTTCCTTACAAACAGTACTGGCGTATTGTAAGGTGAAAAACTAGGTTTAATTATTTTAGCTTCTAATAATTCTGTGACTTGTCTATTGAGTTCCCCTTGTAAATGATGTGGAACTTTGTATGGTTTCTGATAAACAGGAACAGATGTTTCCAAATTTATCTCATGTAATATGGTTTTACAACCAGACAACTCAGCAACATTCTTTGCAAAAACTTGTCTATATTTATTCAACAAGGTTGATAATTTATGTTTTTGATCTTTTTGGAGATGACTCAGGTCAAAATCTCCTCCCCAACTTTCAAAAGGCTCCAAAGGTTCACTGGAGTCCAACTCTCCCTCACTCACTACATTAACTTCAACCTCCTCAGACACCTGAATTTCCTGAACATGAGCCACTTTTCTACCCTTATTCAAATGATAAGGTTTTTCCTCTGGGTTAGCAACACGAACCCAAATAATTCCATCCTTAGGAGCTCTATATACAGCTCTAGCAATGAAGATGTGGTCATTTTTCTCTGATTCCAGAAGCAAGGTGGAATTTTCCGGAAACCCTTCTGAAAGTTTGATTTTAATAAATGATTCAGATAAAGGAGGAATTATACATTTTTGTGAATTTTTCACAATAATTGGCTCTTTAATTTTTGTATTTAGAGTTTCTTTTACTCTACATAAGTTATTAACAGTTTTAATGTTTAAGTTCTTATGCTGTGCCACTTCTTCAGTACCACCTCTAACATGATTCTGCTTTTCCCCCATATGCAAAGTAACATTCTGTGCATTTACTACCAAATCTCTAAAAGATTTGCTTCCATTTTCCAAATCGTTAATATGTACCTCTTCACTACCCAAATGTGGCACTACATTATTTTCCGAAAAATTTCTGCTCACATACTCTTCCCGAATGACCTGAGACTCATTCACTACCGGTGCCAGATCTGCTTTGCATTTGGCACATGCATTCGTATGGAACTCTTTCGGTTTACAGTCCTCTACCACACGAACGTTTTTTCCACTACTCATCTGCGAGTCAGGCACAGCAATACGCTTTGCGACACTACTTAGGTTTGAGTCTGCAATTTCCGACTCATTTGCCGGTTCATGATTTGAAATCGAAAGTAAATTATTCGTACATTGATAACCAACAAAAGGAATGGAAGAGTTTGAAAACTTAAAACAGAAGTGATTATAATCTATAATAGCATTATGTTTATGTAAAAACTTGTTACCAAGGATTACATTATATGAAATAGGAGCTGGTGATTTTAACACAAAAAATTCGGTAGGGAATCTTTCTTTTCCCAAATTTAGTGAAATAGTGGCTAAACATTCAACTTTAGTATCTTGTGAACTAAAGCTACGCAAAATTGTTGGTTTGTATGTTAGCAACATATGTGCAATGGGTACAGTATTTAAAGCTTCCTCATACACTAAATTAATTGAACTACCCGTATCAATCAATATTGACACTTCACTGCTCACTAATTTTCCTTTTATAATAGAAGAAGATGACAAAGAATTTGTAATATTATGACAAATATTATTTTCCTCAAAATGTGATGTTTGCCTATCAAAAGTTTTTCTATTATTATAATTGTGCATGGGATATCTACTCTGATTCCCAGAAGAATGATTTTTGGAATTTTGCAAAGATTTATATGACTCCTTATTTTTATAATTTTGCGTTCCTTGCTTTTTATACTTCCACTCATTTGCAGACATTTGCCCTCTGTGTCTTTCACCCTGGTGATACCTAGTTCCAGGACTGGTATAAATTTTCCTACATTTTATACCGTACGCATCTCTTTTTTGAAAAACCTTTTTCCAACACTGTTCTTGAACGTGACCTAATTTACCACATTTGTCACACTTTGGACGCGGTGAACGCTTTTCGTTAACTTTATCTGAATTAAACTTAAATTTTTCTATTTTACCCCTAAGAAATTCAATGTCCCTTTCCTGTTCTAACACTTTTCTTTTTAAATCTGACATACTTTCACTTTGATCTGGTGTGAGAACATATTTTTCTGGTGTGAGAACACCTTTTTTTGTAAGTACCGGATTAGTCAAGTACATAGCATTATTTTCATTTAAAATAGATTCCTCAAGAATTGCAAGTTTTCTAGCCGAATAAAAATCTCTAGGGTTTTGTGACAACACCAATCTTTTTAGTTCCGGATATAAACCATTAATAAATGAAGTTTTTAAAAGTGTTTGCCTGATTTTATTCTCACTTTCGGAATCTACATCTTCCGGAACAACCTTAAATGAAGCAGCTTCGATTCTCATCGAAAACTGTTTAACCGACTCATTTGGTCTCTGTGTAAAGTTCACGAGTGAAATTATGTTTTTAGTAACATTTTCGGTCACTTCAAAATGATCTTTCAAAATGTGAATAATTTCCTGCAAATTTTTACAATTTCTGTGCTTTGGATTCTCTTCAATCAATCTATTTGCTTCCCCCTCTAAATTCAATCTCAAACAAACTAATTTGTCACACTCACTCCAGTTTGCATGAGTGGCTACTAAATTTAACTTTTCCAAAAACTGTGACAACGAAAGCTCTGAATTTCCCGAGAATTTTGGAATATGATGTACGAACTTAGGTGTGAAAATATGGAATGATTTTAACATGTTATCATTTACCGATGAAGCACTGTTTTGATTTGGCAAAGTGCCAGAAGAAGAATTCAGACATACCGGCGATTTATCTGATATATTTTCCTCATTAGATTTAGCTTTGTGGCTAACACTTTTAACTTTACCTCTAGAATTAACAGTATCCGACTCAGTAGCAATATCAAGCGACAAATTCAAGGAGGAATTTAATTTTTTACTTGAATTTTTACTCATCTTACCGACATTTAGTTTTTTGTTTCTAGTAATTGGAGCCATTTTGCATAACAATCAAATATACTCGTATAGTTTAACACAATATGCAATTGCAAAGTTCTTAAACAGTATTTACAATAAAACCAGTTTTTATCAAATCAAATGACATAAATATGCAAACAAATCAATTTTTTTTATCAAATGGCACATATCAAATTCCAAGAACACTCGTTTTTGAGAATACCGAAAACAGAACATGGAACTCTGTTTACTTAAGAAAACACTCATTTTAGCACAACGGTAATTTTTAACCTTCAAAATTTCAATTCTTAAGAAAATTTTTAAAAATTTTAATTCTCTCAGCTCTTCCCCACTCACCGAGAAAAGTAACGGCACCAATTCTGTCGCGAACGTTTTGGTATACTCGACAGAGAAGACAAAGTTTTGAAATCAAACACATTTATTAAACATGAAATAACAAGGCAGTTGATCGAAAACAGTGGAGTACAAGCATTTCTCGCAATAACTCAGAGTTACACTCGGTAGGGTGACCATTAAGAACACCCCTGGAGGAAGAGGAACCAAGAGAATACACATATTTTCTGATACATAAAATAAACACAATATTCCTCACATTATACTTGACATTTATATACGACATTTGTATACTTTGAATAACATCATCAATGATTCGATGCTCACGAGGATTTGACAATTAACACTCTATTCGTTAGGTGGAAGACTAAATATATATAAAACTTTACCTCGTCTCTTTTAAATATAACATTTACAATTCTGTACCATGGGAAAGGATATCAGGATGGACTCTCGGCATAAACTCATCGAGATTCTTGCGCAGAACAAAATCCATAATGGTCGGGAAACTTGACTACACAACATCATGCTGGCGGAATTCAACATCTTGATTGGTTACGGAGATTGGTTGATTCGTACCTCAGGACACAAGGAGGAGTCAGGCAAATACAAATCGCTGTAAAATGAGCTTTCCCTCTAGCCCTATTAGCGATTCAAGCCGACCAGTGAAAGAACCATTTTCTCTTTTCACAAGACTCATTATTCCATTACTACCAGGCTGATTCATTTAAAAACACGAGTGACTCATCTCTGAACCGAGCCAAACGACTCTACGCACAACTTGTCGAACTATGTTACATATTTTAATCACATCCTTCCACTTTCAAAATTAATCCACCTTTTCTTAAAATTCGCGATCATACGCGAATCAAACACACACGTCTACATTTCTCCACGACTCCTTCCACACTGCTTCCAAAATCCTTTTTCAAACGCGCGCGTGCGCAAAACCTGCAAGTTCCCAACTAGCGACTGAGAAGCGAAAATACAAAACTATTACTATTTTTCTGGAACATAAACACTTTTGCGATTTTAGAGTTCACTTCCCTTAAAAGTCAATGTAATTGAAAACATGTAGAAAAGACATCTATATTTCGAAATTGACACTTTCAATCACACAGAAATAAAACAATACTTTAATATACAATTTTAACACAGAGGTGTGAAAGCCTTATCACAGTTTTGGGTATGATTCAGGAGAAAAGAACCCGCTCATTTTTGCGAAATGGTCCACTCTAGCTGAAACACTAATAGATCAAATTTTACAAAATTCGGTAGATATGTCACTTATGGGTCACCCTGGTGCTGATTAGATTTTGGTCCAATTCGGAAAAAATAACCTGCCTTTTTTTGCGAAATAGCCCGCAAATATCGTTAAAACCTAAAATAAAAACTATTTATGCTCAAATATAGCAATAAAATGCTTGTTTTATACATATAATTTTTAACAATGGAAAGAATAAGAGCAACCCAATTACACTAGGACTAGCCGATCTCGAGATATTTTAGTTTTTCACATTTACGCTGCACCACCGTTGAAAAAACGGCCAACTGAGAAAGAAATAGTGAAAAAACTGAGAAAGATAAGTTATCAACTGAGAAAGAAATTTGAATTAAAGGGGCCAATTTTATGTCATTTTAAATAACTGTGGCAATTAAATCGATGTGCAAGCCGTTTTCGAGATATTTTAGTTTTTTCGCATTTTTGCAATGCCGATTTTGAGTCCATTATTTATGTGCGTTATTTAGTGCAATTAAATTAAATTTTATGAATTATTAATGAATAAAAAAACGATGATTTTGAGTTTGCAGGGAAAGTCATGTGCTGCCCATATAAGATTTTAAATTTCCCTGTAATACATTGTAATGTATAGGGAAAGTATTGGAATCATGCCGAAAATCGCAACTCGAGTTTTCGAAGGATCGACACGTTTCGAGACCTTTAGAATACAAATAACTACCTTTAACGTGACGTATGTCTGGGTGTCTGGGTGTTTGTCTGTGTATGTGTGCCTGTGTATCTGTCTATGTGTCTGGGTGTCTGTCTGGGTGTCTGTCTGTCCGTGCAATGTATGTATCCACTCTAACACAGAAACTAATGGGGCGAACTTCATAAAATTTGGTAAGTCACTTGGGTGTGACTCTGGTGCTGATTAGTTTTTGGTACGATTCGGGATAAAAGAACCAGCCCATTTTTGCGAAATGGCTGGCAAAAATTGCCTGTGTCCACTATAGCTGAAAAACAAATGGATTGAATTTTACAAAATTCGGTAGATAAGTCGCTTATGGATTACCCTGGTGCTGTTTAGATTTTGGTACGATTCGGGAAAAAACAACCTGCCTTTTTTGCGAAATGCCCAGCAAAAATCGTTAAAATCTAAAATAAGAATCTACGTATACTCAAATATATCCATTAAATGCTTGTTTTATACGTAATGAAAAGAATAAGACCAACCCTAATACACTAGGACTAGCCGTTCTCGAGATATTTTAGTTTTTTCGTATTTTGCTTACTCCACCTTTGAAAATAAGCCCAGTTACCAAATGAAAACGGAAATTGAATTAAAAGTCAAATAAATTTAATTAAAATAAAAAGAACGTGGAAATAAGTCTACAGGGAAAGTCATTTTCACTGCAATACATGGTAATGTATAGGGAAAGTATTGGAATCATGTCGAAAATCGCAACTCGAGTTTTCGACGGATCTACACGTTTCGGGACCTCTAGAATACGAAAAAACCATTTTCAGCGTGACGCTGTGTATGTCTGTCTGTCAATGCATATATTGTATCCACTTTAACTAAAAAACTAATTTACCAAATTTCTTAACATTTGGTAGGTAAGTAACTTGTAGGCGAATCTGCTGCTGATTAGTTTTTGGTACGATTCGGGATTAAAGAACCCGCCTTTCTTTGCGAAATGGTCCTCAAATATTGCCTCTATCCATTCTAGATAAAAAAACTAATGGACCGAATTTCACAAAATTCGGTAGATAAGTCGCTTGTGAGTCATCCTGGTGCTGACTAGATTTTGGTACGATTCGAAAACTAATAATCTGCCATTTTCTGCGAAATGGCCCGCAAAAATCTTCAAAATCTAAAATGAAAACCTACGTATGCGCAAATATATTCATTAAATGCTTTTTGTATACGTAATTTTTAAAGATGAAAAGAATGAGACCGAACGCATTACACTAGGACTAGCCGTTCTCGAGATATTTTTGTTTTTACTTTCCCTGCAATACATGGTAATGTATAGGGAAAGTATTGGAATCATGCCGAAAATCGCAACTCGAGTTTTCGACGGATCTACTCGTTTCGAGACCTCTCGAGTACGAAAAATATATTTTAGTGTGACGTCTGTGTGTCTGTGTGTGTGTCTGTGTGTGTGTGCCTGTCTGTCTGTGCAATGTATGTATCCACGCTAAATGAAACACTACTGGCCCGAAATTCATAAAATTTGGTAGGTAAGTCACTTGGGTGAAACACTGATGCTGAATTGTTTTTGGTAGGATTCATAAAAACAGAACCCGACTTTTTGCGAAATGGCCCGTAAAAATTTCATGTATCGACTCTAGCTAAAATACTAATGTACCAAATTTCACAAAAATCGGTTGATAAGTTGCTTGTGGGTTACCCTGGTACTGAATAGATTTTGGTACGATTCTGGAAAAAATAGCTAGCCTTTTTTTGCGAAATGACCGGCAAAAACCGCTAAAATATAAACTAAAAAACTGCGTATGCTCAAATATATCCATTAAATGCTCCTTTTATACTTTTATTTTTAGCGAAGAAAAGAACAAGACCGACGCCATTACACTAGGACTAGCCACTCTTGAGATATTTTAGTTTTTTTGTATTTTTTATACGCCACCTTTGAAAATAAGTAATGTTACCAAATGAGAACGAAAATTGAATTAAAAGTGAATTACATTTAAGTAAAATGAAAAGAACGTGGATATAAGTCTGCAGGAAAAGTCATGTGATGCCCACATTACATTTTTTCGTATTATCTCTACGCCATCTTAAAATAATTCCAGTTACCATATGAGAACAAAAATTTAATTGAAAGTTAATTAAATTGAATTAAAATAAAGAAAACGTGGATATAAGTCTGCATGGAAAGTCATCTGCTGTCCACATCTGATTTTTACTTTCCCTTCAATACAGGGTAATGTATAAGGAAAGTAGTGGAATCATGCCGAAAATCACAACTCGAGTTTTCGACGGATCTACACATTTCGAGACTTCTAGAATACGAGAAAACTGTTTTTAGCGTAATGTCTGCGTGTGTGTATCTGTGTGTCTGCCTGTCTGTGTGTCTGTGTGTCTGTGCAATGTATGCATCTAATCTCACTCAAAAACTAATGGACCGAATTTCTTGAAATTTGGTAGGTGTGTCACTTGTGTTTGACCCTGGTGCTGATTAATTTTTCGTGCGATTCGGGATAAACAATTATTTTGAGACATGACCGGCAAAAATTGCCAGTATCCAGTCTAGCTGACAAACTAATCGATCAAATTTTACAAAATTTGGTAGATAAGTCACTTGTGGGTCACCCTGGTGCTGATTAAATTTTGAAACGATTCAAAAAGAAAAGAACCTGCATATTTTTTAAGAAATGGCCCGCAAAAATGTTATATATCCACTTTACCACAACTAATCGACTGAATTTCGTAAAATGTGGTAGATAAGTCACTTGTGGGTGACCCTGGTGCTGATTAGATTTTGGTACGATTCGGAGAACGGAAATAAATCTGCCTTTATAGCGGAATGGTCCGCAAAAATGTGTATGTATCCACTCTAGCTGACAAACTAATTGATCAAATTACACAAAATTTGGTATATATGTCGCTCGTAGGATACTGTGATGCTGGTTAGATGTTAATACGATTTGGAAAAAAAAATCTGTCTTTTTTTGTGAAATAACCCGCAGATCTAATGTATTCGATCCAAAATAAAGTACTACATATGCAAGATAGTGAAACTCTGAAATAAATGACTAAAATTGATGAAATATATTATTTAAGTACTTATTCTAAATTTAAAATTTGACAACTGTAAATGTAACCCCATGACTGCAGGATAAACCGTTCTTCAGATATTGTAGTTTTTGGAATTTTAAGGACCTGTAGAATTTAAAGTGAATTAAGTTGCAAAACGAAACGAAGATGCAATAAAAAAACGAATTGGATATAATATCAGAAAATTATCCGTATTATTTTCTGCAATTAAACTCAATTTAAGGCATAATGAATTGAAAAATTACAAAATGAATTTGAGTCTGCAAGGAAAGACAAGTGCTGCTGACATCAGATTTTTATTTTCCCTGCAATACATGGTAATGTATAGGGAAAGTATTAGAATCATGTCGAAAATCACAACTCGAGTTTTCGACGGATCTACAAGTTTCAAGACCTCTAGAATACGAAAAAAACATTTTTAGCGTGACGTCTGTGTGTCTGTGTGCCTGACTCTGCAGATTTTGTATCCACTCTAACTAAAAAACCAATTGACCGAATTTCATGAAATTTGGTAGATAAGTCACTTGTGGGCTAGTCTGGAGCTGATTAGTTTTGGATACGATTCGGGATAAAAGAACCCGCCTTTTTTTTGCGAAATGACCCGCAAAAGCTTGTATCCACTCTAGCTGTTAAACTAATGGACCGAATTTCACAAAATTTGGTAGATAAGTAACTTGTGGGTCACCCTGGTGCTGATTAGATTTTGGTAGAATTCAGAAAAAAATAATCTGCCTTTTTTGCAAATTGGTCCGCAAAAATCGGCAAAATCTAAAATAAAAAACTACGTATAAACAAATATATCCATTAAATGCTTGTTTGATACGCAATTTTTAACGAAGAAATGAATAAGACAAACCCCATTACACTGGGACTAGCCGTTCTCGAGATATTTTATTTGTTTCGTATTTTCTCTACGCCACCTTTGAAAATGAGTCCAGTTATCAAATGAGAACGAAAATTGAATTAAAAGTGAATTAACTTTAATTAAAATAAAGAGAACGTCGATATAAGTCTGCAGGGAAAGTCATGTGCTGCCCACATCAGATTTTTAACTTTCGCACAACAGCGATTATCTATTTCCGATGAAATAGCGAGACCTATTCCAATATGAACCAGTTTTAAAAGGCTTAAAACTGGTTCATGTTAGGGGCATTTGGTTCATATTACGTTCATATCCGGGTTAGCTATATTTTTCCTGGGCCGCCATAAGAATGCACTCCTTTTTGATGAAGAAATTCAAGAATCAAATCAGCTAGAAGCCTACATTTAGTATGTCGTTATTTTTGTGTTATATTTGAATTCCTGGGAATAAAACCTTATCGGACTAGCCCATCCTTAACCGGAAATAGGAATGTACTCGAGGTTTGGGAGATAACTTGAGAACCAGAACAACTAGAAAGTCCAAATGTAATATGTCGTTATATTTCATACATTTAAGTTACATACATTTTAATAAATATATTTTTCATAGTTTTAAATTGCATACTAAAAATAAAAAAGCTTATAACAACTACATTTTTGTTATATGCTTTTTGCTATTTATTTATACATAAATAATTTCTAAATGTTGAGAGAAAAATAAAAAATTGAAAATAAATCTGATTAACGTCATTAATAAAATGCTTGCTTAATATGCAACATAAGAAGGAGACGACTACTTTAAACCGTCTAAGTATTTCCAGTTATTGTTTCCAGAATTGGCGACATTTGAAAATGCGCCAAATAAAAAATTATGCAATTTGAAAATGGCAAATATAATGGTAATTTTAATAAAAATTATTTTAACATATTTATTAATTAACACAAATTATTTTAATATATATATATATATATATATATATATATATATATATATATATATATATATATACTATATATATATACCAGAAAACAATGTATATATGTGCATAAATAAAGAGGAGGAAAACAATTTGATTTTGTTAGGAAATCAACGTGCTGCTCACATCAAATATTTTATATAAAAAATATAGGCACTTAAAAAAATATGTTCTGTTTAATTTATTAATTATAAAATTTTTAATTCATTTATTACTGTTTTATGTAAATTCCAATTACCTTTCATATATTTTTATTTTCCCTGAAATACATGGTAATGTATAGGGAAAGTATTGGAATGGTGCCGAAAATTAATTATAACTCGAGTTTTCAACGGATCTACGTGTTTTATGACCTCTAGAACACGAAAAAAAATTTAATGTGACGAGTGTGTGTATGTGCGTGTGTGTGTCTGTATGTGTGTGTGTGTGTGTCTGTCTGTCTGCATGTGTGTGTGCAATGTATGCATCCACTCTAACTGAAAAACTAATTGCCGGAATTTCAAAAAATTTGGTAGATAAATTCCTTGTGGGATACCCTGGTGCTAATTAGATTTTGGAACGAGTCGAAATACCCCGCAAAAATCGTTAAAATATAAAATAAGACTACGTATGTTCTACTGTATCAATTAAATGCTTGTTTCATAGGTAATTTTTGACGACGGAAAGAATTAGATCAACCCCATTACTCCAGAGCTAGGCGTTCTTGAGACTTTTTTATTTCTTCGCATTTTCGCTACGCCACCTGTGAAATTAAGTCCAGTTACCAAATTAAAATTGCAAATTCATTGTAATTTAGAATAATTATGGGTGTTTTGTGCAATTAAACTTAATTTAATGAAGTCTGCAATAAAAGTCATGTGCTGCCCACATCAAATTTTTAATTTCCCTGCAATACATGGTAATGTATAGCGAAAGTATTGGAAGCAAGTCGAAAACCGCAACTCGAGTTTTCGACGGGTCTATATGTTTGGGAACTCTAAGAGCACAAAAAACTATTTTTGACGTGGCGTGTGTGTGTGTGTGTGTGTGTGCGTGTGTGTGTGCGTGTGTGTGTATGTGTGTGTGTCTGTCTGTCTGTCTGTCTGTGCAATGTATATATTCACTATAACTCACCAACCAAATTCCAAGATATTTTATAGGTACGTCACTTGTGTGTAACACTGGTGCTGATTAGATTTCGATGCGTTTAAGGATAAAAAAAAAACCTTTATTGCAAAATGGCCCGATAAAATTTCATGTATCTACTCCATCTAAACAAATAATTGATCATATTTTACAAAATTTGGTAGATAAGTCACTTGTGGGATATCTTAATGCTGAATCGATTTTGTTTCGGAAAAGATGAGCCTGCCTTTTAACCGCAATAGTCCGCAAACATCTTCAAATTCTAAAATAAAAGAATATGAATGCTCACCTGTATCATTTAAATACTTGTTTTATACGTAATTTTTGACGAATGAAAAAATAAAGCCAAACGCATTACTCTAAGACTAACCGTTTTAGAGCCATTAGTTTTTTCGTATTTTTGTTAAGCCGCTTTTGAAAATATGACGAGTTAAAAAAAATCTGATGTAAGCAGTATATGACTTTCCTTATATAATGCAATGAATTTACTACTTTTTAAGTAAAAAAATTGATTATTTTTATAGTTGTTATTTATATTTATTCCGAGATATTGCATTTTCGTCAATGAGTCGTCATTTTCCATGTCGTCGTCATCAATGAGTCATCATTGATTTATCGTCATTTTTATCCATTTGGCGAGTTTTTCGTTAATTTAGCAGCATTTAAAAAAGTCGCCAAGTTGGCGACATTCCACCAAATTCGTCGCCAAAATCAAGAAATAAGTTATTCTTACAGCAGATAAACGACTATTGGTGTTCAAATGCAAAAGTATTACTCAAAGTATCTTTTTTCATGAATGGAACGAGCTAGATCCACGAGAATGATGTCACTTAATTTATCGCATGGTATTACACATGAAAAGTGAACATGTTTCTCAATAGGAAATATTTTTTTTTCATTTTATATGACTTTTTGATAGTTTTTTTGAAAAATGTGCAATATCTCGAGAACGGTTCATGTTAGCGTTCTAAAATTTATGTCAATCGTTTTCTAATTAAAAATTACATAAGAAATGTCTATTTGCGTAACTTAATTAGCGGTTTTGATTTCTTGACGATTTTTTCAAAATTTCACTCAAAATTTAGGGGGGTTCTGAACATTCGATTGTGTATTAAAGCAATAGGCTTCCAGTGTTTATAGATTGTGATTTTTGTACCCAATTTCATTCGAATCAGTCAATTCGTTCGTCAGTTATCTTCTCCACAGACTCATTGACGCACACATACACGCTGAAACTGCATAGGCTATTCTTATACTTCCCAATAAAACTTTTTCCTCTTAACAAACTTCTAACAAATTATGTTTTCTGCAAAGCTCCCGATTTTCTTCCGCTACAAACTTTAGCCCAACATTTCACCAAGAAGTAAAATAAAAATCTTTTGAACTAAAATTCTCCGACTACACTAAATATTTAAAATTTTCCACGGCCTTTGCATACAGTGTACTACCCTTTGTTAAATAAAATATTTGCTGTATGCAGCACACATGACTTTCCTTGCTGACGTTTTTTTTTATGTTATCCGTTTTTAATGTAAATAAGTAATGTATCATTTTGTGTAGGACGACACATATTAGAATGTTACACATATATTCCAGTTTCCTTCTCTCTATATTAAAAAAATCTGATGTGGGCAACACATGACTTTCCTTATATAATGTAATGAATTTACTACTTTTACAGTAAAAAAAAGGTTTTTCTTGTAGATACTAATATTCTTTCCAAGATATTAAATTTTAGACAATTAGTCGACATTATCATTGATTTAGCGTCATTTTTATCCATTTGGCGAGATTTTCGCTTATTTGGCAACATTTCAAAAAGTCCCCAAGTTGGCAAAATTCTGCCAAAATCGTCGCCAAAATCTCGCCAAGCGTTATGGACGAAGAAATAAGTTATTCTTACAGCAGATAGATGACTATTGGCGTTCAAATACAAAAGTATTACTCAAAGTATCTTTTTTCAGGAATGGAACGAGCTAGATCCACGAGAATGATGCCATCCAATGTATCGCATGGTATTACATATGAAAAGTGAACAGGTTTCGCAATAGGAAATATTTTTTTTTATTTTATATGACTTTCTGATAATTTTTTTTAAAATGTGCAATATGTCGAGAACGGTTTACGTTAGCGTTCTAAAATTTATGTCAATCGTTTTCTAATGAAAAATTACATAAGAAATGTCTATTTGCGTAACATTATTAGCGATTTTGATTTTTTGACGATTTTTTCAAAATTTTACGGGAAAATTTAGTGAGGTTCTGAACATTCGATTGCGTATAAATACAATAGGCTTCCAGTGTTTATGGATTGTGATTTTTGTGCCAAATTTCGTTCGAATCGGTCCATTCGTTCGTCACTTATCGTCTCCACAGACTCACTGAGACACACACACACACACACACACACACACACACACACAGACATCACTTCAAAAATGTTCGATTCGTGATCAGGGATGCTTGAAACGTGCTCTCCCGTCGAAAACTGGAATTCGAAATTTCGACCCCTTCCTTATATATTATGAATATAAGGAAAGTAAAAAATCAGATGTGGTCAACACATAATTTTCCTTATATAATGCAATGAATTTAGTGCTTTTAAAATAAAAAATAGATTTGTCTTATAGTAGATACTTATATTATTTCCAAGATATTGAATTTTCGTCAATTACTCGTCATTTTCATTGGTTTTCATTTTTTGATGACTTTTTCAAAATTTCACTCGAAAATTTATGGGGGTTCTGAACCTTTGATTACGTTTAAAAACAATTGACTTCCAATATTCACGGATTGTTTTTTGTACCAAATTTCATTCGAATCGCTCTATTCCTTCGAGAGATATCGTCTCCATAGACTCACTGATAAACACACACACAAACATACGTTCACACACACACATACATACTTTCACACACACACACAGACAGACATTACCTCAAAAATGATTGATAAGTGATCAGATTGCTTGAAACGTGTTCTCCCGTCGAAAACTCGAATTCAAATTTTCGACCCCGTCACAATACTTTTCTTATACATTATCTATATGAGGAAAGTAAAAAGTAGCTGATCGTGTGCCGCCGCTGTTTGACAAATTTCTATTTCCTCAATTTTCTCTACTTCGTGTCGCAAAAACTATAGCATACAAAAATATAAAATGTGTTATACATATAGAGAAAGATATGGAAAATAAGCTGAAATAAACCGTTTTTCGATATATATTGTACTTTAAAGAATATTTAATGTCAAAGGCAAAAACAAAATATTTGAATTACGAGTTTGAGTCCTGGTTGGACTAACAATAGAAATTCCGCGAAGTTCCCAGGCAGGCACCTACAGAGTTCATTTTTTGCGGGATGCAGATCTTTTTTTTAATTTCGATGTAGTTTACGAGACATTTTACTTTTTATGCACTTCTAAAGTGAAAAATATTTTTTTTCATATCGGCACGTCTATCGATTTTCTCTATCACGAACCGCAAAAATTATAGCATACAAACATAGGCAATTAGGTAAATTGAGAGAAAAATAATAAGGTAATACGATGAAATAAACCGCGAAGCGAGCTGTGCGAAAGCAGTGAGTTACTTGGGATGGAGGAGTATAGCGAGCAGGGGGTAGAGCTTCCCTAGTTAATAAAAAATAAAATCTGATGTGGGCAACACATGACTTTCCTTATACAATGTAATGAATTTACTAGTTTTACAGTAAAAAAATAGGTTTTTCTTATAGTAGATACTAATATTCCTTCCAAGATATTGAATTTTCGACAATTAGTCGTAATTTTCATTGATTTAGCCTCATTTTTAGCCATTTGGCGAGATTTTCGTTAATTTGGCAACATTTCAAAAAGTCGCCAAGTTGGCGACTTTCCGACAAATTGGTCGCCAAAATCTCGCCAAGCGTTATGGACGAAGAAATAAGTTGTTCATACATACAGCACAAAAATGACTATTAGCTTTCAAATACAGAAGTATTATTCAAAGTATCTTTTTTCATGAATGGATCGAGCTAGATCCACAAGAATGATGTCACTTAATTTATCGCATGGTATAACACATGAAAAGTGAACATGTTTCTCAATAGGAAATATTTTTTTTTCATTTTATATGACTTTTTGATAATTTTTTTGAAAAATGTGCAATATCTCGAGAACGGTTCATGATAGCGTTCTAAAATTTATGTCAATCGTTTTCTAATGAAAAATAACATAAGAAATGACTATTTGCGTAACTTTATTAGTGGTTTTGATTTTTTGACGATTTTTTCCAAATTTTATTCGAAAATTTAGGGGGTTCTGAACATTCGATTACGTATAAAAACAATAGGCTTCCAGTGTTTACGGATTGTGATTTTTGTACCAAATTTGGTTCGAATCGGTCCATTCGTTCGCCAGTTATCGTCTCCACAGGCTCACTGACACACACACACACACACAGACATCACTTCAAAAATGCTTGATTCGTGATCAGGAATGCTTGAAACGTGGTCTCCCGTCGAAAACTCGAATTCGAATTTTCGACCCCGTCACAATACTTTCTTTATACATTATGTATATAAGGAAAGTAACAAGCAAAATATTGGTTTTCATAACATTTTTAACATAACTAAATTTTCATAACATTTTTGCGATTTTCTAAAAACAATGTTCGATAAATTGAGGGTTTATCCTTGGTTAGTTTACATTATACGGACAATCAATAGGCGTCTCACGTTTATCCATTAAATAAATCGCATTGAATTTCATTGGAGTTGGGCAATTTGTTAGAGAGATAGCGCAACGAAAGGATAAAGGCTGCCAGACCAACACGGAGACGAAAATAAAAAATCTGATGTGAGCAGCACATGACTTTCCTTATATACTGCAATGAATTTACTACTTTTACAGTTAAAAAATGTTATTCTTATAGTAGATACTATAAGAATATAGTCTTTGCAAGATATTGAATTTTCTTCAATTAGGCTTCGTTTTCAATGATGTAGCGTCATTTTTATCCATTAAAGAGATTTTCGCTAATTTGGCAACATTTAAAAAACTCGCCAAGTTCGCGACATTCCGCCAAATTCGTCGCCAAAATCTCACCAAGGGTTATGAACGGAGAAATAAAGTCGGCATAGCGAAAATGCGAAAAAAATATCTCGAAAACGGCTAGTTCTAGAGTAATGGGGTTAGTCTTATTATTTTCGTTGTCAAAAATTACGTATAAAATAAGCATTTAATTGATATATTAGAGAATGCGTAGTCTTTTATTTTTAGATTTAACGATTTTTGCGGGCTATTTTGCAAAAAAAGCAGGTAGTTTTGCTCTAAATCATTCCAAAATCTGATCAGCACCAGGTTAATCTACAAGTAATTTATATACCAAATTTTGTGAAATTTGGTCTGTCAATTTTTCAGCTAGAGTACATACAAAACATTTTTGTGAGCCATTCCGTAAAAAAAAAGGTTCTTTTTTCCCCCATCGTACCAGAATCTAATCAGCACCAGGGTCTCCCACAAGAGACTAACCTTACAAATTTTATGAAATTCTGCCAATTAATTTTTCAGTTAGAGTGGATACGAAATCTGCACGGAAAGACAGACACACGCACAGACACAACACGTAGACGTCAAGTTAAAAATACTTTTTTCGTCTTCCAGAGGTCCTAAAACTTGTAGATCCGTCGGAAACTCGAGTTCCGATTTACGGAATGAATCCAATATTTTCCCTTTACATTACCATGTACAGAAGTTCGTTCGCACTTTATGGTAACGATTTTGTATTTATGTTTCTCGTTAGTATTTTGAGATAAAGATTTGGCATTTTCAATATAATCGTCTGCTACTGTTTTGCTTGATTGGAATGTAGAATAAAAGATTTATTTTGAAAATGGCTCTTGAAATTGGTAGATGGCTCGAAAGTTACGTAAATGCTCCTTCCGAGTTGTCATGTCGCCATTCTGTGCGTCATGAACTTTTGAGTGTTTTGAGAAAAAAGCTCTCTCTCTTCCTTCGTGCCTGTTCGGAGCTGTGCTAGGACTTGTTCGTATTGCTTTTGCATTAAAATCTCAGTTTCGTCGAGGAGTACCGTTTTTGCGAAAAGTGCTTGTCTCCGGTTGTGTGACGTGGATGTCTAGCTTGGTTGTTGCCTCTCTCCGCCAATAAGAGTCGGCGTTGAGGAGAGCTTGAAGTTCGCTTTTTCTTTTCGGGCCTCTTTGGACTTAGTTCGCCGAGAGGAAGGATGGACAAAATGTTGTCTTAAGTTAAGACAAAGGTTTAGCCGAAATGGCTTGTTTTTGACGGAAGGATTATTGGGTTCTTTAGAAACTTTTTCCAAGAAGACCCAGGAAGATGAATCTAAATTCCGGGCTAATTTTATCTGCCAAATTTTTAATTATTTTTATTTTATTTTAGGAAGAATTCCATGCCAGGCTTGAGAACCCATTGTTCGAGTACTCTGCGCCATGATGACAAAAGTGTCGGAATAGAACGGTTTTTGATTTTTACTCCTTGAGTCCAGCAATAGAGAGGGATTCCCATTTTTCCTTGATGAACATTAACGCAATACAGAACTTTGGCCTGATTCTAAATTTATGGAACGGAGGTAAAATTTGGTGATTCATTTTTATCTCTGATGGAAAATGCCAGCGAAAGAATTTATTTAAATATGGAAATGGCAAGCACGTAGTGATATTTAAAAATTGATATTGTTGATAAATGTTAATTAAAGATTATGTTTATTAATATCAAAAAGTGAAATTATAAGAAATTTGTGAAAATCTAAAAATATTGGTTTTGTTTTACCCTGGTGGAAATTCAGTTAATATGATAATGTTTTGTGAATGATGAATAATAACTAAGTTAAGAATAATAATATTTAATAAATAATTTTTGGTTGATTTAAATTTGTAGATTTATTTTCATGTATTCCATCTGTGAGTATTTACTTCACGGTTACCATCTGGAATCTAATTCTTCCAGGCAGAAAACCAGTTATTGTATACAACTTGAAATGTTTCAATGAACTAAACATGAAAGCCACTATATCCTCACAGATCGTGCTGTCTTTATTTCTTGTGCCGATCGGTTTGCTAGTTCTTTGCCACAGTGTGCAAAGTCATCTTTTTCATTCTTAAAACTTAATGCTGGTGTCGCTTGACTTTGCGCGCCATGACAGAGTAGAAATATTTGTATCCACAAATTGTAAAGCTATGTAAAAATCGAGGTTATTGCATTTCAAAAAAGGTATTTTTAATATATTAAATTTGAAAGGGGAAAGTAAAAATGGAATAAGAAGAATGAATAAAGTATGAATGTAAGAAGAAATTAAGTAAGCATGATCTAGCTGAGAGTAAAAATGAAATAAATGGCCTCCAAATCGCATCCTAAGACTGTTCGAAAGTGGGTAAATATCAAGAAAGTGAAGTCTCTGATCCTAAAAGAAAATCCTCCGACTTAAATGTCCATTGCATCGAAACTGGGAATGCCTTCTGGCACTGTAAGTAAAATCCTTCATAAAGATTTGGAGTTTAAAAATATGTTTAAATCTAAAGTTCATCTGCTTTTGCCAAAGCATATTGAGGAAAGAAAAACAAATTGTAGAAAATTATGTAAAAAACACCTAGCTGCTGATAAATGGAAATTTGTGGTAACACTCGATGAGGCATGGGTGTATTTAAGTGACTGTAAAAAAAAGAGCAATTTTCTATTGCTCTACTGACGAAAATGACCGTACGAAATGGCTTCGCCAATGTACAGAAAAATTCCCAAAGGAAATCATGATATTTGCAGGATTTTGTTACAACGGTAAATTAAAACTCAAAAAAGTCTCAAGTAAAGCTAAAATTAATTCACTCTACTATCAGCAGAATATTTTAGAACCAATTTTTGAAGAAGAAATTTCAGTTTTACATGGAAAGGACATCAATAAAGTTGAGCTTCATATGGACAAAGCCTCTAGTCACACGTTAAAAGCCTCTAGTCACCTCTAGTCACCTCTAGTCACCTCTAGTCAACTGCCGCATATTTAAGAAAGAAGGAATCAGAAACAAGAATAAAATGTATACCATTTAATGAAATACCTGTAAAATCACCTGACGCTTCTCCTATAGACTTTTGCGCTTTGTGTTTATTAAAACAAGGCTTAAGAAAACGGCGTCCGAGAACACTGGACGGACTTTGGAAAACGACCAAGGAGCGGGATAAAATTGACATGACGGTTCTATGAAAAAGTTTACTTTCACGGAAATTTCGAGCTAGAGCTATAGTCAAGAATCAAGGCTATCAGATAGAAGCAAGTCGCCGCAAGAAATACTCCCTTTATGCATAAAAATTAATTATCAAAATCGTTTCAATAAAGTGCAAACAACCTTTTGTATTGCAGGATAAATAAAAGGGAAATAAAACGGTTTCCAAAAACTATATGTGCTAACAGCATCAACTAAATGAAAATGCCAATAAATATGTCTGCTCAAAAATATCAGTGAATTAGAATGAAATTAAGAAAGGTATAAAAAATTTGAAAGAAAAACAACCGGTGTTCGATGGTATATGAGCTAACTTTTAGAGTCAAAGATATGTGTATGAAGAATACTTCTGTGGTTAGGAAGATGTAAGAATCTACATATTTATCAATAATAGGCACACAGTTCGAATAAATAAGAATTCCTAGTTAAAAACAAGTATGGAGATGCCACGCAGGAATATGTCATGCAGGAAAAGGTGTCACGGCTCTAATATATCACGCAGCTTTAGTGTTGTTGTTGAAACTCAGACCGTCCGACCTACCAGAAAGGTGTAAGGTAACTGTTTGGACGGTCGGGAAGTGCCACCCAATTTAGACCGGAACCCAGTGGGGGAGGCATCCACAGGGACCGTACCCTCCTTCCCCTACCACCAACCTCTCGGAAGGACTTTCGGACCCACATGTTTAACGTGATCGTACTCCGCATGAACACGGTGGCAGTTTTAGCAGTGGCTGGAATCGAACCCGGGCCTACCGAGTGCAACTCCAGCGCGCTAACCAATGGGCTACCGCGCCCCGCAGTTTTAGTGTTGTTGATGTTGAAACCTAGACCGTCCGACCTACCAGAAAGGTGTAAGGTAACTGTTTGGACGGTTGGGAAGTGCCACCCAATTTAGACCGGAATCCAGTGGGGGAGGCATCCACAGGGACCGTACCCTCCTTCCCCTACCACCAACCTCTCGGAAGGACTTTCGGACCCACATGTTTAACGTGATCGTACTCCGCACGAACACGGCGCAGTTTTAGTGTGACGAAGGAAAATACGTATAGTGGTACCACAGTGCCAAGCATCAAACATGTTATATGCAATATGAAATTAAGTGGTAGATGCAAATATGTTAAGCCGTGAATGTGCTAAGCCGCGAAGTTCGTTGGCACAATCCAGGATCATTTAGAAAGACCCCAGGAATATCCTGAATGACCTGCTGCATAATTAAAGTACACTTTGAAATAAACCAAACCATTATCTGGTAAGGCGCAAATAAATGCACAATCTCAAGAGACAAGATGTTAAATAACCACACGGGTGTTTGGATATAAATATAATCTCTTTTATTTAGCAAAGTAATTAAGAAGGCAGAAAGTAAGAGGATAAGCTGAGTAGCTTTCAGCTCAACATTCGACATCTGTAACATTGTACAGCACACTGAACTCAGGGTCGAACCAATTTAACTGCTGCCACGAAATTAACCCAATGATAATAAGCTATCAACAGCATAAATGAAAGCGGCAGGGCAGCAACACATGGGAATATAATAAACAGACAATTAAGATATGGTCTTAAAACACAGGAGAACACCCCGCACTCAGAGATACGACATGCTTAGTAAATTTAGAAGAACAGGATATTAAAGTTACTTGAATTAAGGTGATCTGAAGATTTAATAACTACACGGAAGTCAGAGCTTACTTTCCGTAGATATAGAACTTAAGTTACACTTCCGTAACTGCAGGAAATGGATATAGTAGTTGCAGCGAGAGGTCACCTTACCTCAAAACTCGTCGTTGTAGAGAAGAACGTTGATCATACATCCACCGTAATTGCCCTCGAGATATTCTCGTTCGAAGAAAAGCCGGCTCACCTAGAGGCATTTAAAACGCTTAGGCCCAACCAGGGCACAACTTCATTCAGGTCCCTCGTTCTTCATCATCAGCGGTCGATGTTCCTCGATGTCCGTCGGTGAAGTTGGCGTCTTCTTCGGCTCTCCTTCCCATGCCCACGGAGGCCAGGAATCGACTTGGGGCCGACTCCCGCACTCCTAGGTGAGCAACATTGAAAGTGGTCCAGGCCGACCTGTGAGTGTCGACGACCAGACAGAAAGAAGAGCGCCGAAAAATTTTTGCAACATGGTTTTATGCAACTAGTCGGATTCAGGCCCCAGAATCACTCGGACCTGCGAGAAGGCCTATTTACAGTTTTAGACCAATAGAAAACTCCACAGACATACCCTCTTCAACTTACGGCAGGGTCCCGAAAAGGAAATATTCCGAGACAGCATACCCTCGACGCGAGGTTCCAAACTCCTCCATAAGTTTCATTCCAAAATCTATTGTATCGAAAATGCAAGCCTTGTATGCTTTGCCCGGGAATAAAAAGCTTGAACTATAACGGCCAAATATACATCTCTCTGAATGCGGTTTTCATAGAATAATAATAATGGCGAAGTGCTTTTCTTTTAGTATAGAACATTTTGTATAATAATGAATTTCAAAGACAAGAGGGATAATTAAAACGGGTTTAAAATGATGTAAAAATATAGAATCTCGATAATTAATATATAATTTGCGATTTTTACACAGGTGTTGCGAGATTATGAAATCTCGTCACAACAATATGTGTATAAAGAATACTTCTGTGGTTAGGATGTAAGAATGAGGAAGTAAAGAAGATGTAAGAATCTACATATTTATCAATAATAGGCAGGCACACAGTTCGAATAAATAAAAATTCCTAATTAAAAACAAGTATGGAGGTAGTGTGGAGAAACAACAGATTTGAAGAGCTACAATAGTGGCTCCATTAACTATGTTCAAATAACCAATGAAGAAACTGCTTAATTTACCAGTGCCTGATACTGAATATAAGCTTATAAACAAAATTTAAGGAAGTAACCGGTTATGAAAGCTATATGAGTTAACCTTATTAGCTAAATTCTAGTAACAAATGACGGAATCCTTCCACAAGACGAAATCTTTGCACATATAGTGTTGGGAACTTAACGTAAAAACGTTTGAAAAGTATTTCCAGACCCAAAAGTAGCCCTCCAGTGAATTAAAACGCTGCATTTTTGCATACTTATAGTATCAACCACTTCCAACCGTTACCCAAACTGTTCCCGTATTCACGCAGAATACGGTCACGTTAAATATGTGGGCCCAAAGTTCTTCCGAAAGGTTGGTAATAAGGAAAAGAGGATGCTATCCCTGGGGAGGTCGCCCTCACTGGGTTACGATCTAAATTGGGTGGCACTGTCCAGTCCGTCCAAACAGATACCTTATACTTTTGGGTAGATCGGAAGGTCTCGGTTAAAAGAAAATATCAACCACTGGGTCAAAACTGATAGATTTTTCTCCTTAAATGGACAAACTGGAGTGATAGGTTAAAGTTAGACTCAGCATATAAATTGTTTTCTAAACCGGGACAAAATAAAATAAATAAATATCAAATATATATTTAGAATTGAAAAAAAAAAAATAGAAACCTCATACATAAGACATTAATCTTTTGTTTTCGATCATCCGTATACGTGTTGCTAGTGTGAGCTTTTTAGCGAAATGCATGCTGTTTTCAATTTCTTTAAATAAAAGTTGGAACATTTCAGATGCATGTTTATTTCACAAAGCATTAGATTTAACATTTCACATGCATTAGACATAGTTATTCAGCAATTCTACTTCATTCTTCACACAAAACATTGTTCATGATGCAGAAATGAACACCACTTCAATAAGAGCGGAAGTGAATGGTAGATAAAAATATATACTCCAAAACTCAACTAAAATTCAGTATTAACAATTTTTGATCCATGAAATTTTCGGTATTAACAATTTTTGATCCATAAAATTCGGTATTAACAATTTTTGAATCATGAAATTCGGTATTAACAATTTTTGATCCATGAAAATCGGTATTATCAATTTTTGATCCATGAAATTCGGTATTATCAATTTTTGATCCATAAAATTCGGTATTAACAATTTTTGATCCATGAAATTCGGCATTAACAATTTTTGATCCATAAAATTGATTTAAAATTTGAATATGTTTTTTTCTATTTTTCACAATTCATTTTTATTATTTTCCGCCTGTCACAGTTCGAAGACTATAATTTCTCTTAGCGATCACCACTGCATCCAATAGTTCATTTATGGATGTAACAGCATTTTCAAGTGCTTCATTATTTTTTCCGCAGCTGTTATAATCTCAATCAATGTAATATCACAGTCAGAAATAAGAATTATTCTTTCCCACCAAAATTTCTTCCAAAATATAAATTTCAAACCGGGACTTCAGGCCGTACCTTTAAACCGAGAGAATCTCAGTCGAAAGTACGACACTGGCGAGCCTAGTTAACGTACTTTAAAACCTTTACATCGGGGACATAAAATGCTAAAACTTGACTACGGGGCAGAACCTAACTAGACCAATTTTCAATTTAGTTATTTACGACGTTAAGCACCATACATTCTTAACACAAAATAAAACTTAATATAAAAAGTTGCAGCTTTTTTTTAAGATTATTAGTTTCTCTGCCATTGACAGGTTTCAAAAATATAATGCGAGCAGCACATGACATGAGCAGCACATGACAAGACGATTTTTGCAGGTCATTTGCAAATTATTATTTAAAGGTTATTTTTTTTCAGAATCGTATATAAATCTAATCAGCACTAGGGCAACCCACAAGTGCCTTACCTACACAATTTTTTGAAATTGGGTCAATTAGATTTTGGGTTAGAGTGGATGCATACGTTGCACACACACACACACACACAATCACAATCACACACACACACACACAGACGTCACGCTAAAAATAAAGTTTCTTTTCGTATTATAGAAGTCCCAAAACATGTAGATCTGTCAAAAACTTTGAGTTGCGATTTTTGGCACGATTCCAACACTTTCCCTATACATTACAATGTATTGTAGGGAAAGTAAAACTTGTCTATATATATAGATTCTTGATACGCTTCTTACTCCATCGAGTACTCATAACCTACTCTTTTTAAACGAATATCGTTCTCTTTTCAAACGAAAATCATACTCTTTTTAAAAGAAAATCATACTCTTTTTAAACGAATACCATACTCTTTTAAGTGAATATCATACTCTTTTCAAACCAATAACATTCTCTTTTCAAACGAATATCATACTCTTTTTAAACGAATATCATACTCTTTTTAAACGAATACCATACTCTTTTTAAACGAATACCATACTCTTTTTAAGAGAATATCATACTCTTTTCAAACCAATAACATACTCTTTTCAAACGAATATCATACTCTTTTTAAACGAATATCATACTCTTTTTAAACGAATACCATACTCTTTTTAAGTGAATATCATACTCTTTTCAAACCAATAACATACTCTTTTCAAACGAATATCATACTCTTTTTAAACGAATATCATACTCTTTTTAAACGAATACCATACTCTTTTTAAACGAATACCATACTCTTTTTAAGTGAATATCATACTCTTTTCAAACCAATAACATACTCTTTTCAAACGAATATCATACTCTTTTTAAACGAATATCATACTCTTTTTAAACGAATACCATACTCTTTTTAAACGAATACCATACTCTTTTTAAGTGAATATCATACTCATTTCAAACCAATAACATACTCTTTTCAAACGAATATCATACTCTTTTTAAACGAATATCATACTCTTTTTAAACGAATACAATACTCTTTTTAAGTGAATATCATACTATTTTCAAACGAATAACATACTCTTTTCAAACGAATATCATACTCTTTTTAAACGAATATCATACTCTTTTTAAACGAATACCATACTCTTTTTAAGTGAATATCATACTCTTTTCAAACGAATAACATACTCTTTTCAAGCGAATATCATACTCTTTTTAAACGAATATCATACTCTTTTTAAACGAATATCGTACTCTTTTTAAACGAATATCATACTCTTTTTAAAAGAATATCATACTCTTTTTAAACGAATATCATACACATTTTTAACGAAAGGACTCTATTTTCCGATTTGCTTAACATGTATGAGTGACTTGTAAAAACTATTAAATTTGAATTATGTCTATATAAGGAATCCATTAATTCCCAGGGTACATGTCCGGAGTTGAATGCCTGAAAATTAATGAAAAAGACAATGTACGAAAATGCATATTTTATTCCATCGACGGTTGTTCCTTACCGCCACAAAAAATTATGAGCTAGGTATAAAATGTATGCATTTACATCAGGTAAATCTATGCAGTGCTCATAACAATTGACCAAAAGGTACAATGCAATGAAACAGTGTTTATTAGCGTCAGGGACAGTATCCTGTCCACCACAAAATTTATTCAGTTAAATGGCACTTATATCCTCAAAAATATATCATAAATATTGGCTGCTGCTTTCAATACGTCAGACGATAATAACAGACCTCATTTTTACTCTCCTTACAATAGATGGTAATAAGAAAAATAATCTGATGTGTGCAGCACATGACTTTCCCTATATAATGCAATGAATTTACTACTTTTACAGTAAAAAAAATAGATTATTTTTATAGTAGTTATTTATATTATTTCCAAGATATAAAATTTTCGTCAGTGAGTCGTCATTTTCCATGTCGTCGTCATCAATAATTCGTCATTGATTTAGCGTAATTTTTATCCATTTAGCGAGTTTTCGTTAATTTGGCAACATTTAAAAAAGTCGCCAAGTTGGCGACATTCCACTAAATTCGTCGCCAAAATCCTGCCAAGCGTTATAGACGAAGAAGTAAGTTATTCTTACAGCAGATAAATGACTATTGGCGCTCAAATACAAAAGTGTTACGCAAAGTATCTTTTTTCATAAATGGAACGAGCTAGATCCAGAAGAATGATGTCACCAAATTTATCGCATGGTATTACATATGAAAAGTGAGCATGTTTCTCAATAAGAAATATTTTTTTAAAATGTGCAATATCTCGAAAACGGTTCATGGTAGCGTTCAAAAATTTATGTCAATCGTTTTCTAATGAAAAATTACATAAGAAATGTCTATTCGCGTAACTTTATTAGCGGTTTTGATTTTCTGACGATTTTTTCAAAATTTCACTCAAAAATTTAGGGGATTCTGAACATTCGATTGCGTATAAAAACAATAGGCTTCCAGTGTTTATGGATTGGGATTTTTGCACCAAATTTCGTTCGAATCGGTCCATTCGTTCGTCAGTTATCGTTTCCACAGACTCACTGACACACACACATACATACTTTCACACACACACATACTTTCACACACACACACACACACACACACACACACACAGACATCACTTCAAATATGTTTGATTCGTGATCAGGGATGCTTGAAACGTGCTCTCCCGTACAAAATCGAATTTGAATTTTCGACCCCGTCATAATACTTTCCTTATACATTATGTATATAAGGAAAGTATTATAAATAGTGTTGAAAATCGTAACTCGAGCTTTCAACAGATCTACACGTTTCGGGACCTCTAGAACACGTAAAAGTAATTTTTAGCGTGACATCTGTGTGTGTGTGTATGGGGGGGATGTGTGTCTGTGGGGGGGGGGGGGGGTATGTGTGTCTATTTGTGTATCTGTGCAATGTATTTATATCTATCTTCTTTAAATCCTAATTTACGAAATTTTATGAAATTTTTTAGGTTAGTCACTTGCGGGTTAATCTGGTGCTGCTTAGGTTTTGGTACGATTCGGAATAAAAGAATCTGCCTTTTACTACGAAATGGCCCGAAAAGTCGTATGTATCCACTCTAACTAAAAACCTAATGGACCAAATGTCACAAAATTTGATAGATAAGTCATCTGTGGGTTACCCTGGTGCTGATTAGATTTTGGAATGATTCTGGAAAAAAGAATTTGCCTTATATTGCAAAATAGCCTACAAAAATAGTCAACATCTAAAATGAAAGACTACGTATGCTCAAATGTATCGATTAAATGCTTTTTATACGTAATTTTTGACTATAAAAAGAATCAGAACAACCCCATTACTCTAAGATTAGCTGTTTTCGAGATATTTTAGTTTTTTTCGCGTTTCTGCTACGCCGTCTTTAAAAATACGTCCTGTTACCAAATGAAAATGGAAATTGAATTCAAAGTGCAAATTCAGCGTAAATTCGAGTCATTATGCGGATTATTTTGTGCAATTAAACTCAATTTAATGAATTATTAAAGAAATAAAGAGAAAATGAATTTCTGTCTGCAGGAAAAGTCATCTGCAGCCCTCATTAGATTTTTATCAATTAAAAAACATGGCGTTTTCTAAGTGGAAAAAAATAATTTATTATTTTAGAGCAATATTTCCTACCCATTCTTATGAGAGTGTCATTGGAGAGTTTCAGAGAAAAAAAGCCTGCTCTAAATCCTTTAACATTTCATCAATTACGAAGTTAGTCAAACGTTTTTGAGAAACTTCATTTGTTGACAACAAAACGAGGACGAGTAGACCATCCACTCTGACTCAGGGTTGACTGTCTAGAGTATATTTTGAAGCTCTTTAATGAATTTGTCTGAAACTCTTCAATGATTTTGTAACTTTTCAATGAATTTGTTTGAAACTTTTCAATATGAAACTCTTCAATGAATTTGAAACTCTTCAATGAATTTGTCTGAAACTCTTCAATGAATTTGTCTGAAATTCTTCAATGAATTCGCAACTCTTCATTGAATTTGTCTGAAACTCTTCAATGACTTTGGCTGAAACTCTTCAATGAATTTGTAACTCTTTAATGAATTTGTCTGAAACTCTTTAATGAATTTGTCTGAAACTCTTCATTGAATTTGTCTGAAACTCTTCGATGGCAATCTCATAAGAGTGGCTAGAGAAATAGCTTTCAACTAAAATTTATTCCACTCTGGAACTCCTTGTTCAATTGTTAAAAGATATCTGTAGTGATCGTCTGACGCATCAGAAACAGAAGATGATATTTGTGATATGTTTTTGCATATTCGTGCCATCTAACTTAACAAAATTGTACAATTTCAATTTTTATGTGAATTATATTGTTTAACATTTTAAAGTGTCCGATTTATCAATCACCAATATTTCGATTCGATATTTTATATTTTTCGCAAAATATTTTGAGTACGTAAATAACAAACATCGGTAGAAATAAATACAATTTCCGTACATAGTCTTAGGCCCTGTACACAATGGAGTAACTTTTTCATCGCATTTCAGACTATCAACTCGTGACCTATCCTTATTAGAACAATGCTTTTATAATTCTACTTTGAAAAATGAAGAAAGATTTCAAATTCCTTTGGGTAACTCTGTCTTTGCTTATATTGTATTTTCTTTTTCTCTTTACCTGGAACTATCATACATACCGAATAGAACAATTGAAAGAAATAAAACCTCCAGTTTTTTCTCTACTTAGTATTTTATTCAGTTTTTCTCACAGAATTTATTCCTCACAGAAAAAGTTTGTTTTTTACTCACTTCTATAAGAACTTGGGAGTTTTAGGGCAAATGAGATATAGCCTTAACAACTTTAAAGAATTTTTACTACTAAACCGTATACAGAGATGCTGAAATGCATTTTTACATGAAAAATGTTTTAAATGTTTCATATTTTTTCGCGAAAATTATTTTTTATATCCATTTTTTACTGTCATACGCGCTTCTAAAAACTTTCTGCCGAGTGCTAAAAGAAACTTTTCTTTTCTGCAGTTTCTCATGCGTGGGAGATAAATGCTGGTAGAAATAAAATTTCTTCAAAATCAAATATTGGATTCTATACTACCGTAAATTTGGAGTAAAAATAAAAATCTGCTGTGGGCAGCACATGACTTTCCCTGCAGACTCAAACCCACGTTCTCTTTATTTTAATTAAATGTAATTCACATTTAATTCAATTTTCGTTCTCATTTGATAACTGGACTTATTTTCAAATGTGGCGTAGAGAAAATACGAAAAAATGAAATATCTCGAGAACGACTAGTCCTACTGTAATGGGGTTAGTCTTATTCTTTTCTTCGTTAAAAATGACGTATTAAACAAGCATTTAATGGATATTTTTGAGCGTACTTAGATTTTTATTTTAGATTTTCGCGATTTTTGCGGGTCATTTTGCAAAAAAAGGCAGGTTATTTTTTCTTGAGTCGTACCAAAATCTAATCAGCACCAGGATGGTCCACAAGCGATTTCTCTACCCACTTTTGTGACATTCGGTTCATTACTTTTTCAGCTAGAGTGGATACAAACTTTTGCGGGCCATTTCGCGATAAAAGACGGGTTCTTTCATGCCGAATCGTAACCAAAACTAATCAGCACCAGATTCGCCCACAAGTAACTTATATACCAAATTTTATGAAATTCGGTCAATTAGGTTTTAATTAGAGTGGAAACAAAATCTGCACAGACAGACAGACAGACACACAGGCACACACACAGACGTCACGCTAAAAATAGTTTTGTCGTATTCTACAGGTCTTGAAACGTGTAGATCCGTCGAAAACTCGTGTAGATCCGTCGATTACCATGTATAGCAGGGAAAGTAAAAATCTGATGTGGGCAGCACATGACTTCCCTGTAGATTTATGCCACGCTCTATGTATTTTAATTAAATTAAATTCACTTTTATTTCAATTGTCGTTCTCATTTGATAACTGGACTTATTTTCAAAGGTGGCGTGGAGAAAATACAAAAAAAACTAATATATCGCGAGAACGGCCAGTCCTACTGTAATGGGATTGGTCTTATTCTTTTTTTCGTTAAAAATTACGTATTAAACAAGCATTTAATGGATATCTTTGAGCATACGTAGCTTTTTAGTTTAGATTTTGATATTTTTTGCTGGCCATTTTGCAAAAAACGGCAGATTATTTCTCTTCGAATCGTACCAAAATCTAATCAGCACCAGAGTGACCTATAAGTGACTCTACCGAATTTTCTGACATTCGGTCCATTAGTTTTTCAGCTGGAGTTGATACAAACTTTTGCGGGCCATTTCGCAAAAAAAGGCGGGTTCCTTTATCCCGAATCGTACCCAAAACTAATCAGCACCAGACTCGCCCACAAGTGACTTACCTACCAAATTTTGTGAAATTCGGTCAAATACTTTTTTAGTTAGAGTGGATACTATATCTGCACAGACAGACAGACACACAGACAGACACACAGACAGACACACACACAGACAGACACACACACAGACAGCCACACAGACAGACACACACACAGACGTCACGCTAAAAATAGTTTTTCGTCTTCTAGAGGTCCCGAAACGTGTAGTTCCGTCGAAAACTTGAGTTGCGATTTTCGGCATGATTCCAAATCTTTCCCTATACATTACCATGTATTGCAGGGAAAGTAAAAATGAAATTGAAAGGCAGCTAGCTCTCAGTGCGGTGACCAGCATCGGTGAAATGGTTTCATATATTTTAGCACTTTTCAGCATAAGTTAGCAGAATATGTTGCCGGTTCAATATATTTATGCAAATAAAATGCCTTTAACTTTTAATAGGGATAACAACATTATATTATCATGTTTATTTTAAATACAATTTAGCATCAACTAATATAAGAGGAAAACTAAAATAATCTCATTCGGGCAGCAGATGACATTTTACAGGCTTAAATTTGTTATCTGCATTTTTTTGGTATTCATATTCATTAAATACAGATACATTTATTTTATTACAAAAAATCTGATGTGGGAAGCACATGGCTTTCCTTATATAATGCAATGAATTGACTACTTTTACACACAAAAAAATAGGTTATTCTTATAGTAGATACTTATATTCTTTCCAAGATACTGAATTTTCGTCAATGAGTCATCATTTTCATTGATTTAGCATCATGTTTATCCATTTGGCGAGATTTTCGTTCATTTGGTAACATTTTTAAAAGTCGCCAAGTTGGCGACATTCCGCCAAATTCGTGCCAAGCGTTATGGACGGAGAATTAAGTTATCCTTATAACAGATAAATGACTATTGGCGTTTAAATACAAAATTATTACTCAAAGTATTTTTTTTTCATGAATGGAACGAACTAGATCCACGATAATGATGTCACCCAATTTATCGCATGATATTACATATGAAAAGTGAACATATTTCTCATAATATATTTTTCTTTCTATTTATGGGATTTTTTGATAAATTTATTTGAAAAATGTGCAGTGTCTCGAGAATGGTTCATGCTAGCGTTCTACAGTTAATGTCAATCATTTTCTAAGGAAAAATTACATAAGAAATGTCTACTTGCGTAACTTTATTAAAGGTTTTGATTTTTTGATGATTTTTCAAAATTCACTCGAAAATTTAGGGGGTTCTGAACATTCGATTACGTTTAAAAACAATAGGCGTCCAGTATTCACGGATTGTTATTTTTGTACCAAATTTCATTCGAATCGCTCCATTCATTCGTGAGATATCGTCTCCACAGACTCACTGACACACACACACACACACATACATCACCTCAAAAATGTTTGATTCGTGATACATACTTTAAAAACTATTACATACTTTAAAAACTCGTCAAAATTCAAATTTTAATACACTTTCGAATTAAATTTTAAAAATCTGACGTGGGCAGCACATGACTTTCTCTGCAGACTTATATCCACGTTCTCTTTATTTCAATTAAATGTAATTCACTTTTAATTCAATTTTCGTTCTCATTTAATAACTGGACTTATTTTCAAAAGTGGCGTAGAGAAAATACGAAAAAACTAAAATATCTCGAGAACGGCTAGTTCCAGTTTAATGGGGTTGAGCTTATTCTTTTCTTCATTAAAAATTACATATTAAACAAGCATTTAATGGACATATTTGAGCATACGTAGTTTTTTATTTTAGATTTTGGAGATTTTTGTGGGCCATTTTGCAAAAAAAGGCAGATTATTTTTTTTCAAATCGTACCAAAATCTAATTAGCACTAAGGTGTCCCACAAGTGACTCATCTACCAAATTTTGTGAAATTCTGTCCATTAGTTTTTCAGCTAGAGTGGATATAAGTTTTTGCGGGTCATTTCCCCAAAAAAGGCGGGTTCTTTTGTCCCGAATCATACCCAAAACTAATTAGCACCAGATTCGCCCACAAGTAACTTACCTACCAAATGTTATGAAATTCTGTCCATTAGTTATTTAGTTAGAGTGGATACAAAATCTGCCCAGACACAGACAGACAGACAGACACACACACAGACGTCACGCTAAAAATAGTGTTTCGTATTCTAGAGGTCTCTAAACGTGTAGATCCGTCGAAAACTCGAGTTGCGATTTTCGGCATCATTCCAATACTTTCCCTATACATTACCATGTATTGCAGGGAAAGTAAAAAAAAAAAAACTAATGTAGAACTGCAATTCAAGACCCTTCGCTTAAGAGCAGAATTATAAACATTAAGATGATCTGTAGGTTTGGTGTTAGGTAAGTTTAATACATATTGAAGCAAAATAGGTTTGCTGTTTTATTATAACATTTTATTTCACTTCAAATGGAGTATTTGTAAATGTATATTTGTCGCGTTTCCAATCTTTGAGGCCCTAACTAACCAGGTTCCGTTAATCATAGCGACATAAAATTTGGCATGCCTGTTTCTTATGGTATATTTTAATTATTTAGAATTTCAACCTTATCGTGCCAGCCCGTCCTGTGCCGCCATGGAATGTACTCGTTTTTAAATATTTTTAAGACCCTAACTAATCAAGCGAAACTGAATAACGGACTGTTTTTACGTTCCCTGCAATACATGGTAATGTATAGGGAAAGTATTGGAATCATGCCGAAAATCGCAACTCGAGTTTTCGAGGGATCAACATGTTTCGAGACCTCTAGAATACGAGAAACCTATTTTTAGCATAACGTCTGTGTGTGTGTCTGTGTGTGTGTCTGTGTGTCTGTCTGCCTGTCTGTCTGTGCAGATATTTTATCCACTTTACCTAAAAAACTAATTGACTAAATTTCATATAATTTGGTAGGGAAATCACTTGTGGGCGAATCTGGTGCTGATTAGTTTTGTCGCGAACGTTTTGGTATACTCGACAGAGAAGACAAAGTTTTGAAATCAAACACATTTATTAAACATGAAATAACAAGGCAGTTGATCGAAAACAGTGGAGTACAAGCATTTCTCGCAATAACTCAGAGTTACACTCGGTAGGGTGACCATTAAGAACACCCCTGGAGGAAGAGGAACCAAGAGAATACACATATTTTCTGATACATAAAATAAACACAATATTCCTCACATTATACTTGACATTTATATACGACATTTGTATACTTTGAACATATACGACATTTTCATATAACATCATCAATGATTCGATGCTCACGAGGATTTGACAATTAACACTCTATTCGTTAGGTGGAAGACTAAATATATATAAAACTTTACCTCGTCTCTTTTAAATATAACATTTACAATTCTGTACCATGGGAAAGGATATCAGGATGGACTCTCGGCATAAACTCATCGAGATTCTTGCGCAGAACAAAATCCATAATGGTCGGGAAACTTGACTACACAACATCATGCTGGCGGAATTCAATATCTTGATTGGTTACGGAGATTGGTTGATTCGTACCTCAGGACACAAGGAGGAGTCAGGCAAATACAAATCGCTGTAAAATGAGCTTTCCCTCTAGCCCTATTAGCGATTCAAGCCGACCAGTGAAAGAACCATTTTCTCTTTTCACAAGACTCATTATTCCATTACTACCAGGCTGATTCATTTAAAAACACGAGTGACTCATCTCTGAACCGAGCCAAACGACTCTACGCACAACTTGTCGAACTATGTTACATATTTTAATCACATCCTTCCACTTTCAAAATTAATCCACCTTTTCTTAAAATTCGCGATCATACGCGAATCAAACACACACGTCTACATTTCTCCACGACTCCTTCCACACTGCTTCCAAAATCCTTTTTCAAACGCGCGCGTGCGCAAAACCTGCAAGTTCCCAACTAGCGACTGAGAAGCGAAAATACAAAACTATTACTATTTTTCTGGAACATAAACACTTTTGCGATTTTAGAGTTCACTTCCCTTAAAAGTCAATGTAATTGAAAACATGTAGAAAAGACATCTATATTTCGAAATTGACACTTTCAATCACACAGAAATAAAACAATACTTTAATATACAATTTTAACACAGAGGTGTGAAAGCCTTATCACACTCCTTCGGGGCCCGGGAGAAAAATTTCCTGCAAAGCGGGGAATTTTTCCACACAATACTAGGAAAATACCTGCATTAAGTTCCCAATGACACATGTTCCATTGAGAGGAATTTAGTGTAAATTTTGAGCGATGTACATGTACATCAAAGAAAAAAAACAAAAACAAACAAGATCATGACCAGCATAATAACCAAAATCCAAGAGTGGCCTAAAGTTTGACTCGTGAGTCAAAAAAAAATAAGTCTCAATACAAGCATAGACCTTTACAAGACAACACCAAATTAACAAGACACAAATGATGAAATTGCCCCTTTTAAAACTTAAACACTAATACATTTTCTGGTGAGTACCACAGAGACATGAAAATTTAATTTACTCAACTCACAAAAAGTTTAACTAAACAAAAAGTTTTCTTTCTTCAAAAATTTTACAATTAAAATTCTATAAATTTACTTTTCACAGAAATCAATTTATTAACTATTATCCAACCTTGCCAACAAATTACTTTAAAAGACATTTAAAAAAATTACTAATTTAGAAAATGAGACAAATTTTCAAACCAAGAATGTTGATCAGGCACCCAGGCAAGAAACAAGTCCATTAGAAAGTTGCAAACCTAGAGGTGGCGGTACCCCCAACCAATAAGTCAACAAACACCAAATGACAAAAAAAAATTTCTAAAATTTACTAGACCTTTAAATTAAAAAAAAATCATTCACACATTCATAAAATAAAACAGAGATAAAAATTATCAGTTATCCTTAAAAAACCTTACCAAAACTCTAATCCATCAAGTACTTAATTATCTTAAAATTACTTTAAAACATTACTGCTTATCATTAAAGTAAAGCAAAAAAAAATTATTATTTAAGTATTTAGAATTTTAAAACACTACTTCAACCTGATTAACATGGCACTCACATTCAGAAAGCTGCACTGGCACAGAACTTGCAGTACAGAACATTCAGCTGACTGACACATAAAGCAAATTACACAGAAGTTCAGAAATATTGGATCCATTTTAACATAGCATACAGTTTTGCAAAACATTTTGTGAAACAATTGAAAATATAATATTATGAAACATAATTGTCCATCTCACAACAATATCAGTCTTTTTTTTGAAAATGTGAGAATTTCATAATCTAAACATTTTACTTTACTTTTGAGCCAATTGCTCTCTTGACATATTGCCTTAATTGACAAGTAACTTTAATGAATAAATTGGCCTCTTGGGCGCAAGTCATACTTGTGTGAATTAGGAACATTTTGAGTTTTAACCCTATTTTGATGGTTTAGAAAATATCTACTTTTAAATTGTCTTGTTTCTTGAGTTGAAGAATTATCAATGTTATCATTATATGTGCTAGAAATCAATTCACTACGTCTAGGAGGTAAAGGAGTTAATCTATTAACGTGGACCAATTGCTGATTACATGGATTGTTTTTGTGTTGAATGACAAAGTTAACTTCAGTTGTTTGCTTGATAACTTCAAAAGGACCATGATTTAAAGAACTGAGTTTTTTTGATTGGCCTGGCCGAATATGAGGTGTGTAAAGATAGACCAAGTCACCAACTTTAATCTTAGGCATTTTAGCAGATTTATGTTGTTGAAGTTGTTGTGATTCCTGAGCTTCCTCAAGGTTTTTCTTAACAGTTACAAAGGTCTTTTTTAAGCGAACCTGTAAGTCATCTGAATAATCATGAGTAGATTTGTAAACTGGATATTTTACACCTGTTAAAAGAGCATCAGGTAGCACAGGGTCTCGACCAAAGACAAGATGTGCTGGGGACTCGCCTGTTGAGGCATGGACTGACGTTCTATGAGCCATTAAAGCAAATTGAATCATCCGATCCCAATCGCCCTTATCAGAATAGACCAGATTCTTTAAGGATCTAACTAACGTACCGTTCAGTCTTTCGACTAGCCCGTCTGACTGGGGATGGTACGCTGAAGTATTATGTTTTTTTATGCCTAATTTCTTGTATAGATTGTTGGCAGCTTCAGAAATGAAGTTACTACCTTGATCCGTAATTAAGTGAGCAGGAATTCCATGAATACTTATAAATCTCTCTAAACAAGCAAGAATATCCTCCGTTTTAACTGTAGCAAGTGGATAAGCCTCTGGCCATCTAGTGAAGTAATCTGTAATGACAAGAATGTACTTCATCCCAGAATTCGAGATAGGTAGTGGGCCGACTACATCCATAGCCACACGTTCAAAAGGATAAGTTGTAATAGGAAATTTCTGTATTGGAGCCTTGTTGTTACGAAAACCTCTGTTTTGTACACAAGTTGTGCACGACTTCACATAATTTTCAGTCTGAGCATGCATGTCTGGCCAATAATAGTTAACTGAAATTTTTGCCAGAGTTCTTTGAAAACCACAATGTGCAGCAACAGGAGAATCATGGCAAAGCCATAGAATTTCTGAGACTAAGTCTTGAGGAATAACTACTCTCTCATTATATTGCTGTCTCTGCTTTGGATTTTTGTGTATGCAATGTAACATATCATTTTTCATGAAAAATGAAAGTTTTTGTGGGTATGGTTTTACGCCTTTTTCCAGAAGATTTTTGATTTTTATACATCTAGGATCTTTCAATTGACCAATAGCTATCCTAGTTACCAGAGAAGCTTCCACAGTAGTCTGTACTTGATCTTGAGAATTTTCAACGATTGCATTTATGTTTTCACTACTATCATTATTCTGTACCACTACTCTTCCAGAAATTTTCGTAGGGACAGATTCTACAATACTTTTAGGAACAGTTTGTTTCTGAGTGTTTTGAGATTTCTTTGAAGAAGACTCATCAATACATCTCGAAAAATAGTCAGCTACAACATTATGTTTCCCCGGTTTATGAATGATTTCATAATCAAAAGCCTGCAATGAAACGATCCAGCGAGCTATGCGCGAAGTAGGATCTCTTAATTTGAAAATGAACGATAAGGATGCTTGATCACAGTAAATTTTGAAATGTTTGCCTAAGAGATAGTGCTTAAATTGCTGGGTAGCCCAAACCACAGCCAAAGCTTCTTTCTCGACTACACTGTAATTCACTTCAGCACCTTGTAATTTTTGACTAGCAAAGGAAACTGGGTGAGATAACCCATTTTCATCCAATTGCGAAAGAACTGATCCCAAAGCGTAATTAGAGGCATCTGTATGCAAAGTAAAGGGCAAATTAAAATTTGGTAATTTTAAAATTGGTTCTTGAATAAGCTTGTTCTTAAGTATTTCAAAAGCTTCCTGAGCCTCCTGACTCCACACAAACTTTTTCTGCTTTGATTTCAAAAGATTAGTTAGTGGAAGAGTAATCTTTGCATAATCTGGTACAAACTTCCTATAAAAGCCTGTCAAACCCAAAAATTGTCTGATATTCTTGACACAGGTGGGTACTTTAAATTTTTGCACTAAATCAATGTTATGAGGGTCTGGCTGAACTTTTCCCTCAGACACTCTGAAACCTAAGTACTTTATTGTCTTTCTGAAAAAGAAGCATTTTGATGGCTTTAACCTAAGACCATGTTGAGATAATTTAATAAAAACTTCTTCTAATTTCATCATGTGTTCTTCAAAAGTTTTTGATGAGATGATAACATCATCTATGTATATTCCTGATAACCCTGCCAGTACAAGAGACATTAATCTCTGAAAAGACGCTGGTGCGTTTTTTAGACCAAAAGGGGTCCTACACCATTCGTAGTGACCGGTGGGCGTGGAAAAAGCTGTTTTGTGTGAATCCTGTGGATTCAAATGCAATTGGTAGAATCCTGAAGTTAAGTCCAAAGTTGAGAAAAATGTAGCACCTGCTAAATTATCAATCAATTCACTAATGTTAGGAATTGGAAAATTTTCTGTAATAGTAAGTTTGTTTAACTTGCGAAAATCACAACATAATCTATAAGAACCATCCGGTTTCCTTACAAACAGTACTGGCGTATTGTAAGGTGAAAAACTAGGTTTAATTATTTTAGCTTCTAATAATTCTGTGACTTGTCTATTGAGTTCCCCTTGTAAATGATGTGGAACTTTGTATGGTTTCTGATAAACAGGAACAGATGTTTCCAAATTTATCTCATGTAATATGGTTTTACAACCAGACAACTCAGCAACATTCTTTGCAAAAACTTGTCTATATTTATTCAACAAGGTTGATAATTTATGTTTTTGATCTTTTTGGAGATGACTCAGGTCAAAATCTCCTCCCCAACTTTCAAAAGGCTCCAAAGGTTCACTGGAGTCCAACTCTCCCTCACTCACTACATTAACTTCAACCTCCTCAGACACCTGAATTTCCTGAACATGAGCCACTTTTCTACCCTTATTCAAATGATAAGGTTTTTCCTCTGGGTTAGCAACACGAACCCAAATAATTCCATCCTTAGGAGCTCTATATACAGCTCTAGCAATGAAGATGTGGTCATTTTTCTCTGATTCCAGAAGCAAGGTGGAATTTTCCGGAAACCCTTCTGAAAGTTTGATTTTAATAAATGATTCAGATAAAGGAGGAATTATACATTTTTGTGAATTTTTCACAATAATTGGCTCTTTAATTTTTGTATTTAGAGTTTCTTTTACTCTACATAAGTTATTAACAGTTTTAATGTTTAAGTTCTTATGCTGTGCCACTTCTTCAGTACCACCTCTAACATGATTCTGCTTTTCCCCCATATGCAAAGTAACATTCTGTGCATTTACTACCAAATCTCTAAAAGATTTGCTTCCATTTTCCAAATCGTTAATATGTACCTCTTCACTACCCAAATGTGGCACTACATTATTTTCCGAAAAATTTCTGCTCACATACTCTTCCCGAATGACCTGAGACTCATTCACTACCGGTGCCAGATCTGCTTTGCATTTGGCACATGCATTCGTATGGAACTCTTTCGGTTTACAGTCCTCTACCACACGAACATTTTTTCCACTACTCATCTGCGAGTCAGGCACAGCAATACGCTTTGCGACACTACTTAGGTTTGAGTCTGCAATTTCCGACTCATTTGCCGGTTCATGATTTGAAATCGAAAGTAAATTATTCGTACATTGATAACCAACAAAAGGAATGGAAGAGTTTGAAAACTTAAAACAGAAGTGATTATAATCTATAATAGCATTATGTTTATGTAAAAACTTGTTACCAAGGATTACATTATATGAAATAGGAGCTGGTGATTTTAACACAAAAAATTCGGTAGGGAATCTTTCTTTTCCCAAATTTAGTGAAATAGTGGCTAAACATTCAACTTTAGTATCTTGTGAACTAAAGCTACGCAAAATTGTTGGTTTGTATGTTAGCAACATATGTGCAATGGGTACAGTATTTAAAGCTTCCTCATACACTAAATTAATTGAACTACCCGTATCAATCAATATTGACACTTCACTGCTCACTAATTTTCCTTTTATAATAGAAGAAGATGACAAAGAATTTGTAATATTATGACAAATATTATTTTCCTCAAAATGTGATGTTTGCCTATCAAAAGTTTTTCTATTATTATAATTGTGCATGGGATATCTACTCTGATTCCCAGAAGAATGATTTTTGGAATTTTGCAAAGATTTATATGACTCCTTATTTTTATAATTTTGCGTTCCTTGCTTTTTATACTTCCACTCATTTGCAGACATTTGCCCTCTGTGTCTTTCACCCTGGTGATACCTAGTTCCAGGACTGGTATAAATTTTCCTACATTTTATACCGTACGCATCTCTTTTTTGAAAAACCTTTTTCCAACACTGTTCTTGAACGTGACCTAATTTACCACATTTGTCACACTTTGGACGCGGTGAACGCTTTTCGTTAACTTTATCTGAATTAAACTTAAATTTTTCTATTTTACCCCTAAGAAATTCAATGTCCCTTTCCTGTTCTAACACTTTTCTTTTTAAATCTGACATACTTTCACTTTGATCTGGTGTGAGAACATATTTTTCTGGTGTGAGAACACCTTTTTTTGTAAGTACCGGATTAGTCAAGTACATAGCATTATTTTCATTTAAAATAGATTCCTCAAGAATTGCAAGTTTTCTAGCCGAATAAAAATCTCTAGGGTTTTGTGACAACACCAATCTTTTTAGTTCCGGATATAAACCATTAATAAATGAAGTTTTTAAAAGTGTTTGCCTGATTTTATTCTCACTTTCGGAATCTACATCTTCCGGAACAACCTTAAATGAAGCAGCTTCGATTCTCATCGAAAACTGTTTAACCGACTCATTTGGTCTCTGTGTAAAGTTCACGAGTGAAATTATGTTTTTAGTAACATTTTCGGTCACTTCAAAATGATCTTTCAAAATGTGAATAATTTCCTGCAAATTTTTACAATTTCTGTGCTTTGGATTCTCTTCAATCAATCTATTTGCTTCCCCCTCTAAATTCAATCTCAAACAAACTAATTTGTCACACTCACTCCAGTTTGCATGAGTGGCTACTAAATTTAACTTTTCCAAAAACTGTGACAACGAAAGCTCTGAATTTCCCGAGAATTTTGGAATATGATGTACGAACTTAGGTGTGAAAATATGGAATGATTTTAACATGTTATCATTTACCGATGAAGCACTGTTTTGATTTGGCAAAGTGCCAGAAGAAGAATTCAGACATACCGGCGATTTATCTGATATATTTTCCTCATTAGATTTAGCTTTGTGGCTAACACTTTTAACTTTACCTCTAGAATTAACAGTATCCGACTCAGTAGCAATATCAAGCGACAAATTCAAGGAGGAATTTAATTTTTTACTTGAATTTTTACTCATCTTACCGACATTTAGTTTTTTGTTTCTAGTAATTGGAGCCATTTTGCATAACAATCAAATATACTCGTATAGTTTAACACAATATGCAATTGCAATGTTCTTAAACAGTATTTACAATAAAACCAGTTTTTATCAAATCAAATGACATAAATATGCAAACAAATCAATTTTTTTTATCAAATGGCACATATCAAATTCCAAGAACACTCGTTTTTGAGAATACCGAAAACAGAACATGGAACTCTGTTTACTTAAGAAAACACTCATTTTAGCACAACGGTAATTTTTAACCTTCAAAATTTCAATTCTTAAGAAAATTTTTAAAAATTTTAATTCTCTCAGCTCTTCCCCACTCACCGAGAAAAGTAACGGCACCAATTCTGTCGCGAACGTTTTGGTATACTCGACAGAGAAGACAAAGTTTTGAAATCAAACACATTTATTAAACATGAAATAACAAGGCAGTTGATCGAAAACAGTGGAGTACAAGCATTTCTCGCAATAACTCAGAGTTACACTCGGTAGGGTGACCATTAAGAACACCCCTGGAGGAAGAGGAACCAAGAGAATACACATATTTTCTGATACATAAAATAAACACAATATTCCTCACATTATACTTGACATTTATATACGACATTTGTATACTTTGAATAACATCATCAATGATTCGATGCTCACGAGGATTTGACAATTAACACTCTATTCGTTAGGTGGAAGACTAAATATATATAAAACTTTACCTCGTCTCTTTTAAATATAACATTTACAATTCTGTACCATGGGAAAGGATATCAGGATGGACTCTCGGCATAAACTCATCGAGATTCTTGCGCAGAACAAAATCCATAATGGTCGGGAAACTTGACTACACAACATCATGCTGGCGGAATTCAACATCTTGATTGGTTACGGAGATTGGTTGATTCGTACCTCAGGACACAAGGAGGAGTCAGGCAAATACAAATCGCTGTAAAATGAGCTTTCCCTCTAGCCCTATTAGCGATTCAAGCCGACCAGTGAAAGAACCATTTTCTCTTTTCACAAGACTCATTATTCCATTACTACCAGGCTGATTCATTTAAAAACACGAGTGACTCATCTCTGAACCGAGCCAAACGACTCTACGCACAACTTGTCGAACTATGTTACATATTTTAATCACATCCTTCCACTTTCAAAATTAATCCACCTTTTCTTAAAATTCGCGATCATACGCGAATCAAACACACACGTCTACATTTCTCCACGACTCCTTCCACACTGCTTCCAAAATCCTTTTTCAAACGCGCGCGTGCGCAAAACCTGCAAGTTCCCAACTAGCGACTGAGAAGCGAAAATACAAAACTATTACTATTTTTCTGGAACATAAACACTTTTGCGATTTTAGAGTTCACTTCCCTTAAAAGTCAATGTAATTGAAAACATGTAGAAAAGACATCTATATTTCGAAATTGACACTTTCAATCACACAGAAATAAAACAATACTTTAATATACAATTTTAACACAGAGGTGTGAAAGCCTTATCACAGTTTTGGGTATGATTCAGGAGAAAAGAACCCGCTCATTTTTGCGAAATGGTCCACTCTAGCTGAAACACTAATAGATCAAATTTTACAAAATTCGGTAGATATGTCACTTATGGGTCACCCTGGTGCTGATTAGATTTTGGTCCAATTCGGAAAAAATAACCTGCCTTTTTTTGCGAAATAGCCCGCAAATATCGTTAAAACCTAAAATAAAAAATATTTATGCTCAAATATAGCAATAAAATGCTTGTTTTATACATATAATTTTTAACAATGGAAAGAATAAGAGCAACCCAATTACACTAGGACTAGCCGATCTCGAGATATTTTAGTTTTTCACATTTACGCTGCACCACCGTTGAAAAAACGGCCAACTGAGAAAGAAATAGTGAAAAAACTGAGAAAGATAAGTTATCAACTGAGAAAGAAATTTGAATTAAAGGGGCCAATTTTATGTCATTTTAAATAACTGTGGCAATTAAATCGATGTGCAAGCCGTTTTCGAGATATTTTAGTTTTTTCGCATTTTTGCAATGCCGATTTTGAGTCCATTATTTATGTGCGTTATTTAGTGCAATTAAATTAAATTTTATGAATTATTAATGAATAAAAAAACGATGATTTTGAGTTTGCAGGGAAAGTCATGTGCTGCCCATATAAGATTTTAAATTTCCCTGTAATACATTGTAATGTATAGGGAAAGTATTGGAATCATGCCGAAAATCGCAACTCGAGTTTTCGAAGGATCGACACGTTTCGAGACCTTTAGAATACAAATAACTACCTTTAACGTGACGTATGTCTGGGTGTCTGGGTGTTTGTCTGTGTATGTGTGCCTGTGTATCTGTCTATGTGTCTGGGTGTCTGTCTGGGTGTCTGTCTGTCCGTGCAATGTATGTATCCACTCTAACACAGAAACTAATGGGGCGAACTTCATAAAATTTGGTAAGTCACTTGGGTGTGACTCTGGTGCTGATTAGTTTTTGGTACGATTCGGGATAAAAGAACCAGCCCATTTTTGCGAAATGGCTGGCAAAAATTGCCTGTGTCCACTATAGCTGAAAAACAAATGGATTGAATTTTACAAAATTCGGTAGATAAGTCGCTTATGGATTACCCTGGTGCTGTTTAGATTTTGGTACGATTCGGGAAAAAACAACCTGCCTTTTTTGCGAAATGCCCAGCAAAAATCGTTAAAATCTAAAATAAGAATCTACGTATACTCAAATATATCCATTAAATGCTTGTTTTATACGTAATGAAAAGAATAAGACCAACCCTAATACACTAGGACTAGCCGTTCTCGAGATATTTTAGTTTTTTCGTATTTTGCTTACTCCACCTTTGAAAATAAGCCCAGTTACCAAATGAAAACGGAAATTGAATTAAAAGTCAAATAAATTTAATTAAAATAAAAAGAACGTGGAAATAAGTCTACAGGGAAAGTCATTTTCACTGCTATACATGGTAATGTATAGGGAAAGTATTGGAATCATGTCGAAAATCGCAACTCGAGTTTTCGACGGATCTACACGTTTCGGGACCTCTAGAATACGAAAAAACCATTTTCAGCGTGACGCTGTGTATGTCTGTCTGTCAATGCATATATTGTATCCACTTTAACTAAAAAACTAATTTACCAAATTTCTTAACATTTGGTAGGTAAGTAACTTGTAGGCGAATCTGCTGCTGATTAGTTTTTGGTACGATTCGGGATTAAAGAACCCGCCTTTCTTTGCGAAATGGTCCTCAAATATTGCCTCTATCCATTCTAGATAAAAAAACTAATGGACCGAATTTCACAAAATTCGGTAGATAAGTCGCTTGTGAGTCATCCTGGTGCTGACTAGATTTTGGTACGATTCGAAAACTAATAATCTGCCATTTTCTGCGAAATGGCCCGCAAAAATCTTCAAAATCTAAAATGAAAACCTACGTATGCGCAAATATATTCATTAAATGCTTTTTGTATACGTAATTCTTAAAGATGAAAAGAATGAGACCGAACGCATTACACTAGGACTAGCCGTTCTCGAGATATTTTTGTTTTTACTTTCCCTGCAATACATGGTAATGTATAGGGAAAGTATTGGAATCATGCCGAAAATCGCAACTCGAGTTTTCGACGGATCTACTCGTTTCGAGACCTCTCGAGTACGAAAAATATATTTTAGTGTGACGTCTGTGTGTCTGTGTGTGTGTCTGTGTGTGTGTGCCTGTCTGTCTGTGCAATGTATGTATCCACGCTAAATGAAACACTACTGGCCCGAAATTCATAAAATTTGGTAGGTAAGTCACTTGGGTGAAACACTGATGCTGAATTGTTTTTGGTAGGATTCATAAAAACAGAACCCGACTTTTTGCGAAATGGCCCGTAAAAATTTCATGTATCGACTCTAGCTAAAATACTAATGTACCAAATTTCACAAAAATCGGTTGATAAGTCGTGTGTGGGTTACCCTGGTACTGAATAGTTTTTGGTACGATTCTGGAAAAATTAACTAGCTTTTTTTGCGAAATGGTCGGCAAACACCGCTAAAATATAATCTAAAAAACTACGCATGCTCAAATATATCCATTAAATGCTTCTTTTATACTTTTATTTTTAGAACAAGACCGACCCCATTAAAAGAACAAGACCGACCCCATTACACTAGGACTAGCCACTCTTGAGATATTTTAGTTTTTTTGTATTTTTTCTACGCCACCTTTGAAAATAAGTAATGTTACCAAATGAGAACGAAAATTGAATTAAAAATGAATTACATTTAATTAAAATGAAGAGAACGTGGATATAAGTCTGCAGGAAAAGTCATGTGATGCCCACATTAGATTTTTTCGTATTATCTCTACGCCATCTTCAAAAATAATTCCAGTTACCATATGAGAACAAAAATTTAATTAAAAGTTAATTAAATTGAATTAAAATAAAGAAAACGTGGATATAAGTCTGCATGGAAAGTCATCTGCTGTCCACATCAGATTTTTACTTTCCCTTCAATACAGGGTAATGTATAAGGAAAGTAGTGGAATCATTCCGAAAATCACAACTCGAGTTTTCGAGGGATCTACACATTTCGAGACTTCTAGAATACGAGAAAACTGTTTTTAGCGTAATGTCTGTGTGTGTGTGTGTGTCTGAGTGTCTGCCTGTCTGTGTGTCTGTGTGTCTGTGCAATGTATGCATCTAATCTCACTCAAAAACTAATGGACCGAATTTCATGAAATTTGGTAGGTGTGTTACTTGTGTTTGACCCTGGTGCTGATTAGTTTTTCGTGCGATTCGGGATAAACAATTATTTTGAGACATGACCGGCAAAAATTGCCTGTATCCAGTCTATCTGACAAACTATATGGATCAAATTTTACAAAATTTGGTAGATAAGTCACTTGTGGGTCACTCTGGTGCTGATTATATTTTGAAACGATTCAAAAAGAAAAGAACCTGCATTTTTTTTTAAGAAATGGCCCGCAAAAATGTTATATATCCACTTTACCACAACTAATCGACTGAATTTCGTAAAATGTGGTAGATATGTCACTTGTAGGTGACCCTGGTGCTGATTAGATTTTGATACGATTCGGAGAACGGAAATGAATCTGCCTTTATAGCGGAATGGTCCGCAAAAATGTGTATGTATCCACTCTAGCTGACAAACTAATTGATCAAATTACACAAAATTTGGTATATATGTCGCTCGTAGGATACTGTGATGCTGGTTAGATGTTAATACGATTTGAAAAAAAAAATCTGTCTTTTTTTGTGAAATGACCAGCAGATCTAATGTATTCGATCCAAAATAAAATACTACATATGCAAGATAGTGAAACTCTGAAATAAATGACTAAAATTGATGCAATATATTATTTAAGTACTTATTCTAAATTTAAAATTTGACAACTATAAATCTAACCCCATGACTGCAGGATAAACCGTTCTTCAGATATTGTAGTTTTTGGAATTTTAAGGACCTGAAGAATTTAAAGTGAATTAAGTTGCAAAAAGAAACGAAGATGCAATAAAAAAACGAATTGGATATAATATCAGAAAATTATCCGTATTATTTTCTGCAATTAAACTCAATTTAAGGCATAATGAAATGAAAAATTACAAAATGAATTTGAGTCTGCAAGGAAAGACATGTGCTGCTGACATCAGATTTTTATTTTCCCTGCAATACATGGTAATGTATAGGGAAAGTATTGGAATCATGCCGAAAATCGCAACTCGAGTTTTCGTCGGATCTACAAGTTTCAAGACCTCTAGAATACGAAAAAAACATTTTTAGCATGACGTCTGTGTGTCTTTCTGTGCAGATTTTGTATCCACTCTAACTAAAAAACTAATTGACCGATTTTCATAAAATTTGGTAGATAAGTCACTTGTGGGCTAGTCTGGAGCTGATTAGTTTTGGATACGATTCGGGATAAAAAAAACCCGCCTTTTTTTGCGAAATGGCCCGCAAAAGCTTGTTTCCACTCTAGCTGTAAAACTAATGGACCGAATTTCACAAAATTTGGTAGATAAGTCACTTGTGGGTCACCCTGGTGCTGATTAGATTTTGGTAGGATTCAGAAAAAAATAATCTGCCTTTTTTGCAAATTGGTCCGCAAAAATCGGCAAAATCTAAAATAAAAAACTACGTATAATCAAATATATCCATTAAATGCTTGTTTAATACGCAATTTTTAACGAAGAAAAGAATAAGACAAACCCCATTACACTAGGACTAGCCGTTCCCGAGATATTTTATTTTTTTCGTATTTTCTCTACGCCACCTTTGAAAATAAGTCCAGTTATCAAATGAGAACGAAAATTGAATTAAAAGTGAATTAAATTTAATTAAAATAAAGAGAACGTCGATATAAGTCTGCAGAGAAAGTCATGTGCTGCCCACATCAGGTTTTTAACTTTCGCACAACAGCGATTATCCATTTCCGATGAAATAGCGAGACTTATTCCAATATGAACCAGTTCTAAAAGGTTTAAAACTGGCTCATGTTAGGGGCATTCGGTTCATATTACGTTCATATCCGGGTTAGCTATATTTTTCCTGGGCCGCCATAACAATGCACTCGTTTTTGATGAAGAAACTCAAGAATCAAATCAGCTAGAAGCCTACATTTAGTATGTCGTTATTTTTTATGTTATATTTGAATTCCTGGGAATAAAACCTTATCGGACTAGCCCATCCTTAACCGGAAATAGGAATGTACTCGAGGTTTGGGAGATAACTTGAGAACCGGAACAACTAGAAAGTCCAAATGTCATATGTCGTTATATTTCATACATTTAAGTTACATACATTTTAATAAATATATTTTTCATAGTTTTAAATTGCATACTAAAAATAAAAAAGCTTATAACAACTACAGTTTTGTTGTATGCTTTTTGTTATTTATTTATACATATATAACTTTTAAATGGCGAGAGAAAAATAAAAAATTGAAAATAAATCTGATTAACGTCATTGAAAAATGCTTGCTTAATACGCAACATAAGAAGGAGACGACTATACTTTAAACCGTCTAAGTATTTTCAGTTATTGTTTCCAGAATTGGCGACATTTGAAAATGCGCCGAATAAAAAATTATGCAATTTGAAAATGGCAAATATAATGGTAATTTTAATAAAACTTATTTTAACATATTTATTAATTAACACAAATTATATATATATATATATATATATATATATATATATATATATATATATATACTATATATATATACGAGAAAACAATGTATATATGTGCATAAATAAAGAGGAGGAAAACAATTTGATTTTGTTGGGATCAACGTGCTGCTCACATCAAATATTTTATATAAAAAAATATAGGCACTTAAAAAAATATGTTCTGTTTAATTTGTTAATTATAAAATTTTTAATTCATTTATTACTGTTTTATGTAAATTCCAATTACCTTTCATATATTTTTATTTTCCCTAAAATACATGGTAATGTATAGGGAAAGTATTGGAATCGTGCCGAAAATTAATTATAACTCGAGTTTTCAACGGATCTACGTGTTTTGGGACCTCTAGAACACGAAAAAAAATTTAATGTGACGAGTGTGTGTATGTGTGTGTGTGTCTGTATGTGTATGTTTGTGTGTGTCTGTCTGTCTGTATGTGTGTGTGTGTGTGCAATGTATGCATTCACTCTAACTGAAAAACTAATTGCCGGAATTTCACAAAATTTGGTAGATAAATCCCTTGTGGGATACCCTGGTGCTAATTAGATTTTGGAACGAGTCAAAATACCCCGCAAAAATCGTTGAAATATAAAATAAGACTACGTATGTTCTACTGTATCAATTAAATGCTTGTTTCATACGTAATTTTTGACGACGGAAAGAATTAGATCAACCCCATTACTGCACAGCTAGGCGTTCTTGAGACTTTTTTATTTCTTCGCATTTCCGCTACGCGATCTGTGAAATTAAGTCCAGTTACCAAATTAAAATTGCAAATTCATTGTAATTTAAATAATTATGGGTGTTTTGTGCAATTAAACTTAATTTAATGAAGTCTGCAATAAAAGGCATGTGCTGCCCATATCAAATTTTTAATTTCCCTGCAATACATGGTAATATATAGCGAAAGTATTGGAAGCAAGTCGAAAATCGCAACTCGAGTTTTCGACGGATCTATATGTTTGGGAACTCTAGAGCACAAAAACATATTTTTGACGTGGCGTGTGTGTGTGTGTGTGTGTGTGTGTGTGTGTGTGTGCGTGTGTGTGTGCGTGTGTGTGTGTATGTGTGTGTGTGTGTCTGTCTGTCTGTCTGTCTGTGCAATGTATATATTCACTATAACTCACCAACCAAATTCCAAGTTATTTTATAGGTACTTCACTTGTGTGTGACACTGGTGCTGATTAGATTTCGGTACGTTTAGGGATAAAAAAAAAACCTTTATTGCAAAATGGCCCGCTAAAATCTCATGTATCTACTCCAGCTAAACAAATAATTGATCATATTTTACAAAATTTGGTAGATAAGTCAGTTGTGGGATATCTTAATGCTGAATAGATTTTGTTTCGGAAAAGAAGAGCCTGCCTTTTAACCGCAATAGTCTGCAAAAATCTTCAAATTCTAAAATAAAAGAATATGTATGCTCACCTGTATCATTTAAATACTTGTTTTATACGTAATTTTTGACGAATGAAAAAAATAGGCCAAACGCATTACTCTAAGACTAACCGTTTTAGAGTCATTAGTTTTTTCGCATTTTTGTTAAGCCGCTTTTGAAAATGTGACGAGTTAAAAAAAATCTGATGTGAGCAGCATATGACTTTCCTTATATAATGCAATGAATTTACTACTTTTACAGTAAAAACAATAGATTATTTTTATAGTTGTTATTTATATTTCTTCCGAGATATTGTATTTTCGTCAATGAGTCGTCATTTTCCATGTCGTCGTCATCAATGAGTCATCATTGATTTATCGTCATTTTTATCCATTTGGCGAGTTTTTCGTTAATTTAGCAACATTTAAAAAAGTCGCCAAGTTGGCGACATTCCACCAAATTCGTCACCAAAATCAAGAAATAAGTTATTTTTACAGCAGATAAACGACTATTGGTGTTCAAATACAAAAGTATTACTCAAAGTATATTTGTTCATGAATGGAACGAGCTAGATCCACAAGAATGATGTCACTTAATTTATCGCATGGTATTACACATGAAAAGTGAACATGTTTCTCAATAGGAAATATTTTTTTAATTTTATATGACTTTCTGATAATTTTTTTGAAAAATGTGCAATATCTCGAGAACGGTTCATTAAAAAAAATTACATCAGAAATGTCTATTTGCGTAACTTAATTAGCTGTTTTGATTTTTTGACGATTTTTTCAAAATTTAACTCAAAAATTTAGGGGGGTTCTGAACATTCGATTGCGTATTAAAGCAATAGGCTTCCAGTGTTTATAGATTGTGATTTTTGTACCCAATTTCGTTCGAATCGGTCAATTCGTTCGTCAGTTATCTTCTCCACAGACTCATTGACACACACATACACACTGATACTGCATAGGCTGACACGCTGATACTGCATAGGCTATTCTTATACTTCCCAATAAAACTTTTTCCTCTCAACAAATTTCAAACAAATTCTGTTTTCTGCAAAGCTCCCGATTTTCTTCCGCTACAAACTTTAGCCCAACGTTTCACCAAGAAGTAAAATAAAAATCTTTTGAACTAAAATTCTCCGACTACACTAAATATTTAAAATTTTCCACGGCCTTTGCATACAGTGTACTACCCTTTGTTAAATAAAATATTTGCTGTATGCAGCACACATGACTTTCCTTGCTGACGGTTTTCTTTATTTTACCCGTTTTTAATGTAAATAAGTAATGTATCATTTTGTGTAGGACGACACATATTAGAATGTTACACATATATTCCAGTTTTTTTCTCTCTATATTAAAAAAATCTGATGTGGGCAACACATGGCTTTCCTTATATAATGTAATGAATTTACTACTTTTACAGTAAAAAAAAAGGATTTTCTTCTAGATACTTATATTCTTTCCAAGATATTGAATTTTAGACAATTAGTCGACATTATCATTGATTTAGCGTCATTTTTATCCATTTGGCGAGATTTTCGTTTATTTGGCAACATTTCAAAAAGTCGCCAAGTTGGCATAATTCTGCCAAAATCGTCGACAAAATCTCACCAAGCGTTATGAAAGCAGAAATAAGTTATTCTTACAGCAGATATATGACTATTGGCGTTCAATACAAAAGTATTACTCAAAGTATCTTTTCTCGTGAATGGAACAAGTTAAATCCACGAGAATGATGTCATCCAATGTATCGCATGGTATTACATATGAAAAGTGAACATGTTTCTCAATAGGAAATATTTTTTTTTATTTTATATGACTTTTTGATAATTTTTTTGAAAAATGTGCAATATCTCGAGAACGGTTTACGTTAGCGTTCTAAAATTTACGTCAATCTTTTTCTAATGAAAAATTACATAAGAAATGTCTATTTTCGTAACATTATTAGCGATTTTGATTTTTTGACGATTTTTTCAAAATTTAACGGGAAAATTTAGGGAGGTGCTGAACATTCGATTGCGTATAAAAACAATAGGCTTCCAGTGTTTACGGATTGCGATTTTTGTACCAAATTTGTTCGAATCGGTCCATTCGTTCGTCACTTATCGTCTCCACATACTCACTGACACACATACACACACACACACACACACAAACATCACTTCAAAAATGCTTGATTCGTGATCAGGAATGCTTGAAACGTGGTCTCCCGTCGAAAACTCGAATTCTAATTTTCGACCCCGTCACAATACTTTCTTTATACATTATGTATAAAAGGAAAGTAACAAGCAAAATATTGGTTTTCATAACATTATTAACATAACTAAATTTTCATAACATTTTTGCGATTCTCTAAAAACAATGTTCGATAAATTGAGGGTTTATCCTTGGTAAGTTTACATTATACGGACAATCAATAGGCGTCTCACGTTTATCCATTAAATAAATCGCATTGAATTTCATTGAAGTTGGGCAATTTGTTAGAGAGATAGCGCAACGAAAGGATAAAGGCTGTCAGACCGACACGGAGACGAAAATAAAAAATCTGATGTGAGCAGCACATGACTTTCCTTATATACAGCAATGAATTTACTACTTTTACAGTTAAAAAATGTTATTCTTATAGTAGATACTTATAGTCTTTGCCAGATATTGAATTTTCTTCAATTAGTCTTCATTTTCATTGATGTAGCGTCATTTTTATCCATTAAGGAGATTTTCGCTAATTTGGCAACATTTAAAAAACTCGGCAAGTTCACGACATTCCGCCAAATTCGTCACCAAAATCTCACCAAGCGTTATGAACGGAGAAATAAGTTATTCTTACAGCATATATATGACTATTGGCGTTGAAATTCAAAAGTATTACTCAAAGTATCTTTTCTCGTGAATGGAACGAGTTAGATCCACGAGAATGATATCACCAAATTTATCGCATGATATTGCATATGAAAAGTGAACATGTTTCTTAAGAGTTAGTATTTTCTAATTTTACTTGATTTTTTGGTAAATTTATTTGAAAAATGTGCAAGATCTTGAGAACGGTTCATGCTAGCGTCCTACAGTTTGTGTTAATCGTTTTCTAAGGAGAAATTACATAAGAAATGTCTATTTGCGTAACTTTAATAAATATTTTGATTTTTAATGATTTTTTCAAAATTTCACTTGAAAATTTAGGGGGGTCTGAACATTCGATTGTGTTTAAAAACTATAGATTTCCAGTATTCACGGATTGCGATTTTTTTACCAAATTTCATTCGAATCGCTCCATTCGTTCGTGAGATATGGTATCCACAGACTCACTGACACACACACACTCACACATACTTTCACACACACACACACAGCAGACGTGTAACGTGCTCTCCCGTCGAAAACTCGAATTCGAATTTTCGACCCCGTCACAATACTTTCCTTATACATTATGTATATAAGGAAAGTAAAAATAGACGCGTATACATTATTAAAAACATCTGATATGGGCAGCCTAAATAAGACCCCCTAACATGCCTAACCCTATATAATGCAATTAATTTACTACTTTGGCAGTGAGAAACTGTTGCATAGTATTCACCAGACAATGCTTTTAACGTTGAATTGTAGATTGGGCGCTTTTACAGTTGGCAGCATGTAAAACTACTCAATTAACTTATATTTCGCGAAAATCTAAAATGACATACATCGATATTGATAGAATCCGCAATAATCAATAGATCAATTATTAATGCATCAATTTGGCGATATTTCCGTTAATTTAGAGTCATTTTTGCAATTTTGACTATATTTTTGTCAGTCTGGGGGCAGTGTATAGTCAAGTTGGGGATATTTTACTAAATGGATCGCAAGATTCGCCGAATTTTTCACCAGGCGTTACATACAAATGTTAGAAGAGCTTTTCTTATGTATAAATGATTATTGACGAATTGTTTGTTGAAAAATACGAAACTTATTACACCTAACTATCTTCTCTCGCGAATAGAACGAACTAGATCCACAAGAATGATGCTAATAAATTTGTCACATAATATTGCATGGAATATGGAAATATGTCATGATAGTTAATACTTTTTATTAACACTTTACAACAAAGTTGAAAAGTGTTTATGACTTTGTTCATTCTGTCTGTCTGTCTGTCTGTCTGTCTGTCTGTCTGTCCGTTAGCACGATAACTGCCGTAAAAATGACTTAATCAAAATGAAATTTTAGTATGTTGTTCAGACGGTCTATAGGACCTATGGGAATATAAATGAATAATATCACCCAATTAGTTTTGGATTGAACCCGGGTTGAAAAAATGGAATACATTGAGCCCTATGGGACCTAATTTTTCAAGCATTTTTTAAGCGGATTTAAAATTCACAAATTGCTTCGAAAATTTTAGGCAATATTCAAATTGTTCCATAAAATATATAAAAAAAAATTCAGCGAAATATATTCAGTTGTTTTTTAAATAAAAATTAAAATAATAATAACACCTCTTATATTAAGCGATCACGTGTCCATGATATGAAACGATCACATGACCCACTTCAAAATGATATATGGCATCCATCTTGTGTCAAAATCGTGATTTTTAAAGTTCTTTTTAATTCATATTGAGTGTTGTATCCGTCCTAAAATTACTTTATTTTTGCCTAAATTCTGTGCATCTACATACTGAAACAACGCAATGACAATATATTTCAGTTTAAATGCTCTTCCAAATTTGATTATTTCTACTATTAAGCCTATTTTTCACCTATGTAAAATGTAAACAGCAAAATATGTAGAATGAGTTGTATTAGAATCGCTGTAATTCTTTAACACAAAATCATTTAGTCCATGGAGTCTGCTTAGCTGATATGAATTCATTGATTTTAGAAAGAGAAGGACGATATTTTTCGATGAAGTTTTGCGCATAGAGTTTTACTTACTTGTAGCTCCATGGTCTTAATTTTTAAATAATATAAATTATTATAGTATTGTGATGAATGACATGAATGGGGGAATTATTTATGAATGAAATGTTGCTTTTATAGAGAGAGCCAGGCGTGTTATTTTTTTATGACGTCATTTGAATGGATTTCAGTTGTTTTCGATGATGTTTTCAAATATAATAAATTATCGTAGTATTATGATAATTCTAAAATTATTACCGAGGAATGTATAACATTTAAGAGATGTTTAAACCAGGCAATTTATACTTTAATGCCGTCATTTTAATGAAGTTAATTTTTTTCGATGAAGGTTTAAGGTTTCAAATATAATAAATTAATGTAGTATTGTGATAAGTTTTAAAATATTACCGAGGAATGTATTGCATTTTAGACATGTTTAAATAAAATTGCATTGAAGTTGGAAAGTGTTTCATAATCAATGCTTTAAGCATGATTGATCTTTCTTGTTTAATTTATTTCATACTTTTGATAAATTTATTAGACAGACGTACAATATCTTGAAGATAGTTCCTGCTATCGTTCTAAAGCTTGTATCATTCGTTTTCTAAAATTACATAAGAAATAGTCATTTACGTAACATTATTAAAGATTTTGATTTTCTAAATATTTTTCTCAAATTTGTATTCGAAAATTGGGGGTTCTTTCGACCGTTCAATTGCGTTTAAAATCAATGTCCTTCCAGCAATTACCGGTTGAAATATTTGTACCAAATTTTACTTAAAACACTTCAATCGTTCATGAAATATCGCTTCCACAGACTGACGGACACACACATATATACGCATGGATGACCTAAAAAACATTCGATTTGAGTTCAAGGATGCTTGAAGCGTGATCTTCCATCAAAAAATCGAATTTTCGATCTTATCACAATACTTTCCCTTTCGCCCCATCTTGACGAAAAGACCGTTAAAATTTCAAAATTGAAGCTAAATTGATGAATAAATTATTACAACTTTTAATATCTGAACTATATTTCTTATTCAGGATTCCATGAATATTTAAAATTGTCAATTTAAAGTTGCTGGAAATATAAATTAATTAGGGCTTCGAAGTGGTTTTACGTGTTGTCATCCGAAAATGTCCGCCAAATGTACAATTTAACAATAAAAACACAGTACCGTGGATTTAATGCATAATTTTTCCACTGTGAAGGAAGTACATTCGTTGCACTATATAGGTAAATTCATGTGCTGCCCACATCAGATGTTTCTTTAATAGATTCCAGAGTTTATGCATTTATTTTTATTATTCAAACTTTCTTCGCTGAAGAGGCTATATAAAAAAAATCTGTTGTGGGCAACACATGACTTTCCTTATATAATAAAATGAATTTACTACTTTTACAGTAAAAAATAGGGTTTTCTTATAGTAGATACTCATATTATTTCCAAAATATTCAATTTTCGACGATTAGTCGTCAGTTTCATTGATTTAGCGTCATTTTTATCCATTTGGCGAAATTTTCGTTAATTTGGCAACATTTAAAAAAGTCGCCAAGTTGGCTACTGTCGGCCAAATTCGTCGCCAGAATCTCGCCACGCGTTATAGATGGAGAAATAAGTTATTCTTACGGCAGATAAATGACTATTGGCGTTCAAATACAAAAGTATTACTCAAAGTATCTTTTTTACCTGAATGAAACGAGCTAGATCCACTAGAATGATGTCACCCAATTTATCGCATGATTTTACATATGAAAAGTGAACATGTTTCTCAACAGTTAATATATTTTTTTTAATTTATGGGATTACTTGATAAATGTGTTTGAGAAATGTGCAATATCTCGAAAACGGTTCATGCTAGCGTTCTAAAGTTTATGTCAATCGTTTCCTAAGCAAAAATTTCGTAAGAAATGTCTATTTGCGTAACTTTATTAAAGGTTTTGATTTTTTGATGATTTTTTTTTTCAAAATTTCACTCGAAAATTGAGGGGAGTTCTGAACATTCGATTACGTTTAAAAACAATAGGCTTCCAGTATTCACGGATTGTGATTTTTGTACCAAATTTCATTAGAATCGCTCCATTCGTTCGTGAGATATCGTCTACACAGTCTCACTGACACACACACACACACACATACTTTCACATACACACACACATACTTTCACACACACACACATACTTTTATACACACACACAGACATCACCTCAAAAATGTTTGATTCGTAATCAGGGATGCTTGAAACGTGCTCTCCCGTCGAAAACTCGAATTCGAATTTTTCTACCCCGTGACAATACTTTCCTATACATTATGTATATAAGGAAAGTAATAATATTTCCGTATTTGTGTATTGATACGTTATAAAGTTTTTAAAGTGCTTTATAATTTTTCGTACGATTTAAGACAATTTTCCGATTGGATGTATGTATCTAGCAATAACGGTTTAAAAGTTATAAGCCTAATGACACTTTTTGAAACACACGCCAGTATTATCCGGCTTTGTTAACAAAAGCGATATTTCATGAACGATTATATATAATTCTATCTAATTCGAGATTTAACAGTTTCAATCATTGTTGTCAAGAATAGTCAAGTTTGGCACTAATTGAAATATTTTTTCAAGTCTTTTAAAGTGAAGGGTAACACGTTATAATTGTAAACGTTTTGAACGTACCATGCCGATTTTGCTTAGCTTTTCTTGTAAAATTTGTAAAAAAAAAAACGGCTACTTAAAAATGGATTCTGGTATGAGTCAAGTGGAGCCACTGGTGTCAAATTCTTATTATTTTATTGAATATATAATAAAAAAATCTGATGTGGACAACACATGACTTCCTTATAGAATACAAAGAATTTACTACTTTTACAGTTAAAAAATTATTATTCTTATAGTAGATACTTATATTCTGTCCAAGATATTGAATTTTCTTTAATTAGTCGTCATTTTCATTGATTTAATGTCATTTTTATCAATTTGGCGAGATTTTTGTTTGGCAACAATTAAAAATGTCGCCAAGTAGCGACATTCCGCCAAATTCGTCGCCAAAATCTCGCCAAGCGTTATGTACGGAGAATTATTCTTACAGGAGATAAATGACTATTAGCGATCAAATAAAAAAGTATGACTCAAAGTATCTTTCTTCATGAATGGAACGAGCTAGATTCACGAGAACGATTTCGCCAAATTTATCGCATGGTATTACATATAAAAAGTGAACATGTTTCTCAATAGGAAATTTTTTGTTTTATGTTATATAATTTTTTGATAATATTTTTGAAAAATGTGCAATATCTCGAGAACGGTTCATGTTAGCGTTCTAAAATTTATGTCAATCGTTTTCTAATGAAAAATTACATAAGAAATGTTTATTTGCGTAACTTTATTAGCGGTTTTGATTTTTTGACGATTTTTTCAAAATTTCACTCGAAAATTTAGGGGGGTTTTGAACATTCGATTGCGTATAAAAACAATAGGCTTCCAGTGTTTACGGATTGTGATTTTTGTACCAAATTTTGTTCGAATCGGTCCATTCGTTCGTCAGTTATCGTCTCCACAGACTCACTGACACACACACACACACACACACATACTTTCACACACACACACAAACACACACACACACAGACATCACTTCAAAAATGTTCGATTCGTGATCAGGGATGCTTGAAACGTGCTCTCCCGTCGAAAAATCGTATTCGAATTTTCGACCCCGTCACAATACTTTCCTTATACATTATGTATATAAGAAAAGTAATAAGAATATGGCATATTCTTATTTTATTAAATATTTATAATGGAATGTTTTCATAATTAAAAAACTTGTTTTACTACATTTTCAAAATGACATGAAGTAATGTTTACTACCCCATAATAATGGCAAGAGGGAGGCTACACTTGAAATGTTCGTATAAAGGTCAATGCACTATAAATGGAATTCAAAATTCGGATTTTTTACGCTATTAAACATTTATTTTAAAAATTCTGGATTTTTCGGGATGATGCAATATTTTTGAGCACCACTGTAGTACAGAAAGTAATTTTTTTTTTCCCTTGAACTACAAGAGCACTGATATCAAGTATTTCAGAGAACTGGAATAACCAACTTTTTATTCTTTCAAGATTTCCACTCCAAGTTTATTTTTTAGCAAATCGAATCGGAGAAAAAATGTTTGTTTATATTTCGTTCTCTATAAAAACTTGGAATTGACACAAATATAATAGCCTAAACATATTTAGGACATTTTTAGTGCTGTATCTTATACACGGCACATAAAGTGTATTTTTAAATTAAGCTCGGCAAACATCCAAATTTTTCCAAAAATTCATTTTTGAGATTGTTTCTAATATTTATATATTTTAATACTTTTCTTTCTAAATCCGCAAACCACTTTTTAAATCCGTTAATATTGCATTATAAATATTATATGCGTGTGTTGTGTAGTCTGTAGTGAAAAATCTATGCTTCGGACAGCCGCGAAGTCGGCCACCCAAGAACTTTTAAAAGGAACACAGTGCCGAATACATTTAAGTTCTACAAATATATTTTTAAAATTTCAAATTAAAATTAGCTTTAGTTAATATCCAAAAACAATTTACAAACATTGTTTCTATATCATACACACTTAACTTCTCTATGCTCGGATGGACATACTGACTTAAAGCTTTATGCCCAGACTCGGAGATGTCAGTTATTGAACCCAGGTCTACAGTGTGCGATCTCAACTATATAGACGTAAAAAAGCAATCTTAACCAAATACATAAAATACCGATACAGACGATTCATGCTAACGTTCTAACATCTGCATCAGGCGTCTTCTAATGAAAAATTACATAACAGATGTTTATTTGAGTAACATTATTAAAAATTTTGATTTTGTAATGAATTTTTCAACATTTCGTTCGAAAATTTAGAGGTATTCCTGTCAGAACAAGGAATCACGTAGACAGTTTTATATGTGGATTTATGATAACTTGCAGGCCAGACAATGGCATCAGACTGCAAAACGCCAATGTATTGCAGACCTGACCCGAGAGGTCAGCAAATGCCATAAATAAGGGGGCTTCAAGTACAGGTTGGGTCGATCCAGAGAAGTTATTCGAGGCTAACTGTAAAACCATGGGATTTGTTCAAAGTTAAACCAATATGGAAGAGTTGCTACCGCGTCGCCCTGAGGCCAACCAATGGGAGCTGATGAGGCGTATCAGACTTTTGGCAAAAAGAGGTGGCAACTGGTAGAAGGTTCCACGTAACTACAGATTCATGGATCAGTAGAGATCATTCAGAGCAGTAATAAGTCGAGTTCAGTAGTAGCTCAGTTAGAATCAGAGACAGATGAGTAACAGTAACAGACTACCACAGTACGAAGGAAGACGTGTACTGATGAAGTTAAGCGTACGCAGTGATTATGTTGTTGTTGAGAGCCAGACCGTCCGATCTACCAGAAAGGTGTAAGGTAACTGTTTGGACGGTCGGGAAGTGCCACTCAAATTTAAGCCGGAACCCAGTGGAGGAGGCATCCACAGGGACTGTACCCTCCTTCCCCTACCACCAACCTCTCGGAAGGACTTACGGACCCACATGTTTAACGTGATCGTACTCCGCATGAACACGGCGGCAGTTGTGGCAGTGTGCAAATCCAGCGCGCAAACCACCGGGCTACCGCGCCCGAAATGTACCAATAGTACCCAGGTGGTCACCCACCCAAGTACTTACCGCGCCCGATGCTGCTTGACTTCGGTGATCTAACGAGAACGGGTGTTTTCAGCACGGTAGGGCCGTTGGCACGCAGTGATGATGTGTCAGCGTTAAGACGAGAGTAAATAGTGTGCCGTCATAAAATGGAGGTAAAGATTGCCGAAGAGTTAATCTGCAATAACAAGTTGTGTCAATACCCAAAGACAAAATTGGAGGTATGTGCATATCAAATATTATGAAAGTTGGTAATCAGTTTTATTATAAGAATTTACCTGGTCTCACATGCCCAATCTCCTCCTTAGTTATATGTTGTAATTGTTGTAATAAATTTAATAATGAATAGAATGTTCTTAACAAATAATGTTATTTTAAAATTAAGATGGGTGCAGTTAATTGTGTGCAGTATTAAGTTAATAGATTTTACTTCAGGAACTCGTACTGAAGATTTTACGGTGGGTTTTAAAGCGGCACAATGCAATGTTTTACGACGAACGAGCAGCGACCGAGTTAATTATGGGTAATTTAATAATTCTAAAATCCAACATATAGTTCCCAATGTTTGTGCACCACAGTTCCAAATATTCGATTGCTTTTAAAATCAATAGGCTTCCAGTATTTACTGATTGTAATTTTTGTACCGAATTTCATTCGAAACGCTCCATTCGTTCATGAGCTATCCTCCCCACAGACTCAGGAACACACACACATATATGCATCATCTTAAAAACGTTCGATTCGTGTTCAGATATGCTTGAAACGGTTCAGATATGCTTGAAACGGTTGCATGTTCGGAAAGTAATAATGCATTTAAAGGATTACTCTTTAATAGTTAAATCTGCAAAGATTAAACTAAACCGATGAATTAAAACTTTTCAATTATTTCACACATTACGAATGCAGTGCGAAATGCTATTTATAACTCAAATCCGTGACGTCTTTATGTGCGTCCCCAACATTTTGGGGATTATATTGATCTCTCAACACATTCTGGATTGGATTATATCGTCTTTAATGAATCGAAATAGCATCCCTGGGATGTTTTACTCTATGACCCATGCATTACAAGAAGACATTAGCAAGGCAAGCGTAGAGAATATATTAATGGACCTGGCATCAGGAATAATGTAAATGGTATTCTCTTATAAATTAAGCCTGGTTGATGATTGTCTTAGAGAATGACTCCGCCTAAATTTTATTGCATCGTTTAGAGGGGAAGGAATCCAATGATATGAGTCAAACGGCAAAAGTTATCGATATATATAATGTTATCGATATATATGTAATATCATCGATATATATATAATGTCATCGATAAATAGAATGTTATCAATATATACTATGTTACAGTGAAAATGAGACCCCAAGGAGTGGACAGAAAGTGATTAATATCGACAAAGAGAGACAGCAACGAACAATAAGTGATGTTTATTGCAACATGATACCCTTATACACTGAGCGATAACACCGTCTGATCAGTATGTTGTTGTTGTTGAGACCCCCACCGTCCGACCTTTATCAGTATGTTATAGGACCACAGCGGGCGGCGATACAGACAGCAGCACGTCCAGATACAGAGTCAATGAGCATGCGAATGGTGTTCTGAGGGATGACTGCCCATTCCCATTTGTCAACCATTTGCTAGAGTTCGTCTTCTAAATGCGACAGTGGCAGCGCACGCAAGCGACGTCTAATCACGTCCCAGACGTGTTCGATTGGTGAGAGATCAGGGGACACTGATGACCAAAGAAGCATCTGGGTGCCTTGCAGGGCATGCTGGTTGATGCGTGGTTGAGGCGTTACTCTGCTTGTAAATAGCATTGGGCACCCACTGAAAGAAGGATAGTGTCACCAGTCGTAGTGCGTCATCCACATATCGTTAAGCCGTCATAGTGCCCACAATACGGACCAGAAGTGACCTGCTCTCGTTGGCGATGGCGGCCCAAACAATGATGCCATGTTGTCGAACGGTATGGTGTTCCACAGATGCAGCCGTATTGGACCTGTCTCCACTTCGGCACCAGACTCGTACACGTCGACTTTCATTACTAAAACAGAAGCGTGACTCGTCTGAGAACACGACCCTGTGCCATTCCGACGTCCACGTGGCTCTATTCCGACACCATTGCAAACGGAGGTGTCTGTGCTGTTGGGTCAATGACAGTCATCTTAACGGGAGCCATGAGTGCAGGTTGCCGACGACCAATCGGTGGAAAATGGTCGTGGTCGATAGGGGAGCGTGGTCAAGGGTGGTGTCCTGAACATGCTGCAAAAGGGCGACGGATGTGATCTGAGGGACCGCCAAATCTTACCGACGGATTCGTCAGTCCATGCATGCTGACGTCGTTCTGGCCGTACCAGTTACCCTCAAACGTGCTACATTCCCTTGTTCCAACCTTCTTTGCTACAGTCGGTGCACCGTGGACGCACGTAGGTGGCTGTCCGCTGAGACTTGACGTATGGACCGACCTGCCAGTCTGAATCCGATCACCATACCCCTCGTGAAACCGTCTATCTGCTGGAACTGCTTCAGTTGGCTGCGGCCTGACATTCTCTGCTACTACACACTTCCTCTGAGACAAAAAAATTTCAAAATGGTTTCCCAGACAGACAGAGTGACACGACTATTGCCGATTCTGCAGGTTCCTTTCCTTATATCTCACTCAACGTGCGCGGGAGAGCTGCGAATTTCGCATCATTTACATAACTCGGTGTGTTGCATCTACCCTGCAATTTGCATATTTTTCTGCCCAATCCTTTTTGGTCTCTCATTTTTACTGTCATGTAGTGTATATAATTAACGTCGACGGTATATATAATGTTACGAATATGTAAAAATTTTCACCTTGCTTTGCCCCTATTCAAATGCGTATGCTTCCATTCAAGGACTTTAATTTTATTCACGGAGAAAACATCTTTCAAAGCTGCCATTCCTACCACGAGATTGTAGAATTGCCATATTTTTAATTCCGGTGCGAGGCTGTCAGATTTGGCGATTTTTCCACGACTTGGCGAATTTCAAATGCACTAAAGCAGTACTTCTCAACCTTTATGACACGGCGCGGCGGTCCGGTAAATTATTTATTTTTTTTTTATAAGATAAAGGCCCGATCCCAACAAATTCACTTGTAAATTATTTTTTTAAGTTCACACAAAAAACTAACATAAGTATTAATAATTAATCATGGCATAATCATAAAGCTTAAATAGCACAATTATCCTATAGTGTGGTATGTTGTGCAAATATAAAACTATATTTAAATAAGTCATCAATCACTGGATTAATGAAATCCTGTAGCATATTGTAATTTCCTCAGATCAACACCATTCAATTAATGTGTGCTGATTTTCATTGACATAACGCATTCTTATCACCAAAAGCGTGTAATATTATTTATTATAAAATGGATTATTGCATTATTAAATTGATTTTACTGATGCTGGTTTGAAAAAAAAACTGTATTGAGACAGAAAAATATTTACCCATTGTACTCCACCATATAAGTCAACTGAGCAGTTGACATTAAAATTTGTATCCGGCTTGGTCACTGACATTTGCTATTATTATGACATTTGCGTGTTATTTAGGCGTTCTGGTGCTGAGTTTTTTGACACATTCATCAATATTATTCCACTTAGAATATATATTTCCACTATGAAATATTTATTCATAAAAAAATGCCTAGAAAACTGAAACGGGCAAATTTCAAGAGAATATTTCGCGGCTCAGTATAATTGATGCTAGGTCCAGGCGGTTGAGAAACACTGTACTAGAACATTCTTGAATTAACGGATATTCCGAGTGATACGAACCCCATCTGGAAGTTTCAATGGAGAGTATATAAAATAGCTCAGTTGGGGAATAATTGATGTGACATGAGCTATATTGCATTAGCAGAGTCGTCACTGTTTTGAGAAAAGTATCCGCTATCTTGAAATTTAGCTGAGCGTTTAATTGCTATTTTATTGTATCTGTTAGTTGTGTAGCGATCTCGTAAGATAGTTATCGAGCTGTTTATTGTATATTATTCCTGTTTACCCTTATTAGTGCTTTTAAATAAAAGTATTAGTTATCCAGAATTTTGGATTCATTCTTGTGTTCTAAGAGTACACCCACAGTTCTAGAGAATACGTCATAGCAATAATTAAGAAGGCAGTGCTAATGTGCAGTGGCCACACGTAGGGTTTAGAATGCATAAAGTTCATGTAGGTTAGCCCAATCTATCTCTCGTTATTGGTGGCAATAAATTTTGACATACTATTGTTTTTACTAAAACGTTTTCTTTGAAACATCCAATTCTTATAATTTGCTATAGATAAAGATTAGATAATGGCTGAAATATATTCAGCATTACATTTTGAAGGGGATACTGCAGTTCACTGAGAATTTCCAATTTCGGTTCATTTTCCACTTACGGTTCAAAAAATGTCCTTGAAATATCTATTTTTCAGAATTAGTTACATATATTAGAGCTTGAACTACTGTGGATACTCAGCATAAAATTTTGAAGGAGTTAAAGGAGTGTACTAAGGATTTCCATTTCCAATTAGTTTTCGATTTCAGTACAAAAAATGTCTTGAAACATTTATGTCTCAAGATTAGCTATAAATAGAACTTAGATGATGGCTGATAGGAATTTATCATCTAATTCCAGAGGAGGTAGGGAATTCACTAAGGATTTCCACTTCTGGATCTGGAGATATAATTCCGCTTTTTTTCGAAAATATTTTGATGAGTAGAAACTCTTATATTATCGACTGTGCGAAATAAACATGCAAAAGAGAATAAAAGTGCTTAATAATTCCGTCAAAAAATGAAATGTGAACACACTTTTTTACCCTATTAAGGTTCCTTTATAAATTTCTTGTTCAAAATTATATACAGCCTTATCCCCCAAATCTATAACGATCACCTGTGTCCTGTATCATCGTCCAGAAAGACAGCACAGAAAAGAATAAATTAGCAGTAACACATCTGTAAATTCATATGAAATCTTCAATAGGACTTTTAGAAAATGTTCTAATATTATAGATTCTACATTTACAACCTAATGCCTGGTTGATATATAATTATAGTTTTGATTAACCTTATTCTTTTATTAAAAGTGTATCATCATGTTATAAATGTTTAAGTAGTTTCACTGAAAATTGCATAATACATTTACAAATAGCAAAATTTGAGAAAGCTATTCGAAAGCCAAGATATTAGTTTATATTCACGTAAAAAATCAAACAATTCCTAGATAAACGAATTTAAAAATAAGTTTGCCAAAAAGAAACTTTTTTTAAGTTATTTTCAACATAAATTTTTACGGGTTTCGTTCAAAAATCGTTGGAAATAGCGTTTTTTTATCTTTCCGATAAGAGTGAAGATAGAACCTATGTGATAATATTTCAGACCGCTAAAGATTCGATTTGCTTGAACATCGTTCAATCTTAAGCTTCAATATTAAATAATTCAAAAATTAGATGGACTTAAAAAAAATCTTGCCTAGTATATAGTCACCAAACCTTAGATACCTCTGACCCGAATTTCGTAGGTGGGTAAATTTTCAGCTTCACTTCATATAGACATACAGACAGAAAAAGACATTATATTTTATTATTATAGATAATGAGAAAGTAAAATTTATGACTGGATTTTTTTTTCTTTTAGAATTTAGAGTGTAGATAAATAATAAAATAGATGACGCGCTTGTTGAATATTCATATTTTTCGGTGTTGAAATTATAATCCATCAGCAACATCTGTATTTAATCATCCCGAACATTGAACATTATGCATGACTACGATCTTAATACTGACATATCCATTGCGATGCATTGCATTATCCATTGCAACGAACCATTAGGAAGCAAACCAATACTATTTGTTAACAGCAATGGCAAACGTATTTGGTGCCAAGAATATTATCTTATACATTAAGCATGACTCATGATTGTCTTTGCGAAAGACCCCGTTTGAATTTTAATACCTCGTTTGCAGGGGGAAAGAATGCGTTGAATACCTACACAAGCCAAATACTAAGTGCCGTAAGTCGCATCGTTACGCTGAAGCTATCTATAACATGTATAGATTCGAGAAGGTAATTTTGATATGTCAGATTGAACCTTAGCAGATCAAGTTAAATGCGTCCGATATTGGATCTCTATCCTTTTGACAAATGGAGGTATTCGTAATGGATAGAAGTGCAAAAAATGCAAAGAAATTTGTAGTAGTAAACGATTTTCTAAAATATTGCAGCAAATCTATATACCATACGCAGCAAATGTGTATACCAAATGTACATACCATATGCAAATGTATATACCATATGCAAATGTATATACCAAATGTATATGTGAGCTGAAACATCGAGCAATACTTGTAGTCTGGATGGCGCCGAGGTTTACAGCAAACCATAAATTTAGGAGCGTCAAGACAGAGGGGGCCGAGCGGGCCCTTACGAGGATGCCAAGTAGCGACATTGGTTCAATGATTAACCAATAAAAAAGTGCTTATTGCGTCACACTGAATGCTGCAAATGAAAGCAAAGGGGGAGTGACACCCCTGAGGGAAAAAGGGGGCCACAGCCTGTGACCAAAGAAGAACACTAGGAGCAGACTTTGACAGATAACTTCGAGACGATGACTTAATGACGACTTGTGGAATAACTGTTCGAGTTCGACATTACAATTATGACTTAATGACTTGTGCAGAGACTAGAGAGATACTTGTGCGACATGATGACTTGTTGAATTGCGGGTGTGCACGCCATGAGTACAAAGTGATCATCGAAATTACGGGTCAGTGAATAAGTACTTCGAGTCTATTCCGGTAATATGATGGGCGAAATACCTGGTGGTGACAAAGTACAAGACAGACTTGAAGGTATGTGTTCCTCAAAAATATATCTAGGTATATATATTAGTCCAGTTAGGTGGTCTCACATGTTCCCCGCCAAAACTAATATAATCAATTGTGCAATGAATAATTAAGTATTTTATGTTGTTAATAAATGTTTTATTGTTAAAGTAAAAATGGTGTGATCCATTTAGTATTATATTAATTAATAATTCTTTTACAGAACTCGCGCGAAAGTTAAATAATTGGAGGGTTTTATATAGCGGCGCAACATGTAATGTACAATAATAACTATGTACGATTTGCGACCATATTAAAAGATAGATATTATGTTGATGATAATTAAGCTAAAAGTCGAACTTTAAGTTTCTTTTCTTTTTAAAATGTGTACCACAGTATATTCCATATGCAAAGTATATACCATATGCAGCAAATGTATATACTATATGCAGCAAATGTATATACTATATGCAGAAAGTGTATATATCAAATGTATATACCATATGCAGCAAATGTATATACCATATGTAGCAAGTGTATATACCAGCAAATATATACCCACTATATCATGCATTTGAGTTATACTGACCAATTAAGTGATGAATTTACAGCCCACACTGCTGAATGTACAAACTTAAAACTTTACATACAGGTTGATCTAGACCTATAAACAGTGTAAAAAATCTAATAGTTTGGATTTTTGTTCGAAATATTTATAGATTTCAGAATTTTTGTTCTGTTATTCTTTCAGCTATAACTCAATAACTTGCTAGACACAAAAAATTCATTGTTGTTGTTTTACCAACATACGTGTAAAAAGATCCTACATTTTCTTAATTAACTCAGCTAAGGTGCATCTAATCAATTTTAAGCTATTTCAATTTAAAATTATTGCAGACTATATTTTTTATTATATTTTATAATTTTTTAAATTGCTTTTTATTCCATTTGTAGCCATATTAACAGCGTTACGCTTCCTACACTGGAATCGTCTGCCAGCTATTATTCTAATCCATCTAGAAAAAAATAACATTATAATTAACTGATTTTTAGATTAAAATGTCTGAAAACGTTGCAGTCTGACAATGTCTGGCAACAAGCAGTGATCGGAGCTCTTTACATCTTTGAGAAACAAATCTTGCGCAGTGTGGAATTCAGAAAAACGATATTAGGAGAAAAAGATGTTGTTTTGAATTATGCAAATTATATAAATATTCAGAGTTAATCACATACTTTATAATTAACAAAGTGCAATGGGCAAGACAGTTTCTAAGGATTGATAAAACATAATCACAGAAAAGTGTATGTCCACACCGGTCAGGAAAAGACCTAGATGACGGCCGAAGTTGAGATGGATCGATTGTATAAACAAGGACTTTGGACTTAGAAGGAAGGATTAAAGATAAAAAAAGGTATATGAAATATTGGTGATAAATACCATTGTTTCAGCGGGAAGAAGGGATCGTTTGGAAGGATTTCCTGTTGAAATCCAAAGCCGACAGTAGGCTACCAAGCCCACAGTTGGCTAAATTTCAACATGTATTGAATGAAATACTAGCCACAAAGCCCACAGTGAGCCAGTATTTCGTGCACCTCTTTGGAGTAACAAAGCATATTCTTTTTCATATCTGTAGAGTTTGCATTTTAACAGAGTTTGAGACTCAGATTCAAATTAGCACAAAAACCTATAATGTTATACATTTTTAATCATTTTGTTTAAAAAATTATAGATAATGATAATTTTGGATACGACATTGAAACGAAACCTAGACACATCATTTGTCATGAGACACATTATAAATCACATCACATATGAATCAAAGCGAATGCAATGTTAATACCATCTGAATGAGTCTGAGCAGTTTTAAAGCAATCTGAGCAGTTTTAAAATATTCCTGAAATGTTTTAAAAATTCATATTCCATGTAAGATAACACTCAAATCCGCGACATTTTCGTAAACTACACATACTTCTCACTGTTAAAATATTAATCTTTCAATACCAACCGTGTTGCATCGCATCGCATGTTATAAATGGAAATACATTCTTTTTACTGTATACATCCATCACAAAGGGACATTAGAGAAGCAAACCGACACCATTCGTTAACAGGAATGACAAACGGAATTGCGCTTAGGAGATTCTGTTATAAATTGAGCCCAAGTGTGGTTGTCTTTAAGAAAAGACCTGGCATGAATTTTAATGCGTCGTTTAGAAGGCAGAAATAATACTTTGAATTCCAGGGAAAGTACTAAATGGCATACATAAATCGTCTGGTTAAATTGAAAGTTATCCATACCGCGGATCGAACGGAGACGACTGTTCTCGTATGTTGTGTTGAAATCAGCGAGATAAAAAATGGGGGGGGGGGGGGGTTACTAAAATTGGTTCTAGATCTTTCTTCATCGAATAGAAATAATTTGGATAAGTGAAATGACATGAAATAAATGAAAACAACTGTACTATATAAATGTGTCTGTCATGAGAAATATTTTTCAAATTGCTTAGAAGTTTAGATAGCAAATTAAATTCTATAATTTTTTTTATTCTAAATTCTGTAATTGATCCTAAATTTAATTCTAAATTCTATAACAATTTCTATAATTATAAATATTCGTTGACCCTTTATTAAATAATAAATATAGTGAATATTATTACTAATTAGTCATCGCCATCTGCTCTTTGTGCCACAGGATGATTTAGGGTCAGTAAGTGTGAAACCTACAGACTTAATAAAAGGTCTGAAAACCAAAAAGCCTTTTTTACTTTCCCTGCAATATATTGTAATGTATAGGGAAAGTATTGGAATCACGCCGAAAATGACAACTAGAGTTTTCGACAGATCTACACGTTTCGAGACCTCTAGAATACGAGAAAACTATTTTTAGCGTGACGTCTGTGTGTGTGTCTGTGTGTGTGTCTGTGTGTCTGTGTGTGTGTCCGTCTGTCTGTGTGTCTGTGTGTGTGTCCGTCTGTCTGTGTGTCTGTCTGTGCAGATTTTCTATCCACTCTAACTAAAAAAGTAATTGATCGAATTTCATAAAATTTGGTAGGTAAGTCACTTGTGGGCGAATCTGGTGCTGATTAGTTTTAGGTACGATTCGGGATAAAAGAACCCGCCTTTTTTTGCGAAATGGCCCCCAAAAGCTTGTATCCACTCTAGCTGAAAAACTAATGGACCGAATTCTACAAAATTTGGTAGGTAAATCACTTGTGGGATACTCTGATGCTGATTAGATTTTAGTATGATTGGAAAAGAAATAGCCTGCCTTTTTTGCAAAATGGCCTGCAAAAATCGCCAAAATCTAAAATAAGAAGCTACGTATTCTCAAATATATCCATGAAATGCTTGTTTAATACGTAATTTATAACGAAGAAAAGATTAAGACCAACCCCATTACACTAGGACTAGCCGTTCTCGGGATAGATTAGTTTTTTCGTATTTTCTCTACGCCACCTTTGAAAATAAGTCCAGTTATCAAATGAGAACGAAAATTGAAAAAAAAGTGAATTAAATGTAATTAATATAAAGAGAACGTGAATATAAGTCTGCAGGGAAAGTCATGTGCTGCCCACATCAGATTTTTCATTTAGGCATGTAAAAGTAGTACAATTCATAGTTCTGCTAACATAAAAATTTGCGGTGGATGAACAATATTTCGTCTCCGATCACCGTATGTGAATAATTTTTTTAACGTCTTTAGACAAATCAATTAATTATATCATTATTTTTTAATTCCTTAATTTAATTACTAGTCAACAAACAACTTCGATGTTTGAAACGTAACTCACTTATTGGTACGACAATGTAGAAAACCATTAAGAAATTCATTGATAACATATAAAAGAAAAGTGTCTAGCATAACTATAAATCAAACTATCTCAAAAACGGATGATTGTACACCAATAGAATCAATTACGAAAATTTTGAATATTCTTTTCTGAGCATGATGATATAAAATCAGAACAGTTTAAGAATGTTCCTGGAATGTTTTAAAAATTCATATTGCATGTAAGATAACACTCAAATCCGTGACATCTTTCTTAAACTATGCATACCCGTCACTGTTGAAGTATTAATCTTTCAACACCGACCGTGTTGAATTGCATCGCATGTTATGAATTGAAATGCGTTCTTTTTGCTGTATATATCCATCACAAAGGGACATTAGAGAAGCAAACCGACACCATTCGTTAACAGGAATGACAAACGGAATTGCGCTTAGGAGATTCTGTTATAAATTAAGCCCGACTCGTGGTTGTCTCTGCGAAAAGACCTGGTATGAATTTTAATGCGTCGTTTAGAAGGCAAGAATAATACTTTGAATTCCAGAGAAAGTACTAAATGGCATAAATCGTCTGCTTAAATTGAAAGTCATCCATAACGCGTACCCAAACGACTGTTCTCGCATGTTATATTGATCCCGATGAAATCAAATATTGGGGTGTTACATGAAATTGGTTCTAGATCTTTTTCGTTGAATAGAAACAGTTTGGATAATTGGAATGACGTAAAATATATTTAAATGAACTATATTGTAAAAATGTGTCTGCCGTTGGTAATAGTTTTCAAATTGTTTAAATATTTATATACCAAACGTAATTCTTATAATTTTTACTTTCCTTATTTACATATAATGTATAAGGAAAGTATTGTGACGGGGTCGAAAATTCGAATTCAAATTTTCGACGGGAGAGCACGTTTCAAGCATCCCTGAACACGAATCAGATATTTTTGAGGTGATGCATGTGTGTGTGTGTGTGTGTGTGTGTGTGTGTGTGTGTGTCAGTGAGAGTGTGGATAACTGCGAACGAATAATGTGTGGATAACTGCGCAGACGGTAACTGCGAACGAATGAACCGATTCGAACGAAATTTGGTAGATAAATTACAATCCGTGGATACTGGAATCCTATTGTTTTTAAACGCAATCGAATATTTAATTACCCCCCTAAATTTTCTAGTGAAATTTTGAGAAAATCATCCAAAAATTAATACCTTTAATAAAGTTACGCAAATAGATATTTCTTATGTAATTTTTTCTTAGAAAACGCTTAACATAAACTAAAAAGCTGGCACGAACAGTTCTCGAGATATTGCACATTTTTCAAATAAATTTATCAAAATATCCCATAAATTAAAAAAATATATTAACTGTTGAGAAACATATGTAATATCATGCTATAAATTTGGTGACACCATTCTCGTGGATCTAGCTCGTTCCATTCATGAGAAAATATACTTTGTGTAATACTTTTGTATTTGAAGGCCAATAATCATTTATCTCCTATAAGAAAACCTTATTTATCCGTCCATAACGCTTGGTGATTTTGACGAGGAATTTGGTGGAATGTCGCCTACTTGGCGATTTTTTTAAATGTTGCCAAATTAATGAAAATCTCGCCAAATGGATAAAAATGATGCTAAATCAATGAAAATAACGACTAATTGACGAAAATTCAATATCCTGGAAAGAATATATGTATCTAAGAATAACCTAATTTTTTTTACTGTAAAAGTAGTAAATTCATTGCTATATATAAGGAAAGTCATGTGCTGACCACATCAGAGTTTTTCTTAAATATTCATTGATACTTTATGAAAGATTAAATGTAGTATATATTGTTACGACATATCTTCTGGAATCGCGGGTGTATCAGCTTACAAAAATGAGTTCAAATTGCTGGATAACTTACACGTTTATTTACAAACACAGCGTAAACAGGAACAATATACAGTAAAACAGTACTTAAATGATCCATCAAATTAACAAAACAACCGAAACTATTCTTAAAACATTGCCGTATGTCAGTTCGCAAAACATCGGCTGGTATTCCCAAAACATTAACATAAGTCACAGTTCAATGTAGTTCGTATCACGTCAACTGCTCTCGAACTGACTAGGGAACCTCAACTTTTGTTCCGGCTAGTTTCAGCTGGAATTGGGTGGATACGGTAGGTACTAGCGAGAAACGAATATCCTTGAAATATCTCTTGAATTGAGCGTGGAGATTCGTAGAAAAAAAAATCCCAAAGTTTACATGGATTAACATGGGAAAAATTTCTTCTTCTGTTTTCACTACTATTTCACAGATTTCTACGAAAAGTATCATTATTGCGAAGAACATGTTGAATAATTTTAATTTCATCCTACAGTAATTTGTATTCGTAATAAAATATTTGGTTTCCATTGCAAACAAAATCTGATGTGGGCAGCACATGACTTTCCCTGCAGACTTACATTCACGTTTTCTTTATTTTAATTAAATTTAATTCACTTTTAATTCAATTTTCGTTCTTATTTTATAACTGGACTTATTTTCAAAGGTGGCGTAGAGAAAATACGAAAAAACTAAAATATCTCGAGAACGGCTAGTCTTAGTATAATGGGCTTGGTCTTATTCTTTTTTTCGTTAAACATTACGTACGAAACAAGTATTTAATGGATATATTTCAGCATACGTAGTTTTTTATTTTAGATTATGGCGATTTTTGCTGGCCATTTTGCAAAATAAAGTAGGTTATTTTTTTCCGAATCGCACCGAAATCTAATCAGCATCAGGATTAGTCACAAGTGACTTATCTACAGAATTTTGTGAAATTCGGTCCATTAGTTTTTCAGCTAGATCGGGTACAAACTTTTAAACAAAGTTTAAAATTAAATGGTTAATTATAATTTTAAAAATTAAAGACTACCAAAAATTGGCTATTATTAAAAGTCTTTAATTAAAATCTCCATCCACGACATACAAAAATTCAAAACCATAGCGCTTTCGGGCATTATTATACCCTTCATCAGTGGAGGGCCAACGGCCGTACCGTGCTGAAAACACCGGTTCTCGTTAGATCACCGAAGTCAAGCAGCATCGGGCGCGGTTAGTACTTGGTGGGTGACCACCTCGGAACACCGCGTGCTGTTGGCCATCTCGGGTGCGGTATCCCCGTGGTTTGCGCGCTAGATTTGCACGCTACCACAAATGCCGCCGTGTTCATGCGGAGTACGATCACGTTAAACATGTGGGTCCGTAAGTCCTTCCGAGAGGTTGGTGGTAGGGGAAGAAGGGTACGGTCCCTGTGGATGCCTCCCCCACTGGGTTCCGGTCTAAATTGGGTGGCACTTCCCGGCCGTCCATACAGTTACCTTACACCTTTCTGGTAGGTCGGACGGTCTGGGTCTCAACAACAACAACAACTTCCCTCTCCCTCGTGATCTTTTTTAGATTATTAAGTAAGTTTTTCGGGAGTCTTCCATAGAGGGTATATCAGAATGGCCATTCTTCAGCAGATGATATGAATAAAAATGAATTAGAAAGTGTTTTGAAAATATGAGCTTTCTGTTTGTGAATAAGTTGAAAATTAAACTGGTATTTTGTTGTATCTATTGAAGTCGTTCTATAATTTAATAGATAGATCCGGTTTTATTAGCTATATTTTTCTTTTTACGCTTATTTCTTCTTTGAATAAAGATTTAATAATTCAGAAATACCAACTCGTTCTTGTATCCCCAATACCCCCATCGGTTCTTATAGAAAACGTTAGAATGCGTCGTAACAATTTGTATTTATTTTTATATTTGGATTGTTATATTATTTTTATATTGTATTTGGTTTTATATTTTGGTAGATAATTGTTTTTATATTTATAGTTATCCTGAAATTTTAAATTCTCTGCTAGAGGTACTACAATCATTTTTATAGTTTGATGGCTAATTATTTTTATATTCATAAATATCATAAATTTTTAAATTCTCTGCTAGAGGATATGCAATCAATTTTATAGTTTGATAGACAGATAATTGTTTTTATATTTGTAGTTATCCTGAAATTTTAAATTCTCTGCTAGAGGTACTGCAATCACTTTTATAGTTTAACAGATAATTGTTTTTATATTTAGATAGAGGCACTGCAATCACTTTTATAGTTCAGATAATTGTATTTATATTCATAGTTATCCTGAAATTTTAAATTCTCTGCTAGAGGTACTGCAATCAATTTTATAGTTTAATAGATAATTGTTTTTATATTCAGGTAGAGGCACTGCAATCACTTTTATAGTTTAATAGATAATTGTATTTATATTCATAGTTATCCTGAATTTTTAAATTCTCTGATAGAAGCACTGCAATTAATTATATTCGATCAGGCTTATATCATTTTAATATAGATGGATCTAATGTGTAAATGGATATTTCTTTTGTTAGTTATTGGCGTTCCTTAAGTACAGGGTACCCCAAAACAATAGGAGATCGGGTTAACAGTCATCGATATTCGTGCAGTGTGTACCGTTGCTGCGTCTTGTTGAAATAATGGGTTGTCAATCATTAATGGAGAATTCGGAGGTTCATATGCAATACAGTTTTTCAGCATGGAATATAGGCACGAATCATGGCAATATAGCATTGATAACATATGCATTTTCAAAGACACAATGCTTTTCCGTAAAAGCACGATACGCACCTCTCCACTGCTCCATGATTATTAAATAGCAAAATGTCATAATCAGAGTGTTATATGTCATCCAGCGCCACCTACCTTCCAGGGCTGTCACAACACGTTCAGAGTCTTATATATCATCCAGCGCCACCTACCTCCCAGGGTTGTGACAACTCGCTCAAAATTACCCTTTCTTTTGTGTCACCCTGTACTTCCATAGGAACTCTGTATTAAGTGCACATATTCTTAGCCTTCGAAACTTTAATCATTAAACTTAATTTATCAGACGCTTCTAGTAGTCTTAATTGTATAACCGTGTATTGCAGGAATGCATTATTGAAACAGTTCATGGCAATTTATTAATCGCAATAGCAAACAAATTTCTGACACGGTGTTTGTCGGTCTGAATCATAATTGTCTGGACCAAGGACCGCCACTTAAATTTTAATGCGCCGTTTAGAGGGAAAACGTAATAACAGATCCCTACAGTAGTCAAGTAAATGGTGTAGGTTAGGATGTTATAATAAAGCTAGCCCTAGTGATTGTCAAACTAATAAAGCAGTTCTTATATATGGAATTTTACGTTATGATAGCATTGTCATTATCTTGAAGCTATTCATAACGATTGTGTTGTTATAAGTCGTGTGATTATATGAAAGTTATATAGAGATTATATGAAATTTATAGAGATCTGCAGAGACAGCCGGCTTTGTGCGCTATTCCCTGCTATTCTTGCTTGGGCTCGGTGAAAATGCGATTACATTTGTAATTGTGATAAACAATAGTCGGCACTTGTGCGCAAGAATTCTCTCAAATTTTTACTTTCCTTATATTTTTACTTTCCTTATATACATAATGTATAAGGAAAGTATTGTGACGGGGTCGAAAATTCGAATTCGAGTTTTCGACGGGAGAGCACGTTTCAAGCATCCCTGATCACGAATCAAACATTTTTGAAGTGATGGCTGTGTGTGTGTGCGAAAGTATATGTGTGTATATGTCTGTGTGTGTGCGAAAGTATGTGTGTGTGTGTGTGTGTGTGTGTGTGTCAGTGAGTCAGTGGAGACGATGACTGACGAACGAAATTTGGTACAAAAATCACAATCCGTAAACACTGGAAGTCAATTGTTTTTATACGCAATCGAATGTTCAGAACCCCCTAAATTTTCGAGTAAAATTTTGAAAAAATTGTCAAAAAACCAAAACCGCTAATAAAGTTACGAAAATAGACATTTCTTATGTAATTTTTCATTAGAAAACGATTAACATAAATTTTAGAACGCTAATATGAACCATTCTCCAGATATTGCACATTTTTAAAAAAATTATCAAAAAGTTATATAAAATAAAAAAAATATATTTCCTATTGAGAAACATGCTCACTTTTCATATGTAATACCATGCTATGAATTGTGTGACATCATTCTCGTGGATCTAGCTCGTTTCATTCATGAAAAAAGATACTTTGAGTAATACTTTTGTATTTAAATGCCAATAGTCATTTATCTGCTGTAAGAATAACTTATTTTTTCCGTTCATAACGCTTGGCGAGATTTTGGCGGCGAATTTGGCGGAATGTCGCTAACTTGGCGATATTTTCAATTGCTGCCAAATTAGCAAAAATATCGCCAAATGGATAAAAATGACGCTAAATCAATGAAAATGAAGACTAATTGAAGAAAATTCAATATCTTGGAAAGAATATAAGTATCTACTATAAGAATAACATTTTTTTAACTGTAAAAGTAGTATATTCATTGCATTATATAAGGAAAGTCATGTATTGCCCAGATCAGATTTTTAAAATTAAAATCAAACTGAACAGGTTCGTTTCCCCCCCCCCCCCTAAAAAAAATGTGCTCTCGATGATATATATCGATGTTTCTTAAACTGAAATTTGAATGTAATATGAAAAAATGAAAATTAATGAAAATTTGTGCACATTTGATTGAATGAAAAGCTTCTTGTTGCGGAGGAAGTACACCACAGCCATGCATTAGAAATATGAGATTCAAATTAGATTTTAATATAGGCATATTCTTATACTAGCCATTTCGCCTGAGCTTCGTGCGTTTACAGGTCACTAAATATGACACCTATGCACTTCATAAAAATTTTGAATATCAAAAACCGTTCCATATTTAAGCATAAAAATTAACTGGTGCGCGATTTTGAGAGGCAAAGAGGTGTTATATTTTATAAAATACCCTTTTATCGTGACTTCTAATTCGGATTTTCAAAATTTTCGGCTTTTTCTTTGATCCTGAAGCTGAGATGAATCGAATGAGACCAAAACCTAAATTCTGTATCGCGTGGAAGTACTTGATGATTTTAAAAAGTGGTTTGAATTTGCATTTTAATTATTGCTCTGCAAACTCCCCCCTAATTTGAATTTTCAATATTTTACATTTTGTCGCTGACCTAGTAGCTAAGGCGGATCAAATAATACTACAACCAAGATTCTAACTAGAGTGGAAATGCTTCATAATTAAGCAAAGTGGTTATTTTATTATTTCTTTGTATCTTTACCCCTAAATCGAGATTTGAATTTTAAATTCTGCCCTTGATCTCGAAGTTGAGACGAATTAAATAACACCCAAACTATGATTCTGACTGTAGTGAAAGTGATCGATAATTTTGATAATCCACCCCTTCACTCACCCACTCAGTCACTCAGTTCAGTGCGTATTATATATATGTGAGATCAGATTTTAAGTAAGATTTAGCGAGACAGTTTTATGTTCTTTATTTACGATGTCTGTGATGTTTAGCAATAGCAGCAGACGTAACGATGCCAGTTTTTACAACACTTTGACCGGAGATGTTAATTAGGCCATAAACCTAAGAGGCTACATATAGCCACGAGAATGGTTAAAAACGTTGACCAATTATGTAAGATGTCTGATCGCATTGCCCTAAGGTCAGCCAATGGTAGCGTAAGAAGCGTAACTGATTGAGAATTTCGGCACGACACAGAGCTACTACTACGACAGAATTTACGATGACTTCGAGGTGCGAAGAGATTTCTCATAGCGAGATGCTGTAGAGAAGTATTCCGCAAGTTTGCAAACTGAGTTTCCGTAGAGATTCCACAGAAATGAGCAGAAGCAGTACAAGTTGGAGCCCAATAAGTAGAGTTAAGACCAGTGCGATACGTTAATGCAAGAATTGTGGTCACTGGTCAAAGTTGAAAATGAAGGTATGTGCCTATTAATAATTGATGACGGTTATAAATGCAATTTAGGCATTTTAAATAACTGGTCTCACATTGTCTCTCTCCGCCGCAATTAATGAATAATTGTTGTAATTATTTTAATAAGTAATCTATGTTGCTAAAAATGGTGCAATTAATGTTGCTAAAAATGGTGCAAAGTTAAAAATGGTGCAATTAATTTATGGCAGTATGTTAATGAGCAGAAACAACAAGCACACAACTATAATAGAAGGTCTTTATTTCACTTCTTTAAGACGTACAAAACTTAAAAAGGCCAGAGCGCTTTCGAGCGTAAATACGCTCTTCATCAGTGGCTACATGGAAATAGGAATGATCGTTCATATATAGACCAGAAAAGGTGACAAATTTGCATAAATACAATTATCAATAAACTTACGCTTATCTAAGGAGAATCCAAAAATACAAAACATTTTGCACAGATTCAAAAAATCGAGCATAATTAATCAAGCATAAGTTCCTATTTCCATGTAGCCACTGATGAAGAGCGTATTTACGCTCGAAAGCGCTCTGGCCTTTTTAAGTTTTGTACGTCTTAAAAAAGTGAAATAAATACCTTCTATTATAGTTGTGTGCTTGTTGTTTCTGCTGGCTGAAATCAGACGTGATGCCAATTTTATTTTATTTTATTTTATTTAGAATGTTAATGTTTTCTATTCCAGGACTCGCACTAAATATTAATATGGTGGGGTTTTAAGCGGTAAATAAGTAATCTATCTTGTTAATAAATCATTTTATTTTAAAGCTCAAATGATGCAATTAATTTATGGTAGTATGTTAATGTTTTCTATTCCAGGATTCGCACTGATGATTAATATGGTGGGTTTTTAAGCGGCACACAACGCAATGTGTTTAATGTTTTAATATATTATGATTCACGATTTACGATAATTCGACCATAATTATGAATAATTCGATAAGTAGAAAAGCCAACTTTAAGTTTAACTTTTTTATGCACCACAATAAATAATAGAAAAATAAACGAAACAAGAACGAGGCTGAGTAAATAACGTGAAATGGAATATTAAACTAAGGACAACGAAAATATGAATATTTCCACTTTTACGAATTATTAGTGAAAGTTTTAGTGCTTTTAACATTAAAATACGCGACGTCATCAGTCCTAGCTTTTCTAAAGACAAATGATAATCCTTCCACAAATTATACATCAAATAATCATGTTTTATGAATAGAATTCATTTACATGACTCTTCACTATATGACCCACGCATTATATAGAATCGTTGAAACAAACCTTCCAAATTAATTATGGCATTGACGACGGAAATTACTCAGTAGAGGTTCTCCTATCATCCACGATTGTCTTTGCTGAAGACCGAACCAGAATTTGAATGCATCATTTTGGAAGCAAGAATGCTGAAGGAAGCCAATTAAATTGCGTATAAATCATGTCGTTATCTTGTATAGCTATCAATAAAGGGCCTAGATCCCAAAAGTGCGGCTTTAACGTGCTGGATTTAGTTCGAGGAGAGCAGTATAAGTGTATTCGAACTGAATACATTCATTCAATAGATATTTTGGATGACAGAAATGGCACAAAATAAATTGCATATGTGACGAGAAAGATTAATCATGCATATAGCATTTATTATGAAAGACTTTCCAACCGAAATTCAGTTTTATTTAAACATCTCTAAAATGCGATACATTCAGCACTAATATTTTTTAAATTATCATAGTACTACAATTATTTATTAAACTTGAAAATTCTGAACTTCATGAAAAAGGGTGAAGCTATAAAATCGCTTGCTTCTCTATGTAAAATAAATGAATATTTCATTCATATCACTTATATTCTAGACTCCAAAGATAAATAATTTTGCATTAAAAAAATCAGCAATTCTTATACAACTCATCTTACAATCGCTTGATATGTTTACATTCTGCATCCGTTAAAATTAGTCTTCGCTGCAGAAAAATTCAAAGTTTAGTATATATATATATAATTCGAATTGCATGACTGTCCTTACGAGAATACAATTTCGAACTAACCGCCATTTTTTATGTAGTTTCAACTGGTTGTTCTCCATGTCTTGATCTTTAATCTTGAGCTAATTATTATTGCCTTTTCTCAATTTTCCGTGTTTGCTTCCTCATATTTCATATATATATATATATATATATATATATATATATATATATATATATATATATATCCTGCTTTATTTATAATGTTTACTTATCAAGTTTTTTTTTTAAAATATTCTACAGCTTTTTTTGGTATCACATTTATATTTCAACCCATCTTCCTTTCATCTTACCTTTACAGAACCTTTTCTATTAATGATCAATCTCATGTATATATAATATAAGTAAAATAAAAATTCTTCAATTATATATATATATATATATATATTTAATTATGATTTTTGTATACTAATATTCCTTTCATCCCCTTTCCATTATAGTGATACACTATAATGGAAAGTACTTATATTAAGTATAATGGAATACCCACTTTTTATCATTCATATATATATATATATATATATATATATATATATATATATATATATATACTTTTCAATATAACTTTTATCTCATCTAAAACAATTTACTGAAAATATACCCAAAGGCGCTAAGCTGCTCAAACAAGTACATTTCTATACTACATAATAAATAGAAAAAGAAAAAAGAATGACACTGTATCAAAATTTCGCCGGGGGGGATTGTGACCCCCACTTCCCGGTTTAGCCAGCTTTATGTCATGACGACACTCCCGGAAGCAGATACAATGTCGCCAACCAAGTACATATACTTAAACTTTAAATGGAAAAAAGACAAGATTTGAAAAAACTATACAGTCCCTACACCTATACAATAACAACTAGCATTACCACATCCAAACAGAAACACTATAAATACTACAAAATAACCTACATTCAATACCAATACCAAGAAAAACAAGCCAAGCATACATCTCACCGAAAAGCAAAAGACTCTTACTTTGTACAAAAAGACCTCTTTCAGACAGTTAACCCTGACCTCCGCTATGCAGCTGCAATCCATTTCCATCACAGACTGAAAGTGCCTTCCCATTCAAATACAAGTCGTAGCACTCAGTTACGGTTATGCCGTAAAATTTACATAAAATGTCACTGAGAAATCGTAGAGGGTAACCCATTTCGATTGTTTCCTTAAGATAGCCCAGATCACTTATATAACGATTTTCAGCACTGCTATTTAAACGTTTGCTTCTTGTTAAAAAATTTATAATAATGTTCCTGAAAACATTTCGATGCAAACAAGAATACCAATTAATCATGTAATTTATTTTAAAATTAAATGCTTTTCTTTTATCATATAATTTAAAACCAACTTTACCATTAGAAAGTTTATATAATGTCATTGTATCCGCTTCCGGGAGTGTCGTCATGACATATAGCTGGCTAAACCGGGAAGTGGGGGTCACAATCCTTCCCGGCGAAATTTTGATGCAATGTCATTCTTTTTTCTTTTTCTATTTATTATGTAGTATATATATATATATATATTAATATATATATATATATATATATATATATATATATATATATATATATATATATATATATATATAGTTACCTTTTTAAGTTCGTTACTGAAAATTTTTCTTTTTAAAAGTGGCATTCCAGTGGCATTAAACCTAGTCTTTTATGTGTTTTTACCCAGATTTTTTTAGTGTATAGCAGAGTTCTAAAATTCCTATTATAATATACAATTGGATTTTGAATCAAGTTCCGAGTTTATGAAATATCGTGGTTTTAATAACAAGAAACTTCAGTGATCCGAATAGTTGGAGGTTTTAACGTAAACATCAAAAATCCAGAACATGTGAAATAGTTAGACTTTATGCAGATGTTGTTCCCATTTAAATTTTCATCGGATCCTGTAAAATCTATACTACGCACGGTCAAACTTGTATAGACCGGATATTAGCTCGCAATTTGGTTCAAGTTGTTTTAATTATATATCTTACTGTAGTTACAATAACCTCCCCATTATTATCTGTTGGAAACGAAACAGATGGGACTGAAAACAACGAAGAAACATTAAATTTTATTCGCGTTCTATTTTATGAAACATTATGTATGTACGTCCATTTCGACTCCATCGAATTTAAAACCGACACTAATTAGTACTTTCCTTATATACATAATATATAAGGAAAGTATTGCGACGGGGGGGGGGGGGGTCGAAAATTCGAATTCGAGATTTCGACGGAAGAGCGCGTTTCAAGCATGTCTGACCACGAATCAAACATTTTTAAGTGATGTCTGCGTGTGTGTATGTGTGTGTCTGTGTGTGTGTCAGTGAGCTTGTGGAGGCGATAACTGACGAACAAATGGACCGATTCGAACGAAACTTGGTACAAAAATCACAATCCCTGAATACCGGAAGCCTATTGTTTCTAAATGTAATCGAATGTTCAGAACCTCCCTAAATTGTCGAGTGAAATATTGAAAAAAACATCAAAAAATCAAAACCTTTTATAAAGTTACGCAAATAGACATTTCTAATGTAATGTTTCCTTAGAAAATGATAGGCATAAACTTTAGAACGCTAGCATGAACCGTTCTCGAGATATTGTACATGTTTTAAATAAATTTTTCAAAAAATCCCATAAATTAAAAAAATATATATTAACTGTCGAGAAACATGTTCACTTTTCATATGTAATATCATGCGATAAATTGGGTGACATCATTCTCGTGGATCTAGTTCGTTCCATTCATAAGAAAAAACACTTTGAGTAATACTTTTGTATTTGAAGGCCAATAGTTATGTATCTGCTATAAGAATAACTTATTTCTCCATCCATAACGCTTGGCGAGATTTTGGCGCCGAATTTGGTGGAATGTCGCCAACTTGACGACTTTTTTAAATGTTGCCAAATTATCTGAAATATCGCCAAATGGATAAAAATGACACTAAATCAGTGAAAATGACGATTAATTGACGAAAATTCAATTTCTTGGAAAGAATATAAATAGCTACTATAAGAAAAACCTATTTTTTTAATGTAAAAATAGTAAATTCATTGCATTATATATGGAAAGTCATGTGTTGCCCACATCAGATTTTTTTTCTTCTATTTTTGATGCGGAGCCTACAATATATATCCTTCAAACTACACTTCGGTTATTATGCCAACTTTACCGCTCCTCCAAGTACTCAATTTATCCCACCAATCGTCTCCAATCATGAATCGGAATACATTTAGTAAAACTCTTTCCACTGACTCGCATATTACAATTAAGTACTGTTTAAGCAAATATTTCGATTTATTAACGGTACTGATACTCAGCATTGCGACTAGGCTATCATCTTATACATTAGTCTTGAGTCGTGATTGTCTTGTTACGACGTATTCTCTGGAATCGTAGGTGTGGGCTCAGAGTCGCCAAATTCTAGGATCCAAATTCTTGGACACGTTCATTCACAAGCACAGCGTAAACAGGAACAATATACAGAAAAACAGTACTTAAATGCTGCACCAATTTTGCAAAATAACTGATATTATTCTCAGAACACTAACGACACTTGTTTCACAAATCAGCCGCTACTATTTTCGAAACATTGGCGAAAATCAGAGTTCGATGTAGCTCGTATTTTGTTAACTCCTCGCCAACGGAGTGATGACTCCTTTTATTGTCTCTCTATAAAAACTTCTGAATTCTCTTATATCTCGTAGAATACTCGTTATTTTGCGGTCTTCATCGAACCTTCGGTGAGTCGCCAAGTTGGCGCTAATTCACCAAATCTGGAATCCCTCCTCCTAGTTTCAGCTTCTGGCAAACCTAGACTTGCGTTATGGGAAAGGATAACTGTACGATTAATTTTTTCGTCTTCTCTTCGAAAGAGACGAATGTAAGGAATAAGCAGAAAATCTGATGTGGGCAACACATGACTTTCCTTATATAATGCAATGAATTTACTACTTTTACAGTATAAAAATAGGTTTTTCTTATAGTAGATACTTATATTCTTTCCAAGATATTGAATTTTCGACAATTGGTCATTGATTAAACAATATTATAATCCATTTGGCGATATTTTCATTACCTTGACAGCATTTCAAAAAGTCGCTAAGTTAGCGACGTTCCGCCAAATTCGTCGTCAAAATCACGGCAAGCTTTACTGACGGAAAAATAAGTTATTCTTATAGCAGATAAATGGTTCTTGGCGTTCAAATACAAAAGTATTACTTGAAGTATCTTTTCTCATGAATGGAACGAGCTAGATTCACGAGAATGATGTCATCCAATTTATCGCATGGTATTACTTATGAAAAGTGAACATGTTTCTCAATAGGAAATATATTTTTTTATTACTTTCCTTATATACATAATGTATAGGGAAAGTATTGTGACGGGGTCGAAAATTCGAATTCGAGTTTTTGACGGGAAAGCACGTTTCAAGCATCCCTGATCACGAATCAAACATTTTTGAAGTGATGTCTGTGTGTGTGTGTGTGTGTGTGTGTGTGTGTGTGTGTGTGTGTGTGTGTGTGTGTGTGAAAGTATGTGTGTGTGTGTGTGTGTCAGTGAGACTTTGGAGACGATAACTGACGAACGAATGGACCGATTCGAACCAAATTTGGTACAAAAATCACAATCCGTAAACACTAGAAGCCTATTGTTTTTATACGCAATCGAATGTTCAGAACCCCCCTAAATTTTCGAATGAAATTTTGAAAAATCGTCAAAAAATCAAAACCACTAATAAAGTTACGCAAATGGACATATCTTATGTAATTTTTCATTAGAAAACGATTGACATAAATTTTAGAGCGCTAACATGAACCGTTCTCGAGATATTGTACATTTTTAAAAACAATTATCAAAAAGTCATTTAAAATAAAAATAAAATATTTCCTATTGAGAAACATGTTCTCTTTTCATATGTAATACCATGCGATAAATTGGGTGACATCATTCTCGTGGATCTAGCTCGTTCCATTCATGAAAAAAGGTACTTTGAGTAATACTTTTGTATTTGAACGCCAATAGTCATTTATCTGCTGTAAGAATAACTTATTTCTTAGTGCATAACGCTTGGCGATATTTTGGCGACGAATTTGGCGGAATGTCGCCAACTTGGCGACTTTTTGAAATGTTGCCAAATTAACGAAAATCTCGCCAAATTGATGAAAATGACGCTAAATCAATGAAAATGACGACTAATTGTCGAAAGTTCTATATCATGGAAAGAATATTAGTATCTACTATAAGAAAAACCTATTTTTTTAATGCAAAAGTAGTAAATTCATTACATTACATAAGGAAAGTCATGTGTTGCCCACATCAGATTTTTTAATATGACTTTTTGATAATGTTTTTGAAAAATGTGCAATATCTCGAGAACGGTTCATGTTAGAGTTCTAAAATTTATGTTAATCGTTTTCTAATGAAAAATTACATAAGAAACGTCTATTTGCGAAACTTTATTAGCAGTTTAAATTTTTGACGATTTTTTCAAAATTTCACTCGAAAATTTAGGGGGGTTCTGAACATTCGATTACGTTTAAAAACAATAGGCTTCCAGTGTTTATGGATTGTGATTTTTGTACCAAATTTCGTTCGAATCGGTCCATTCGTTCGTCAGTTCTCGTCTCCACAGGCTCACTGACACCCCCCCCCCCCCACACACACACACATACACACACATACTTTCACACACACACACTCACACATACTTTCACACACACACACAGACAGACAGACATCACTTCAAAGATTTTTGATTCGTGATCAGGGATGCTTGAAACGTGCTCTCCCGTCGAAAACTCGAATTCGAGTTTTCGACCCCGTCACAATACTTTCCTTATACATTATATATATAAGGAAAGTAATAGACTCCGAAACGTTTTACAAGTTCGAAAGGATACCTGTACGTGTATTTTCTCCGTCTGGTCTTCGAAAGAGACTAATGTAAGGAGGGGAAAATAGACTCCGAAGCGTTTTACAAGTTCGCAACAATATCCTACAAACTGCATTTCGGCTATTATACCAACCCTACCATTCCCCCATGTACTCGATTTTTCCGACCTACAGTATCAAATCGTGTCGCCTTTAATGAATCGAAATACATTTAGTAAAACTCTTCTCCCTGACCCGTATATTACAAGTAAGTGTTGTTTAAGCAAACATTTCAATTTATTAACGACACTGATAAACAGAATTGCAACTAGGCTATCGTCTTACACATTAGTTTTGACTTGTAGCTTTCGCGAAAGACCCCCATTAGAATTTGATAGCGTCGTTTACAGGGCAAGAATAATTCATTGAATTCCAGCTAAAATAAAGTACTATATGGCATAAAGTCATACCGTTACGATGACGCTATCCATAACTTGTGTTATACCCAGACAGTAGAGTTAACTGCTTACCTACGTCAATGTTGCCAATGGATAGCATTTACATAAAAAAAAGGTTAACTACATTTAATTATTTCTCATATTTTATGCAATAACCTAATTATTTCTATCGCTACTTCTGGAACTGATTTTTAAAATAATTTAATTCAGAAGAGAAATGATATATTATCAATTGTTATAAATAGACCATTTGGTTCCTTTAAAATTTCTTTATATGGAATCCAGAGAAATTAAAAATTCAAGATAATTACTTGGCAATAAATGAACAACATACTAGAGATTAGATTTTTGAATGGGTAGTTTAAATAAATTCCCTCAATTTTAATAAATAATTATTTTAATTTTTTATCATTTTTTTTAGTTAACTTTTATTATTAATTTTTCACTGAAATTATTTATATTTTTCGTCACATTAGTTGGTCATGGAATTGAAAAAACTCTGATGTGGCCAACACATGACTTTCCATACATAGTACAATGAATTTACTACTTTTACAGTTAAAAAAAATGTTATTCTTATAGTAGATACTTATATTCTTTCCAATATAATAAATTTTCTTCAATTAGTCGTCATTTTCATTAATTTAGCGTCATTTTTATCAATTTGGCGAGATTTTTGTTAATTTGGCAGCAATTAAAAATATCGCCAAGTTGGTGACATTTCGCCAAATTCGTAGCCAAAGTCTCGCCAAGCGTTATGGATGGGGAAATAAGTTATTCTTACAGCAGATAAATGACTATTGGCGTTCAAATACAAAAGTATTACTCAAAGAATCTTTTTTCATGAATGGAAAGAGCTAGATTCACGAGAATGATGTCACCCAATTTATCGCATGGTATTACATATGAAAAGTGAACATGTTTCTCAATAGGAAATATTTTTTTTTATTTTATATGACTTTTTGATAATTTTTTTGAAAAATGTGCAATATCTCGAGAACGGTTCATGTTAGCGTTCTAAAATTTATGTCAATCGTTTTCTAATGAAAAATTACATAAGAAATGTTTATTTGCATAACTTTATTAGGGGCTTTTATTTTTTGACGATTTTTTCAAAATTTCACTCGAAAATTTAGGGGGTTCTGAACATTCGATTGCGTATAAAAACAATAGGCTTCCAGTGTTTACAGATTGTGATTTTTGTACCAAATTTCGTTCGGATCGGTCCATTCGTTCGTCTGTTATCGTCTCCACAGGCTCACTGACACACACACACACACATACTTTCATACACACACACACACACACATATATACTTTCACACACACACACACATACTTTCACACACACACACACACACACACACAGACATAACTTCAAAAATGTTTGATTCGTGATCAGGGATGCTTGAAACGTGCTCTCCCGTCGAAAACTCGAATTCGAATTTTCGACCCCGTCACAATACTTTCCTTATACATTATGTATATAAGGAAAGTAAAAACAACAATATTTGTAATATTTTAACTGTAACTGAATTGGGAGGATAAGTAATATTAAGTTACAAGAGATAGATAAATGTTTTGATTATATTGGTAAAATCATTTTATGTAGAGATATTCTGTAGTAAAGTAATGATATATATATATATATCATTACTTGTAATGATCATTACTTGTAATGATATATATATATATATATATCATTATATCTTACAAGTGAACCTCAACAATTCTAAATATAAATCTTTGAAAAATTCAAGTGGAACCCATAATTTTTATATTTTTTTCAATTTTCCAAAAAAATATTCGGACAAATGAGATTCTTTCCCTGATTTGTTCAAGTTAAAATTCAAAATCTTGCTTTTATCTATAAAATAAGATTACTAAGTAATCAAACCGCCCAATCCTCTACATTCTATCCTTTATCCACAACGTTTTCGTGACCTTTAAATTTCGGAGAATTTCTTCTTTTCTTTAAACTCTTTATGCTTCAAATATCTCTATTTGAAAAATTTCAAAGCATTTTCTATTATGAATCTGTATGTTCTATTAAATACATGATCTACATATTTCGATTTTACATTGTATATTTTAACATTTTCAATTAAAACTGTTCGTTTACTAAGGCGTGTATGCAAATGTTATTTTTATACCCCATTTCATCACTTTCCATCATTTTGAATTCAAATCACTATTTCTGGGACTAATGGAATTGAATTCTGGGAACACCTGTGTCCGAAAAATATTCGTTTGGATTCACGCGATAACTTTGATTAAATTTTAGACTGTCATTTTCAGTGAAAACAAATATTATTTTACGAAATATTATAAAAGTATGTCTCAGCCATTTCCATCCAAGCTTCGCGCGTTCGAAATGCCTAGTTATTATTACATGTGACACGGTGACACACTAAACGTGACACGGTGACACACTGAATATGACACAGTGACACACTGTACGTGACACATTGACACATTAAATGGGACACATTAACACACTAAATCTGATACAATTTGATAAAAGTATGTATCAGCGATTTTCATCCGAGTTTCGAAATGCCTAGTGATTATTACATGTAACTCGGTGACACACTGAATGTGACACGGTGACACACTAAATGTGGCCCAGTAACACTCTAAATGTGACACGGTGACACACTAAATGCGACACGGTGACACCCTGAATGTGACACGGTGACACACTGTATGTGACACATTGACACACTAAATGGGACACATTGACACACTAAATGTGATGAGCCAACGGCCGTACCTTGCTGAAAACACCAGTTCTTGTTAGATCACCGAAATCAGGCAGCATCGGGTGATGTTAGTACTTGGATGCGTGCTGTTGGCACATTTCGGACGCGGTAGCCCGGTGGTTTGCGCGTTGGATTTGCACGCTGCCACAATTGCCGCCGTGTTCATGCGGAGTACGATCACGTTAAGCATGTGGGTCCGTAAGTCCTTCCGAGAGGTTGGTGGTAGGGGAAGGAGGGTACAGTCCCTGTGGATGCCTCCCCCACTGGGTTCTGGTCTAAATTGGCTGGCACTTCCCGGTCGTTCAAACAGTTACCTTACACCTTTCTGGTAGGTCGGACGGTCTGGGTCTCAACAACAACACTAAATGTGATACAATCGAGTTATTCAGAAATTCAAACTCATCCTTGTATCTTAAGAATATCTTTAGACTTTCTGAAGATACTTTGTCAGTATTGAGTTGTACGCGGTCGTTTCCTGTTGGACACCCAACGTTCTGGGGTCTCGGCCCTTATTTATGCATGATGAAGACTTTTCGGCTCATCAGGGCCCTAATGGGACCTATTTCCCGTGAGGCTCCTTACACTGGTTGACACTGGTCATCATAACATTATTCTGGGAAAATTCAATTTATTAAAATGTGGGAGCTAATGCAGCTTAAACTCACTGTCCTTCAGGTTTTATACAGGGTGATTCAAAAAAGGTAATCCAAACTTCACGAGGTGGTAGTACCTACTAAACCAAGCATTTTTCATCAGAATTTACTGGGTCGGAAATGAAGCATAAAGGCGTTACAGGGTAGTGGATTGGGCGAGGTGGTCCCATAGCTTGGCCCCCCACGATCGCCCAATCTGTCGTGTCTTGGATTATTTTTGTGAGGATATCTCGTCTTGTTTATGATACTCCCCATGAATCTGAAGAGGAACACGTCGCCAGAATTGCGGCAGCTGCTGTCGAAGTGCGCGACATGCCTGGTCTGTTCGAGAGAGTTCGCCAATCCCTCCCTCGCCGCTGTGAGACCTGCATTCAGGTTAACAGTCGCTCTTTTAAGCCATTACTGTAATTATTATTTATTAAATGCCATTTTATCACTTCTAAGTCATTCTTGTGTTTTCGCCTCATCTCAGCGGGCCCACTGGCGCCTTAACATTTCATTTTCGACCCGGTACACTATGGTGAAAAATGTTTGGTTTGTTGTATACTACCACCTCGTAAAATTTAGCCCATCTCTTTTTAATCACCCTATATTTTGTTAGAATTAATCCAAATCATATATCATCTTTTGGTAACGTTCATATTAGGTAGCACCATAAACAAATGAGAAATTAAATGACTATTTCAGAAGAATTTGAAATACGTCAGGGAAGGAATAAAAAAATATAGACAAAGGAAAAAAGGTAATTAATGTGACTGGCAAGAGGAAAGGAATTGAAGAAGGATAATATTGTTAAATAGACTTACCTTTAAAGTGTAGTTGTTTAAGAAATACACCTAGAAATAACATAAAAGCTTATTATAAATCTTATAAAAATATACACTACAATTAAATATAATATTATATACATATAACTGTTATTAATTTCACAATATAACTGATATTAATCTCAAAACATTGACAAAAGCAATTTCACAAAACAGCAGCTACTATTTTCGAAACATTGACAAACATCATAGTCCAATGCAGCTCGTACCACGTCAAATAAACTCCAACAGAGTAATGATTCCTTTTATAGTCTCTCTATAGAAACTTCTGGAAGTATCGATATCTCCTAGACTAATCGTTATTTCACAGTCCTTCTCAAACCTTCAGGAAGTCGCTAAATTGGCGATACATCACCAAATCTGCCAGATTTCTTCGAAATTCTGGCAACCCTATGCGTCCTGGCACGCCACGTTCACATCATGTACTGCTCGCATACCTGCCAACTTTTACGAATTTTTCGTAATTTTTACGAAAATTCTCTTATTTTACGATTTTACGCGCGTAATCGATTTCTTTACGATTTTTAATATTTTTTACTAATTACGCCTAAAAATCGCGCCAATTTGCCGATTTATCGCCAAATTTATATTTTTACACCAAAATGTCGCCAAGCATTTGGATTGCTTGTCACACGAGAACAAGCAATCTCGTGTGACAAGCAATCCAAATGAACGCAGACAATGAACGCGGCAATGAACGCAGACGTTCTCGTGTGACAAGCTCTATTTATTCTGGTACTTCCAGCACGCAGCGTTCAAGAAACGGACGGCAGACAATGCTCGTCTTTCTAACCCGGAAGTGTAGGCATAAAATCCCCCACAGAAAGGAATCAAAAATAAGTTGTAGATTTTTGTCTCCGTAATCACCGTGATGTATGTTATCATATATATCATTAATACATATGTTGTCATTGGACTCAAAGGGGAAACAGAAGAAAAAACTTCGCACAGCATTTGAAAATATTTGTTTTACTTTTACCCCTTTTTGTTGAGAGTCCAAAATTACCAGTTTGCATCCATTTTCTTCTTCTAATGATTTCATATCAGAACAATAGACCTAATTTATTTTTATAGTGCGAATAAAAATAAAGAATTATTTTACTAAACAAATTATATTTCGCTTAAATTTTAAGATGAGCAATTCAGTCTTTTCTTTTCAGGCTTTGCTGAGAGTACATAATTGCCTTTTTCCATCCATCTCCATCCCCTGATTATTACACATTAACTTTACTAAACTAGCTTATTTTTATATTTCAGTTGATTATAAAGGTCACCTTTTTAATTATTTTCATTTAAATAGTAATTTTTTTTTTTTTTTCATCTCTGCAGCGGTTGCCGAGAGAACGCTATTATCCTTTTCCATCGATCTCCATCTCCCTATTGTTGCACATTAACTTGATTAAATTAACTTATTTTCATATTTTGGTTGATTATAAAGGCAAATTTTTTTTATTATTTTCACATAAATAGTACGATCGTGAAATTCAGTTTTTTTTCGCGGGCGTTTCCGAGATTACGCAATTATCCTTTTCCATCGATCTCCTTCTCCTTATTGTTGCACATTAACTGGACTAAAGTAGCTTATTTTCATAGTTTGGTTGATTATAAAAGTTAATTTTTTAATTATTTTCATATAAATAGTACGATCATGAAATTCAATCTTTTTCTATCTGAAGCCCTTTCTGCCACATTTTTATGAAAAGATATTTTTGAACAAAATAAACATTTTCTTTAAAATATACTGCCACCAATTTTTATTTATGTGTAGACACTAGACAATGCACATTTTAATAATACATGATAATTTTATGAATGTGTTTAAAAATATACTGCAGTTTAAGAACAAAAAATTTGTGTCTTCCCAATTGTAAAAAAAAATTTTTTTGTGAAATTAAGTTCATAAATCCTGACTATTGTAATGATTTAATTTCAACAAAACTGACAAAATAAAAGCATGAGTTATTATAGATAACAAAATCATAGTTTAGAATTAATATAAAGGAATGTGTTAAAATTAAATTTGCCCATGTATTTAAACAACCCTGTTCTTAAACGCAATTGTCAAACTTGCATTTTCTAAATATAATAGAATTATATCATTTTTCATCATTACATAACGAATTATATCATCATTACATAACGTAACTTTCTGTCAAAATATTTTGAGAGATGAAGGATACAATGTAAATAATGTACAAATGAACATGCATACAACTGTTTCCAAAGAGATCTCAAAACAGTTGTGTGTTTCACATATTTGTGCGTTATTTACATTGTGTCCTTTGAAAATCAGATTTATGTCGATTTGTTCTGTAAAACTCATTTTACCCGCTATTCTGATTTTTTTTCAAAAATCTTCTGATTTTTACTCCAAATAAGTTGGCAGCTATGACTGCTCGCGTTATGGTGTTTCCTGCGTCTGGTTTTCGAAAGAGACGAAAGAAAATACGCCATTGAGTGAATATTACAAGTTAGCAACAACATTTATTGCCTCTATTATACATTCCTGAAGGAATGACATACCACTTGAACGATTAAACAGTTTGGTAATAATGTGTTCAATGGAATGCGAAGAAGTAAAAATCTTAAACTTGAAAGTATTTTTGCTAACCTTACACATAAAAAAAGCAGGAAAATTTCCTTTTTATTAATAATTGTTTTTTTTAATATGTTTTAAAAATTTGATATTGTGTATTCTCGTATATTTTCAATGTGCTCGTACATTATTTTCATAAATAAAAATAGAAATACTGCAATTTGTGTATTATGTGATCAATATGGTGTGGTTAAAAAATAATACAACCAAAAACAGTTTTAACGCGATTGACCATAAATATTGTCAAATTCGAGACAAGCAGTAGGAACACCTTATATTTAAAACAGACAAAAACGTTAAAATTGATGTGAAATTTTCAGTTCAAATACCAGCGCCCAGCAAATAATACTTCAAATAGGGCCCCACGTTTCCTAAGACCATCCTGGCACACACCACTTGCACCATATGATGATTCCTTCATAACTTCCTTGTTGTACCTCAGTCATATTATGATTCAATAGATTTATTCCATACTAGCTATATATCCGTTTTTCGTACCAAATATTACATACAATTCATAATTATGAGCAAATTCCTATAGTATTCTAAATAACATTGTTCTTCAAAGCATTAGAATATTATATTAGAATATTTAATATAATTCACTTAAAAAGAAGTATAAGAGAATCTGTCCTCGCTATACAGAATTATCTTTACAGGCAGATATAAAGAATAAAGCATCCTGATTCCGCTTACAAATAAATTTACAAAACATATGAAATTGAATCAACATTTGCCAAAATGAAAGACCTAAAATGGTATTAGAAGATATACCCTCACAATTTCTATTATGTTTCAACAACTAGCTAAATTCAATATATGAGTTTGAAAAATGTTTGCCTAAATAAAACACACTACTTAGAAACTTAAATAATCAATAATCCCCATGCCCTTTCAGCCCGAAAGCCGTAACTGTAAATCCAGTCAAAATGTAATCCCGATAAAAATTTATTTTTATATGCGTTTCTTAAGTGTTTATATCTTAAAAAATCTAATAAAAATCATCTGCTGCATAAACTCATCGGGTTTAATTCCCTTGCTTAGCAACATAATATAATGTTTTTATTTTTTCGAATAAATCTGCTGGATATAATCATTGGGTTTAATTCCTTTGCTTAGCAAAATGATATAATTATTTTTCAAAATAAATTTGCGGATAAAATAGCGTCTACATAATGCTATACCTATGATAGGTTCATGTTTTTTTAATGTCTCGACAAATCCTGGTCCTAAAAACTCGAAACATGGACTAAAATCAGTCTATTTCATGACTACCCAGAAAAATTCACTAAATTCAGTGCAGCTGTTTGCTCGCGGTGGTGATACAAACGCACATACACATCCACAAACACATTTTTCAATTTTATTTAGATTAAAATCGAACAAATCGCTTATAATTCCATTCCATATCGAAACTTATAGGAACATTTTATGCCCTTTCCAAAACTTTCCCATTGAGACCACATTAATCTTTGGCAATATCCGAAGAGAACTTGGACAAGCGTCCTCATTTAATTTGAAACAGAGACTCTAAAGCTCTCAACCACAGCAGTATAGTTATAAATATACATATCGTGTCATCCCATTAAGGTCGAGGCGATGTTTAAATCTGCATAGGAATTAGGGGATTGATGAATTAAGGATAAGTCGAATTGCACTTGCTGCGAAAACCAGGATGTGACCAGAGGATTCTAAAATATAATGCATCTAAGATAAGCTTTTCTGGTACAGTTTAGAATTGAGTACGTAGCTGTGGGATTAAAGTCATCTAATTCTCACTTATTCTTTAGTATCCAGGAGTTATTGAAGTAAGAAAGCAAAGAGAATAAGCTTCTTAATTTTGCTTTAGACCTGATTTCTCTTGTTTGTCTCTCTTTCTGCAAGTTTTGTATGCCTGTAATTCCTCTAAAATTGAACTGACTTTTATATTCTCATGCTATGTAATATAGTATCACAAGAATTTTCCAATTCGAGATTTTGATGCCAATATATGTTTTAAAGCCTCCTGAACACGTTTTGACTGTTTGAGTGATGCCCGTCTGTCTGTCTGTCGTCTGAAGTCGATTTCTTGTGTACACAAGACAAACATTGTTTCTTCCTCAACGTGATTGAATAAAAACTGCAAATTGTTCGTTCCATTGCTATATGTTTAACAATAACTTCTCTGAAACTTAACCAATTTTTTTACAATTTAGATATGTGGTGAAGACAAATGCTTTACAGGTCGAGTTCGTTGCTGAACGTGGTCTGACAAAAATTGCGCATGATGCCGTTCCCTTGACAAATGAGCACATTGTCAGACGATAAATTCTCTTAAAGTTAGACAAGTATTTTGAAATTTTGATATACGATGAAAAGTGATGTTCTATAGCTCTAGTTTATTGGTAAACGTGATCTGACAAAAATATTACTCAATCTAAGCCTCCTTTACTATATTTTTTGATCAACGATAACTCTACTACAGAGTTAAAGCGAACTGGCCAGATGACCGTTCAGGTTTTCACCAGATTAAGGCCAGCCGCTGGACTAGCCAATCTCCAGTCCAGCGGAGCCGCAGCCAGGTCGCTGACTTGGTGGAATCATTCACCGTGCAAGGACCGGAGAACGCCCGCCAAGCTCGACACCGGCCACCGGTCGGCCCTTGGCTCAGGTCATGAATAGGTGCAGCCCATGGGCTCGACCACCTGGAAGAGTCGGTGTCTGATCGTCTCACTGGTTGGAGTGGACCAGGTAACCTGATTAATTTTACGCCTCAGAGGCGGAGGACCAGAGGTACAGAACTAAGATCCGCACACCGCAATCATTGGCGGCGCCCCCCCCCCCCCCTCCGAATGGGTAACTCCACTACAGCTTCGCCAAATTTTCTGCAAGATGGATATGTGGTGAAGAGAAATGTTTACAGGTTGAGTTCGACGAAATCAGAGACTGTAGTCGCCGCCTTTATATTTAAAGCAGCTCCAGCTCTGATTGTATGTAGCTGCATGGTACACTTTCGTTGTAACCGATCCTCTATAGGGATCTGCAATGTCGATCATAACACGCAACTAGCTTGGTGATAACAAGCTTTGGGAACAAAAGTGCAAAATTGAAATTTAGTAAATTATTCCGACGGAACTAAAATTAAGGGGAAAAAAGCTGAAACCACCGAATTAGGCAGAAATTAATAAACAATACAACATACAGCTGTTTCGAAGATACTTTGGATCTTCTTCTTCAGTGTCAGAGATACCAATAAATTCCAACTTAAACTAATGAGGAAATGTGCCAAACGGGAACGTTTATACACCATTTTCTCTCCTTGGCTTAGGCTTTGTTAGTCAATCTAACATTGAAGAAAAGAATCCGACGTATCCTCAAAGCAGCTGTATGTTGCATTATTACTTTCCTTATATACATAATTTATAAGGAAAGTATTGTGACGGGGTCGAAAATTCGAATTCGAGTTTTCGACGGGAGAGCACGTTTCAAGCATCCCTGATCACGAATTAAACATTTTTGAAGTGATGTCTGTGTGTGTGTGTGTGTGTGTGTGTGTGTGAAAGTATGTGTGTGTGTGTGTGTGTCAGTGAGACTGTGGAGACGATAACTGACGAACGAATGGAACGAGTCGAACAAAATTTGGTACAAAAATCACAATCTGTAAACACTGGAAGCCTATTGTTTTTATACGCAATCGAATGTTCAGAACCCCGCTAAATTTTCGAATGAAATTTTGAAAAAATCGTCAAAAAATCAAAACCGCTAATAAAGTTACGCAAATAGATATGTATTATGTAATTTTTCATTAGAAAACGATTGACATAAATTTTAGAACGCTAACATGAACCGTTTTCGAAATATTTTACATTTTTCAAAAAAATTATCAAAAAGTCATATAAAATAAAAAAACATATTTCCTATTGAGAAATATGTTCACCTTTCATATGTAATACCATGCAATAAAGTGGGTGACATCATTCTCGTGGATCTAGCTCGTTCCATTCATGAAAAAAGATACTTTGAGTAATACTTTTGTATTTGATCGCCAAAAGTTATTTATCTGCTGTAAGAATAACTTATTTCTTCATCCATAATGCTTGGCGAGATTTTGGCGAAATGTCGCCAACTTGGCGACTTTTTGAAATGTTGCCAAATTAACGAAAATCTCGCCAAATGGATAAAAATGACGCTAAATCAATGAAAATGACGACTAATTGTCGAAAATTCAATAGCTTGGAAAGAATATTAGTATCTACTATAAGAAGAACTTATTTTTGTTACTGTAAAAGTAGTAAATTAATTACATTATATAAGGAAAGTCATGTGTTGCCCACATCAGATTTTTTATTACGTTGTTTAAGTTTTTCATGATCTCTTGCAAAACGTGTTCCAACCTTTTTTAGAACAAATATTGTTCTATGAAACTTTTACATTAAGTCATTTACGTTATTCTTACGTCATGTACGGCAAGTCGTATACAGCCAACATTTTTTTTTAATTTGTTTCAATTTAATGAAGTATATTCGGTACAAGTATTGTTAAACGAAGTACAACGAACGGCAAACATTTATACTAATATAAGTGATATAATATAAAATCTATAGTATAATCATAAGACATTGTATTCCTCTCTGTTTTTATATAGGATTCTCAGGACAGTCCTGAAGAATCCTAATATCTGTGTAAGAAAAGACCCAGGTGTGTGCATGCTAGGTCTATCAATAGTAAAATGACTATAACCGACCGAATAAAAGTGATTACCGCGCCCCTAGCTGAGAATTTAAAAAAAGTTAGAATAACTCTACAACAAAGCGAAATAGACGAAAAAAGCCAATCACAAAGTTGTAGAGCATCATCTAATTAGTAACCGTAAAACCGTACAACTGTTGCCTAGCATAAAACAGTAACAGAAAAAAATTGTGTAGCGCAATATTTTACATTGGCGACTGTCTGTCATATTCAGAAATGATAAGATAAACAACGCTTACAAGCACCAAGAATCTAAAGTGCAAAATATCAGCAACAATGCGCATTTGAATTCGAGAATGAATATTACGGCATACTATGACAAGTATTTATGATGTTACAGGCCATGATATACAATATGCCCGTCCCTTGTTTTCCCCTGTGGGGGAAAGGCGTACGGGCGTTGACTTTGTATCCTTTGAATCGCCTCCTTTAAGGGGATACACAAATCTGTGGATTGTTCCCATGAAATACCACTCGGGCTCATAAAGCAGACTTTACCAGGTTACGGGGAAAGACTAGCCTTTAAAACCATGTCCCCAGATCCGTAGGCGACTGGAGTCGAGGCTTGACTGGACCATCTCTCAGCTCCCGCCCGGTGAATGGTTCAGCTGACTTTGCTCTTCGGGTAGCGATCTCACTTGGTAGCATATACCGGGTGGTCAGAATTAAAACACCCCTACTCTGAGCTCTCTATACATCGAACTGCTCAGTGTAAAGGCTCCAAAATTGTTGAACCTACTATTCAAGACATGGGGAAAGGGATTACGTGAAAAAAAAAATAGTTCCAGAAACACCGATAGGTGGCGCTATACAACAGAAAATATGCTGAAAAGACACAAAATAATCACAAAAAACAAATACATGCGATATGGAATTTTTCCTTTTTAATTTCTTTTGCTGATATGAAAAAAAAGGAAGATAAAAAAGTGAAGAAACTTAAACTGTCATTGTAACTGCAATTTCGCACTGTAAGGACAAAAATTTGCATAAACCCTTGGTTTGCAGCTACTATGTTCTGGGAATAAAAGGGGATAAAACTGGGAAATTTTCATTCTTATCAGCGATGGCTGTCACACTGCCAGAACGCACTTTGCTTGTGAAGCTGTTTTATGAAAACAAAGGACATGCTGCAGCTGCACTTTGAGAGTTTCGTCGACTTAAGAATTTGCGCAAAGGATCATTACTTCCACAAGCTCTCAGGAGAATGATCGCTCGATTCGAGAAAACTGGACATCTTGGAGTTCAGCCGGATCGAGGACGCAAATCGACTCGTTCAGATGTCGTTGACGATGTTGCCACCGCTATTGTTGAACAATCAATGGATAACGTTATACGCACCATTCTCTGCATCGATAAGGTCCTCGTGATATGAATGTCTGGTACGTTCGAATAAAATGTGTTACAAATGTGTATTTTGTGTCTTTTCAGCATATTGTCTGTTGTACAGCGCAGCCTATCGGTGTTTCTGCAACTAATTTTTTTTCACGTAATCCCTTTCCCCATGTCTTGAATAGTATGTTCAACAATTTTGGAACCTTTACACTGAATAGTTCGATGTATAGAGAGCTCAGAGTAGGGGTGGTTTAATTCTGACCACCCGGTATAGTACAAATTTGGTACTCCACTTCTAGTCGGCATAAATCAATATGTTGCTGAGGTCTGACTGAATCTGCCCTTTCCTTGTATCGAGTCCTACTAATTGGAAAATGTTCTTCAACTTTGCATTTGTCTTTTTTCTTACCTATCCCGCTTAGTTGCTGAAATCGCGATCCTAACTCTTTAAATTCACCATTAGTGGCGCTGCAATTACTTCGATTCAATGTCACTTTACCATAGAACGATCTAAAATCTACACTCTTGGACCTTTCCTTACAAATTTACTGGGGTGCTTAAAGACTTCCTAGGAACCCCTGTATATATGTGTCTGTGCAGCAATAAAAATACATACCATTCGTTAAATTGAAACCAAATATGACATGATGACTCCTAATAGTATTTCATTACACCGCCAATTAAAACATTAAACATAAATATATGAATTATTACTTTCCCTGCAATACATGGTAATGTATAGGGAAAGTATTGGAATCATGTCGAAAATCGCAACTCAAGTTTTCGACGGATCTACACGTTTCGAGACCTCTAAAATACGAAAAAACTATTTTTAGAGTAACGTCTGTGTGTGTGTCTGTCTGTGTGTCTATCTGTGTGTCTGTCTGTGTGTCTCTCTGTCTGTGTGTCTGTCTGTGTGTCTCTCTGTCTGTGTGTCTGTGCAATGTATGTATCCACTCCAACTCAAAAACTAATGGACCGATTTTCATAAAATTTGGTAGGTAAGTCACTTGGATGTGACCCTGGTGCTGATTAGTTTTTGCTATGATACGTAAAAACAGAACCCGCCTTTTTTTGCGAAATGGCTCGTAAAAATTTCATTTATCCGCTCTAGCTAAAATACTTATTGACCAAATTTCACAAAATTTGGTAAATAAGTTAATTGTTAGATACTCTGGTGCTGATTAGATTTTGGCGTGATTCGGAAAAGAACAACCTGCGTTTTTTTACGAAATGGTCCGCCAAAATCTAAAAAAAAAAGACTAAGTAGTATATGCTCAAATGTATCAATTAAAATCTTGTTTTATACGCAATTTTTGAAGAGGAAAATAATTTAACACACTCCATTATACTTTAAGACTAACTGTTCTCAAGATATTTGAGATTTCTTGCATTTTTGTTACGCCGATTTCGGAAAAATTTCCAATTACCAAATAAAAACAAAAATTGAATTAAAAATGCAAATTTAGTGTTATTTGGTACGATTAAACTCAATTTAATGAAATATTAAAGAAATAAAGGAAATATGAATTTGAATCTGCAGGGAAAGTCATGTGCTGCCCACATCAGATTTTTGATTCATCAGTAATAACATTGTGGGTATATTACGATCTATTATTAGACTGTTAATGAAGTGAATTCATTGCAGTACTTAGAGAAAGTCCTGAGTAGCCAACATCAGAATTTTAATAATTCTATTTCCATTAAACAATGCGTCAGGTGTAAATCAATGTAAGGAATATATACAAATTCAATGTAAGAAAACCCAAACACGTATTTTGTGCCTTTAGGGATATGATAAAATAAATAATCGACAAAAGTGTGTTTGAGAACCATCCTCATTTCAAAGTCAAAAAATTTATCTGAAATTCAAATCTGTTTCGAAATCCCAAAGACATTACATGCAGTTTTTGAGACACTATTTGTACAGATCTGTTGTAAACTGGAAACGTCATTTCCAATTTAAATAAGGTTCTCCCGGTTTAAATGGACTGGAATTGAAACACTTGTGTCCCTCTGACATTTCGGTTTAAAATTGTTTTGATTTAAAACGCATCATTATTTTTATAGTTATCGATCGAATACTTCCAAAGCTGGAAACAGAAATTATCGCGACGTGTTTAATATTAATTATGCTGGAGTTTGGAAAACTTTTTTTAAAAAAGGATTTAATTCGATTTTATACTAGCGTATTTTTACTTTCTTATACCGATGTATAGAAAAATCCTTGTTTTGAATACTGTGCCTTTATTTATTTCATTTATTTATTTGTTAATTTTCTTATTTTCTTATACTAGATGGCGCTGCGCTTAAGTTTATTTGTACTAAAGAAGAAAAGCTATGCATTTTCGAAACGATCGTCTGCAGTTATTTAAAGTATTTTTTTCTCAAATATTTCAAAATTCGAATTCGCTGGAAATATTATTTTAATTTAAACGCAGGATTATTTTTACTATCGCTATCGACCGAATACTTATAAAGCTGGAAACAGAAATTGTTGTGCTGTGCTTAATATTACTTATGTTGGAGTTTGGAAAACTTGAAAAAAATTAAATTCGTTTCTTACTAATTCATTTTTACTTTCTCCTATGGATGTATAAAATATTATATTAAATATGGCAATTTATGGGATTTTTCTCATTTAGCTTTCCTTTTGTTACACTAGGTGAATCTGCTTTACGTTTATCCGCACTAAAGAAGGAAATCTATGTATTTTCAAAACGATCGTCTGCAGTTATTTAAAGCATTTTTTTCTCAAATATTTCAAAATTCGAATTCGCTGGAAATATTATTTTAATTTAAACGTAGGATCATTTTTACTATCGCTATCGGCGGAATACTTATAAAGCTGGAAACAGAAATTACTCTGCTGTGTTTAATATTACTTATGTTGGAGTTTGAAAAACTTAAAAAGAAAATAGGATTAACTTCGTTTCTTAATGCATTTTTGCTTTCTCCAATGGATGTATAAAACATTATATTAAATATGGCAATTCATGGGTTTTTCTCATTTAGCTTTCCTTTTGTTACACTAGGTGGCACTGCTTTACGTTTATTCGCACTAAAGAAAGAAATCTATGTATTTTCAAAACGATCGTCTGCAGTTATTTAAAGTACTTTTTTCTCAAATATTTCAAAATTCGATTTCCCTGATAAGCTTATTTTAAGAACTCGAGAACCCATTGCCTACACTTGATGCCCACCTCTCTGTGTATGTGTTGTTGTTGAAACCCAGACCGTCCGACCTACCAGAAAGGTGTAAGGTAACAGTTTGGACGGTCGGGAAGTGCCACCCAATTTAGAACAGAACCCAGTGGGGGAGGCATCCACAGGGACCGTACCCTCCTTCCCCTACCACCAACCTCTCGGAAGGACTTTCGGACCCACATGTTTAACGTGATCGTACTCCGCATGAACACGGCGGCAGTTTTGGCAGTGGCTGGAATCGAACCCGGGCCTACCGAGTGCAACTCCAGCGCGCTAACCAATGGGCTACCGCGCCCCGTGTGTGTATGTGTGTATGATGTGTCGACACAATCGACCAATTGCAGTGATTGGCAAGAAGTGGCCCTTGCGTTATCTGCAGAACTGAAGGGGGAAAATAAAAAAAATAGTTTTTATTACTATTATTATCATTCTATTTTGAGTACTGAATATAATTCAGTACTACACGTTAGCAAGGAAAGTCGTTTAACTTAACTGCGTAATTTGCTGTCAATTTTTAAATTATTATAACCATCTCGATAAGGTGATTACTGAAATATATATATATTATTCACCATGGTCTAACTTTCGAGAGTTTGACATATTTTAGGCAATAAGATTGTGCTTAAACTGATTAAAAACAACTAGGTGGTGCTCAAGCAAATTAAAAACCACATCTTTAATAAAATAATCAGTTCACATCATATAAAAAATATTCACAGGGTTTGTAGAAAAGTCCTTAAGTTCCCAAACAACTTCGGAATGCAAGGTGTTTGAGTGTACAAGTTAGATCTATTTAAAGTAAAATGGATATGCCCCATCGAATAGAAGTGAAGTGATAGGAGTGTCCCTAACGGGAAAACTGAACAATTAAGAACATGAACTGTGTAAGTAAGCGAAATAAAAAAAATAACTACAAACATGAAGAAATTTGTGTAATTAATAGGATTGGGTTAAATGTGTATTATCACTGATGGAGAGAATTTTTGACACACTGAGTCAACACTGAATTTCTGTGTATATGTATTATTTGTGGTATCATTTATGAATATACACTACGGCATCTAAAATTCTATTGTGTTAAAAACAGCTTCCTGTAACTGATTTGGTGTCAATTTCTACTCGTCAGACAATAATCTAGTGTTGACATCGAAATTTTTTGTCTATCTGTATTGCCAAATTCCTGTTCCTTACTCCTTCAATTCTCCACTAGGGGCGTTGTATTCAATTCCATTCGCTGAGGCATAGTCACTTTACTGTAGATGGATCTAACGTATACATTTAGAGGTATTTCATTCCGCAGTTGTTTGATTGCTGAAGGACGAACCCTGTAGGTGTATTATACACACACAGCCAACACTGCACTGCAGTCTTCACAGACTTTTCCAGGTACTCTTATATTATGGCTGGATATGATTATTTCAGGCCATAGAAGTTCCAAATGACACTAGACAGGATTTTTGACTGCGAAAATCGGTGTAATTCAACCGATTACGTAATGCAGCCTTTCATTAATTAATACTGAAATCAGCAACTCTATTACCGGTATTTTATATTACGTGGGCAAGCTCATCCTAATATAATATATATTACGAAGCATCGAAAATAAATATTTTAATCGACGATGATAACATTTTTCAACACATATGAGGTCTACAAAGCAACCTTTCAAATAAATTACAATGTTCATAAAATAATTATTTTTAAGTAGTCAAAATGTATAAATTTCGCGTGCATACTATAAACAGTGGCAAAGCGTGATAAAATAATTTATAGAGACGTAAAACCAGGGCGAAAATTGCAAATACAAAGTTCCGTGCTATTTATTTCAACCAGGCTTCAAACGAAATGAAATATAATAACAGAATTACAAATGAAAGTAAATTATAATTCCATTTGGCATTTTTTATTGCAATGAAAAAGCCTGTTTTGAGTTTTTTTATTTGGAACAGATTCAAAAAAATTATGTGTAGAAAAATAGAATTCACGGGAAACTAGCATGTAGAAATCAAGGAAAACAGGTATAAAAATAAAATATACCACTTACCAAGCTTTAGTTTTTCACTTATTAAAAGTATTATTTATGATTCACGTAAAAAAATCCCAAAACATATCAAAAATATCAGAACAGCTATAATTTATAACTGTCTAAATGGTTTGTGACTATCTATAATTTATAATTCTCTAAATCAAATTTGCTATTAACTTTTTTACTTTCCCTGTAATACATGGTAATGTATAGGGAAAGTATTGAATCATGCCGAAAATCCAACTAGAGTTCTTGACGGATCGAGAGCTCTAGAATACGTAAAGACTATTTTTAGCGTGACGTCTGTGTCTCAGTCTGTCTGTGTGTCTGGACAATGTATGTATCCACTCTAACTCAAAAACTTATAGACCGAATTTCAAAAAATTTGGTAGGCAAGTCACTTGGGTGTGACCCTGATGCTGACTAGCTTTAGGTACTATTCGTAAAAACAGAACGCGCCTTTTTTTGCGAAATGGCTCGTAAAAATTTCATGTATCAACTCTAGCTAAGATACTAATTGCCCAAATTTTACAAAATTTGGTAGATAAGTTACTTATACGATACTCTGGTGCTGATTAGATTTTGGTATTAATCGGAAAAGAACAACCTGCCTTTTTTTACGAAATGGCCCGCAAAAATATCATGTATGCACTCTAGCTAAAATACTAATTGACAAAATTTTACAAAATTTGGTAAATACGTTACTTGTAGGATACTCTGGTGCTGATAAGATTTTGGTATCATTCGGAAAAGAACAGCCTGCCTTTTTTTACGAAATAGCGCTCAAAAATCGCCAATATCTGAAAAAAAGATACGTATATTCAAATATATCAATTAAATGCTTGTTTTATACGTAATTTTTGATGAGGCAAAGAATAAGAACAAATCTATTACTCCAGGACTAACCGTTTTCGAGATATTTGATATTTTTCGCATTTAGTTAAGCCACTTTTGGAAAAATGTCCAATTACCAAATAAAAACAGAAATTGAATTAAAAATGCAAATTTAGTGTTATTTTGTGCAATTAAACTCAATTTAATGAATTATTAAAGAAATAAAGAAAAAATGAATTTGAGTCTGCAGGGAGAGTCATGTGTTACCCACATCAGATTTTTTAAATTATTCTTCGGAGTCTTTAGTCAATAAACACTATCGTTTGCCGAAACATAACGATTTAAGAAAAAATAAAAGAAAATCTTTACTTTGGCAAGAAATCACGCAGCTCAGACATGTCTATCTGGACATATACGGCAGTTAAATAATTGACATTTGATAGTCTAAGGCATTTCGAACTATGTCTCTCCTGAACAATATGATTGATGGCACTTGAGAATCTGGCGTCAGTCGAACCAGAAATACGTCTACATTGCCTTCCGTTAATTTACAAAGAAATTATTTTATACATTTATTTCGAATATTTCATTGTTATTTATTCATTTTTATACATTTATATAATTAAAATAAAAGTTACTTGGCCGTACATTATTCGGGTACACATTGTTTGCCTTGTCTCCTCCGACGTTTCACCACTGCATACAAACAAAATGCACCAAATACAAACCAATATCTTACCCTTTATATTCTTTGAATCCCTTGAGATGTTTAAAAAAAAAGATCCTTAAAAGTTTTTCAACTTCATCTTGACGTAAAAAATTCACTGAATACTGAAATCTTCTTTTGAAGCCTAAGGACATTACTTTGAATCTCTGGACATCATTTATGCAGATCTTTCGTAAACGGCAACGTCATTTCCAATTTAAATCAGGTTCTCTTGTTTTAATGGACTGTAATTTAAACATTTGGTTGCCGCCATGACTTTTGATTAAAACTATCTCTTATCTAAAAGCTTGATCAACTTCACTCTCGTTTGAAAACGCAAATCGGAATAAAAATAATCCCACTGCATTTTATATTATTCTTCAATGAAGAAAACGTTGTATAAAGAAGTTAAATTTGCTCTAAGTTTTTTCCGTACAATATAAATGTGCAGGGAAATTAAGGTTTCTGGTCTAAAATCAAAAAGTTGGTGGAACCAGTAAAGAGATTTCTCAGTGTTCAAATCCCATTGTATGTACATTCTGGGTTTTGTGCGAATATTTTGCTCAGCAAGTTGAGTTTGGTATTAGACGTAAGCTACAGATATGTAGATTTGCACGGCTATTCAAATATTAAAAATATATATATGCAAGTCTATAATTAGAACCAATTTGTTTAACGTTGTCTGAACATGAGCAAATCCAAGGCTGAATTCACTTCCTCCAGTAACCCTGAGGTCGAGACAGCGGGGTTGCCGGCTAAAAGAATTTAGACTTGGCGAAAAGCCCTATCCTGACATATTTCACTGCTGTCAACTATCGGCTGAAAATGAACTAGTTTCGTATGATGCTCACAACATATTTATTTTACAGATTTATTAGCACAATGCTGTAGTTTTGCAAAAAAAGTTGCGTGTATATCTTCACATTCTAACAAAAATACTTTTTGTATTAATACGTAATTTACTTTTCTGTGATTATTTAAGTAAACGCATAAAAACAACAAACGCATTTTCCACAATGGACTGATGTTTCCCCCGCGTTTGAAATTTTCTTGATGGATATTTTTGCGCATGCCTGCCTTTGAAGTTTTTGTTGAGACCCAGACCATCCGATCTACCAGAAAAGTGTAAGGTAACTGTTTGGACGGAAGTGCCATCCAATTTAGACCGGAACCCAGTGGGGGAGACATCCTCAGGGACCGTACCCTCCTTCCCCTACCACCAACCTCTCGGAAGGACTTACGGACCCACATGTTTAACGTGATCGTACTCCGCGTGAACACGGTGGCTGTTTTGGCAGAGGCTGGATTCAAACCTGGGCCTACCGAGTGCAACTTCAGCGCTCTAACCATTGGGCTACCGCGCCCTCTGCCTTGGAAGTTGTAATAATCGCCTTCTCTCCTGACCCCTATCTTTTATTTATTTATTTATTTACTTTAGTGGAGAGCGTACGTGGGAATTCGATTGCGGTTTAGGATATTTTTGGTTTGAGGATACGTTTCGGAAATTAACTGCTGGTACCTGTAAATCTATTATTTAAGTATTGGCTGCTTATGTACGACACGGGCAACGCTGGATAATTCTAGTTAGTCATATTTAAATGCTCAGACGAATTCATACCATTGCAAACATGAAAGATCAATCATGCTTAAAGCATTGATTATGAAACACTTTCCAACTTCAATGCAATTTTATTTAAAAAAGTCGAAAATGCAATACATTCCTCGGTAATATTTTAAAACTTATCACAATACTACATTGATTTATTATATTTGAAAACTTAAACCTTCATTGAAAAAAATGAACTTCATTCAAATGACGGCATTGAAATATAAATTGCCTGGTTTAAATATCTCTAAAATGCAATACATTCCACGGTAATATTTTTAAAACTATCATAATACTACGATAATTTATTATATTTGAAAACTTCATCGAAAACAACTGAAATAAATTCAAATGACGTCATAGAAAAAACAAGAAAGATCAATCATGCTTAAAGCATTGATTATGAAACACTTTCCAACTTCAATGCAATTTTATTTAAACATGTCTAAAATGCAATACATTCCTCGGTAATATTTTAAAACTTATCACAATACTACATTAATTTATTATATATGACACCTTAAACCTTCATCGAAAAAAAATAACTTCATTCAAATGACGGCATTAAAGTATAAATTGCCTGGTTTATCTCTAAAATGTGATACATTCCTCGGTAATAATTTTAGAATTATCATAATACTACGATAATTTATTATATTTGAAAACATCATCGAAAACAATTGAAATTCATTCAAATGACGTCATAAAAAAATAACACGCCTGGCTCTCTCTATAAAAGCAACATTTCATTCATAAATAATTCCCCCATTCATGTCATTCATCACAATACTATAATAATTTATTTTATTTAAAAATTAAGACCATTGAGCTACAAGTAAGTAAACTCAATGCGCAAAACTTCATCGAAAAATATCGTCCTTCTCTTTCTAACATCAATGAATATTTCATTCATATCAGCTAAGCAGACTCCATGGACTAAATGATTTTGTGTTAAAGAATTACAGCGATTCTAATACAACTCATTTTACATATTTTGCTGTTTACATTTTACATAGGTGAAAAATAGGCTAAATAGTAGAAATAATGAAATTTGGAAGAGCATTTAAACTGAAATATATTGTCATTGCGTTGTTTCAGTATGTAGATGCACAGAATTTAGGCAAAAATAAAGTAGTTTTAGGACGGATACAACACTCAATATGAATTAAAAAGAACTTTAAAAATCACGATTTTGACACAAGATGGATGCCCTATATCATTTTAAAGTGGGTCATGTGATCGTTTCATATCATGGACACGTGATCGCTTCATATAAGAGGTGTAATTATTATTTTAATTTTTATTTAAAAAACAACTGAATATATTTCGCTGAATTTTTTTTATATATTTTATGGAACAATTTGAATATTGCCTAAAATTTTCGAAGTAATTTGTGAATTATAAATCCGCTTAAAAAATGCCTGAAAAATGAGGTCCCATAGGGCTCAACGTATTCCATTTTTTCAACCCGGGTTCAATCCAAAACTAATAGGATGATATTATTCATTTATATTCCCATAGGTCCTATAGACCGTCTGAACAACATACTAAAATTTCATTTTGATTAAGTCATTTTTACGGCAGTTATCGTGCTAACGGACAGACAGACAGACAGACAGACAGAATGAACAAAGTCATAAATACTTTTCAACTTTATTGTAAAGTGTTAATAACACTCCTGGATCTCTCTATAAAAGCAGGATTTCATTCATAACTTTCTCCATTTCATTCATCACAATACTATAATAATTTATTTTATTTAAAAATTGAGACCATGGAGCTACAATTCATAAACTTTATGCTTAAAACTTCATCGAAAAAAATCGTCCTTCTGTTTATAAAATCAATTAATATTTCATTCATATCAGCCATGCAGACTCCATGGACTGAATTATTTTGTGTTAAAGAAATACAACAATTCTAATACAACTAACTCATTCTACATATTTAGCTGTTTACATTTTACATAGGTGAAAAATAGGCTTCGTTGTAGAAATAATCAAATTTGGATGAGCATTTAAACACAAATTTATTGTATTTGCTTTGTTTCAGTATGTAGATGCACAGAATTTAAGCAAAAATAAAGTAGTTTTAGGACAGATACAACACTCAATATGAATTAAAAAGAACTTAAAAAATCACGATGTTGAAACAAGATGGATGCCATATATCATTTTGAAGTGGGTCATGTGATCGTTTCATATCATGGTCACGTGATCGTTTCATATAAGAAGTGTAATTATTATTTTAATTTTTATTTAAAAAACTACTGTATATATTTCGCTGAATTTTTTTTTATATATTTTATGGAACAATTTGAATATTATCTAAAATTTTCGAAGCAATTTGTGAATTTTAAATTTGCTTAAAATTTTTTTGAAAAATTAGGTCCCGTAGGGCTCAATGTATTTCATTTTTTCAACCCGGGTTTAATCAAAAACTAATTGGGTGATATTATTCACTTATATTCCCATAGGTCCTACAGACCGTCTGAACAACATACTAAAATTTCATTTTGATTAAGTCATTTTTACGGCAGTTATCGTGCTAACGGACAGACAGACAGACAGACAGACAGAATGAACAAAGTCATATAAACTTTCATCTTTGTTGTAAAGTGTTAAAAAAGGACTCATAAAGTAAGATAGCACGGGGGTTGAAAAGACATTTCAAAAAGGGGGGCGAAAATTATTTTTATTCACGAGTTGGGCAAGGGCAGTCGTTAATTTACCATTTTTAACACTTTACAACAAAGTTGAAAAGTGTTTATGACTTTGTTCATTCTGTCTGTCTGTCTGTCTGTCTGTCCGTTAGCACGATAACTGCCGTAAAAATGACTTAATCAAAATGAAATTTTAGTATGTTGTTCAGACGGTCTATAGGACCTATGGGAATATAAATGAATAATATCACACAATTAGTTTTGGATTGAACCCGGGTTGAAAAAATGAAATACATTAAGCCCTATGGGACCTAATTTTTCTAACATTTTTTAAGCGGATTTAAAATTCACAAATTGCTTCGAAAATTTTAGGTAATAGTCAAATTGTTCCATAAAATATATAAAAAAAAATTCAGCTAAATATATTCAGTAGTTTTTTAAATAAAAATTAAAATAATAATTACACATCTTATATGAAACGATCACGTGACCATGATATTAAACGATCACATGACCCACTTCAAAATGATATATGGCATCCATCTTGTTTCAAATTCGGGATTTTTTAAAGTTCTTTTTAATTCATATTGAGTGTTGTATCCATCCTAAAACTACTTTATTTCTGCTTAAATTCTGTGCATCTACATACTAAAACAACACAATGACAATATATTTGAGTTTAAATTCTCATTCAAATTTGATTATTTCTACAACTAAGCCTATTTTTCACCTATGTAAAATGTAAACAGCAAAATATGTAGAATGAGTTGTATTAGAATTACTGTATTTCTTTAACACAAAATAATTCAGTCCATGGAGTCTGCATGGCTGATATGAATGAAATATTAATTGATTTTATAAACAGAAGGACGATTTTTTTCGATGAAGTTTTAAGCATAAAGTTTATGAATTGTAGCTCCATGGTCTTAATTTTTAAATAAAATAAATTATTATAGTATTGTGATGAATGAAATGGAGAAAGTTATGAATGAAATCCTGCTTTTATAGAGAGATCCAGGCGTGTTATTTTTTCTATGACGTCATTTGAATTAATTTCAGTTGTTTTCGATGAAGTTTTCAAATATAATAAATTATCGTAGTATTATGATAGATTTAAAAATATTACCGTGGAATGTATTGCATTTTAGAGATATTTAAACCAGGCAATTTATATTTCAATGCCGTCATTTGAATGAAGTTCATTTTTTACAATGAAGGTTTAAGTTTTCAAATATAATAAATCAATGTAGTATTGTGATAAGTTTTAAAATATTACCGAGGAATGCATTGCATTTTCGAGTTTTTTAAATCAAATTCCATTGAAGTTGGAAAGTGTTTCATAATCAATGCTTTAAGCATAATTGATCTTTCTTGTTTATGTCTCTTGCATGTTCGGACAAACAGATACCAACCATACGTTAGTACTACCGATATAAAATTTATAGATATTATCCGGAGAAAGAAGGGGTACAACGTGCGCCCCAGCAAGATTTTTAAAGTTAACATTATCCCTAAATTTATAAGTTCGAATACGATTGAAGAAGGTGGTAACAGCTGAATGAGGGGGTTTAAATTTAAATTCGGTACAAAAATTAATAAGTGGACGAACATTTTTAGGATGGTAAGGACAACTAACTTTAAACTGTGACTTATTGAACTTTACTAGAGTTTTATTTTTTAAAATGTTATTTATCAAACCATTTCCGCTCCATGGGACTGTAGCCACCGCCGTAGTATTCTCATTTCATAGTACATTTATTTTTGGATTTTAGGAATTATAATGATCTACCATGTGGTCTCGGGTGTCATCTGAAATCCTGCGTAGTATTTTAATTCCCCAGAATCTGGGGAATTAAATTATTATTCCGCTTTCTGGGGCCCAGATAACTGGAAATCCGCAGTGAAGACGGTATGCTTCATAGCCCTTGTAAAACTAAAGCATCGAGCATGAGTAAGCTGTATAAGGTGCAAGTATCGGCGGGAAATACCAGATAGGGTGAAAAGATGAAAGTCATCAGATAGATGTTTCTATTATACAAATGTCTTTATTTTGTTTAAAACATCTCTACAGATCTAATTGTCTCACTCAGGTACAGAACATGTCAGGCTTTTAATAGTTTTGGGTACTTCCTCAAAAAGGTAACGTTATATTAACTCAGCATGTCTTATTCCCATCTCTATATATACCTAAGACTATCCTGACATTATTAGACCAGTTTTCAAATAATTCCCAGAAGTCTTCCCGAAAATCTCCAATTCCCAAACAATCCACGATGGTATTTTTCACCAACCAAAATCAGAATTCTACAAATATTCTGCTTCACCTCTGGCTGCCAGACAAACGACTTTATTTTGGAATTCTATGGGTGGCTTTTACCACTCACTTGGGTCAGTTTCACAAAACAAAATCCCTTTATGTGTTCTTTACAGCAATAACACAAATATTTCTCGCCAAATTCGCAACAGTAAAATATTGGAAATAACTTATTACGAATTTCGTAATATTTCTGAATTTATCAGATTTGGATAGAATTTTAAATGGAAAGGTTTGAACTTTTGTGGATTGATATACTATAAAATATTTTACATTTTCATGTTAGACAAAAAAAACACGAATCTGCTGTTTTTATCAGTGTGTTTGCTGTACGCAACTCCTAACGTTAGTTA